>JANFAB010000008.1:0-654005 GCA_024613165.1 Pisolithus albus
AGAGGGTAGGTCATGGACATGAATAATAGTTGGATCCTTACCATCAACCCTCCAATGCACGCTCTGCTATTTGTATCACTGTTCCCAAGGTGTCCAGCATACGATTGTAAGCCTGAGCAAAGATTTTCATGTCCTGTAGCCGGGAGGACTTCAGCCTGAAACCGCCATGAGGAAGATGACAAGAGCTTACCTCCGACACAGCACTTAAGATGATCTTGCCTGTCACGGTGTAGGGAATGGTATTTCCCTACCAGGGGATTTTTGTTATTTTATTGTTTTTACTTTCATTTCTTTTTCTTTCTATGCATTTACTCTAGTGTGACTTAGTTGCTTCGAGTTTAGGCACGTGAGTGGCTTAAGTAAGCCACTCGCGACTTACATTACACTGTACCTACTTACAAATATTAACAAGCCGCATTACCAGAGACGAGAAGACGAGAATCCGAGCCCGAGGGACTCGGATTAATATTTCTCCTATATCAGACAGTTGCAAGACGTTATCTCGACCTCACTTGGGTTTCAGGGCACGTTTCTAGTCCCTTTTCTGCTCTTTGACACCCTCTACCAGGCACTCCAGCCCCCTCTGGTCGAACTGACCCAATTCTCGACCCAGGAAGACTACAGGTAAATCTCCTGGCCTCCCATCTTCCAACTTTACAACGGGATCAGTCAAGTGATTCTTCGACTGGGGGTCAGCGACTGTGCAAAGGCAGGAGTTCCATTTGAACCTACAAGTGGAATAGGAATAGGAGTGGCAAAGCGCGGGGGGCTCGCGTGAATGGGCAAATTCGTTAAGTGCTGGGGAAGCACTGCGGATCGGTTGCGCTCTTGCTCCTGTCAAAAACCAATTACCTAGCAGTATTGGTGGATGCCAGCTCAACTTACTAGAGTGAGCCGACTGGGTGCCTGAGGGAAGAAGCACTTTGCTCCTTCGACATCCACATCAACGGGGGTGTGTGGTGGCTTTCCTGATGGCATGGTACGCTGACGCGTCGTACAACCAAACTATAGAGAAGAAAGAGGGAGGTGACCTTGCACGGCTTAAGAGTGTACTCGAGGAACAAAGGAACAAAGGAACAGCAAAGCCCCACGTGAGACGGCGGAGTTTCCTGTCTGTGTGAAAGGGAATCGATAGAAAACGTCGGAATGAACGGTGGGAGTACTAAATCAGGCTAACCGACGTGCAGATTCGGAATATGCAGACTAGAATCTGGCGGCCAGGCACGTCATCCCTTGGACTCGACACAAAATCACCAGAGTTATACCTGACAGCGTTATCAGTCAAAGATTATCGGAACATGCCTGAGCATACGTGCAAATGACTTGACCACGAGTTGTGGGGAGTCTACCTCTGAACGTCCACCACACGGACATGTATCCTAATTCTGCATGTCCGTAAACCGATAGTAAGGTTGAGGATCCATCACTAATGCGCATAAAACGGGTTTGAAAAGGGGTAGCACTCCGCTCAGCTTGCGTCTATACGGGAAGAAAAAAGTCCGTGCTTGAAGCACGTTGGACGCGGTGTCACGCACCAAAGGTGTTTGGCGACATGAGCATGGACTCAGAAGCTGAATGATGAAGAACGGAGAACGGAGAAGCCTAGCCCTAATGCGAAGAATGACTGATATTGCCAGCAGTCATCCATCGCACGAGAACCATCCTCAACGTTAGGGAAGAAACCGCTCGAGCGCCCAAAAAAACTTTTTGAGCGCTAGTTTATGGCATTCCGATTTTTCGAATATCTCCGTCAATTCTAAAGATATCGACACCATTCCCACGCTCACAGGAAGCTCTCGACCACGCCATCCTGCCTACCAAATTTGGTAACGATCCGCGCACTCCACGATTTTCTGCATCATTTCTACCAACGAACACCCATTTCGCCAATATTTATTGTAATGGCCACCTCCTCGACCGTCTCTTCGCTCGTGTCCTTTGCTAGGGAGAATAACTACGAGTACCTGCCAGGAATCCCCACTAGCTCTTGCCCCGAAGCCTCCTGGTTCATCCCTCCCTCATCCATGACCTCCCATCCTATCGCTTTGGGACAGCGCATTCTTCTCGTCAGTCTGATGTCAAAGAAGACGTTCTTTGGTCGCCTCAAGTCTGTCGTCAGGCTTGAAAGGTCTTATGTGGTTGTTTTGGTCTCTCCAGTTGAAAAGGATTACGGATTTTTCCTTCCTGCCCCCTGCAACGTCTATCTTTCGATCTCGTCTTTCGTTCTCCCAAAATTGCAACAGCTCCAGTACCAATTACTATCATCTACACTATCTGATCGCATTCATGATGATTTTGAGGCACTTCTCCCTGCCCTCATTGGAGAAGATGGCCCCTCCTCCTCCTCATGCCCTCCAGAGCACTAGTTGCACCTGGTACAGGTCGCTTTGCAGAGAGGAGAGAGGGGGGAAAGTTGCGAAATCCTAAGCCCTGACTACCCTGGAGACCCCCAAAGTTGGCCCCTGGCAGAAATCCCCACAGTTCTTCTTTCGGACGCACAGCATATCGCCCCAATGAATCTGGATCTCAGATCTAGGAGTCAGAGTGACTCATTTGCAGTCATACCCCTTATTCAGCAGTGACCAGTGCGCTTACTCATCCCCCTTTCTGTCGCATTATTCATCCGTTCCTTAATGACTCATTCTATTTCAAATGATTTGTGATATTCTTTGTCATGCTGACTGATTTTACTTACCAATCACTTACTGTCCTTACTCAGCCTTGCTCGGCCTTACCAATCCTTTACCAATCCTCTTACCAATCGCTTACAAACCCCTTACAAAGTGTTTCCCTCTATTTACTTCAGGCTGCACTACCTTTTGTATATAAGTACCAATACGTCGCAGCAAGTAGCACACAAGCAAGTAGCCCCCCTGCATAGGATACCATCCCCTTTGTAGAGAGACTATTGCCCAATCATTATCGACGTTATCTGCCTTATTGTCGTCGCTTTAAGGCTCTTCTTCATCATCTTTATTCTTGCAGTATCTGAGGCTCCATTAAGGGTCTATTTACTGTTATTCTTCATCACTTTACGTCGCTTCCAGGCTCCGAGTAGCCTGTATATCTTCGCTTTTCTGTTGTTCCCCTGCTCCCCTCTCGTCAGGAGCACATTCCCTTCTGCCCTGGTCTTCTAGGTGTGCAGAACCCCTCCCCCACTTCGCTGTAACCGATCCCTCGAGCCAAAGTCAGCGGAGGTAAACCACTGACTCGGCAATTGTCTTTGTGTTGGGTTTTTTTGGTGTTTTCGCCATAGATCCACATGTCGACTCACACCGGCGACGAAGCATAACGACACTCAGAACGACCTGCAGGAAGCACGAGCACAAGCAATAAATCAACAAAACCCACTCATCAATCAGTCATCTTCTCACCTGCAACCGCTCAACTGCCAAGACCACCTGTCCACCTTTGATGGGCTTTATGATATAGTTTCTGAATTCCTGCAAGTCGCCGAGGGGTTTAATGTTTAGAAATTTGAACATAGAGTACAAGTCTTCGACCCGATTCTGTCTACAGACAGGGATAAACTTGTTCTTGGGGGATCCACGCGCCAAACACTTACATAGGAGTGCCCGTGAGAGACCATCGATACTTTGCAACCAAATTAAAGCATGCCTCCATACTCTTTGCTGCCCAATTCCTAATGAGATGGGCTTCGTCTGTGGGGTACAGAACTTAACACCCCATCTGTCCTCGACATCAGGTTGAAATACCTAGTATGATTCTCCACCACTTCACAAGAAACAGTGCAGACTTGCGACTTCCAGAATCTGTGCAGACGGCAGCATACTCAGACGCCACGGTGGCGTATGATGTGATGACCACATGAGCGTCCTGTAAAGTCAGAGGATCTACAATGTCAAAAGCGAATCAGCTGATACCGGAGCTACGACAATCCAAAACTCTTACCACTACTGCACAACGGACCATGATACTTTACAACATTAATGCCAACAGCAAATTTTTTGACTTCACTCTCCCATTGGCCGATCAATGACACAGAGCATATAATCCTCCAACATAATCAGAGTTAATTTTCACAACGTGAAAAGACTCGCTCACAGAGTCACCTGTGCCCATCCGTGCGCTCGATCAACTGATGTGGAGCGTCCATCGACTATTCTAGCTATACCCAAGATAGTCTTTCCAAGGCTATGCATGAGAAAGTCAGCGGGAGCACAATCTGAGAGACAGCGACTCTACCCCATTTCATCTGCAACGATGCCGCCTCTCTTGCCTTCACGCTCCCGTCGATGCATCCATTCAACACCGGCCTTTTGGTGGTCCCACAACACTACCATCCATCGCAAACCATTGACCACGACGCCTTTGCCATCGTCTGCAATGCTTCGACCATCATCCACCTCCAAGAGATGCATTACCACGTCAGCATGACGTGCACTACTAGAGTGGACAACGGACCGTGGCCAACTTGATGTCCTAGGCAAGAGAAACACTTCTCCTTCATCATCCGCGTCGACGGGGAGGCGCGATAGCTCGTCTGATGGCATTGTGTGTTAACGAGTGGTACAACCAAATTATAAAGAAGAAAGTAGGGAGGTGACCTTGCATGACTTAAACGTGTACTCGAGGACAAAGGAACAAAGGAACAGCAAAGCCCCACATGAGACGGCGGAGTTTCCTGTTGAAAGGGAATCGACAGAAAACGTCAGAATGAACAGCGAGAGTATGAAATCAGGCTAACCACCGTGCAGATTCAGAATCTGTGGGTTAGAATCTGGTGGCCAGGCGTGTCATCCCTCGGACTTGACACGAGATCGCCAGAGTTATACCTGACAGCATTATCAGTCATGAAAGATAATCGAGATTATTGGAACATGCCTGAGCGTACGTGCAAACGACTTGACGACGAGTTGCGGAGAGTCTACCTCTGAACGTTGTAAAGTTGGGTAAAAGGAAGGTCAGGGGAGATACCTAGGAGGTCTCCCGTTGGAAAATGATGGGTCAGTTCGACCCAAGGGGGCTAGGATGCCTGGTAGGGTGGTCAGAGAGTGGAGAGAAGAGCCAAAACACGCCCTAAAAGACCAAGAGTGTCGAGATTCGTCTAATGAGCGTCTAATGAAGGGAGAACTGAAGTTCCGAGGCCACCGGCCTTTGATTTCTGTCTGATTTCGTCTGTAGTAGCAGTCTATGTTCTGTTACTAATCAAGTACAAAGTACAGTAGGTACGAAGTATGGCTTACATAAGCCAAAAAGCGTCCAAACACTAAGTAAAACTATAAGGTAAGGTGTAGACACAAAATTGAAAGGTAAAAACAATGAAATAAAAGAAAATACCTAGTAGGGGGGACTCCCTCCCTACAACGTCCACCGCACGGACATGTACCCTAATTCCACATGTCTGTAAACCGATCGTAATGTTCAGGATCCATCACTATTGCACACAAAACGAGTTGGAAAGGGGGTAGCACTCTGCTCAACTTGCGTCTATAGGAGAAGAAAAAAGTCCGTGCTTGAAGCACGTTGGACGCAGTCGGGCTATGAGTTGCATCTTTCGCCTGATCCACGTATAACGAAACATGGCCACGTCAGTGTTGATACTGAAAAGTTCTCATTGGGGGAAGCACACCTTTCCAGACCCTCCATCTTTTGCTGAGGACAGCGACGGGCGTTTGAGGTTGTCAACGGCACGTAGAAATAGCTGAGTGCTTACACTCATGCAGGAGATTATAAGCTTATGTGATGGACACTCGTTTTGGTTTCGTATTAGTCAGCCAATACCTTCCAATCGATGACCTCGTCGATTTCTGTCAATCTCCGTCGACTGATGCGATACACCCCTTCTCCTGTCCTGCGCTGACGACATTGGAGGCACCCTCACATCTTCCCCCCACGATGGAGTCTGAAACTGGCTTTGATCAAAATTTCGGTAGGTTTCAAACACTGTCCTCTCGAAGCTGACATCTCTGCGCTGCTGGCATCCTTGATGGCTGACCATGTTTCACAATTGTTCTAGCCGTCTGTAATGGCCCGTACTTTTTCACTACTTGTTGTAGTGTAGTCTAGCGTAGTTTTCCTTATTTATCCACTCTCTGGTTAGGGTTACCTTAGACGCGCTCATAGACACTTTACTTAGTCAGCTGATTCGTCAGCATAGCCGCATTGACTCAGCATGGAGCACTGCAGCCAATAGTGTTTATCTCTCGCTTGTTTGGTTTGTTCTACAATGTTCTACGGTACAAACACTCGTAGTAGTATAAATACCGGCTCTCTTGTCGTAGACACTCCAATCGAGTTCATTTGTGCATTGCGCATTAACTCAGTTCCCTTCATCCTCATTCTCTATCAGTCAAGGAGTGACCGATAACAGTCTTCGGATTGTTAGTGTTACACCGTCATTCAATGTATCTCCAATGCACCCATAAACCTCTATGGGCGGCACTAACGATGAAGCACGTTTTCCAGTATCGTCGATACGTGAAAATTGAAGCGGTCACCAGCTATGATATGCATGCATCAAAAGGCTGCATTTTTTGAGGTTCTGTAGGAATTTACAGGGGTATGTTCAACATGGGACTTCAACGTATTTCTTCATATGTAGCTTACCCAGGCATAGTGCATCTTGTCGTGAAACATATCTTCCCAGATGTCTGGCTCCAAGAGGTGGGAGTTGTCAGTAGCGCGGTTCTTTGGCGGTCCAAGTAAGTGGTTCGCTACTGCAGAGGAGTCTATGAGATCGCTGACTTCAACGGTTTTCATGCGCACGAGCTAACTGCATCTGACAAGGCTGACCATGTATGCTTAGTAACAGACACAACCCCATCCTGGCAGTGGAAGAAGGCCACGATGTCCGATACTTCGCTATGTATCTGGTTACTATCCACCTTGGACCCCCCGGGAAAGCTGGAGGAGCACTCGGGTGAGGAACACAGGCGGCACAGAGTAGAGTGTGAGCGTGTAGCGGGCATGGTTCGGTGAAGGTACGTCTGGTCACCCCAAGAGATGGACGCAAATTCTGTAGCGCTTTTGATCATGAAGGCGTTGCTTCGTGTTCAGATTCACGTCATAACTGTCCAGTAAGCTCGCGCTTCACATCTCACGCCCAATGCCCAACGACGAGTTCGATTAGGTCTGGACCGCGTTGTCAACGCCATTTACATATGCCGATCCACTGCTGGCGATGGCAGTCTGCACTCGAATGCAAAGATATCGATTTTGCCTGTGTACCCTACCCCTCACGATTAATACTAGGCCCATCTTGCAGTTTCAATGCTAACAATTTTCATTTGTCTTGCTGGCAGTTTGGTGCGTAACGAGCATTGATTGCTACGGGCGATCTATAATTTACTCCTGGCATATTGCTCCCGTGTAGCCGCTTTTCATAGAATCCGACCCAAATCTGATAAGTCACTTTGCGAGCATGCTGCCTGTCTATGAGTACCTTCAGAGGCATGCACTTCATATTCCTTAATTCGTCTGAAGACGGCGTGATGTTTCTGACTTACAAGTCATTTCCTGCATTTTGTGAATCTGGACTTATGCCGAAAAGGGCACGTGGCGACTGACGGCGATAAAGGCGACAAAGGACGAAGCCTCTTGAAGCGCTGTCTCCCAAATTCTCCTGTATTTCACCCTACATCCACACTACTGTGAAGATGCCCAGGACACGATCCCAAACTCGGGTTATGGCGATTGAGGTGAGGGCTTATCGATCTGCATTTTTGCCTGGCGTTCATCTAACATGACTCCAGAGATCATGCCACCAGCTTCCCCAGGTCTTTGTTCATTCGCACATCCATACTGTTACTCATAGCCATTGTAGTCCACAGTTATCCTGCGCACCGAAAGAAAAATACAAGTCTTCCTGGAAAATGTGCGATGCAACCGCAGCATTGGTAGAGCTGTGAAGTCATTTCATGTTATTCTCCCTGTATGTCTTGAGCAAGTGACCGCGCTGCGAGACTGCCTTCTATGCCTCCGCAACCTTGTGGATCTGCAATTGGTCCTTCCCTCCCTCAAGCCCTTCTGCTGGGGGCAGCTCCTCCATGGCGTCCGATTCTGCCAACTTGACTTACTCAGCATCAATGCTCCACACATCGTCGTCACCGAATTCCTTGGATATCACCCTGGTATTGCTTTTCTGAGTGTCGGTGCTTGTGGAGTCATTCGAGGACCTTGCCCTCTGGATGGAAGGAAACTTCCTGCTCTACGTGATGTTTCCGCTCCCACTAGATGCGTCATGCGTCTTGTCTCGAACAATCCCATATCGCGTGTTGCAGCCCTTCAGTCGTCGAAGGCTGACCTAGTTCCTGATTGCGCCTTCATGGCATCACTCTCGATGAGCACCACCAACCTCACTGTTTTAGAACTGGAGGTCAGTCTGACAGACTACACCCCTCTCGACTCCCTTGTGAGGCATATGCCCATGCTAAGAGCCCTCAAACTTACAGAGGTTAACACGTCCGAGCTAACAGTAAGCTAACCACCGCTCTTATTGAATATGCTCTTAGCATCTCGTGTCAGACTCCTGCTGGTCAAAGGCGGTGCTGGAAGGATGCGAACATGTGGGGGAAAAAGCTGCGCCATCTCCGTCACTTAAATTATCTCGCTTTGCGCATGTGCCTTCCCTTCACCCGAATCTCCAGAGATATTAATCAAGAATATGCTGTCGTCGATCTTTGGGGAGGGCGTGATTTGCCTCATCCCAGCCTGCAGTGGATAGTTGTGTGGTACCTGTACAGGATACCACAAGAGAGAATGGTGTTTTGGGAGTGTCGTTTGTCAGCTGCAGATCGATATGAGTGGGTAAAGACTTGTGACATAGACCATCCAGATGTTTCGTTGTTTGTCTGATCTGTAGAGTACAGTTAAATGCCACACTACTCGAGAATCACAGATATGAATGTCAATATCATATGTAACTTACCCAGGCATAGTGCATCTTGCTGTGAAACACATCTTCCCAGATGTCTGGCTCTGAGAGGTGGGAGTTGTTGGTAGCACAGTTCTTTGGCAGTCCAAGTAAGTGGTTTGCTACCACAGAGAAGTCTATGCCAGAGATCACCAACTTAGGTTTTCATGCGCACCAGCCAACTGCATCTGACAAGGCTGACCATGTATGCTTAGTAACGGACACACATGCACATGAGGTCATCTGTTCCAAAAGCAAGATGTCGGCATACCCAGCAACTCACCTGTGAAAAAAGATTTTGGTTACTCAAGGCACCTCTTGTTTGTTTCTGAAGGTGACAAGGGGCATTATTCTTATTTCTGTGCTTGATTTGAACCTCATGCAATTTTTCTTACAGTAGACTATCTCATAATGCATGAGGTAATACTGCATAAATGTCATAATGCATTGAAAATGGCTGGTCCCATTGTGGGACAGTGGTAAATCACTACAATACTATGCCCAACCCACATCCTGGAATCCTGCAATGTTGGTCGAGGTATGCTCCACCACTTAGGTTCAACAGCCATTTCCAGGGTACACAATGGATGCTCCAAAGGCTTCTGTGGGTTTCTGGTCCATTGCTTGTTCCCAACATCACCATTCCTCCCCACCACAGTGGATTGAGTCAGAGCATGTCCTCATGTGTAGGCAATCCAGTTAGCTGATACCCCAGTGAAGTTAGCAAGGATGGCACGCTCAACAAGGAATGCAGTAGGTCCCCTTGCAACCATCCACATCAGGTACGTGACATAGCATACACTCATGGAACATCATGTATTCACTGGAGCCATACTTAGTATGTTCATGATCATATGACACCTACCCCATTATCAATGGTGAGATGAAGGAGGTCGAAGTGGAGGTCGAGGGTACCCTGCAGGTCAAATGCTATTTCTTTTTGCAGGAAAGGAGGCTGGTTGTGAGCAACAACAGTGTTGATTGATGCAACTCAGAGAAAGGATATCCTCTATACCCTGGATTCTTTCTGCAGTTTGACAATGGTCAGAATGGCAACACAAAAAGACAGCTGGAGGGAAGTGAGGTGTGACTTGTGACTCTTTTACTTATGTGTCACAGCTAATCATCCTTACATGCTCTCATTGGCTTGTGTGACTCATTAGCCCCCCCCCCCTTTAGACATAGGGGAAAGAAACACAGAGAATAACTCAAAGCGGGGTTGAAGGGGGCTTGAAGAAGGGCTGAAGAAAGGCAGCTAAGTGAAGATCAAAGGTGGCACTGTGATACTTGGGGTTAGACCAATCTGCCAACCTTCATGGGGCCCATCAGCAAAGTTACAAATAGTCTGCTTGTCTGACACCTCTGATTTAGTCTGACAAACCTTAATTCAATTTATTTGAAGTCTTGGCATTCTATTCAGTACCCCAATGTCAGACATCTGCACTGTCTGAGTGGTCTGAGTTGTCTGATGCAGACTGCTGCAGACAAAGCAGACTCAATGTAACTTTGCTGATGGGTGATGGCCTGACCATTGTGACATGGCATTTGGCTGACCTCCCTTATCTGGGCACATCAGCAAACTATCAAGTCTACTTTGTCTGCATTCATCTGCAGCAAGTGATGCAGATAGATGCAGACTATTAATATATGGGCTAAATAAATGTAATGTGGGGTTTTTAAATGAATTGGATAAAATCTGTGCAGGAAAATTACACAAGATCAGACAAGTAGACCACCTGTAACTTTGCTGATGGTCAGTAGGAGACCATGGTCCACCCATTGGCAATTAGAGGAGACCTGCAAGAGTTTGTGAAAACAATCACAACAAGCTGTTATGGTAGCAGCAGGCACTGACAGAGAACCCGACTGTGTGAGCGATCATCGATCGAGTGACCACACGGTGGTACCATCTGAGCTGACGAGAAGATCTGCGTGCTCTAGAATATGATTAGTGTGAGCGGAGGTGGTGGTAATGGATATCAGCACAGACCTCGCGGCTGGAGACAGTAGTCTCTATGTCAAGTTGCGAGTACTGGGCATGCTTGCTTTGGCAAGTAGCGTCAGCCATGCAGCACGTGGCACTCGTAATATTGTGACACCAGTTATTATTATATTATGTAATAGGTTTCCAGGGATGATGGCTGTACTCTAGTGTCAGAGCATGTAGAAAAAAACCCGAGTGCAAACTACTCAGCCATTCCTGAGGTATGTGTGATCGCTGTCGGAGACAATGAACATGGGGGCAGGCTCGTGGTGACAGGCGATGTTGACACTGTGCTAGTACTATTACTGTGGCTGTACTCTACATCGGTGTGGGAGCACGTAAAAAAAACCCGAGCGCAAACCGCTAGATACGTGTGCGCGCTGTCGGAGATGACGAGCACGGGGATGAGTACGTTGGAACAGATGACATCGGGACAGGTGATGTTGTCACCGTGCTAATATTATCATTGTGGCTGTACTTTACATCGGGGTCGGAGCATGTGAAAAAAAGCCCGAGCGCAAACTACTCGGCCATTCGCGAGATATGTGTGGGCGCTGTTGGAGACGACGAGCGCAGGGGTGAGCTCGTTGTGACAGGCGACGTCGGGACTCGGGCTACAGCGGAGCCAGTAGTGCCATAGCTAGTTTGGTCAGCAGAGGGTGACAGGTGGCTGTACTTTACTAATCAGCGCATAGCAGGCACGTGATGTGAACCCCGTGACAAAAACAACTCTGGTAATATTCGGACACCGCCCGTCACGATGATTAGTGTTATTACGCTAGGTTGTATTCTACAGCGGAGACGGAGCACGTAGAAAAAAGTCTGACGCTGAACGGCCCCACTGTTTGTGAGATATGCGTGCTCGCTGTTGGGGACGACGAGCAAGGGGGTATGCTCGCCATGACAGGTGTTGCCGGGACTTCAGCAAGTTGCGCCAGGGGCGCTGTCAAACAAATATAGTAATGGGGGGAGTCTTAACTAATCAGCCCTCAATATTTCCACTCGAAGTGCCAACAATATCCAAGAGATATTGGAGGAGTGTGTATATAATTGGCATTGTGCATTATTAACAAAGCTAATTAGCATCTATTTGTGGGATTCACAGGTGAATTTGCAGCTATAGCATGCTTAAAATTCCAAATGCAATCAGAATTATTTCCACATCAGCAAACCCACATTTTTTCTGCTACATCTGGTTTGTCTGATTTGACTGATATGACTGACAGTACTTGCAGCAGACCAATAGGCAATCAGTTCGTCGGTCAGTCAGTCAATTCAGTTCTATCATTGGGATTAGAAACCCAGCCAGTCAGTCATCAGTACATGCAGTTCTATCACTGAAATCAGAATGCAAGTTACTCAGTGAGTCAGCTCATCCAGTTCTCTCAGTCAAATCAGAAGATCTGTATGTAAGGTGATCCAGTTCTGTCAGTTAAAGCAGAAGATAAGTCAGTCAGTCAGTCAGTGAACAGCCAATTGTCAGAACTGTCAGACTATAAGTTACTCAGCATCCCAGCATGTCAGAACAGTAATACTAGATGTTACTCAGGATACTAGCCTTTCAGAACAGTCAGGTTATAAGTCAGTCAGTACACTAGCTTTCCAGGACTGTCAGATTATAAGTACTTGGGACACTAGCTTTTCAGAACAGCAGACTATCAGTTACTCAGTACACCAGCTTGTCAGAACAGTCAGACTATAATTAAGTGACCCAGGCAAACAGCTTGTCAGAACTCTCCATCAGGAAAACAGTAGGTTTGATACAGAGGGACAGTGGCACAGACCCACAGATGGTACAGATTTTCCACAGAGCAAGTACAGACCCTACAGACCCACAGACCCATAGATGTAATCATTAATTGGCAAATATCTCACCCAAAAAAGGAGATATCACTAAGGTAATCATATTCCCATGGTCCAGTGATCATAGGCAACAACTTTCATTATGACATCATGGCTGTACAATGACTCTCCAAGTCTACACAGATGTGCTGAGGCAATTTTGATCGGAGTTTGAATTTTGTAAACATTGATTCGCCCATATCTCTCCCAAAAAAGGAGATATTGCAAAGGTAAGCATATCCCCATGGTCCTGTGATCATGGGCTACAACTTTCATTATGACATCATAACTGTACAGCCACTTTTATCCTCTGATTGTGCCAGGTCTCCCACAGAACTTTGCAAATATCTCACCCAAAAATGGACATATTGCTAAGGTAAGCATATTCCCATGGTCCTGTGATCATAGGCTACAACTTTTGTTATGACATCATGGCTGTACAATTACTCCATATAGTAGATTTTTCAACTTCCGAGTCTCCACCAATGTGCTGTGGCAATTTCAAACTCCAATTGAAATTTTTGTGGGGGTGTATATAAACCTGCTCACTCTGGCAACACAACTCTTTCCTCTACCACCACCATCTCCCCTTGTCGTCTCCCCTCATCATCATCATCATCCCTCCCTCTGTTGATCCACCAGAGGGGGGGGGTGGCAGAGGCAGGGGGGGGGGCCTGTGAGGCTGTGCCCATTTAGCATAGATATGTAGTCCTTGTAGAGTAGATAGGTAGTCCCTGTACTGTTGTAAGTAAACTAATTTTATAATAGAATTAAATTATTAGCTGACTACATGTTAAGTTGAGTGTGGGAATTTGTATACTGAAACAGTCAGGGGTAAGTCTGTACAGGCTGGTAGTTCTGACAAGCTGGTGTACTGACTAACTTCTAGTCTGACAGTTCTGACAAGCTAATGTACCAAGTAACTTATGGTCTGACTGTTCTGACAAGCTGTGTACTGGGTAACCTATGGCCTGGCTGTTCTAGCAACCTGGTATACTGACTAACTTATGGTCTGACAGTTCTGACAACTCTGGTGTACTGACTAAATGATGGTCTGACAGTTCTGATAACTCTGGTGTACTGGGCAACTTATAGTCTGAAGGCTATGTCCACCTGATGTACTAAGTATCTTATGGTCTGACAATTCTGAAAGGCGAGGCGAGCGATGGGGGCATAGGTATCATAGTAGTCAACACCATGAACTTGTGAGTACCCTTTTGCGACCAATCGTGCCTTGTATTTGTCTATCTCGCCATCTGCATTTCTTTTGATTCGGAATACCCATTTACAGCCTACAACATTTATGCCTTGAGGCTTCTTGACGATAGACCACATTCATGCATCTTCGAGCGCTTTGAGTTCCTTCTGCATAGTCTCATCCCACTTCGACCAATCAGACCATGCATGGGCTTCCTCGACCATTTCAGGGTCAGTCCCTTCTATCTCCACAGCACTGGTAACCATCGCGAAAACTTCTGCATCGTCTTTGTCCACCTCTCCTTCCTCCCCCATCATCCCTAACTCTACTGCGAGGTTTCCGGTGGGTTTCGAGCTTGTCAGGACACCACAGGGCAGGTTGATGACCTGGTATGACCATCGTAGGTTCCTTCTCCATCTCATAGGCGCTTCACATAGGCTGACTCAACTCTGAGCCTTCCAGTTCATCGTGGAGGGGCTGGAACTTCGAATTGCGAGCCTAAATGGTCCACAGTGGGCTGGGGTGTCATAGGTAGTTCATTTGGTTGCTTAGTGCTCTGCTCGACATCTTGCATAGATGCTTGGCTGCTTGGCACTACCAGGCCATTATCTGTTGCATTCCCTTGCTCCCCCTCAAGCAGTGCACTAACTGGGACTTCAACTTCTGCTGTGTCAAACTTGATGCTTCGCTCAACTCTGACCTGTCTTGTGTCCTCGTAATAGATTCTGTGACCATTGCTGTCCTTGTCATAGCCAACCCATCTTCCATCCTTAGCCTGCATGTCTAGCTTTGACCCATCCGTTGTATGTACCTTGACTCGGCTGCCCCATACTGGTAGGTTTGACAGGTCTGGTTTTGATTTGTATAACATTTTGTATGGGGCTTTGGTGCCAAGTGCACGGGTTGATGTACGGTTCTTCCCAGACTGCATGTGCTATTGCTTCTCCCCACGGAGACTTTGGCGGCCCACTTGCATGTAGCATGGCCTGCACTCGTTCGATGAGTGTTCTGTTGACTTGTTCAGCCACTCCATTATGCTCCAGAGTATCATGCACTGTAAGCTTTCATTCTGTGCCTTTAGATGTGAGGTGCCAACTGAATTTGTCACTTAGGTATTCCCCCCTGCAATCAGATCGCAAGTGCTTGATCCAGACATTGAATTGAGTCTCGAGCCAGGCTTCATAGCGGTGATATGCATCTAGGGTTCCATCCTTAGATTTGAGGAGAGAGAGGTTCGTGTAGTGGGTATGATCGTCTGTGAAGGATACGAAGTATCGGCTTTTGCCATTTGTCTGGACAGGTGATGGTCCCCATAAGTCGGTGTGTACCTCTTGTCCAACTTTGTCTTGACGTGGGGGGTCATGAATCTTTCCAATAGGCTTTCGAGTAGCCTTAGCATAGTCGCATGATCCCATAGTGGGGAATGTGGGATCTAGGGTAATTCCAGCAATTGTTCCATCTCGTAGCATCTGATGGATTGCTTCAGGAGCAAGGTGGCCAAGCCATATATGAATCTCCTCCATTGTGAGAGGTTCCTTAGCACTTGCTATGCCAGCTAGGAGTTTCTTCGAGGCATGGATGGTGTACAGTCCCCTTGTAAGTGGTACTTCGCCAATCTTTTTCTTCTTTGAATTATATATCTGGCAGTGCAAGTCATGGAAGAGTGCTGCATAGACAGCCTGGTCAAGGTGGCTTATCGATATGAGTGTTACCCCCATGCGAGGGGCATACTGTAACAATGAAGCAACTTACATTACCTGTAACAATAAGTACTAAGGTAGAATTAGTACTACGAACAGGTGTGTGTGTAGAGTAATAAAGCTCACCTCAGTTCTTCAGTAGAAGCAACTGAGGTTCAAGGAAATATGACAGCAGGAAAATAGTAATGTGATTATGTAAGCAAAAGCGTCGTGCCAAACCAAGTATATATTGCAACAACTGTTGCTGCATTATTCATGCAATCCACCTTTCCATACTCTCTCCCTCCTTATCTTGCCAACCACATTATAATAACATCAAAATAATGTTTTTACCATTCCCTGAACAATATTTTAGATGTGCTTTTCAATATTTCTCCAGTGTTGCCATATTCAATACAAAGGAGTTATACTAAATGATACCTTTCATTTATGCAAACACTATTGTAATTTGTATTTTCAATAATGTAAGCATAATGTCCCCTGAAATTGTCTTACATCATGCTAGAGCCATTCATCATAACTACTCTATATTGTCAGTAACATTATTCTGACATTATTCTTAACCACCTTCAAATATTGTTTATCATAATGTTATGCAATATGATAAACATTATTTGGTCATGCACCTTGTGTATGCATCGCAGTGCTGACCACTTTGGTAGTAACTTTCTTGTTGTTGAGAACAATGTGTCAAGCATAGCATCATACACTTGTACTAGCTGTCCATCCTTGAAGATCACCTCACCTGTTGCTGAGCATAACACCCATCTATTGAACACTGCTTTTCTCCTTACTGCATGTGCTGCTGCTTGCCCCCTGCCCCATCCAGCTGTTGTTGCTCCATATATGCCAACTGTACCTCGATGGCATCATTGCCTAGCTCTTGTGTTGCATTCCCTATCAGTGTTTGGCTTGTGTTCACCACCAGCCCCAGTAATAGTTCTTTGGTGATAGCTGGAATGCTGGTACGATGTGTTCGTTCATTTGTCATATCGCCTCGTCGAAATGATCTGGCCAGTTCTTGTACACCTCACCATTGTTGCCTTCTTGCTCCTCGTCTTCCCCTATCTGTGGTCCCCCTAACCTTTTTAACCTTCCTAGTAACTTGCCGTTTGTGTTCTCCACTAGCCCGTTGATCCACAGGGCATAGGCTGCTACCACATGGTGTTCTGTCCCATGTGCTTCGCACCATGCCCTTACCTCCCTGTTCTTGAAATGTGAACCTCCATCCATCATGAATGTCTTGGGGGCTTTGAATGCATGCACTATTGCTTTAGTCCTTCAACAGTGGTTTTTGCCATGCCATGCACCTTGAGCTTGAACCCCCACACATACTGTGAGTACATGTCCATCATCAGTAGTGCTGAATGGTAGCCGCCCTTTCCTTTTGGTAGGGATAAGTAGTCTGCAACTACTAACTCGAAGGGGTGTCATCTTGTGATTGGGTATAACAGCACATGCAGGTGCATCGATCTGAACCCCTTGCACTGTGCGCACTTCAATAGTGCTCATTTTATCGACAGGTCCAACCATGGGCTGTAGACTGCATCCATGAGTTTCAGCTTTACCAGGTCATGCCCCCAATGGCCGTTGTTTTTGTGTTCCTCTGCTGCCATTTCCTCTGCCTCCTCTTGGGTTATGCATTTGACTTGTGGCTGAGCCCTCAGTGACCTTGTTGCTTGAACATGCCACAATCGTCCATCCTCAACATTGTAACCTTCCGCTCTGTGCTGGGCTCTGTGCCAATCCCTATTGTTTGTCATTCCTTTAAGGTTAAAGATCGCTTCTATGACTTCTAAGAAAAGTGGTTCCTTAGCAAACCATGTCTTTAGTTTCACGAGCTCTGGATTGGTGTCGACTGCAAACAAGTCATTGACTATACCCCTTGCTGCCTCCCAGTCTTTGCTGACCATCCATTCACTGCCATCCTTTTCTGTCTTTGGTCTGTCTGCATGCATGTGGCTTAACACGTGAACCACCACATTGGCTTTTCCTGGCCTATGTCTGATGTCCACGATCTGGTGTGCTGATATGCCATCCCTCCACCTTGCATGCACCAGCGACAACCTGTCACTGCACTGTAGGGAGTGAGTACTCCCTACCAGGATATTTCTTTTATTTTATAGTTTTTGTTTTCCCTTTTTTATTTCTGTTCATTTACAGTGGCTCAAACAATTGTCCCAATGTTTGTGGGTTTGTCACTAATTGCAGTGTAGCCAGTGCAATATGATGATCTAGGTCAGGGGGTTGGTGGATGAAATGAAGTACTTGGTCATGGCTTTCTAAGGAGTGCCATTACATAATATTTGGATAAAATAGGTGACAGAGTAACTGAATGAAAATGCCACCTCATTGGGACAATTGTTTGACTTTCAGCTTGGAAGGTGGGATCTAAGCCAAATGAGAGGGTATTTGTAGTTGTTTGGTTCTACAAACAAACCAAAGCATATCACATGATATAATGGATGATTTGTCAGCACATAAACAATGCCAAACACTGAATTTGCACCACCAACCCTCCTTTTGCTACCACAACTCAAGAAGTCACTACTCTGGCTCACCAGGGTTATTCTTTCAGGGAAGCCTCAGCAAATATTGGTGTCTGCTACAGTACCAATAGTATGATGCACTATCATGACCATCAGTCATATCAAAAAGCTGCAGAAAGTCATTCCTGCCTTGTTTGCCCCACCAATCCTTCTGAGCTTTGTACCCAATCAGTACTTGGATAGCTGAAAACATCATCAACATTGAAATAACACTTCAGGATATGAAGAACAAACCAATGCCCTCACAAATAGGGTATTTTCACCAATGGGAAGCTTACCTGAATGTTGGAGTGAAGCAAAACCTTCCTTTGCAGATTGAGGGCCATGACAGCATTGGCTAGATTGTGCTCTGAACCAAACCATTGATGAATTGGAAGTGGCTATTTAGTCACCTTGAACACTGGAAATATATTGGGGAAGATATGTGGGAGTTATCTGCACTCTACCAGCTTAGTTGGCTATCTATCCCATGACTCCTGGAATGTGCAGCAGGAGCTTGGTTCATTCCAGCCTTCAGGTAATTTTGCCATTGGTGAAAATGCCCTATTCATGAGGGTAATGGTTGGTTCATCATATCCTGAAGTGCTAATTCAATGTTGATGATGTTTTCAGCTATCCAAGTACTGATTGGGTACAAAGCTCAGAAGGATTGGTGGGGCAAACAAGGCAGGAATGACTTTCTGCAGCTTTTTGATATGACTGATGGTCATGATAGTGCATCATACTATTGGTACTGTAGCAGACACCAATATTTGCTGAGGCTTCCCTGAAAGAATAACCCTGGTGAGCCAGAGTAGTGACTTCTTGAGTTGTGGTAGCAAAAGGAGGGTTGGTGGTGCAAATTCAGTGTTTGGCATTGTTTATGTGCTGACAAATCATCCATTATATCATGTGATATGCTTTGGTTTGTTTGTAGAACCAAACAACTACAAATACCCTCTCATTTGGCTTAGATCCCACCTTCCAAGCTGAAAGTCAAACAATTGTCCCAATGAGGTGGCATTTTCATTCAGTTACTCTGTCACCTATTTTTATCCAAATATTATGTAATGGCACTCCTTAGAAAGCCATGACCAAGTACTTCATTTCATCCACCAACCCCCTGACCTAGATCATCATATTGCACTGGCTACACTGCAATTAGTGACAAACCCACAAACATTGGGACAATTGTTTGAGCCACTGTACATTAGTCTTTACTTAGTTTTGAGTTTGGACACATGAGTAGCTTATATAAGCACACACGTACTTAGACTTCACTGTAGCTACTTAGAAAGAGGTAACAAGTCGTGTTCCAAGTCAAGTAACAAGTTCTGAGTTTGAGTTTGAGTTTGAGAAGGCCTCAAGTTGCCTTCTCTCATGTTCAGACAGGCAGCCCCCAGACATCCATAGACAGTCTTCTTCCAGGCTAGAGAAGCCCCTTGGGAAGAATCCCCCCCCTCAGATCACTCCCCTCATCCCCAGTCTCACTCTTATTTCATTTCCTTCACTGCTAGTCAGAAACTCTGTTGGCCTCCTTCGGCCATTCCCCACCCTGCTCCAAAAATGAGCAACTTCTGCTGCATCATGTTCAGTTGCATCTCCATTGGTGTATCTTCTACCAGGGTGCCATGAAACAGTTCTCCTATAAGATATGCTATTGTCTGTTTCCCTTTGCCTTCATAGTGTTCACTGAGCTCCCTCCAAGTCTCAGCTGCAGACAAGGCATACATAACTCCACTCAAAGGCTTGTCCTTGAGTGTCAGGGTAATTTGGGCACAAGCCTCATTGTCTTTCATCACCCACTCAGCATGTTCATCTGGGTGGGTGGTCACATTTGGAGGTGTATTACTTCCACCCACAACCTCCCAGAGTCCTCAAATACCTAGTGCTTTCATGACTCAGAACTTCCACATCCGGTAGTTTGAACCATCATCTGCAAGAGATGGTGTGTCATATAGGCAACTTGTTATGACCCTAGACTCGAAGTCACGGGCTCGCTACACCGAAGCTAGACTAAGGCGAAGACAAGAGGCTAGAGGGCAGAGGAGAACTTAGAAGCAAGTAGAGACGAAACCCAAATGAACTAGCTTGGGGCTAGCTGGGCTATTGTGTTGGGTATATATACTACTGTACATGAGGTAGAGGTGAGGCATACATGAGGAAGACATAAGGCATGACATCACAGTGACATCACTATGACATCATGGTCTGGACCGGCCTAGGCCTGAGCCACATGGCAAGCACATGGCCAAGGTCTGGGTGAGTCCATAGATAAGAGAAAAGTTAATACAAGATAGATAAGATCTGATAAGATCTCAAGATAAGATAAAGAGAGATTAGATAAGATGAAAAGAAAAGAAAAGAGTACGTATCGTAACACTATCCCCTCCTTAGGGGTTGACTTCCAGGCAACAGAAGACAGAGCAGCACATGGTGAGGTTTTCATATGGGGAGAAGAGCAAGGCAAAGCGGGCAGAGTCGATACCACGAAGTTTGCGAGGGGCTGAGGGGTGGGATTTGTAGAAGTCCTGTAACACATCAGGGGAACCTTTCAGATTTGACTCGGGTTCCCAAGTGCGATCCTCATCCCTGTAACCCCTCCAGTGGACAAGGAACTCTAGTTTGTTGTGCTTAAGGCAGCTGTCCATGATGTACTCGACCTCGAACTCCTCGTCATGGTCCTTGACACCCACCACTGGTCCAGGGCAAGTAACCCTCTGGCCCTCAAGAGGTCCCTTGTATGGCTTCGCCCGAGAGATGTTGACAACAGGGTGAATGCGAAGGGTCTTTGGGAGACGGAGTTCTACAGCGTTGGGTTTGACCAAGAGGACCTTGTAGGGGCCGATCCACTTCTCGGTGAGTTTTCATGAGGGGTGCCCATCAACTCAGACATGGGTGGTATCGAGCCAGACCTCCTGGCCCACTGAGTACCCTGGTGCTTCGGACCATGAGGCCTTGGAACTTTGAACCATCCTTTCTGCTGTGTGCTGAAGGGCCTTCTTCGTAGCCTCGATAACTGACTGGATATTGGAGGTGCAGTTTGTGGCAGCCTCTGCTTTGGGGAACACTGGCTCCACACCCAGGCGAGGGGAATAAGTGCAGGTGACAGAGAACAGGGAGTGGCCTGTAGAGTCCTGCCTTTTAGGGTTATATGAGAACTGGGCGACCTTTAGCCAGGAGGGCCAGGTGTGTTGTTGATTGTTTATGAAAAGCTGAAGATACTGCTGAATCTCCTGATTGAGTCTCTCAGTTTGGCCATTGGTCTGGGTATGGAAAGCAGTAGAAAGTTTCAGTTTGATGCCAAGCATTTTTGACAAGTCTGTCATAAAGGTGCTGGCAAACTGGGGGCCTCTATCTGAGATGACTGTAGAGGGGAGTCCATGTTGGGTCCACACATGATCTCAAAAGAGTTCCGCTGTACCAAGTGCCAAGACGGTCTTCATTGTCGGTATGAAGACTGCCTCCTTTGAGAATCGATCCACTACCACCATGATGTTGTCATATCCACCAGCCTCAGGTGCGTCCATGAAGTCCACAGATATGTCTGTCCAAGGTGCCTCAGGGACCGGGTTTGGGTGAAGCTTTCCAGCAGGGGGTTTCCAGGATCCCTTGGCCATCTGGCAACGGTGGCAGGACGAGACATACTCCTTTACCGACTGAGACATGGCTGGCCAGACATAATGATGGGAGATCAACTCAAGGGTTTTAGACCATCCTGGGTGGCCAGCGACAGGGGTGTCATGATGTGCCTCAATCACTGGGAGAACTGCCGAAGGGGGAACATAGACCCGACTATCCCTGACATAGAGGCCATCTCTGAGCTCATATCCTTCAGGCGGGGTCGTGGCTGAGGTCGCCCCCTTTAGGATAGTCTCGAGGGTTTTATCCATCCCTACAGAGAGCGCTGCCACCCAGGCTGGGTCAATGAGGGTGACCTCCTGATTGTCCCCCTTGGCCTCATGATCTTCCCTTCGAGACAGAGCATTGGCCTTCGCCATAGAGGCACCTGGCTTATAGATGAGCTTGTAGTTGAACCTCGAAAGGTACTGTGCCCATCGAGCCTGCCTGTGATCAAGGTTCTGAGCTGTCTTAAAGTACTGGAGGTTGGAATGATCCGTCCAGATTTCGAATTCATAGGGGGTGGCCTCCAGATAGTGATGCCAGGTCTCCAACGCACAGATGATAGCGAGCATTTCCTTATTGAAGACCTGATAGTTCCGTTCCGGTGGGGCCATAGAGTGCAAGTAGTAAGCTACAGGGTGCCAAAGCCCATCAGGGGCTTCTACCGAGAGCACCACACCAGTTGCAAAGTCAGACGCATCCATCTCGAGATGGAACCTCCTATCTTGGTCAGGAAACGCGAGGATGGGTGCCAATGTGAAGGCTTCTTTTAATGCATCGGAGGAATGCTGCTGCTCTTCCTGCCAGGTCCAGGGCTGGTCTTTCCTTGTGAGGTCATTAAGCGGGCGAGCGATGCGGGCGAAGTCCTTGATGAAGCGACGGTAGAAGTTTGCCAGGCCGAGGAAGGCCCTGACCGACTTGACCTTGGTAGGGGTTGGCCATTCTCGGATGGCTTTCACCTTGGAGTCATCCATTTTGATCCCATCAACCCCCATGACCATCCCCAGAAACTCGACCTCCCTTTTCTTAAAGAAGCACTTCTCTGGCTTTATGAAGAGGTCATTTTCCTCAAGGCATCGAAGTACCTCCAACATGATCCGATCATGCTCTTCTTCATTGTCTGTTTTCATGAAGACCATGATGTCATCGATGTAGACGACCACAACATCCTCCATGTCTCTGAAGATATCATTCATCATATTTTGGAAGGTCGAGGGGGAGTTGCAGAGTCCAAAGTATATGATGAGGGGCTCGAAGGACCCTTTATGGGTGACGAAGGCTGCCTTCACCTTCCTTGATTCAAACATTGTTGTAGCCCCAACGTAGGTCCATTTTTGTGAAGAGCTTGCACCCCTTGAGTCTATCAACGAGCTGTGATATGAGGGGGAGGGGGTATGCGTTCTTCACAGCATGCTCATTGAGGTAACGGTAGTCCTGGACCATACGTTTTCAGCCATCCTTTTTGGGGACAAAGAAGACAGGAGAGGTCTGGGGAGACTTCAAGGGTCGGATGTAGCCCTTCTTGGTCTGATTGTCAATGAAATCCGAGACCTCCTTTTGTTCATCGATGGAAAGGGGAATGAGGCGACCTCTCCTGGGGGTAAACGTGTCCTTGAGATCGATGGCATGATCCCAGGGTTTTCTCAGTGGCATGCATTCCGACGACTCTTTTGAGAACACCTTTAGGTACCGATGGTACTCCTTTGGGACAAGTTCTTCGACTGTGCCAGACCGAGACCACGTCGAGCAGAGCTTTGGATGTAAGTATTCCATGTCACCTGCTTCCTTCTTTTCCTGCTTCGATAGTGGGGCGAGGTCATGGCACTCGCGAGGACATCGGGTCATTTTAACAGTCTTGTCAACCCATGAGACCATGGGGTTGTGCCATTGAAGCCACATATAGCTGAGGACGAGTGGGTGAGAACCAAGGGTAGTGACCTGTGCCCAGATGTGCTCTCTGTGTCCATCGAAGTTCATTACGAGAGGCGCTATGTGGGTGATATCCCCATCTCGGTTCTTCATGCCATCGATGTTGTAGACTGGGACTGTCCTTTCGAGGGGAAGGAGGGGTATCTCGTTTTTATCGGCCCACTTCCTGTCCAGGAACGTGTCAGTTGCCCCTGAGTCCACCAGTGCTCTTGTCTGCCACTTCCTACTTCTCCCTTCCAACGTTACTTCTAACTCTAACTTGGGCTTGCAGCCCACGGTTCTAACTTTAGCGTCCTTCGGGGTTTCTGGTTTCGGTTGGTCACATTTTTTTGTATTTTCATAGCACAAGGAATTAAGCACCCCATCTTTAATGTGCAGGGCCGAGCCAGTAGTGGACTCCTCTGCACATGAAGTAGATGTAGACACATTAAATAACTCCTGTGTGTCGTAAGTGTCCAAGACCAAGAACTGATTACATGCCTGGTCAGTAGGTACCCGAACCTCTACTGACCGAACTCTTTTCCCTGAGCCTTCATCTCGTTGATCTGCTTGTCATAGAAGAAGGCCTGCATTTCTTCGAAAGTCATTCCCTGCAGCCAGCGAAGCTGGGGATCTTCCTGCATTTCAGCCTGTCGAGCAGCTGGACAAGGAGGGGAACACTGCTGGGAGTGAGGGCAGTCTCGCTTGAAATGATTGCCCCCACATGTGAAGCACTTGATGTGTGGGGGAATGGGGCGAGAAGTGGAGGTGGCACCTATCTCCATTGGGGTGCCTGCACCGGGCTGGGTGCCAACAGCTGTGAAGCCCTGTTGGTAAGGGTGGGAAGAAGAAGGTGGGGTGGAGGAGTTGCTGAAGATAAGATGGTGTTGTTCGAGGGCTGCAGCGGTCCTTCTATAGCACTCTACCATGGCTTGCCAGTCATCAGAGGGGTAGCCCGTTAGCATTGCCTGGCGAATGATGTTCGGGTTGGTCGCCTGTTCGAGGAGGATGGTGGCATAAGCATCGGGGGCATTTGCTTGCATGTGGAGTGCATCGAACTTGGCGAAGAATTCTTCGAAGTGGGAGGAACCCTGCTTCAGTTCGAGCCGTGTCAGCTAATTTAGACCAAATAGGCCCGGCAACTATCACTTAGCGATTTACAAGAATCACGGTAACTACCACTGTCCAAATAAGGAAATACCCCTAATGAAAATTGTCGCAGGCAGCCTCTGCTGTCGGAGTTTGAAAACTGCACATTACATAATGTGGCACAGCCACAGTGCGAACCAAAGTTGTAGCCCGGGTTGAGAGGACCACAGAAGTATGCTTACATCAGCGAGATCTTTATTTTTGGATGAGATATAAATGGAAAACTAAAATTTTCTCGAGTCTTTTTGGTTTAGTTACACAGCCACACAGACGAGGAGAGTGCACTGCCACACAGGGGAAGGTTGTGCACAGCCACATGGACAGGGTTGTGCACAGCCACACAGGGAAGGGGTTGCACAGCCACATGACAGGGGCAGTGCACAGCCACACTGAAAACCAAAGTTGTAGCCCGGGTTGCGAGGATCATGGGAGTATGCTTACATCAGCAAGATCTTTATTTTTGGATGAGATAAATGTAGAATACTGAAATTTTCATGAGTCTCTGCTTTTTTTGGCACAGCCACTGCACCTTCTATATGTGCTTATGTAATCAAAAAGTGGACCACATGCCTGGGTTGTTGCTGCTGCCTCCACTTGCCTGTTCCATTGGATGGTATTTCACCATACTGCAGCATACTATTGACAAGTGATCTACCCATTCCATACACATTTTGGATCCAATCCAATGTTTTTGGACATGGATATGAATAGGGGTAAAAATGCGAAATCTGCTCCCAATTGTGCAGTTCTTGACATATGGACTTGGAAATTTCAACCCAAGTAGCTCTGGCATATATCTACAATCTATCAAAATTGCAGATCATCAGCCTTTGCCCTTGTGGAGGTGGAGTCAGATCTCCTCCTCCCCAGTGTGTGCATTATACAGATGGGTACTGCAGCTTTCTGGGTAATTTGACCCACTGGTACTGTGGAAGATACATCTTCCAGTGTCTATGTACAAGGACTTTGGGGGTTTATTAGGTAGAATGTGTGTAACACAACTTTGTTGGTTTTTTGGGTGCATGGCCACCATGCCACACCTGCAAGAGTAACATACCAACTAATACCATAGGTACATTCTACACCTATATATCTACCTCCATTCAAAGTTTCAAGTCCATCCATTGAGAACTGGAGGAGCTGTAATGAAAATGAGAGCTGGAGAGCATGGGAAAGTGTGCAAAGATTTTTGAAGAGATAGGAGATCTGTCAAAAACTTGTCATAGCACACCATAGAGAGATGTAATGAGTAAGATAAGTGCATGGCTGACTTCCTACTTGCAATTTGGACTGTCCTGAACCATTTCTGCATTGGATAGTCTGCCCAGTGTGTATGCATGGCATCAACCTCCTAGGTGACTGTTTCACTCCTACAGTTCATACATAGGATGCACCCCCCCATATTTTTGCACTTAGAAGTATTTTGGTAATTCAATGGCAGTTCAAACGGTACAAAGATGTTCAGGGATGTTCCTACACTCATTTCTCAAAGTTTCATGAGACAAGGCCCACTGGATAGTGTGCTGTGACAAGTTTTTGACAGATCTCCTATCTCTTCAAAAATCTTTGCACACTTTCCCACGCTCTCCAGCTCTCATTTTCATTACAGCTCCTCCAGTTCTCAATGGATGGACTTGAAACTTTGAATGGAGGTAGATATATAGGTGTAGAATGTACCTATGGTATTAGTTGGTATGTTACTCTTGCAGGTGTGGCATGGTGGCCATGCACCCAAAAAACCAACAAAGTTGTGTTACACACATTCTACCTAATAAACCCCCAAAGTCCTTGTACATAGACACTGGAAGATGTATCTTCCACAGTACCAGTGGGTCAAATTACCCAGAAAGCTGCAGTACCCATCTGTATAATGCACACACTGGGGAGGAGGAGATCTGGCTCCACCTCCACAAGGACAGAGGCTGATGGTCTGGAATTTTGATAGGTTGTGGATATATACCAGAGTGGCCTAGGGTGAAAATTTCAAGTCCATATGTCAAGAACTGCATGTTTGGGAGCAGATTTCGCATTTTTACCCCTATTCATATCCATGTCCAAAAACATTGGATTGGATCCAAAATGTGTATGGAATGGGTAGATCACTTGTCAACAATATGTTAGAGTACAGTGAAATATCATCCAGTGGAAGGGACAAGTGGTGGCAGCAACAACAAACCAGGCATCTGGTCCGCTTTTTTGATTACATAAGCACATATGGCAGGTGGAGTGGCTGTGCCAAAAAAAGCAGAGACTCGCAAAAATTTTAGTATTCCACTCATATCTAATCTAAAAAACAAGATCTCGCTGATGTAATCATATTGCCGTGATCCTCTCGTCCCCGGACTACAACTTTTGTTTTCAGTGTGGCTGTGCAGGTGCGCTTCTTTGATTAGATAAGCACACATCGCAGGTGGAGTGGCTGTGCAAAAAAAGAAAAGACTCGTGAAAATTTTAGTATTTCACTCATATCTAATCTAAAGAGCAAGATCTCGCTGATGTAATCATATTGCCGTGATCCTCTCATTCCGGGCTACAACTTTCATTTTCAGTGTGGCTGTGCACTGCCCCTGTCATGTGGCTGTGCAACCCCTTCCCTGTGTGGCTGTGCACAACCCTGTCCGTGTGGCTGTGCACCACCTTCCCCTGTGTGGCAGTGCACTCTCCCTGTCTGTGTGGCTGTGTAACTAAACCAAAAAGACTCGAGAAAATTTTAGTTTTCCATTTATATCTCATCCAAAAATAAAGATCTCGCTGATGTAAGCATACTTCTGTGGTCCTCTCAACCCGGGCTACAACTTTGGTTCGCACTGTGGCTGTGCCACATTATGTAATGTGCAGTTTTCAAACTCCGACAGCAGAGGCTGCCTGCGACAATTTTCATTAGGGGTATTTCCTTATTTGGACAGTGGTAGTTACCATGATTCTTGTAAATCGTTAAGTGGCTCTTGCCACAACCTTTGGTCAAAATCTACAGACTCTGGTGTCAGTTCCCTCAGCTGCTTCCTGCACCATTCCACCTCGGTTTGCAGTGCGAAGTATTGCTCGACGTCAAACTTTAGCTCGTTCCAGGTGGGCCACATGCCCGAGAGTACTGCCGTCGTAAAGTGAGCTTGAATATACCAGCCCGCCGAGGGCCCCTTCATACGTGACCACACTGCCATGGCCTTATCCTGGTCTGTGGGGAGGGCAGTCCTATTCTGCGTGACCCAGACCCTCATCTTCACCCACCATTCTGCAAACTGTGCCTTGTTGCCATCCCAGCTGCTGGGATCAGCCATCACCTCGATCCTTCGCTGGATTACATCTGCTGGAAGGGCATTCCACTGATTCCTCTGTGCTTTGATGGCTGCAACATTCTGCTGTTGTTGCGCCAGCTCACCATTAAGCCTGTGGTTCTCATTTCGGAGGTCATCGAGAGCTTGTTCTAAGTCAGCGAGGCGCTGGGCGGTTCCTGACATGTCGGACTACAAGTTGGGGGCGATGGTAGGGGCGGTTTATAAGGTGATGAGGGTAGAGGTTGTAGCAGCGAGGCAGGGGAGTGGGGTGACTGAAGATGTCTTCATAGAGTTGGTCATCGAGGTTGTCGAAGCGATGATGGGGGGTGGGATCGAAGACATCCTGGTAGAGGTAGTTGTGAGGCAGGAGTAGGGGGTGTGCAAATATATGGGCTTGTTCTTCGTCAGGGAGACCGAAGTTGTCAGGAAGGGGTGGAAAGTTGCCAAGGTTGGGGTCTTGGATGGAGTTTGAGAGGGGTAAACGAGTTCGGGGGTAGGCGAGGGAGGGGTGTTTCGTGGAGGCAGAGGTCGATAGATCAAACCTTCGCAGTAGAATGAGGCGTGGCATGGAATGGTGAATAATCCTCCTTAAAGCCTGGAGTCTGGCTGTGACGCTCTCCTTAACCCTGGAGTCTGGGTTTGCTCAGCGAGCGGGTGATGGTATAGAAGCTAGTTCAAGTGTTATGACCCTAGACTCGAAGTCATGGGCTCGCTACACCGAAGCTAGATGAAGGCGAAGACAAGAGGCTAGAGGGCAGAGGAGAACTTAGAAGCAAGTAGGGCCGAAACCCAAATGAACTAGCTTGGGGCTAGCTGGGCTATTGTGTTGGGTATATATACTACTGTACATGAGGTAGAGGTGAGGCATACATGAGGAAGACATAAGGCATGACATCACAGTGACATCACTATGACATCATGGTCTGGACCGGTGTGAGTCGACGTGTGGATCTATGGTGAAAACACCAAAAAAAACCCAACACAAAGACAATTGCCGAGTTGGTGGTTTACCTTCGCGGACTTTGGCTCGAGGGATCGGTTACAGCGAAATGGGGGAGGGGTTCTGCACACCTAGAAGACTAGGGCAGAAGGGAATAGTGCTCCTGACGAGAGGGGAGCAGGGGAACAACAGAAAAGCGAAGAAATTTAGGCTACTCGGAGCCTAGAAGCGATGTAAAGTGATGAAGAATAACAGTAAATAGACCCTTAATGGAGTCTCAAATACTGCAAGAATAAAGATGATAATGAAGGGCCTTAAAGCGACGACAATAAGGCAGATAATGACGATAAAGATTGGGCAATAGTCTCACTACAAAGGGGACGGTATCCTATGCGGGGGGGCTACTTGCTTTTTGCTTGCTGCGACGTATTGGTACTTATATACAAAAGGTAGCGCAGCCTGAAGTAAATAGAGGGAAACACTTTGTAAGGGGTTTGTAAGCGATTGGTAAGTAAAATCAGTCAGCATGACGAAGAATATCACAAATCATTTGAAATAGAATGAGTCATTAAGGAACGGATGAATAATGCGACAGAAAGGGGGATGAGTAAGCGCACTGGTCACTGCTGAATAAGGGGGGTATGACTGCAGATGAGTCACTCTGACTCCTAGATCTGAGATCCAGATTCATTGGGGCGATATGCTGCACGTCCGAAAGAAGAACTGTGGGGATTTCTGCCAGGGGCCAACTTTGGGGGTCTCCAGGGTAGTCAGGGCTTAGGATTTCGCAACTTTCCCCCCCTCTCTCCTCTCTGCAAAGCGACCTGTACCAGGTGCAACTAGTGCTCTGGAGGGCATGAAGAGGAGGAGGGGCCGTCTTCTCCAATGAGGGCAGGGAGAAGTGCCTCAAAATCGTCATGAATGCGATCAGATAGTGTAGATGATAGTAATTGGTACTGGAGCTGTCGCAATTTTGGGAGAACAAAAGACGAGATTGAGAGATAGACGTTGCAGGGGGCAGGAAGGAAAAATCCATAATCCTTTTCGACTGGAGAGACCGAAACAACCACATAAGACCTCTCAAGCCTGACGACAGACTTCAGGCGACCAAAGAATGTCTTCCTCGACGTCAGACTGACGTGAAGAACGTGCTGTCCCAAAGCGATAGGATGGGAGGTCATGGACAAGGGAGGGATGAACCAGGAGGCTTCAGGGTGAGAGCTAGTGGGGATTCCTGGCAGGTACTCATAGTTATTCTCCCTAGCAAAGGACACGAGCGAAGAGACAGTCGAGGAGGTGGCCATTACAATAAATATTGGCGAAATGGGCGTTCGTTGGTAGAAATGATGCAGAAAATCGTGGAGTGCGCGGATCGTTACCAAATTTGGTAGGAAGGATGGCGTGGTCGAGAGCTTCCTGTGAGCGTGGGAATGATGTCGATATCTTTAGAATTGACGGAGATATTCAAAAAATCGGAATGCCATAAACTAGCGCTCAAAAAGTTTTTTCGGGCGCTCGAGCGGTTTCTTCCCTAACGTTAAGGATGGTTCTCATGCGATGGATGACTGCTGGCCATATCAGTCATTCTTCGCATTAGGGCTAGGCTTCTCCGTTCTTCATCATTCAGCTTCCGAGTCCATGCTCACGTCGCCAAACACCTTTGGTGCGTGACACCGGCCTAGGCCTGAGCCACATGGCAAGCACATGGCCAAGGTCTGGGTGAGTCCATAGATAAGAGAAAAGTTAATACAAGATAAGATCTGATAAGATCTCAAGATAAGATAAAGAGAGATTAGATAAGATGAAAAGAAAAGAAAAGAGTACATATCATAACACAACTCAAGGGTGCTGTGACCCTGTTTGCAGATGAAATACTTGACGAGGTAGCTGCTGAGGTACCAGGTTGTCCCACAGACATGGACTGAGGTGAGTTTGACATATTGACTAAAAGTAGTTGAGCAAGTTATGGAATATCAATTAGATGTTAGAGCTTGACAGGGCTCATAACCTGTTGAGAGATGAACAAGTAAGGAAGCTTCTATTTGATAGAAGGTGATAGTAGGAATGAGTATGGAGTTAGGTATAAATATGGAAAATATTATGTAAGATATTACCAGTGCAAACAAAGACAGGTCAGGGGACCATGTCACAACAACAGGTGCACCAGGCCCTTTCACCCCACAAACTCACCCTCAGACCTCAGCCCCCTCTCAGTCTGTGCTGTCTGCCTCAGCTGGGATCATCATTCCATCCCCATTGTGGAATGCAGGGCACCCCAAACTTGGGACAACAAATTCAAAACCTTCTCAGAAAGAGTCCACAGGATACTCTACTCCAAAGGAGGCACTTGCCTGTGCCCCAGGTGGCAGTGTGAAGAGGGATGCTCAGACAGGCACAATGCCAAACATGTCTGCTCAGGCTGTGGACTTGCCACCCACAGTGCTAGCAGCTGCCCTCGAGCGCAGGGACTGAACTCCTCTCACCCCTTATATGTAATGCAGCAGCCTGGGAAAAAGCACTCAAAGTGGCTGACCTTCTCAACCACTTTCCCTCCCTCATCAAAAGCTTATACTCCATTTTCCTAATAGATTTCCCACCAATCACTCATACCCAATTCCTCCCTAATAAAGACTTGGTCAATACATATCATGATAAATTTAAGGAAGTGGTTAATAAAGAGATTACCAAAGGGAGATACATAGGCCCCTTCAAAGTCAAAACCATCCAATTGTTAATAGGTCATTTCCAATCCTCCCCCCTATCCCTACATAATTCCCAAACCTGGCAAACCTGGAAAGTTCAGGCTCATCCAAAATTTCTCTTTCCCCTTATCACTGCATCCCCCCCACTCCAACCCCGCTATCAATTCCTTCACCTCAGCTGGTAGCTTCCCCTGCATGAGGGGAACTTTCTCCATTGTCTTCCTAGTGGCATCCTGTCTCCCTCTGGGATCAGAAGCTGCCACCCGAGATGTAGCAGAAGCTTACAGAACAATCCTTCTACACCCATCTCAATGGCCCACAGCAGTAGTCTGCATTTCAGACAACCAAGCATGTATTGACACTTGTTTAGCCTTTGGTGCCTCGCCTTCTGTGGGTGTTTATGGCAATTTGGCTGATGCTGTGATGGAGATCTTCAGAAGCAATGGCATTGGTCCCCTTGATAAATGGGTTGACAACCACATATTTTTTCAGGATACTTAAAGTCCACCTCAATGAGTACAACAGTTATAGGAGACTATGGAACTCCCAGATTGCCCCTTCAGGTATGCAATGTACTGGCAGCTGTCTTTGGTTTAAAGGTGCCACTCATGAAGATGGCTCCTTTGATGAGTACAATGAAGACTCACCTTAGGTTTAGAGGTAACGAGTTGAAGACAAAGTCAGAGGGAAAAAGCAATTAGATTTTAGGGCGCCATAGGCTGCCTTTAAGTATACTACAGGGAAGTGTGATGTGACATGTGACAACTACCTAAATAGTCATAACTATTGTCTACTGTATTTGGAGTACACCTGATACTCCCACTTAAATAATCTAATTAGATAATGTATTGCTGTTGTGACATGTGTCTAAGGCGACATGTTTGAGGCAGTTTCCCCCCAAATGAATAATTATTGAATAGCGAGGGGTACTTAGAAAAATATATAGCCACCAAACCGTGCCATGCGACCACAGCTTTGTCATCAATGCCCCCGACACTTCCCACACCTGTGCCACGTCATCCCCAACACTTCTCATCGTCATCATCAACAGCGAGCTCGCGTATCTCAACAACTACACAACGTATGGACATTGGGCTTTCATTTCTGTACAGTACTTTTGCGTAGCTTTCATTCCATAGCATAAAATTGGAGATTTTCATCAACACAGAGGTTGTGAAGTTTTCATACTGGTGGCGGTGTTCGGCGACTTCTGGCGATGCTGCTGACAATGCCGAGCTCATGTATCCTGACGACTATGCAACGTATGGCCTTCGGACTTTCACCCCTGTGTAGTATCTATACCCAGCTAAGTAGCCTGCTTCCGTAGCATGTAACACGGCCACATCATTCGGGAAAGAGACCCTTCAATTCCAATGCACATATGTGGCAGTGCCCGGCCATTTCCACTGCCATTACCAACAACAGCAAGGTCACTTATCTCGACGACTACACAGTGTACAGGCATCAAACATTCACGGAAACATAGTAAATTATCTAGCTAGTATTCCTAGTATATATATCTAAACATTCATAAAATAAGAATCAACCCAAGTAGCACATGGCGGTGTTCAGCGATTGCTGGCCATACTCAGTCTGTTCATTAGTTCACATATCTTGATGACTATGCAATGTGCAGATACGAGACATCTACAGCCATGTGGTAACTTTTTTAGCCAGGACTAGATGGTACGATAGAATACAATAGAATGTAATTCTGGTACATGTTTTCTTCAATTTTCTTGCACACATGGACCACATTCGGCATTTGCCGGAGACCAACCATTGACTTATAATTGCTACTATGGGACTACCGGACAGACTTCACTACGCAATTTTTACGACTACTGGTAGACGGTTGACATAGGCACCTAGAAGCAAATTTGATGGTGAAAGTGATAGATTCTGCTATAAGAATGAGTGATCAAGTGCCGAGTATTGAATGCACGAAGACTCACTGTCTCAAATGTCATCTTCAGATGAGCTATCCCCCAAGGACAAGTCAACCATTGCAGCGCTCTTTAGACCTTTCCCAAGTGCTGTACAGCATCGTTTCCTGCCCGCATCAGAGTGCTTCTTGTGAGGTTTTCCAACAAGTTCCCCAGCGCTTCGTCACTCCTTAAGTTGGTCTTGATATTGTACACATTGCTGCCTAGACATATATGCCCAACAGCAAGTGCCTGCTTTCAATGTGTCACGAAGGGTGCAGAGGTGTTCGGTGTTTGTGATGGTATGGGGCGACTGGAATGGAACACCCTCTGGCCACCCCAGTAGGTCGATTCCATACCTTGCCTTGATGGCCACCTCAAAGTTGATGAAGTTGATACAAATTTTCTTCTTCGCGACGACACCTGTGTGCATGTCAGATACTGTTTATAGCATTTGAGAGGGAACACATACAAAGACCAGAATTGAGGATGCGGGTGCACATCCGTTGCATCCCCTCCACTGAATTACGCTCCTCGATGTCTAGACAAAGAACACAAGTAAATCATTAGTGGTCACTACACGATGTTTCCTTACTTTTTCCGTGCATGCACGCCCACTGTTCCATTTTGCAAACAATTTCGTCAGGCTCCAGGTCCATAACGTCCTCCCAAAAGTCCATGATGTTGTCTGTCCCATACCAGAATGGCTGAGACGAGTCGTAGACGTGGCCACGAGTAGCAAAAAGGCACACATAAACTCCGGTATGAAGAGCTAGGCTGTCAAGCTATGAAAATCAGCCCCACGTCGGTAGAGTTGAATATGCAACTTACAATTTTGAAAACATGCTCCAATGTCAACTGGGCATCACGGGCTGCTGCTGAATTTGTTGCACAAACACTCATGTTCTTGAGAGCCCAATACTCAGTGAGCACGTGCAGCAATTCATCCTTTTCTTCCTGAGTCATGTCCTGATACTTGGGGTCAACTCTCGCCAAGTCTCGGATCTGCTCGAGGGAAAGCTTCTCCCCATGAGCGTGGCCTGTTGCATATATAAAGTGGAAATGAAAAGGAATAGTGGGAGATTGATTACCTTCATTAACTTCATGCGCCTTGTCATGAATGATGGCATTTGCAAGCTGTGTGCCGCGTGGGTTTTGGTAAAACTTGTGACCACCCAGGAGCTTCTTGACCTTCTCGTGTGTAACGTTATGTGTCGTTGCCAATACTTGTACCTTTGCTTCGAATTCATCGGCAAGAGACCGGATCGCTTCATTCAGAAGTATGTCACGATCCTTCCGCTGTGCCACAGATATCTGTCTTGATGCTGCATGCATGCTCTGATGTTCTTTCTCCACAGTGGAGAGAGGCTGGTGAGGCTGCATAACGGGCCATCCAGGGTTTTGGGCAGCCCAAGTGGACTTGTTAGCCATAGGCTTTGCTGCAGAGACTTTGTCGTTACATCTGCCGGGCACACCGGTGTTGGGGCAAGTACTGAGAATGGCCATGCTGGATACTGAAGTTACATTCGAAGTAGGGGCCTCAGTTGGGGGGATGCCTTCGAAGTCAAAGACGACTTGATCTGCGGAATTGAAATGGCAAGGAGGGCTGGGTCCAGTGCAGGATAACCATCGGATGAGCCAGGAGGCAGCAAAGGCTGTGGAGGCGTTTGCACTGTGTCTGGAGGAAACGAAGCATGAGACAGGTTCCAGTAATCATACAAAGTGAATGCTGGGGTTGTCGGACACGTGAAGTTGCTCGAAGAGTCGAAGGAGACTGGGGGAAAATTGAAGACGTAGTTTTCCATACTGTTGGTAGAGTCAACGCATGAAATCCTGAGAGTCATGCTGCACCTCTGAATGCTGAAAAAATAATTAAAAAGGTTGACAGCATGATATTGGACAAATGATGTCCTGTCATTGGGACAATCACACGATGTAGTCCTAGCTCGATATACTACCACATGGACCTGTACAGATAGCATGATGTGTTAGAATGATGTATGAGATATCGACTATGCATACCTCTGCTGAAGCCGACACTTTGCTGTCCTGCCAGTGTTGACTGAGAGATCGAAACACTGGCATTGACGGTACCATGTTGCAGTACCTATGAGTCAATCAAAGGCTACTGCAGCCTGATCAGAACAAATCTCTCATAGTGGTAGATGCGAACTGGATAAGCGAGTGGGGTTCTTGCTGAGGATCACACAAGAAAGCATCCGATGGATTCTTAGAAACTGGGCCACAAGAGTCAGCTTCATCGGTGAAGGAAAAGAAGATAGAATAGAGTAGGGGTAGGGTAGACCTGATAGGCCTGCAGATAGTCCTGGGGACTCTGTCTGGAAAAGAGGACTGTAGAGAAAAAGAAACTGAAAAGACACTGTAGACACTTAGCTGTACTCTGACTGAAAACTCCTCAATCCCACTACCCTAGGACTCCCCTAGGGCTGTCCTGACCTCACACTCAAGGAAAGAACCAGAAAAGACTGCCACAGGCTGGTCCCACCAGCCTGTGCTCTCCAGTCTCAATAGTGGTGATTGATTTCTAACTAATACAAACTCGAGTCCAAGTTCCCACTTCGCTTACTAAGCAGCCACTCGCCTCGCAGCTAAGTCCCAATCCCAAGTACAAAACGGGGATCTAGCCCCTTAGAAAAACCAAACCAGCCTCAACCACTCCATACCTAGTCCATATCCTAGTAGGGAGCTTGCCTTCCCTACATCGGATAATAGTTGAGTGTTATACTGTACAATATCTGAATGCTTCTGCTTCACAGAAAAGGTTGGGATGACAGTCAGAGATGACAGAAATTATAGACATACGAGTGTAAACACTACGTACGCTAATGCGGTGTAGCCTGTGCAATGTTGCTGGTCATGTGACCTAGAGAAACGTTAAACGGTACTCAGAATTTCGGTCAGTCATTATCTTTGTCAGTTACACCGGGTAAGCTACATATACGACCCTACAGTCAGCTAATCTCATTTCTTTACAGCTAGGATCTTGATGCTTGTATATGGGAACAACACATACTGTAACGAAGAGTGACAAACAACGTGTGGCCACTGAGCATTGGCTATCAAAGCCTGGGTACAAAGTATATTCTTAACCTCGGTTGATATTGAGTTTAACCACAGTCTTCAGAGTGCGACAGGAGCAGAGAGAGAAGGCAAGGCTCTGCACCGCCAGGTAGGTCCAATATAATCAATCCTGAGTATCTGCGGTGATCAATGCTTCTGCAGGAATAGGACTAGGTGAGTATCCACCCCCAGACATGTCCGTATAATAACTTCATCATCAGGAAGCATACCGTTTCAAACGAAGCTACTACCGGTGACTCCACACCAACCAGCGCAGATGGAGTATTCCCGGACAATGAGCCCGAGTCGTACCTACACCCCTTAGCACATTCAGATCTCCCTCCACTTGAGAAAGTCAGGCAACTCATCGCCGATTGGAAATCTGAATGGGTGCGGAGTCAACCTGGCCGAAGAAATTCCATGAAGAATTAAAGCATGTGCAGGGTAGTGGTCAGCTTGCAAGTGACACATTCTTTTCGCAATGTGAAGCCCACGTCGAAGGCAGGAGATGGCTGCTCTGTCCCCTGAGGAGTATTACATGCAAAGGCTTCAGGGGTATGGGCTACAAAGTTGTGGACTCATATGAACAAGTGTTTGACTTACTCACATCCTTATTAACCGAGCTACGCTTTTTCGAGGTCAAGTTAGACGAATATGCACCCATATCCCCCATGTCTCGAGTATCTGAAGCTCGTTACTATGTTACTGTGTAGTGCCTTCGTATACAGTTCATATGCACGCATTCCACACCTGCGGCCTGAAACTTGAAACGTGAAACGCTCGCCCCTCAACTCCTTCCTCTCAGTCTCGCTACCGCTTTGCTGAATAGGACTTTTACATACAGTCCGTGTGTGGACACTGCATTTAAATTCTAACATGTGATGCAAACTAAGCGAACTACGGGGGATGATGCATGGCGCATGATCATGTTATGTACAGGTTCTGTGATAGCGAATGGTGATAGCGAACTTGTTTGCTATCAACCAGTATTCACTACCGGCATCGTTGGAAACAAACTCTCGCAGTATATACATGACGCCATCACTATCGTTAGCTCGTTTACTGTCTAATAGGTGCTGTCCGATACTTTGATCCTACATTATGTGTTGTGGTGATTGCATTATGCTGACCTAGCATATTGAACTTGTCAGTGTCCAATGAACACAAATCTGTGGTTGTGCCACTACGTAGTGGTGTCTACAGCATACTCATTCATATACATACTCCACACTTTACACTAGTACATATGGCCTCATGTCAGACTTATAGCATACACACACATTCATTGGTAGCCAAGACAGACAGAGAAATTGATTTCGGGCATTAACTACTACAGATTTATCTATTGAACAAGGGATGAAGATGGGGTGGCACCACAGTGACAGTCAACAAAACAAAACTTCCGGAAAGACAAGAGACTCACTGGCTCCCGGTGAGATCGAGTTGTACTTGGCTAAGGACATCCATCAAATTGTCCACTTCAGCCCAATAGGATTGTTCGCCTTCGCTAAGAGCGGGCGAAGGTGTACGCGATGCAGTGGGCCAGAAGGGTCCACGGTGTCACGCACCAAAGGTGTTTGGCGACATGAGCATGGACTCGGAAGCTGAATGATGAAGAACGGAGAAGCCTAGCCCTAATGCGAAGAATGACTGATATGGCCAGCAGTCATCCATCGCATGAGAACCATCCTTAACGTTAGGGAAGAAACCGCTCGAGCGCCCGAAAAAACTTTTTGAGCGCTAGTTTACGGCATTCCGATTTTTTGAATATCTCCATCAATTCTAAAGATATCGACATCATTCCCACGCTCACAGGAAGCTCTCGACCACGCCATCCTGCCTACCAAATTTGGTAACGATCCGCGCACTCCACGATTTTCCACATCATTTCTACCAATGAATGCCCATTTTGCCGATATTTATCATAATGGCCACCTCCTCGACCATCTCTTCGCTCGTGTCCTTTGCTAGGGAGAATAACTACGAGTACTTGCCAGGAATCCCCACTAGCTCTCGCCCCGAAGCCTCCTGGTTCATCCCTCCCTCATCCATGACCTCCCATCCTATCGCTTTGGGACAGCGCATTCTTCTCATCAGTCTGACGTCGAGGAAGACATTCTTTGGTCACCTCAAGTCTGTCGTCAGGCTTGAAAGGTCTTATGTGGTTGTTTCGGTCTCTCCAGTCGAAAAGGATTATGGATTTTTCCTTCCTGCCCCCTGCAACGTCTATCTCTCAATCTCGTCTTTCATTCTCCCAAAATTGCGACAGCTCCAGTACCAATTACTATCATCTACACTATCTGATCGCATTCATGACGATTTTGAGGCACTTCTCCCTGCCCTCATTGGAGAAGACAGCCCCTCCTCCTCCTCATGCCCTCCAGAGCACTAGTTGCACCTGGTACAGGTCGCTTTGCAGAGAGGAGAGAGGGGGGAAAGTTGCGAAATCCTAAGCCCTGACTACCCTGGAGACCCCCAAAGTTGGCCCCTGGCAGAAATCCCCACAGTTCTTCTTTCGGACGCACAGCATATCGCCCCAATGAATCTGGATCTCAGATCTAGGAGTCAGAGTGACTCATTTGCAGTCATACCCCCTTATTCAGCAGTGACCAGTGCGCTTACTCATCCCCTTTTCTGTCGCATTATTCATCTGTTCCTTAATGACTCATTCTATTTCAAATGATTTGTGATATTCTTCGTCATGCTGACTGATTTTACTTACCAATCGCTTACTGTCCTTACTCAGCCTTGCTCGGCCTTACCAATCCTCTTACCAATCGCTTACAAACCCCTTACAAAGTGTTTCCCTCTATTTACTTCAGGCTGCACTACCTTTTGTATATAAGTACCAATATGTCGCAGCAAGCAACACACAAGTAGCCCCCCTGCATAGGATACTGACTATTGCCCAATCATTATCGACGTTATCTGCCTTATTGTCGTCGCTTTAAGGCCCTTCATTATCTTCTTTATCCTTGCAGTATCTGAGGCTCCACTAAGGGTCTATTTACTGTTATTCTTCGTCACTTTACGTCGCTTCTAGGCTCCAAGTAGCCTAGATATCTTCGCTTTTCTGTCATTCCCCTGCTCCCCTCTTGTCAGGAGCACTGTTCCCTTCTGCCCTAGTCTTCTAGGTGTGCAGAACCCCTCCCCCACTCCGCTGTAACTGATCCCTCGAGCCAAAGTCCGCGAAGGTAAACCACCGACTCGGCAATTGTCTTTGTGTTGGGTTTTTTTGGTGTTTTCACCATAGATCCACACGTCGACTCACATCTGGAGCCCACCGCGAGGGGTGGTTACATTTGGCTCAAAATCCATCTCATATTCTTCATAAACGACTCCTACATCATCTGCCCTATCGAAATCTTCATCATTGCTGATAACCATCCATTCCACCTCGTCGCAACTCGCCTTTTCGACCGCCAATTCCCCTCGGAATAATCCCCATACTTTCCCACCATGTCTTCGACTACTGCGAACCCACTTATGCCAGTGCAAGCTCAGGCAGCTGCAACTGTTAATTCTGCTCGTTCTGTACTCACTATGCCACTTCTTGGAACCAAATCTTCCCCAGAACTCTTCCAGGGCGACTGCTCTCGAGTTCGAACCTTCCTTGACCACTATGAGTGACTCTGTGCCTTCCATAATGTCACTTTGGACCATGATATGGTCGCCTCAATCCTCCCTTACTGCAATACTTGTGTCAGAGAAATCATCGAAGGAATGCCTCACTTCCATACCCCCAACTGGGCCAGATTGAAGGCCAGTTTGCTTCGCTACTTCGATGCTGACATCTTCGACGAAAGGTTCTTCGAAAGGGACCTGAAATCCCTTGTACTGCGATTCAGGAATCAGCCCATCATGTCCCTGCACGATTTCCGAGCCTATAACCGAGAGTTCACTCGAGTTGGAGGCTGGATGAAGCACAAGGGAAAGCTCACTGAACACGAACACGATCGCTACTTCTGGGCTGGACTTTCTCCTTTGTTTCGAAGCTCTGTAGAGGGTAGACTCAAGCAGAAGGACCCCAACCTTGATGTCAGCATATCTTTCCCCTATGACGAAGTTTGTAGAACTGCAGAAGAGGTGCTGCGTCGAGATCGGTTCGATGCTGATGACCTTGACCTCCTCGGTCCTCGATCCATATCCAGTCTTTCAGAGAAGGAGAATATCCCTCCACAGCAGCATGATGCGAGGGGAGGGAGTGTTCGACCGCTTCTACCAGCCCAGGATGCCAGGAGAAACTTGGAGACACTGGAGAGGGAGGGAAGCATGGCTCAGAAGCAGGACGAGGTCGAAACCCTGATAAAATCCTTATCTCGTATGTCCTTAAACGATCCAGATTACTCATCGCTCTATTATCGAGCTATCAAGATGGATCCCGATGCTGCAAAGGTGATTCGTCCCCCAGCACTCCACTCTGCCCCTGTTCCTAGCTCCACTGCGCCCCCTGTCAGTCCAAATTCATCCCAGGCACATCCCCAGAGGAAGCCCATCGTCTGCTTTGGCTGTGGAGTCACTGGACATGGCCTAGACACCTGCGATGCGATCAATGATCTTATCAAGAAGGGTTCTTTGGCTAGAGATGACAACCATCGCATCATATATCCCAATGGGCAGCACATCTACAGGAATGGTGATGAAACGATCTTGCAGGCTTATGAGAGATCTGTGAAGCCGACCCAATCCTCCAGTAATGTCCACTTTGTTATCCATGAAGAAGCCGATGAATTTCTTGGAGCAGAGATCTATGAGTTAGAGGATGATGCTATTGTTGCTGCTGCAGAGAGAAATGCGAAAATCTCGAAGGATAAGCGAAGGGAAGTCTTCGATGGAGTGCTCCTCCCACCTCGGAACCATGGGAAGGGCAAAGAGAAGGAATTTCCGAAGCAATCTACCTCATCGACACCTGCCAATCAGCCTCAGCCACCATCAGCCCCACACTCTGATCGCCTATCAGCCCCACATTTTGATTGCCCATCAGCCCCTATCCATCATCCATCAAATCAATCTTATCCGACACCTGTCGCACAGCCACCTGTCAATGTCACTGCGCCCAAAGCCCCTGTCTTTGTTCCTGTCGATGTCCATCGTCGTGGCTTTGATGGGAATGATGATGATGCCATCATGGAAGATGAATCCATCAATAAACCTTCGCAACAGGCCTCTGAGTCCCCTGCTGACAAGGGGAGGAAACCCAAGGCCCCTGCTGCCATGACTTCACCATTATCTCAATCAGCAGACCCAAAGACTATTGTGGATCGCATTCTGGCTACCCCTATGACCCTTTCATTGGGGGAAGTGATAGGAGCATCAAGGGACGTCTCTCATCATCTTCAGGAACTCATCAGATACAAGCGTCAACCCATCACTCAATCTGTCAGAACTGTCGATGGGACACCTCCCATCAGTTCTTATCTCGCTTTGACATCTAGCCCCTTAATCACACTTAATCTCACCTGTAATGGTCGACAGGTGACAGCTGTCATCGACTCAGGCTCCACCCTTAATGTGGTCAAATCGAGTATAGCACAATCTGTCATTCAGATGCCCATCGACATCTCAAGATGCATCAATATGAAGGATGCCAATGGTGGAGTATCAATGCTCACTGGTCTAATCAAAGATGTACTGCTCTTCTGTGGTGCTGCTAGGACCTGGACCAATCTATTTGTTGCCCCTGATGTCGATGCAGGCTTTGATTTGCTTCTAGGCCGCCCCTGGGCACATGGGAATGCTGTTAGCATCGTTGAGAGAGGCTCTGGTACCTTTGTAGTCTTTGGATCAGACAAAGATCATCCCCTCGAGCTCTGTGTCACTGAAGGGACTGCTGAACCGACTGCTACTGCTCTCATGGCGACTCTCCAGCCTTCTAGCTTCGAAGAAGACTCTGGGACCTTCGCAGATGAAGCATCTCCTCAATCTCCTGCTACTGAATCGCCTATTACTTTTGCATCACCTTCCCCACCTTATGAAACTCCCCCTTCGACTCCCCTGTATCCAGACTCGACTCCAGATGGCATAGATGGTGCCCTTGGACTTCCAGAATCCCATCCTATCCCTACCATCACTGTTGCCCCACCATTGAGCCCACCATCTTCAAATCTTCTTCGTACACTCCATGACGAGTTACAGGCTGCTGAGCCGAGTGTTTTGGATGATGATCCCTCTGTAGCTGCTCTTCGTCGACGAATTAGGAGGGAGGAAAGTCAGTCCCTCATGGCAATTCTTACTAGATTCACTCATCAGAACCCCCACTTCTTCCGACTCTACTTCAACTCTGATTATGCCCTTGCTGGTGCAAGGGGCATCGACCAGAATGACCATGAGTATCAGGACTTCATCCTCTTGCATACCTACCTAGTCCAATGCCTTCCTGGAGCTTCATGGAATGATTGCCTCGACTTTACTGGCTCGACTTATGCTCGCTTCTATCCTGATCCTCGCCCTGATCCTGCAGATCGGAGTCCACTTCCCAACGACCCCATCCTATCCCCTGATCCTCCTGACGAACCAGACCTTCCATCCTCACATTCTCAGTGGAATATGTGGTCCTCCGAAGCTGATGCTCCTCCAGATAATCCATCCCTGCATCCTCAGTCAAATATTTTGTCCTCTACGGATGAAGGTCCTCTTCATCCTCCTTCCTCCCATTCACAAATGAATATCCTGCCTGCTGAAGCCCCAAATCCTCCACCTTCACCCATTACCGAGCTCGCTTATCTTGAAGTGCCTGCTACCGATTTATCCGAGTCTTCACTGTTGTTTCAGGTCGATGATCCGCCTCCTGATCCTGATCCTCCGATCTCCTACCCGAATCACTCATCTACTCCCTCGGAAACACCACCTATCCATGCCAATCACCGACCTTACCCACCTATTCCTGATTCCGACTCCTTTTGCTTTCAGACTTCATCGTGGTCCTCTGATGAGTCGATTTTCTGAATTTTCCAATATTACTTACGATTTTTCCTATGAATCATATACTTCTTATCCTTCTCCATATGCTTCGTATGCTTCTCCTTTTATCTCATATGCCTCATATGCTTCTCCTTTTATTTCTTATGCTACTCACTTCGACCGAGAAGTCGTTAAACTCCTAAATCCACAGACAATTCTTCGTTCTCATACTCCTGTATCACCACCTACTATGCCCGCCTCGGTTCAGTGCTTCGAAAAATCTTTTTACTGTAATTTTCCATGTTCTCCTTCGCCTTCCAGACCCCTAACTTCTCCAGACTCGTTATCTATTCAAAATAACAAAAAGCCACAAAAAATCTTTTTCTCCTTATCTGATTTCCTTGATTTGTTACGTTTTAGACGATCTCTTGTTACAGATACAGAAAACCCAGATGGTGACAATGTACACTCAGTATATGGCGCTTATAAACGAGTTGATCGCAAGGTCAAACCCGTTCCAGGCGTTTATCCAGAAGACGCACACGTTCACCGCCATTTCCCAGAAGACCCCCTTAAATCCCTTATTCCACTCACGCCTCACCCCCCTACTTCTGTTCCCATGAAGAAGCTTACCAAGGAACGCCTGCACTCCATGAAATTAAATGCCAACAACTTCCTGTGGCCAGAAGAGGAAAAACTTTTTTGCCACATAATGAAGCTAAACGAGCGCGCGCTTGCCTTTGACGAATCAGAACGCGGCAACTTCAGATCTGATTACTTCTCGCCTTACATAATCCCTGTTCTGGTCCACGAGCCATGGGAATATCGTAACATTCCGATCCTGCCCGGTATCCGAGACCGAGTCATACAGCTTCTTCGGGATAAGATTGCAGCCGGACTTTATGAACCGGCTCAGTCCTCCTATCGCTCAAAATGGTTTTGTGTTATGAAGAAGAACGGAAAGATCCGAATCGTCCATGATCTGCAGCCTCTCAATAAGGTTACAATTCGGGACGCTGGTGTTCCTCCTATCTTGGACGACTTTGTGGAGCCATTCGCTGGCCGGCAATGCTATACCGTGTTCGATCTCTTCTCCGGCTTCGACGCACGCCAACTTCACCCCGATAGCCGAGATCTTACCTCATTCCTGACGCCATACTGCCATGCCTCAAGGCTACACCAACTCGCCATCGGAATTCCAGAATTGCACAGCATTCATTCTTCAGGACGAAATCCCTCACATCGCCAATGTTTTCATCGACGATCTGCCTATCAAAGGCCCTGCTACACGTTACGAAGATGCCAATGGCCATGCCGAAACGTCAGCCGAGAATTCTGGCATCCGGCACTTCATTTGGGAACATGCCAATGACGTACATCGGATCATGCATCGATTTGCTCATGCCAGAGGAACGTTTTCTGGTCCCAAATCTCAGATCTGCCAACCTTGTGTCACTATTCTTGGCCAAACCTGCCATCCTCGTGGTCGTTCCCCTGACGACAGCAAGGTGAAGAAGATTGTGAATTGGCCAACGCTCCTTACGCCCAAAGATGTATGGTCGTTCCTAGGCCTCTGTGGTACCGTTTGTATCTGGATTGCGAACTACTCGCAGCTGGCTCGGCCGCTGGTCGACCTCTATCGCAAGAATGCTCCGTTCGAATGGGGAGAGCCCCAACAGGAGGCATTTGACGCCTTGAAGCATGCCGTTTCAACTGCCCCTGCCCTTCGCCCCATCGACTACTCATCCGATTCCCCCATCGTTCTTTCCGTCGACACCAGCAATGTCGCCATAGGATTCATTCTTTCGCAGTACGACTCAGAAGGACGCAAACGCCCTGCTTGCTACGGTTCACTCCCTATCAACGAACGAGAATCACGCTACAGCCAGCCTAAGCTGGAGCTTTACGGTCTTTTCAGAGCACTATGACACTACTGCCTCCATCTTTACGGTGTTCGTGACCTATGGATCGAAGTCGATGCCAAGTATATCAAGGGTATGCTTAATGACCCAGATCTTCAGCCCAATGCAACGATGGATCGAAGGTATACTCCTCTTTGACTTCAGGTTGATCCATGTACCTGCTATCAAGCACCGTGGTCCTGATGCACTCTCTCGTCGTCAACCTACCGAGGAAGACTACGAGGAGGGCCATATTGATGCAGAGGAAGCCGACGATTGGTTAGAGAACGTTCTTTTCTTTGCAGAAACTCATCCCCTTCCTTATGATGCCATGATGCCCCCATCATTCCTTTCCAATGATACGACCCAAGATGCCCAGTTACGCCAAATCCTACACTTCCTTCGCACTGCCGAACTTCCCATTTTCCCTTCCAACACCTCTCGAAAGCGATTCATTCGCAGATCCTTGCAGTTCTTCCTCCGTGGAAGCCATCTCTTCAAACGTCGAGGTTCCCGTACCCCTGTCAAAGTTATCTTCGACCCAGATCTCCGTGCACAGATACTGAATCAAGCCCATGAAGAACTCGGTCACAGAGGTGTCTTTGGAGTCTTTCAGACGGTCAGAGAGCGCTTCTATTGGCCCCAGATGTACAAGGATGTCGTCCATCACGTTTGCTCATGCCATGCATGCCAGATTCGCAGCACTCATAAAACCAAAATCCCCATCACGATCTCTGCATCCCCCCGAATCTTCATGAAGGTTTACGTTGACATCATGCTCATGCCCAAAGCCCGTGGCTATCGCTATCTTGTTGCTGCTTGAGATGATCTTTCCCTTGCAGCAGAAGGCCGTGCTCTCAGACATGCCAATGCAGATAATCTCGCCAAGTTCTTTTGGGAAGAGATACTCTGTCGATATGGAACGGTCTCTCAGATTGTCACCGACAATGGCAGTGAAATCAAGGGTGCCTTCGAGAAACTCATGCAGCACTACTCGATCCCTCAGATTCGCATCTCGCCCTACAATTCTCGAGCTAATGGAGTTGTGGAGCGAGGACACTTTATCATTCGAGAAGCTATCGTCAAGGCTTGCGAAGGCGATCTCAATCTCTGGCCTACCAAGGTCCATCATGCTTTCTTTGCAGACAAAGTGACAACTCAATGGTCTACTGGATTCAGCCCCTACTTCCTCCTTCATGGTCTTGATCCCATTCTCCCATTCGATCTCTTTGAATCTACGTATCTCGTTGAAGGATTTTATTCTGGAATGAGCTCAGAGGAGCTTCTTTCACTTCGCATTCGCCAATTGGAGAAGAGACAAGATGATATCCATGCCGCCTTTACTACCCTACAGAAGTCATGCCTACGATCCAAAGACCAGTTCGAAAGAAAGTATGCCCTACGCCTTGCAAAGTCATCATACCAGCCTGGTGACCTTGTCTTGGTTCGCAATAGCCAGGTTGAGAAGGAGCTTGATCGAAAATCAAAGCCATGGTACCTTGGTCCCTATGAAGTTGTTCGTCGCACCAAGGGAGGCTCCTATGTCCTCAAAGAGCTCGATGGCACTATCTCTAGACAAGGCATTGCTGCATTCCGACTCATTCCCTACTACTCACGTGACACTCCTTTACCTGACGATATCCTCCTCAGTGGAGACGACGAGCCAAGCAATGACGATGACGAAGATGACGACGAGAATGAAAATAATGCTTATGACTCTGATGAATTCTCATGATTTCCTTCACTACTTTTCATTTATCTCCAGCCACTCCTTTCAGATTCATTTTTTTCTTTTCTTTGTTTCACCCGTTTGTGTTTGCTGCATTGGTCGCAATCGGGGACGATTGCATTTCTTGTTGCTGGCGGATGTCACGCACCAAAGGTGTTTGGCGACGTGAGCATGGACTCGGAAGCTGAATGATGAAGAACGGAGAAGCCTAGCCCTAATGCGAAGAATGACTGATATGGCCAGCAGTCATCCATCGCACGAGAACCATCCTTAACGTTAGGGAAGAAACCGCTCGAGCGCCCGAAAAAACTTTTTGAGCGCTAGTTTATGGCATTCCGATTTTTTGAATATCTCCGTCAATTCTAAAGATATCGACATCATTCCCACGCTCACAGGAAGCTCTCGACCACGCCATCCTTCCTACCAAATTTGGTAACGATCCGCGCACTCCACGATTTTCTGCATCATTTCTACCAACGAATGCCCATTTCGCCAATATTTATTGTAATGGCCACCTCCTCGACTGTCTCTTCGCTCGTGTCCTTTGCTAGGGAGAATAACTACGAGTACCTGCCAGGAATCCCCACTAGCTCTCGCCCTGAAGCCTCCTGGTTCATCCCTCCCTTGTCCATGACCTCCCATCCTATCGCTTTGGGACAGCACGTTCTTCACGTCAGTCTGACGTCGAGGAAGACATTCTTTGGTCGCCTGAAGTCTGTCGTCAGGCTTGAGAGGTCTTATGTGGTTGTTTCGGTCTCTCCAGTCGAAAAGGATTATGGATTTTTCCTTCCTGCCCCCTGCAATGTCTATCTCTCAATCTCGTCTTTCATTCTCCCAAAATTGCGACAGCTCCAGTACCAATTACTATCATCTACACTATCTGATCGCATTCATGACGATTTTGAGGCACTTCTCCCTGCCCTCATTGGAGAAGACAGCCCCTCCTCCTCCTCATGCCCTCCAGAGCACTAGTTGCACCTGGTACAGGTCGCTTTGCAGAGAGGAGAGAGGGGGGAAAGTTGCGAAATCCTAAGCCCTGACTACCCTGGAGACCCCCAAAGTTGGCCCCTGGCAGAAATCCCCACAGTTCTTCTTTCGGACGCACAGCATATCGCCCCAATGAATCTGGATCTCAGATCTAGGAGTCAGAGTGACTCATTTGCAGTCATACCCCCTTATTCAGCAGTGACCAGTGCGCTTACTCATCCCCTTTTCTGTCGCATTATTCATCTGTTCCTTAATGACTCATTCTATTTCAAATGATTTGTGATATTCTTCGTCATGCTGACTGATTTTACTTACCAATCGCTTACTGTCCTTACTCAGCCTTGCTCGGCCTTACCAATCCTCTTACCAATCGCTTACAAACCCCTTACAAAGTGTTTCCCTCTATTTACTTCAGGCTGCACTACCTTTTGTATATAAGTACCAATATGTCGCAGCAAGCAACACACAAGTAGCCCCCCTGCATAGGATACTGACTATTGCCCAATCATTATCGACGTTATCTGCCTTATTGTCGTCGCTTTAAGGCCCTTCATTATCTTCTTTATCCTTGCAGTATCTGAGGCTCCACTAAGGGTCTATTTACTGTTATTCTTCGTCACTTTACGTCGCTTCTAGGCTCCGAGTAGCCTAGATATCTTCGCTTTTCTGTCATTCCCCTGCTCCCCTCTTGTCAGGAGCACTGTTCCCTTCTGCCCTAGTCTTCTAGGTGTGCAGAACCCCTCCCCCACTCCGCTGTAACTGATCCCTCGAGCCAAAGTCCGCGAAGGTAAACCACCGACTCGGCAATTGTCTTTGTGTTGGGTTTTTTTGGTGTTTTCGCCATAGATCCACACGTCGACTCACAACGGGGTTAGGAATGGCACAGAGTTCACCTTTTTCATAAGCCGCTGTATAGTTGGCAAGGGCCTGCTGGAAGGTCCTACACTTGTAGTAAACAGCACCGTTAATTTCTAGAACTCGCAATGCAGCGTCTTTCCTACGTATTCCGGGTGAGTAGAGGATAGAGACAATAATGCCAATATCACCATGTGTAAAATATGCCAACCTCTTGGCCGACAATAACAAGATAGTATCCCTCAGGCATAGAGGTTGGTTATGGGACATCTGACGGGTGGGGAATGGCAGCGGTGTGGGGCGTCGATGTACGAGGCACTGAAGGGTGGGAGGCAACAAACCTTGAACCTGATTGCGGCTTGTGAGAGGGAAGCGTGCTTGAGGGCAACAATAGGGTGGTAGTAGACGCAGTTGGAGACGATGATAAGGTGGCAGTAGAGGTGGTGATTGCGGTCGGCAATTGTGTCACTGAGGGGTTGCGCTTTTGAGGACTCCAAAGAGTGGTCTTCGTTGTGCGAGTACAGCGCTTCACAACAGTTTCGATCTCGGTTACCATAGTACCTTCACGAGTAGTCATCACTGTTCTGGTGACCGTCCTTTGAGTATCTCGCTCCGTAGATCTTGTTTCCTGCCAGCTACCATCGTCTAAAAAGATGTCAAAACCTCCGTCAAAAAAAATGAGTCCCATTCCTACCTTCAACACTTGATACCATGGTCAGACAAACCCTGCAGTCACTAGGATACTTAGATACAGGGGAGCGCTGTTGATGGCAGATCAGTGAGTAATAAGTCTTGACAGTATGCCAATGTCACGTGGTCTTTCAGAGGATCAATGGTCCTGGTCAACACGATGGCATACCAAAGCAAAATATGGCCAGGGGAGCAGCCCGTGGCCATTTGCACAAGTGCAGAAGCTTGATGTCCTTGTGAATACACCGTGTTCAGACCCAAGTTCACCAGGTAGTGAACGTTTCATGGGTGAAACCTGATCTCGGTGCTCTCGAGGGGCAACCGGTTACTCGGCCCGGCCCACAATGGGTTACAGATGAAGGAGATGTCGAATACGAAGTCAAGAAGGTTGTTGATTCCCACTTGAAGCGTGGTAATCTTCAGTTTCTCGTCCATTGGAGGGGATACCTGGAAGAAGATTGCACTTGGGAGCCTAGATCTGCTCTTAAGAATGCCCAGGAGGCGATAGATGATTTCTACAAACTCCACCCCAGTGCCCCCCGGAAACTTCGTTTGCTCTCGACTGAAGGTCTCTTTTTCTCCGCTGTACCCGACCCTTTGACTGCTGTGCAGCCTATCTGGTCTCGCCTGGAAGTCGAGCCATAGGAGGGGATAGTGTTACGGCCCGTACTTTTTCACTGCTTGTTGTAGCATAGTCTTAGCGTAGTTTTCCTTATTTATCCACTCTCTGGTTAGGGTTACTTTAGACGCGCTCATAGATGCTCTACTTAGTCAGCTGCTTCGTCAGCGTTGCCGCATTGACTCAGCATGGATCGCTGTAGCCAATAGCATTTATCTCTCTTTGTTTGGTTTGTTCTACGATGTTCTTCGGTACAAACACTTGTAGTAGTATAAATACCATCTCTCTTGTCGTAGACACTCCAATCGAGTTCATTTGTGCTTTGTGCATTAACTCAGTTCCTTCATCCTCAGTCTCTATATCAGTCAAGGAGTGACCGATAATAGTCTTCGGATTATTAGTGTTACATCCACTAACATTCCACAGCCATTCTAGCCCGCTACAAAGTGGCCAAGATTCTGCCCCATCGTCAAGTCTCCATCAATAGTATAGAAAGCGACCACAATGTGATTGAATTCCTCCCAGCACTTGAACAATTCCTTGTGTCCCGATGGGGCCGAAAGTGGCTGATTCGGCCCATTAGATCGGATCAATTTGATGTGTACAACCACCTGTATGTTACGAGTGGACCTAGCATCTCCTGTGGTATCATAATTATTTCCACTATTCAGGATACAAGTGTGGAGGGGAAGGGGGAAGACTGGTCATATGTTCTGAAGGGGTTGCTGTGATGGTCCGTAATTTGAATATGTGATAGGGGTATGTGAAGGTGACCTGGGTATCGATTTTCATTGAGGTAGGTTAAGAATTGCGGGAATGGGAAGAGAATTCGCATTTTGCCCCTATTTATCCTAGTACCCTTGTATTCCACTGAATTTGCTGAAATTAGCAGCCAGTTCTAATGAAATACATGTCCTGAATTCATTGCAATACAGCAGAACATGCACAAATGTAAGGAGGAAGTGTGATGAGGCAGAAATAAGTCAGTTGAGTCCGCTTTTTTGCTTACATAAGCAAAAAAGCGGAGTGGCAGGAAGTGACACTAATTAGGCACCACATGTCACACAGCCACACTGTGGGGAATGTGGCCCAGGCCGCAGGACAGCCACCTGCCAGCACTTCGGATTAAGAAAGAAGGCACACATTTGGTAATCAATTGAAACCTTATTTGACAGCCAAAAAGCAGACTACTACACTTTTGCTAATGATCTAACCTACACATTTGCTAATGAATTAGACTAGACTTTGGTAGTCAAAAGTGCAGACCACTACCATTTTTCCTAATGAACTAGGTACCCTTGTGCTAATGACCTATACTACACTTTTGCTAGTTGACTAGGCTACACTGGCTACCCTTTTGCTAATGAAGTAAGCTACCTTTTCCTAATGATCTACACTACACTTTGGTAGTCAAAAATGCGGACTACTACACATTTTCCTAAGAACTAGACTACACTTTTCCTAATGATCTACACTACACTTTGGTAATCAAAAATGCAGACCACTACACATTTTCCTAATGAACTAGACTACACTTTTCCTAATGATCTACACTACACTTTGGTAGTGGAAAATGCGGACTACTACCACTTTTCCTAGTGAACTAGACTAGACTTTTGCTAATGAACTATACCACACCTTTCCTAGTTGACTATGCTACACTTTGGTAGTCGAAAATGTGGACCACTAACATTTTCCTAATGAACTAGACTACACTTTTGCTGATGAACTATACTTCATTTTTCCGTCCATGCCTCCCTGGGGAATCTCCAACCTGGCATGGAGAATCTCCAACCCCCTTGGGGAATGTCCACGCCCTCTTGGGGAATCTCAAACATGACATGGAGAATCTCCAACCCCCTTGGGGAATCTCCAACCCCCCTGGAGAATCTCCAACCCTCCTTGGGGAATCTCCAACCCCCTTGGGGAATCTCCAACATGACATGGAGAATCTCCAACCCCCCTGGAGAATCTCCAACCCCCCTGGAGAATCTCCAACCCCCTTGGGGAATCTCCAACCTCACATGGAGAATCTTCATGTCCCCTTGGGTAGCCTTTAACCCCTCTTGGAGAATCTCCATTTCCCCTACCAAACCTCTAATCCCCACAAGGTTTGGGATCCACACACTTGATGGTGTTATCCTATCCTATGTGTACAACCCTTTCCACCATCCTGTGCCAGTCCTGTGCATGGTCTTGAGAATTAACTTTGAAAGGATGTCTGTTCAGCCTGGTGAAATATCAGGTCTCAGCAGAGGCAGTCAAACAGGCATGGACTGTCCCCCTAACCTGTCATGGGGTCCAATATAGCCACTGATCAGCAAAACAGTTTGTGACTGTACAGCTCTGTACAGCCACCACAGAGTGTCACAGTGTGACAGGAAGGTCCCCCTCTGTACAGTGCTGCACAGTGGTTCACAACTCATTAATTACTACAAGACACGCCTTGCTCCGCTCCGGTGGTCTTTTCACATAATATATTATATAATGTAGTGAGTCATATTTAACAGGAGGACTGGAGCGTCTACGGATGTGTTTATAGGAGAATTTCGTGGAACGTTACATTGGTTGTGCTGTGCTCATGGGCGGGTTTGAGGATACGGGCATGATCAGATCGCGGATGCGAGATAGAGCCGTGTACAGTTGTCCATGGGAGAAGACAGGTGTAGTGAGGTCAACACCTATTGAGTCAAGTGTGAGACCCTGGCAGCTATTGAATGTTGATGCATACGCCGGCGCGAGGGGGAATTGTCGTTGTTGGAGTGTATGGCGGGATTGTAGGGTCAATTGGAATGGGATGTGGGGAAGGAGAATGTGTTCAGAGGTGTCATCGTGGGGTGATTGATTGTTTTTTAGGCATTTTACGGTGAGGATGCATCGTCCTGCGGCTATGATGACCACTCTGCAGTTCTTGACGAGTGCATGGTCAAGGGAGAAATTACGAATGAGGTGGTATACCCCTCCAACATGGATGGATAGTGCATGGGGTGGGAGGCCAGGTGGGCAGTGATGGGAGACGTAGTCTAGGATGCTTTGAGGGGCGAGAAGCCCAGCATCGTCAGCTTCGAGGAGGGAATCCGATGCGAAGTAGAGGTTTTTGGGACTATGTAGGCGTGCGAGGATGCGGGAGTTGTAGGAATCTATTTGTCGGTTGGTAGGGCAAAGGATGGAGCGTGAAATACAGAGGTGGGGATGGGGGAGGATTTCGTCAGGGAAGACATGGTCAATTAGATCTTCGGGAGAGTTTACTTGGGAGGAGAGGTCGAGAGGCACCTCGGGGCCTTCCCCGTCTCCAATTCTGTCGACATAGTTAGCTAGGTGGGGATCCTCAGCATTGCAGATTGGGATGGTGAGACGGAGAACAGAGAAGAATTGCCAGAGAGGTGAAGACCGAATGGATGCATCAACGACCTGTGATCATGAGCCACCTCGAACCACAGGACACGTCTGCCGGAAGTCACCCAGTAAAATGATGGGAATACCTCCAAATGGAATGTCATTCTTTTTCATGATCTCACGGCAGATATTGTCGACACAGGAGAGGACAGCGCGATTAGCCATTGGTGCTTCGTCCCAGATAATGAGAGAGGTGTGTTTGATGAGATCTGTGTGAGACGAAGATGGTTTTATCATTGAGAGCAGCATCTCATTGTTATCGTTTACGGGTACCTATGGGAGGGAGTTTTAAATGGGGGCTGTGCATAGGAGAAAACCACGGACCTTAAAGGTGGAGTGCATTGTTCTACCACCTGGGTAGAGAAGAGCAGCGGAGGCAGCTGTTGCTGTTGGGAGAACGATGTGTTGGAGAAAGCGTAGTTTATTGCAGATTGCATTTATTAGGAACGTCTTTCCTCTCCCAGCCTTACCAACAACGAATGCACACAGGGGATGACCGTTAACAGCGCAGTGAATGATGTGGTCGTAGATTGACCGCTGTTCTGGTGTCATGAGTGCATACGCTTCCGTGGCATCAGTTGCAAGTCGATTTGCATGTGCACTCCATTTTGAACGTTCGTGGAGGAGTTCAGTAGACATGAATGTTGGTTGGGGAAGGCCAAAGTCATGGAGAACTTTTCCATGTTCTTCTAAGGCATGGCCAATGGATTCAAGTGCGCAATTGTGGGCCATTTTGATGTCGTTAGGTGAGTGAGTGACGAAGTCTTTCGATAACTCGGATTGAAAACATTGCCACAATGCAAGTGGTTCTATGACGCAGTCATTGACCAAAGGATGCAGGAAAAGAAAGCAAAGCTCATGGGGTGTCCATAGAGCGGACACAGCCTCCTGCATAGTGTAGTGTGCTTCATTTCAATCCAGAAAGAGTCCGAGTGCAGTGGCAGCTTCTTGGTAGGTAGAATAATGTACATCGTCGACTACGAGGGCATCAGTAAACGACGTGACAGGTCAGTTCTGGAGAATAGCATGCAGATAAAAGATTTCGCCTTGGGAGGGACGCACAGCCTCCAGACGACAGATGTGGGGATGCTTTGGACTTTGTTGAACAATATGCATGGGAGGGGATCCAGGAACAGATTTACGCTCTTCAAAGTGGCGGCCCACATTCTTCAAAAGACGTGGTGTGAGACGAAAGAGGGTGAAAAATTCCACATATGTTAGGTCTGTGAATTGGTGCTCGAATCCAGAAGCATCAGTGAAAGAGCATGAAGGTCTGAGAAAGTAGCGTTGAAGGAAGGAGAGCATGCTTTTGGGACCAGAGGGCCCATGGTATTGGAAGTGCGAATGAGAGATGGACAGGTGGACAGGTAGAGCAGTCACAGCGGGTTCTTTGTGTGTGATATGGAAACCAAGTATGCGCCACACTGCCTCTCCAGCAGAGAGGTACCTCCCATTCCAGTAATTGTCAATCTTGTCAATGGACTCCTCTGCATTATCTGTGACAGTGTGGACGGTGTAGCGGGCATGGTCAGGGCCTGGGGAGCAGAGATGGAGTGTAGACATAGAAGACAAAGAAGGAGAAAGCAGCAGACCTTTATGGACATATTTAAAGAGATACTGGAAAATGTGAGAGGTACTGCAGACCTCGAAATTAAGATGGCACTGGAATTTCCGGAGGAGAGGAAGGCAATGGGCAACAACCATTTCGTCGCCTGGGTGCCTCCATCGATAGTGAATGCGACCATCGGAATCAATAGTCGTCGTTGGCTGCAGTGCATGTGGATAGCCGAAACGACAGGAGCACGACCCGTCGCTGTCTTGATGTTGGCAGTACTTTGACGGTGGGCGTTGGGGGCTGGGATGGTTGTGCATCATATACGTTCGAACTAAGTGGGCGTCCTCAGTGTCGGAGGGAATTTCTGCATTGACGACAGAGTCAATGTCGAAGGTGGAGTTGCAGTCACTGTATATTTTAATAGTATGTGAGCATGAGGCAAGCCTCATTTCTGGAACTCGATACAGTGAATACAGTATTGCACACGTCCAGCATTGACAAACATGGACTTCAGAGTTTGTAGGAGCAGGGTTAGCTTGCGTTTGAATACATGGGCAACAACTATGGGAACATCAGTAAAGTTTTGCCCCGGGCACAACTGTGATGTAATTTCGGGCCACATGGTATTGCATGTCATCATGATGAAGAAGGTCGGTGGTCCCAGTGCAGTGGCAACAGCGAGCGAGTCAGCAATCTGGTTCGCAGCCCAGCGTCGAGAACCAAGGAAGGAGGCAGGAAGGTAAATGTTTTCAGAGGGGGGGAGATCCTCGCTATTCATTAACACTGCATCCTCGTGGTGGAGACATTGTTGGTTTGTTCAAATGAAATTGAGACGTGTTTCAAGATTACGGCTAAACATGTCAACAACATACTCATTAGTGAGACGTCCAAAGATGTGAAATCTGGGTTCACGAAGTAGGCGTGCTCGATAGTGCCACAGTTGCGTAGTAGGTTGGTCGTCGTCGATGGTATTGACATGATTGATGTCATCCACATTGTCGGAGTGAACAATACCCCATCCAGGGGTTCCATGGGGAAAAAGGAGTGGATAAGACAGAGGTTCCCAAAGATGGCTAACAGTAGAGATGGACTGGGTGTTGCCAGACTGTCTGGAAATAGTGAGATGATGGGCCTTGGTCTCGGAAGCAGCAGTATTGTCATAGGACATTAAAGCTGCCACCTCTGCAGCACCGCTGTCCTTAAGAACGAGTACAGCAGTCGGATGTTGCAAGGAGAAAGGCTGAAACTGTAGCAAGGCGCCCACAAAAGGTTCACGGCACACAGAGCCTCGCACACTGCATCAATCCATCTGGGTGGAAGCGTGGCAGCCCATTGTGCATGAGGAATGTTCTCCATGAACCCGTCATACAGTAGCCAGCGAATGGCAGAGTTCATGTGAGAGGGATGCAGGCGATGATAAACCCGACCCTGGATGGCCAAAAAGCCAGGAACAATAGAGTCGTCTGGGAATGGATGGGTGGTCTCGAGAGACACGAATGAAAATACCAAGTTTAAAATTCTGGACAGGGAGGAAATCTGAGGATGCAGTGTTAACGCCTCGATTTGGGGGGGAATAGGTGGAAGTGGGGTGACATCTGATAGGCGAGAACCACCTGGTCCACAACAAAACCCCAGGTTTTCACCAGTGAGCAGCAGAATGCTGCAATGAGGACATATATGTTGGTGATTATTGCATACCGCACCCCATGTTAGTCGAGGGGACGAGATGGGTCCTATTTGCCACAGTGACGACGGTTGCATGGGCATTACACCTGTGTACTAAGTTGAACGGACCGTGGACATTGAACATAGGAGAATGTGTGACATACCAGAGGTGTCGGTACGAGGACCGACAGGAAAGATTGGCAGGTATTGACCTCATAAGACATAGAGTACATATCGTCATATGCGTCTCTGAAAAGTCTGGACCTCAGTAAGGAAAACAGGTGAAGACATAGTAGGATAAAAAGGATCACTGACGTCACACACGATAATGGCGGCAGAAGTTGGTGGGGATGTTCCCCAAAGAAAGTCGCATAACAGCTACGGACGCAGTCTTCACTATAGCGCCAAACGTGCAAGTGGGAAGACATGGAAGATGGTGAAGAATATTTTACACACCATGTTTTTCTACGACGGGTTTCAGTGAGAAGTAAGTTGCAATATACAGTGGGGAAGGTGTCATAACCATTATCTCCAGGACTCCCCCCCATGTTCCTGTACAGCACTGCCTTAACAGAAGACAGATTGCAAAACCTAATGAAAGTACTGCATAAACAATTTGATGCCTTTTATGCCTTCTGGTATGAACATGCACCATCCATGCCTGCAATGTTGGATGTGAGTAAATCTTCCATGCATCGAGGGCATGAATGACAACGAACAACAGCCACGACGTCCCACACAATTACCGAGGGATGTCAGCCAATGTGATCCCCTGAAAATGCTGCCAACCTGTCTTTTGCTGTGGGAAGCAGTGCCACAATCATCTGCATTCAGGGGAATGGCAAGTCATGTAGTGCACTTCCACATAAAAGCGACAAACAGTGATCCCACGCAAGCCCTGGGTGATCTTCTCATATTTCTAGTTGGGCTGGCCTCCGTAAAAAGACAGCGCAGTATCGAAAGACTCTGCTATGTGTTGGGAAAGTCATCAGCCACGGGATGTCTTCTCTGTAATGCCAGTGACATGAACTTCACTCACACGCTGGCAACTATGTTTATGGAGTGTGAGCAGGAGGTTGTCCATGACGGTCGGAGACTAAGAGGGATGTGTATTGGCATGGAGGCTGACGAGAGCATAATGCAAGATGTGGTAGTGAGGAACTGCCTAACAATCACAATGTACGTCTGACCACTCACCTCAACCGCTCTGACATGATCTTCACCTCACCATGAAATAGTGCGTTAGGCTTCAGGTAAGCACACCAAGGAAATGTGTTGATTGCTAGAGCCATTGTAGAAAAAACTCTCAACACATGTACAATGTTGTACCATAGAACAAACACAAAAAGGACAGAAACACAGGAGAATGGAGATGGTAGGAGGGTAGCAGTTTTCACACAGAGGTGTGACACGTGATGCAAAGACAGCTTCGAGCTCGAAGGGGGACGCATGACAAGTGTGTGGTGAGGCACAAAGCAAGACCACTATCATTTAATATGACGTTCAACCATTACACAAATGCAACACAGCAGTTTTTTGGAGACTTGGTACAATCAGCAGAACATGCACATAAAACAGTCAACAGCGGAAAATGTCTATCAGAAACCATTATAAAAAAAAGGGAGTCCCCTCTATACAGGCTCGCAATAATTATGGCTGGAGATGATGATCATCTCCGAACACTAGAAGAATCCATAAGACATCTAAGAGAGAAAGAAACCAATCTCGCCATCAGATAATGCAGCCTCTATTTCGTCATCATTCTTCGCATCCAATGAAAAGCTGCCACCATCAAGTGGATGAGAAACATGACGGCAGGGATAGGAGATGTGCCTGCAGGGTCGAGTGTTGACGAGGCCATGGTCAGACTGCCCAGAGCTTGCATTAGACGACGTCGCAATGGATGCAGGAGGGCTTCCCACAGTTATCGTCAGGAAAGGGTATCATCAAACAAATAAAACTCACCGTTCTGCGAAAGCAGATAATTTCCGCTTATGAGGGACAACCACCCTCCCTGCAGGGGAACTGGCACCGACCCCTACAACAATATCCTCCACAGTGATGACAATGCCACCATCAGGTCCAACCTCCCAAAAAATTCCATGGAATTGCACAACAGTGTCTACCGCAAGTGGCGGGAGGTGGAGAGGTGACAAAAACCACCATCAAAAGCACAACTGCATCCCCAAAGAAAAAGTCATGAGGACCGGTGATAGCTAATCCCAGAAACATCACTCACGTTAAAACAGATGACATTTTGCCATCCCAAACATAGTCCGTGCACTCCACAGACATGGACCTTGCGTCAATGGGAGAGCAAACACGTCCCAGTCCAACCACAAAGGGGGATGATACGTGGTCATGTGCAAGTTGATATGCATCACAGGATGGATCGCCAGGTAAGGGAATGAACTGGTGGGCATCAAGTAAAGAGCATTCGAGAACGGGATTGGGGGGAAAATAAGCCTTTGCGACGACATAAACAGCAGTGCCGTCAGGGATCCGTATGTCAGCTGGAGGACAGTGGACAGCCATCTGGCAATGGATTGAGCCACCACACATTGTCTGCAAAGACGTGTCATAGATGAAATACCACTGTGCACATAGACCATGTGGCCTAAGGCAGGGCATGTGACGACCACCCGACAGACGAAAAAAGCCAAAGACCATTAGGGACGACATCAGAACACACCTGGGCAGCAACGAAGACGTCTCCTGACACTCATTTATAGCCTGCAAAATATAAATGATGTGATGAAGAATGTCAACAACGTGTCAGTGATCACCATCGGTGGGGGAGGGGATCCCCTATAGACCTTAACACCAATACCCATGCCCACCAACAATCACTGTACGCCACTTCTCTCACCGCCTTCGGTTGATGACGACACACCTGCCTGTGTTACGGGTCGGGTTTTCTCTGTTCCATCTTTGGGGATAACTTTTAGTGGGGACTGCTCTCGGGGGTTTATAGGGGATGTTGGCATCAGGACATCCAGCATATGGAGAATATTTACCTACCCTCCTCTTCCCAAACAACCACAAACCAAAAAAGAGTGTGACCCATGTTCATGACAGACAGATGAGCAACGCAAATCCATGTATTTACCACCACACAACAAAAACCATGCTGTATACAGAAAAACGCTACAGAACAATGAGAACGGGAAGCATAAGTTCTAAGAAGTAACAGTACGTCAACAAAGGAAAGGTCACACGCACTTGCCCTTGCCCTTCCCCCTAGTTCTAAATCCTACTACATCACCCGAATTCACTTCTGATAAAGGAGGCACTGAAGGCGAGGGAGACCGTTGTGACAACGTTGAAAGTGAACTCATCAAAGTCACGGATGTGGCAGACACCCCCCCCCCAGCTTTTCTGCAGATGTCGAGGGCATTGAAGGAGGGGACACTTCCGACTGTGGCCAGGTCACTGCAGGGTCATCAGAGCTGTCTTCCCATACAGAAGAGAATGGGGGGGATTTATCACCAACGACCGCCACCTTTCCAGCAGCTGCAGACCCCTCTCCAACAGAGGCACACCTGTCCGACCTATAAAGCATAAAAAACAGATTGCAAGTGTGAGGAAACCGAACTCACGAAAGCCCTCCCTGAGCACGGGGAGCAACAGCCTGAAATTTTCGCTTCTTCGCCCCAGAGGTGGAGGCACTATCCAAAGACCTACCATCCTGCATGCCAACATTGAGAGAAATACTTTCCAGATCGACTCGAAGACCCCCATCCTCACCAAAACCACCAAACTGTCCAACATACAGCACGAGGGAATTCTGATTAGGAACAGGAGTTTTGCTCCACCGAGCACGAGCAGTGTTGAAGACACAACTGAAGTTCGCAATGAGATCAAGAGACACCACCTGCAAAGAAGACACACCTGACTGTAGCCTCCATTTTTGCATCGCACACATAATCGGAAGAAACAACAGTAAATGCCTTCGACATGCCATCAGACAGCAGCCATGCCTGCGTGGTCACCGATCCCATCCCCACAACAACAGGATAAGGTAAATCAGGAACACCATCTTCATACCCATCCACAGATGGGTCCCCAGGAACAGGCACCAAATGAAAGGCCTCCAGAAGGACAGGTTCCGCCGGAATGTTTACGGGCACAGATGCCTTTGCAGACACAAAGGCGACAGTATTGTCTGGAAAAATGACGCCGTTGATAGGACTGTACACACGAAGGGATGCAGGAAACACAGTCCCAGACGTGCACTGGATTGTCGTCTCATAAATGCAGTGGTACACCATAGTAGAGCCAGCCTTGACAGACTTGACCCGGCGGCCCCCTGCAAGGGCAAAGAAGCCATAGACGACTGTCACAGACATATGCCGAAATGCAAAAAAATGAGAGAAGGACGTCACCTATATACAACACAACACACCCCAGCGAAATACACAACCCCAACCATGCCCCTCCTAAACCCCACCCCAACACATTTAACAATCGTCCACAACACACGATGTCATCAATGACGCATGATCGATCTAGAAAGCACACAAAAAGGTGTCGAGCAGACACAGCAGTGCAAAAAACGACGCAACTAACAGCAACTAAACATCACCAAACGAATTCATGGGATACGGGTAAGACTCTTTAATATTTCAGACCCAAAAAATTTTTTTTTTTTGAATGTACACACCCTAGATACATGGTTTCATACATTAGAAGTGCAAAAAATAATGTATTTAGAGCAGCATTTGATGTAGAAACTGAACTGTGACACTGTAGTGACTGTGACTCTGTCCCAAAAAGACTGTTTTGCTGATGGCCCTGTGGACTGGCCAATTGCCACCTGGGTAGGTCAATTTAGCACTTGGAAAGCCCATGCTGAAAAACCAGTTATCATCAAATGTGGGTCAATTTATCTTGGGAGTGCCCACATTTAGCCTGGAGAAACCCCAGTTGTCATCAGGGAAGGTCAATTTCACTTGGGTTTAGCCCTAAAAAGGTGTCAATTTATGCTGGAGAATCCCCAGTGCCACCCTGGATAGGTCAAATGAACATGGGGAATGCCCAGGGTTGGGCTGAGAAGTGGGTCAATTTAGCCTGGAGAAGTCCCAGCTGCTCCTGTTCCAGGTCAATTTAGCATGGAGAATGCCCAATTTAGCTCAACAAGGGGGTCTATTTACCTTGGGAAAAGCCCAGAATATGCAAGTTATTTGTTGGGGAAAATCCTTTCCGGACCCCAGCCACCCCAGTATATTGACACCAAAAGTGTATTTACTGTGTGGAAATGTATTTCTCCAACATTCTCCAACCCCTGTCAAATGGTGGGCCTGGAGATTCCCCAGCCATGATGTGGAGAATCTCCAGAGGTTGGGGATTCCCAACCAGTTGATACCTATTAGGTCATAACATCTATAAGAATATATGAACCTAATAGGTCCCCGTAGGGGGTTGACTGAAGTGGGAAAGATGGTCAGCAAAGTTTGGGAGTGATGTTTGAGAAAGTGTCCAACCGGGAGTTCTTGATGTACTGCAAGCCATAGCTGAATTTGTGGTGTGTGAGGACCAGGTGAGTGAACATGCATGCTGCAGCAGCTTGGTTTTAATAATCAATCTACCTAAAATAGAGCCTTTCTGTGGCCAACAAATCTGCTTTTAGGAATTGCTTAGTGTCAATGTGACCATGCTCCAGCAAAGCAGACATACCTTCAACCCATGATATCTCAGTTTACATCCACAACTCATTCATCAAGCTTTTCAAAAATCTCTGCAGTACAATCCAGGTAAGCTTGACTTGGATATTCCATGGTATCCAACCGACTCTTGGTTCTCTTCAGGCCACAACAATGGGCTGAGTTTCAACAATGATGGACCTTTGGTCTGTCAACCAAACGAGGGCTTTGTTCATGGGTCTGACCACACACTGGATCGAGTCAAATGACAATACCAGCCCTTGGCATGTCCACTCCCAAGTCATCGCCTTCAAAGGTATCTCAGGATCACACAATGGACACAACCTCAGCCATTACTTCATTGGTTTACTGGAGTGGGCTGGCATTATAAATGGACATTCAAGTAAGGTACGTATACAAGCTTTCTTTTCTTTTCTTTTCTCTGAGTCTGTGCACTCACTATTCAATGACCAGCTTTTCTGTGTAACCACCGACAATACTAGCAACAACGATATGACCTGTGACAACATTGAGACCATTACACATTGTTGACACATTTACTCATTTGACACCGCTGTAGGCGCAGCGAAGCCCCGACTACAAGAAATGAAGTATTTCGAGGGTTTGAGGGTGCATGGGAGTTTCGAGCAAGTGGTTGAGGGCTCGAAGAGGTGTAGGGAAGGCTCGGGAGGGGTTCGACGGGTCGTAGGAAGGTGTTCGAGAGCGCAGGTGGGAGGTTTAGAGGGTTCGAGGGGAGTCTCGAGGAGACGAGGGGCCGAGAGGGACTTAGATGCGAGAGGGGAAGTGGCGGGAGATGCCGGGCACTGACTAAGCCCGTGCTGTGCATAAGACACATGTAGAACACGATGGAAAAACAATTGATCCACCATCGTTGAGCTGTCCTGTAGGCTGGATTCGAAGTCTCGAAGTGCTCTATTCCCTACTCTACCTACTTTTGAGACATGAGAGGTATACTTCTAAGTTTTCTGTGCTAGGTTTCGAGGAGCCCCTTTGGGACGAAACTTCATACTTGCATATACCTTGTCTGTGCCCTAGATTTGGGGTGACCCTACTTTCAGACTCTTCATCTGGAGCCCACCATGAGGGGCTTCTTTTGGAAATCTGGCACACAGGTATCCTCTTCGTCGTACTGCAGCTCACGCCGCCGAAGAGGAAAGGCAAAGGAGATTGACAGAGCACCACAAGGCAGGACCAGCGACTGCCCCGAGACACGCAGAACCACCATCTCCAGCAAGCGTCGCACTTCCGTTTCCACCTTCAGTCGCCTCAGCGTCACCACGCTTCAGTGCTCGTATCATATCCTCGGCAGTTCCACCGGCTACTCCGAACCTGTCCGAGTCACAGTTTACCGCTTACAGATCACCATCTCCTTTGATACCGTCTTCACCTGAGGAAGAAATCAACTTGGCCGAAGAAGCGGACCGGATCTTACGAAACTCGTTATCTCCACTTTCCTCCTTATCCGAAACGACTGCGCTAGGGTCTGCACCCCCACGCTTGCAAACACCAACTCCGTTACGTCTACATAGTACACGAGACACTATGGCTAACTCTCGAGGCTACTTGCCTCCGCGATATCCAGAGAGTGGGCTCGCTTCTCCTAGACTGGCCAAGCGAAGGGAGTCGCCATTGAGAAGATACTCACCTGTCCAACCGGCTGTGAGAGCCTTGTGGGCTGAGCTTGAGGAGGAAGAGGAAAGAGAAGAGGTTGTGGAGAGGGCATCATCGAGGTGTGAAAGGAGATCGCTGCTCCTCGTGGGTCATCAGGTACGAGACCAGCTGTCACCCAGAAGGGAGGAAACTCTGTATCCATTCCCAGTGCGTCTGGTGGAAATCGAGGCAAGACTGGCTGCAGCAGATGTGGGAAGAAGGCTGGCCCTCCAGTTGGAAGATCATGGATGCCCGCAAGCTCGCGTAGGAATCATAGTTCGAGAATACCCTGTCAAGCGACCTCGGTCTCCTCCTAGAAGGCGCTCGCAGGAAGGACAGTTGCCACAGTGCAAACCCACGCCCCCTCGGTATCCAAGAGCCATTCCTCTAGATAACCCCGAATATAAAAGACCACCCCCACGTTACCACCCTCGTGCGAGACCTTTGTCTCATGATAGGCCTACATATGGGAGGGGCGGCGAACGTGAAGAATATCTTGATCTATGAAGGCCGAGGGGCGAGGGGAGAGAAGAAGCATACCCCAAGCCAATTCAACGCCAGAGATCAGAGCCTATCGAGACGATCAGAAGGGGCCTTGAGGCCTTGGGTAGGCCGCAGAGAGAGGCTGAGCCACCAAGAGCATGCCACGTCGAGAGGGCACTCGGGAGAAGAGAATCGGAGGCTGATGTGGTACTGGAGATGTTAGGCAGAGGGGCCATGAACTCGAGAGCACCCGAACCTCTGGAAGAGATGCCTCTTCGAGGGTCGCCGAAAGTGCCGAAGTTCTCTGGCAAAGCGTGGGACCTCGTGGATTATTTGCACATAATACAGTTCTTGTGCCAAGGAGCAGGATGCAGGAGAGAGTGGGAGTGGGTTAAATGGGCATGCTGGTACCTCGACAGGGAGACAGTGACTCTCTGGAAGGCTATCGCAGACGAGGAGGCGAATAACTGGAACACTTTTGTCACGAGCCTCGTCGAAATTTACCCGGGAGCATCGAGATTGGAGAGGACCTTCGTGAAACAGGACCTGCATGACTTAGTAGAGGCACAGGTGAGGAAGGACATCGAGACCAAAGAAGATCTCAGCGAGTACTATCACAAATACACCGAGATCGCACGCTACCTCGTCGAGAGGAGGAAGATTACCTCAGACGACTTCGATAGTCACTTCCTCGAAGGTCTCGACCCTGAACTCAAGCAAGAGGTACTGTCGAACCTGAAGTTCCGCTTCGGAATTCATCGTCATGATGACCTGTGGCCTCTGGACTATGTCATGGAGGAGTTGAAGTTTTTGATGGAGGATACGTTTAAGACGACGAGGACTAGGGCAGCGAAGAGGGGAGTTGTACAGCTTTCGGCAGGCGAAGAAGCCACTCGAGTCATGCAGGAGTTGGCTCAGAGGCAGCTGCAAGTTCGAGCCGAAGCAGCCGTGCAGCAAGCCGCAGTGGGGAACCCCGAGGCCGGTAACCAGTTCGTGGGTCGAGCGAATCCAGCGGGGTGAATCTGCTTCTTCTGTTTCAACACCGGGCACCAGGTGTCGTTCTGCCAGCAGCGAATGACCTATCTGAGAGAGGAGAAATGTCAGGTTGTTAATGGGCAGTTATGCTTCCTGGATGGCATGCTGATTCGTCGAACGAATGGGTCGTTGAAGGAGGAGATCGACCGTTGGTTGGCTGAGCATGGTCCTGCCGAAGGTAGAGCAGGAGGGGAAGCAGTGGCCCCACGACCCGAAGCAGGTGCCCAGGGGGCTCACATTTTCATGGTCGAGGACCAAGAGCCACACTTGGTGTCAGCGCAGATGGCAACCTCGGCGAGGATCGAAGAAGTAGTATCAGGCGACGAGGGGGACGAGGAAACGCTCGAGTATGCCTTGGCCCTCAATGAGAAAGACAAGCCCCAGCGCAGGCAGAAGTTTGACAGCATCATAATATCAAATGCGCCCCCGAAGGCTCAAGGCTTGAACCCAGCACCGTCGACGTCGAAGGAGGCGCCCTCGAAGGGGAAAGAAAGGCAGGTGGCGAGGCCTATGAACGCACCGAACGACTCTCGAGCAGGGTCGGGTACTTCGGGCTTCCACTACGGGTCCGCGGCGGACATCCCAGACATCAAAAAGAAGATCGTCAATATGGCGCTCGATGTGGTGGTTCCAGTGCCCTTTCGAGACCTCGTCACCCTCAAGTCAGTTCAGAGAAGCTTCTGGGAATACACGGCAGTTAAGAGGGTGTCGGGTGAAGGGACTGCTGCTGGCGCACTAGCCGCTGTCGAGACCGAGGGTGACAAGGAAGAGGAAGAAAGGATCGAGCCAGTGGTCGATGACGCACAAGTCGCGAGTGTCGAGTGCGAGGGTGACGAGCCTGAGATCCAGAGGCTGACTATGATGCCTCTAACCTTCGTGGCTGTCGAGGTTGTGGGGCAGGTCATGCTCGAGGGAATCTTGGACAGTGGGTCGCAGATCGTCGCGCTGCGAAAGGAGATCGCCAAGGTGCTTCGCCTCCCTATCAAGAAGGATGGTAGTATCACAATGGAGACAGCGAATAAGGGGAGAGAAGCTACCGAGGGGGTCATCAGTGACTGCGAGATCGACTTCAGAGGGGTGACAGTGTGCGTGCCAGTTCAAGTCGTCAAGAACGCGGCTTTCGATATTCTTCTCGGACAGACCCTTCTCGTGTGCTCTTCGAGCGAAGACTGAGGACTTCCCCAACGGCAACCAGAAGGTCGAAATTACAGATCCGTGCTCGGGGAAGCATATCGTGGTAACCCCTCGTCAGCAAGGTCGATACGTGAAGGCACCACACTTTCACGACCCAGTCGTGCAAGCTGAGTATCATCATCGCATGGGGCATCGACTGAAATCTGTGAAGGACATGAGGAAAGAGATGGGTTTTTAGATGTCGTCAGGGAATTGAATCGCCACCGAGGAGACGTAAGATTGGGACTGGCTGCCCCTGTAACACTGGGCTATCTGGCTCAGCCTATAGTGGTGTACAGTGATGAATGGTCTGTATATGACGATAGCTGAAGTTCGATTACACACGATCGTGTACATATTCCGTCATCGAAGCCAGACTTAGAGGCGTCGAGCGACCTAGAGCGGGAAAGAAGAAACGAGGACGTGGAGTCGAAGAACCTTTTGAGGAGGTTCGGATCAGCGGAGCAGTTGCCGAAAGGGGTTCGAGAAGGAGAAACAGGGGATCCGAAGGTGGAGGCCAGGTCACGAGGGCAGGTCGAAGGCCACGAGGATGATCAGATCAGGATGGACTGTCAGAGAGTCGAGGAGAAGGAGTGGGGGAGTGCGTGCACCCCATTCATGATTCGAGAGGAGGACACCGTGTCCTCGGGTTTATTTTTGAGTTTGTATGTGGTCCAATTGCTGACTGATACCTCGCAGGACGAATGCCCCGTGATCCGAGCCTTTAAGTATAAGCTGGTAGCAAAGAAGGTCCGCCCTGTGGCGACCAATACCCCTGCAGAGTTTAGAGTGGAGAGGAGAATGGTAGGAGACCCGTTGGCTGACTTACCGCAATTGCCAGTTCATCCCCCCGAGTGGGAGCCGGGGATGAGGTTGACGAAGGAGAGAGGGGAGAAGTTCGACTGGGACCCAGGAGGATTTCTTTGGCCCGAGGAGCTGCGTTCGAGCTCACGAGACAGCTTTCGCTTGGGACACGAGCGAGCGAGGGACGTTTAGAGAAGACATCTTCCCTCCCCTCAAGATCCCGACCATACCCCACAAGCCGTGGGTGTATAGAAATATTCCGATACCACTGGCAATCTACTTGGATGTCGTGGAGATCATCAAGGAGAAGATTGCAGCTGGAGTCTACGAACCTTCGACGTCCTCGTATAGATCAAGATGGTTCTGTGTGGTGAAGAAGGATGGGAAATCGCTATGCCTCGTTCACGACCTCCAACCATTGAATGCAGTCTCGATTCAGGACTCAGCACTACCCCCACACATCGACAGTATCACGGAAGCCTTTGCTGGCCACGCGGTATTCGGCATGTATGATCTGATGGTGGGGTACGACCATCGTGTTATCCACGAGGACTATCATGACCTCATGACGTTCCAAATGCCAATCGGGACGTTCTGGCTGATGAAGCTGCCCATGGGGTACACGAATGTGGTGCAAGTCTTTCATGGGGATGTCTCATTTACTTTGCAGGACGAGACCCCTGAGGTCACCATGCTGTTCATTGATGACATACCTGTGAAGGGACCGAGGACGCGCTACCCGAAGGAGGATGGTACTTATGAGACCATCGAGGGTAATCCGGGGATTCGAAGATTCATTTGGGAGCATCTCGAGAATACCAACCGGGTGCTTCAGCACATCAAGTATGTCGGGGGCACTGTCTCTGCAAAGAAATTCGTGGTCACAGCACCTTCGATCGTGGTAGTGGGGCACAAGGTGTCCTTCGAGGGATGAATTCCAGATGAGTCGAAGGTCCAGAAAATTTGTGACTGGCCTTACTGCACCAACGTTACAGAAGTTCGTGGGTTCCTTGGACTGTGCAGCTACTGCCGAATCTTCATCAAGGACTTCGCAATGAGGGCGAGGCCTCTAATCGAGCTAACGAAGAAGGGGATGTTCTTCAGGTTCGACGAAGAACACGAGGAGGCTATGGACGATTTGAAGAATGCTCTCGTGCATTCGCCGGCTCTTTGGCCCATCGACTATAAGTCAGGTCGAAGGGTGATATTAGCGGTCAACACTTCTCATATCGCAGTTGGCTACTTACTGTTGCAGATCGGTGAAGACGGCAAGCGGTATCCTTCGAGGTACGGCTCGATTGCTCTCAATGAGCGAGAGAGTCGATACAGCCAAGCGAAGCTCGAGCTCTTTGGGCTCTTCCGAGCCTTGCGAGACGTACGGAGCCATATCTTCGGAGTCAAGGATCTGGTGGTCGAGGTTGATGCGAAGTACATCAAGGGGATGATCAACAATCCCAACCTTCAGCCGAATGCGTCGATCAACCGCTGGATCGCAGGTATTCTTCTCTTCGAATTTGAGCTGATTCACGTACCTGCAGAATGGCACAAGGGCCCAGACAGGTTATCGAGGTGGCCTCGAGCCGATGAAGATCCAGATGAGGAGGACGACTACGAGGACTGGATCGACGAAGCAGGAGCCTTCGCAATCGAAGCACTCAACCCGCAACAAGGGGGGAAGCCCGAGTCTTACTTCGAACAGTGGGGCTCGAGCCGACCAACCTATGGGGATGTGTTTGAGGAGAGGGGGGAGGAGAGTGAGAAGATGAGGGGGTTTGTCACAGTCCAGGTGGAGTCTTTGGAAGATGAGGGGACAGATGCTGCGCCTGACATCGAGATTCCTAGGTCACCACGAGAGAAGGAAAAGGATGAGAGGCTGGAGCTTGTGCAGCGACTGCTCGAGACCAGCGAGCATCCCCCAGGACTCACTGACTCACAGTTCGAGGCTCTGATATGATACACCACCAGGTTCTTTGTCAAGGATGGCGAGCTCTGGCATTGAGATCCGAAGGGGAAACACCAATGAGTTCCACCCTTCGAGAGGAGGTTAGAGCTGTTGAAGCAGGTGCACGATGGCCTGGGCCATAAAGGCGCGTTCTCCACTAAAATGAGACTCTTGATCAGTTTCTGGTGGCCGTCTATTAGCGCAGATGTACACTGGTATGTTCGGACGTGCCACGAGTGCCAAATTCGAAGGATGGACAAGCTCCATATTCCCCCGGTCGTGGCCATGCCCGAGCCGCTGTTCTACAAGGCTTACATGGATTCGATGAACTTGCCGAAGTCGAGCGGGTTCAAGTATATCGTCCAAGCTAGGTGTTCCCTTACTTCGTACCCCAAGTGGCAGATGCTGCGATCCGAGACAGGTAAAGCCCTTGGAAAATTTATCTTCGAGCAGATCTTGTGTCGATGGGGTGCAGTCGGGGAGATCGTGACCGACAATGGATTGGCCTTTGTGCAGGCTCTCGACTTCTTGGTGAAGACCTACAAGATCAACCACATACGGATCTCGCCTTATAATTCGCAGGCAAATGGGATCGTGGAGAGGCAGCATCTTACTGTTCGAGAGGCGTTAGTCAAAACTTGCCAAGGGGACATGTCGAAGTGGTCGAACCATGCGGCCTATGTGTTCTGGGCCGAGAGGGTGACAATAGCGAAGTCTACGAAGCTATCTCCTTACCAGATGGTACATGGGGTTGAGCTGCGGCTCCCCTTCGATTTCGCCGAGGCAACCTTCCTCATGAACTGGGACGAGGATAAGTATTCGACTGAGTCGTTGATCGCTCACCATTGTAGGCAGCTCGAAAGAAGAAAGGAAGATCTGGAGAAGGTTCAAGACCAAGTGTATGCGGCTCGATGTCAATCTGCAAAGGAGTTCGAGGCTAGAGTGAAGCGCTCGATAAGGCAGTACGAGTTCGAGCCTTGCGATCTTGTGCTGGTTCGGAACACGAGGATCGAGAAAGAGCTCGATCGGAAGACCAAGCCCCGATACTTAGGGCCGATGGTCGTGCTAAGGAAGACTCGAGGAGGAGCATACCTCCTCGCCGAGCTCGATGGCTCTATTTCTCGTCTTCGATATGTGGCCTTTCGCTTACTCCCTTACTTCTCTAGGTCACGAGTCGAGATATCGATCTTCGAACTCACAGGTCGAACCAAGGAAGAACTGCTCGAGATCGAGCGCGAGTCGATAGACGATCTAGCGGGTCGAGAAGAGAATTACGTAGATGAGGACGAAGGGGACGAACCAGGTGAGAGTGTTTAAAGCTTCCTTTGTATATAAACGCACATCATATCTTCGTTTGAAGACGGCGCTGACCTTCGATGAAATCAAAAAAAAAAATTCTGATTCATATTCTGTAATGGCCTGTACTTTTTCACTACTAGTTGTAGCGTAGTCTTAGTGTAGTTTTCCTTATTTATCCACTCTCTGGTTAGGGTTACCTTAGATGCGTTCATAGATGCTTTACTTAGTCAGCTGCTTCATCAGCATTGCCACATTGACTCAGCATGGAGTGCTGCAGCCAATGGCGTTTACCTCTCTTTGTTTGGTTTATTCTACAACGTTCCATGGTACAAACACTCGTAGTAGTATAAATACCGTCTCTCTTGTCGTAGACACTCCAATCGAGTTCATTTGTGCATCGTCGCATTAACTCATTCCCTCAGCCTCTACTCTCATCAGTTCTTGGAGTGACCAAGTATAGTCTTTGGATTATAAGTGTTACACTTGAACTTGATTCCCAACTACTCCCTCACTCCGCTCGCACCCAGGCATATAGGGCAACGTATACCCAGACTCCAGGGTTAAGGAGCTTTACCTTCTTCGTTTTTCTTCTTTATGGGGCGACGCCTTTAGTCCTGTCCACCTATCGGCTGGTGGTTGTGTCGAAGAAGAACTGTAGTCAGTAGTCCCGCTATCCGTCAAGGGTAGTGCAAAGGTGCAACCCACATTAGGGGGTGGAAGCACATAGTTTAACAGTAGTTCCCCTACATCATGGGAGGTAGAAAGAGTACTACCAGTATCCCTAGTTACCATACGATAGTTGAGACAGAGTACCGCCACTGAGGGCAGGGAAAATCTCGTCAACATTCCCCGAGTCAAGAAGTCGGAGTCTTTGGCTCCTCGTATTAGGTTTTCTCCTTACCTGAAAAAGGAAGAGTCGCCCGCCCCCCTGCTCCTGTTCGCTTGGGAAGTAACACCCCTCGAGCAACAAATTTTTGGAACCCCTGAACCCCTTCTTCCCGGTCTTTCCCCGCTCCCTCTTCGTTTCCCCTCTCCCGATCCAAACCTACTGGGCTTCGTCCTGCACATTCCGCACAACTTACGGAATAGACGTACTATTCGCCCTCCCCCTCTAACTCCCGTCGTCCTCACCGCCTTCCATCCTCATGGACCAGTTCACCCAAGAGCAGCTGCAGTTCATGCAGCAGATGACGGCTATGATCAAGGCGCAGGTCGCCAACCAGGTGGTGCAGCAGGTCGCTGGCGCTATGGCAGGTGCCCAGCAGCAAGGAGGCGCAGGGGCTGCCCAGAACCCCAACAGGAACGTTGACCCCACGAAACGGGGCATCGCAGAGCCTGGCATGTTTGATGGCTCAATTAGCAAGTTCGAAGAATGGTGGTTGAAGGTCAAAGCCTATGTCGTGACTGCCAATTACTCAACGAGTCAGGCAGATTGCCTGGCGGTCTGGTCTTGTATGACTGGACCCATAGCAGGAGCTTATGCGCAGGCGCGTATCGATCAATGTCTCACCGCCAACCAGTGGCTGGCCTGGGACGTTCTGCAGGCAGAAGTAGAGGCACGCTTCAGGCTGCTCCACAACAAAGACTGGGCCAAGGATCAGCTCAGTAAAATCTGCCAAGGCTTGGCCAGGACTGAGGAGTTCATGGCCAAGTTCAACGCACTAAGGACCGCTGAAAGGTTGAGAGATGGGAGGCCTGGGGTTTTGCCTGAGGTCTCCCCGAGTGAAAGAAGAGGGTCAGTTCGACCCAAGGGGACTGGAGTTTGCCTGGTAGAGTCAGGGAGTAGGGGAAAAGACAAGAAACGCGCCCTAAAGGTCACAAATAGGTCGAGATAATGTCTGGAGAGTGTCTGATATAGGAGAAATATTGATCCGAGTCCCTCGGGCTCGGGTTCTCGTCTTCTCATCTCTGGTAATGCGGCTGTTATTTTTCTGCTAAGTACAAAGTATCCTAAGTGCGAGTCTAGCTTATGTAAGCCAAAACTCGTCCAAACACTAAGTAAAAAAAGTCAAGTAAAAGAATAGAAACAGAAACTAAGATAAAAACAAAGAAATATAGTGAATCCCATGGTAGGGAGGATGCCATCCCTACACCGCGTCTGGGGTATCCGATGATTACGCCATCTTCATGTTGGAGAAGGCCTTACGGCCCGAAATTCTTCAACAAATCTTCATCCAGGGACGTCGCAAGTCAACCTGGGCAGAGTACGACCTGGAGGCTAGGACTCTGGGGGCTGCCTTCGAGGCAGTTAAAATTAGAACAGGTGGCTCGTCCTCTCGATGGGGACAACAAAACTTCTCACGACCCTCGCCTGGGGTTACATCAGGGCAAGGCGCACCCATGGACATTGGGGCTGTGCAAGGCAGATCAGGGAGCTGCCCTAAGAAAGACTTTGCGAACTATCAGTGCTATGCTTGCGGCCAGAAAGGCCATATCTGCCTGCACTGCCCACAGGCCGGGAACAAAGGCAAAGGGCACCAGGTGCGCTCTGAAGGTGTTGACCCGCTGTCACGCACCAAAGGTGTTTGGCAACGTGAGCATGGACTCAGAAGCTGAATAATGAAGAACGGAGAATGGAGAAGCCTAGCCCTAATGCGAAGAATGACTGATATGGCCAGCAGTCATCCATCGCACAAGAACCATCCTCAACGTTAGGGAAGAAACTGCTCGAGTGCCCGAAAAAAAACTTTTTGAGCACTAGTTTACGGCATTCCGATTTTTCGAATATCTCCGTCAATTCTAAAGATATCGACACCATTCTCACGCTCACAGGAAGCTCTCGACCACGCCATCCTGCCTACCAAATTTGGTAACGATCCGCGCACTCCACGATTTTCCACATCATTTCTACCAATGAATGCCCATTTCGCCGATATTTATCATAATGGCCACCTCCTCGACCATCTCTTCGCTCGTGTCCTTTGCTAGGGAGAATAACTACGAGTACTTGCCAGGAATCCCCACTAGCTCTCGCCCCGAAGCCTCCTGGTTCATCCCTCCCTCATCCATGACCTCCCATCCTATCGCTTTGGGACAGCGCATTCTTCTCATCAGTCTGACGTCGAGGAAGACATTCTTTGGTCACCTCAAGTCTGTCGTCAGGCTTGAAAGGTCTTATGTGGTTGTTTCGGTCTCTCCAGTCGAAAAGGATTACGGATTTTTCCTTCCTGCCCCCTGCAACATCTATCTCTCAATCTCGTCTTTCGTTCTCCCAAAATTGCGACAGCTCCAGTACCAATTACTATCATCTACACTATCTGATCGCATTCATGACGATTTTGAGGCACTTCTCCCTGCCCTCATTGGAGAAGATGGCCCCTCCTCCTCCTCATGCCCTCCAGAACACTAGTTGCACCTGGTACAGGTCGCTTTGCAGAGAGGAGAGAGGGGGGAAAGTTGCGAAATCCTAAGCCCTGACTACCCTGGAGACCCCCAAAATTGGCCCCTGGCAGAAATCCCCACAGTTCTTCTTTCAGACGCGCAGCATATTGCCCCAATGAATCTGGATCTCAGATCTAGGAGTCAGAGTGACTCATTTGCAGTCATACCCCTTATTCAGCAGTGACCAGTGCGCTTACTCATCCCCCTTTCTGTCGCATTATTCATCTGTTCCTTAATGACTCATTTCTATTTCAAATGATTTGTGATATTCTTCGTCATGCTGACTGATTTTACTTACCAATCGCTTACTATCCTTACTCAGCCTTGCTCGGCCTTACCAATCCCTTACCAATCCTCTTACCAATCGCTTACAAACCCCTTACAAAGTGTTTCCCTCTATTTACTTCAGGCTGCGCTACCTACCTTTTGTATATAAGTACCAATACATCGCAGCAAGCAGCAAGAAGTAGCCCCCCCTGCATAGGATACCATCCCCTTTGTAGTGAGACTGCTGCCCAATCATTATCTTCATTATCTGCCTTATTATTGTCACTCTGAAGCTTTCTTATTCATCATTCACTTCTGCAGTATCTGAGGCTCCATTAAGGGTCTATTTACTGTTATTCTTCATCATCTTACGTCGCTTCTGGGCTCCAAGTAGCCTAAATATCTTCGCTTTTCTTAGTCTCCCCCTGCTCCCCTCTCATCAGGAGCACCTTCCCTTCTGCCCTAGTCGTCTAGGTGTGCAGAACCCCTCCCCCACTTCGCTGTAACCGATCCCTCGAGCCAAAGTCCGCGAAGGTAAACCACCAACTCGGCATTTGTCTTTGTGTTGGGTTTTTGGTGTTTTCGCCATAGATCCACACGTCGACTCACACCGCGGCTTGCTGCGATGGATGGTATGACGTTTGAGCAGGTAGTTGCTCATATCGGTAAGCTAAAAGAATCAGAGCTGCAGTGAAGTCGGGTCCTGCAGTCTCGGACAATGTTTGTACTGGACTAGTTTCTTTTTCTCCTTTTAGCTTCTCTTCTCGTTGTGTTTTGGTTTCGTCTTCTAAAAATGGCACAAAAGAAAATACAAAAATAGATAATATAAAAACACAAAAAAGGGTCTCATTCTCAGACATAGTTACTGTAAATAGATTTTCTCCCCTCTCTGTAGATAATATGGACGACGATTCGGACTTTGTACCTACACCGTCTGTTGGAGGGTCCGTTCACATGCTCAACTTAAAGGATCACGTTGCTGTACCCATAATTACTCGCACTAGGAAGGGTGACGCACACGCCGTGCAAGCCTTGTTGGACTCCGGTGCTACAGGTATTTTCATGGACGCCAAATTCATTGATCGAAAGAAGCTCCCCAAGTTGTCGCTCCCACATGCTGTGGACGTATTTAATGTCGATGGTACTCTTAACTCTGCTGGAAGGATTACGCATCAAGTACCACTTAGAGTTCAGTTCGGAGATCACTTCGAAGAGTTAGTAGCCAATGTCACGGATCTGGGATCTCATGACATGATTTTGGGTCACACGTGGCTTGCCACTCACAACCCGGAAGTCAATTGGAAAACCAGTGAAATCTCGATGAAGAGGTGTCCTCGTAGTTGCAGGCAGCTCGCGCCGAAGCCAGCCTTCGTTAGACGTATCGAAAAGGAGGAGGTCCAGGCCCTCGAAGACTGGCATAATATATTCAGAGCTGACAAGCAGGAGGCTCCTAAAAAGGACAAAACCCCTGAGGAACTGGTTCCGAAGGAATATCACGAGTATTTAAACGTCTTCTCTGTCCAGGAATCCGAATGCATGCTGCTTAGGAAACCTTGGGACCACGCGATAGAACTAAAGGAGTCGTTTGTTCCGAAAAAGGGAAGGTTGATCCCTCTCAGCCCTGATGAGCAAACCGAAGTTAGTAACTTCATTGATGGACAACTCAAAAAGGGTTATATTCGGCCTAGTAAATCGCCGCAGACTTCTCCCGTGTTCTTCGTCCCTAAAAAGGATGGAAAAAAGCGAATGGTACAAGATTACCACTATTTAAACGAGCATACAGTCAAGAACTCGTATCCGCTCCCGCTTATCTCGCAGCTTGTTGACAAGTTGAAAGGGTGTAAGTTATTTACGAAAATGGACCTTATGTGGGGATACAATAACATCCGGATCAAGGAAGGTGACGAGTGGAAGGCCGCTTTCGTCTGTCACCGTGGAGCCTTCGAACCGCTGGTGATGTTCTTTGGTTTATGTAATTCCCCCACCACATTCCAGAATATGATGAACAACATCTTCGGTGACATGGAGGACGTTCTAGTTGTATATATAGACAATCTTATGATATTCACGAAAACGGACGATGAAAAGGAGCATGACCGGATTGTGCTAGAGGTGCTTAAAAGGTTGAAGGAGAACGACTTGTTCGTTAAACCGGAGAAGTGTCTATTTAAGCAAAAAGAGGTCGACTTTCTGGGTATGATAGTTGGCACAAATGGAGTTAAGATGGACCCCACTAAAGTCACTGCTGTGCGCGACTGGCCCGTCCCTACTTCTGTTCGTGGAGTTCAAGGCTTCCTTGGCCTTGTGAACTTCTACTGACGTTTCATAAAGGATTTCGCACAGGTCGCGCACCCCCTGAACGATCTAACTAACAAGGACACTCCATTTCTCTGGTCTGACAAGTGCCAAATAGCGTTTGACACGCTTAAGGAAGCCTTCACGACCGTGCCTATACTTATGTTTCCCGATCAGGATCAGAAGTTCTGTGTAGAAACCAATGCCTCGGATTATGCAACCGGAGCCGTGCTCTCGGTGGAATGCGATGACGGTCTCTGGAGACCAGTTGCCTATTCAAGTCACTCGCTTAGTGGAGTGGAGCTTAATTATATGGTTCACGACAAAGAGATGCTAGCCATCATCTGCGCTCTAGAACAGTGGCGTCATTACCTTGAGGCTACTCCGTACCAGTTTGAGATTTGGACGGATCACCACAACCTTAAGTGGTTCATGACGTCACAGAAGCTTCAACCATGCCAGGCGCATTGGGCGCAGTACTTTAGTCGCTTTAACTGTATTATCGTCCACAAACCAGGAGTTTTGATGGGACGACCGGACGCTCTCTCTCGTTGCGAGGACTTAGTAGAAAATCGCGAGAATGCTAAATCTGAGGAGTCGCTATTTATCAAACCAGAGCAGGTGCATGCTGTGCGCTTAGAAAACCCCTTCATAGAAGAACTGCACAGTGTAACGGCCGAGGTTGACGCTGGAACGCTCAACCGACGCGACAGTTTACTGTATGATGGAGATAAAGTTTTCGTGCCTGAGGCACTTAGACAGAAGGTTCTCACTGCTCTTCACGATTCGCCCCTAGTGGGTCATCGAGGCGTAAAAGGAACTCAGGAGTTGATCACACGCTGGTTTACGTGGTCTACCTTGAAGCCCGATGTCGAAGAGTACGTAAGGCGTTGTCAGACATGTCAAGCTAGCAAGCCTAGTAACAGGCCACCGGCAGGCGAACTCAAATCTTTACCTATCCCAGATGGGCCTTGGAAGGATCTTACGACCAACTTTATGGATATAGGAGTCAGGAGCTCCTCTGGAAAATCTTACATCTTGGTTGTCATAGATCGGTTCTCTAAGGAAGCAGAGTTCATCCCCTGCACTGAAAAGGAAACTGCCGCTAGTATGGTGCAGCTTTATTTAACTCACATCTGGAAGCATCACGGCCTTCTGCAGTCTCTTGTCTTGGATCGCAGACCGCAGTTCGCATCCCAGTTCTCGAAGGAGCTATTTAAAATGTTGGGTGTCGAGCAGAAGCTCTCGACAGCGTTTCATCCAGAAATGGATGGTCAAACAGAGCAGTTGAACCACGAGATTCAGCAGTATCTATGGATGTATGCAAACCATCAGCAGGAATGATGGGAGGATTGGCTTCCCCTGGCTCAATTTGCATACAATAACTCCAAGTCTTCTTCTACTGGCAAGTGCCCCTTTGAAGTTACTCGTTCGTATACACCACGAATGGGCGTCGAGCCGACGACTTCTAAGGTAGAAGCAGCAGAGGAGACCACTAAAGACTGGTTCCAGGTGTTCCAGGAAGTGCACAAAAGTTTGGGAAAAGCTAGGACTCGTCAGAAAACTCAGGCAGATAAACGATGATCCCCTTCCCCTGCTTACTCCGTAGGCTCACAGGTTTGGCTGGCTACTGACCATTTATCACTGAAGGATCGGCAGAGCCGAAAGTTGACCGAAAAGTGGATAGGCCCGTACGAGGTCTCGGTCGTTTTACCCAACGCCGTTAAGTTAAAATTACCACGCTCGATGTGCATACACCTGGTAGTGAACATTTCGCGGGTGAAACCTTGTCTCGGTGCTCTCGACGGGCAACTGGTTACTCGGCCTGGCCCACAACAGGTTACGGATGAAGGAGATGTCAAATACGAAGTTGAGAAGGTTGTTGATTCCTGCTTGAAGCGTGGTAATCTTCAGTTCCTCGTCCATTGGAGGGGATACCCGGAAGAAGATCACACTTGGGAGCCTAGATCTGCTCTTAAGAATGCCCAGGAGGCAATAGATGGTTTTTACAAACTTCACCCTGGTGCCCCCCGGAAACTTCGTTTGCTCTCGACTGAAGGTCTCTTTTTCTCCACTGTACCCGACCCTTTGACTGCTGTGCAGCCTATCTGGTCTCGCCTGGAAGTCGAGCCATAGGAGGGGATAGTGTAATGGCCCGTACTTTTTCACTACTTGTTGTAGCGTAGTCTAGCGTAGTTTTCCTTATTTATCCACTGTCTGGTTAGGGTTACCTTAGACGCGCTCATAAACGCTTTACTTAGTCAGCTGCTTCATCAGTGTTGCCACATTGACTCAGCATGGAGTGCTGCAGCCAATGGCATTTACCTCTCTTTGTTTGGTTTGTTCTACGACGTTCCACAGTACAAACACTTGTAGTAGTATAAATACCGTCTCTCTTGTCATAGACACTCCAATCGAGTTCATTTGTGCATCGTCACATTAACTCATTCCCTCAGCCTCTACTCTCATCAGTTCTTGGAGTGACCGAGTATAGTCTTCGGATTATAAGCATTACATATTCACACTTTGTAACATCACGAGGAGACTGGATCGATTGCACTGACGAGACGCCTTGTAGATACATGATATGCGAAGCTGTTGAAGCTTCACGTGGCGAGATACGAACGTAAAAGGAAGATAACGCAGCAAAATGTTTCTAGTCACGCTTTCGACGCTTACCCTTGGCCTTTGAGGACAGCCCGTGCTCCTCGAGAGTCTGATCGAAGGCCTCGACCACAGCTACGATGGCGTCACGAATGGCGAAAGCGATGGCGAGGGCCGAGTCGTCAGGCGTGGATGATGTTCGAGAGGTCGAAGGATGAGGGGAGTCGTCTGGAATGGGGGAGCTAGAAGACGAAGGGGGAAGAAGGCGGACTCTTTCCTCGGCCGGGTTACACGTGATGGCCCGGGCTCGGACTTAACGGGAGCGTCGGTTGAAGGTTGACCCCCAACGAGCTTATGGCCGGTAATGAGCGCCTTAGCTCAGGCGCAGCCTTCATAAGTGTCCTGCTGGAAGAAAGGAAGAGGGTAAGCATGCTGGGGAGGCGAGAAAAGAGGACTCACGTAGTGCGAGCACATGGAATGCCTCACTTTGCAGCGGGCGCATTTTATGCCGAGGGCCCCGCTGCAACGGCCTTACCTTCGATGCAACCAGAGCATGCGATGGGTGGATAAACCGTAGACCCACCTACCTCCGAGTCCTGGGGAACGTACTGAAGGCGCCAGTTGGGTGGGAACATATGCCATTCCATCTTGGTATCGAGCCAAGAGCCAGCACGAGGATCGAGGAGCTGGGCACAAGAGGCGAGAGGGGAGTCATTGGGAATACTGGGGGTGGAAGCAGAAGGAGGGGCGTGGTAGGAGCTGGGGGCTCGATCAGTTCAGCGCACTTGGGCATGGGGTTTCGAGGGGGTTGAGCACGAGCCAGGGAGGATGTAGGGGTGAGGGTTGAGGATAGAGATCGGTCCAATGGAGTAGGGGAAGGGGCCGGAACGCTGGAACTAGAGTCGGACTGGGACGGGTCGAGCGAAATCACAATGTTCGGGAGGTGAGTCGGGGCCCCTCCTTCGGATGAGGGAGCGGGAGCCTCGTCCATCGCGACGTCTATCGAGGCAAGAGGAACGGTTGCACCCTCGGAGGCTGGAACAGGTGAGGTGGCGGCTGACTGGGGAATGACATCGACGGTTGGACGCTCGGTGACAGGTGGTGTGGTGTCCTCCATGGGCACGTCGGGCGGGGTAGCAGCAGTGGTGGTGGTAGAGTCGAGAAGGGGTGCAGGTGTGGCTGAGTGAGCGGTCGTGCTCGAGGCACGGATGAAGGACTACAAGAAAAGAGAAAAAGGCGTGGTTAGCAAGGAGAACGAGAGAAGAGATAACAGGCACGACGTACCTGGAGGGCAGCCAGCCCTTCCTTGCTGTCTGGGGCGACCCCCATCGAAGCTGACAGCTCTCTGAGGAGAGCATGGGTGCGGTCAGGGTCAGCTACGGGTGACGGCGGGGGCTGGGGCTGGGCGACGTCGTTGGGGGTGGCCATCGTGCACGGGAGAGAGTGGGAGAGAGAAGGAAGAATGGGGGGGGAGTGAGTCGAGTGCAGCCTGTGGGAACTGATGTGGCTGTGGAACCATTCAACGATCACACTATATCAGGAAGTGATTGCCCACAAGTCCAAATGCGTGAGAGGATGGTGCTCGATAACGATGATAGAGGTACCTGAGGCGCTTCGAAGCTTCGAAAGCAGCACTCGAGCCTCGAAGGTTGACCCGACAGCTCTACAGGGCTCTCGGGCTCGAGTCGACAACTCTACGGTGGTCTAAGCTAAAATGAAGGGTAACGAGGCCTGTTCCAGGGCTACGAACATGTATCGAGACCCTCGAAGCCACCTTCGAAACCTCGTGCCAGCTTCGAGCGAACCTTTGACCAAGCGAAACGTGACACGACGACCGAGGATGGTCGTAATCTAAAACCCCCATCGGATGTAGGTGCGGCGAAGCCCCGACTACGAGAAATGAAGTATTTCGAGGGTTTGAGGGTGCATGGGAGTTTCGAGCAAGTGGTTGAGGGCTCGAAGAGGTGTAGGGAAGGCTCGGGAGGGGTTCGACGGGTCGTAGGAAGGTGTTCGAGAGCGCAGGTGGGAGGTTTAGAGGGTTCGAGGGGAGTCTCGAGGAGACGAGGGGCTGAGAGGGACTTAGATGCGAGAGGGGAAGTGGCAGGAGATGCCGGGCACTGACTAAGCCCACGCTGTGCATAAGACGCATGTAGAACATGATGGAAAAACAATTGATCCACCATCGTTGAGCTGTCCTGTAGGCCGGATTCGAAGTCTCGAAGTGCTCTATTCCCTACTCTACCTACTTTTGAGACATGAGAGGTATACTTCTAAGTTTTCTGTGCTAGGTTTCGAGGAGCCCCTTTGGGACGAAACTTCATACTCGCATATACCTTGTCTGTGCCCTAGATTCGGGGCGACCCTACTTTCAGACTCTTCACCACCAACCACCACCTCCCATGCCTTGTGCATGTTCTCCATCTTGCTATCAGTGATGTCATGTCAGCCATCACGAATATCAGCAACATCAAAACCACGGCTGCAATCTGGGAGTTTGACCCAGTTCTCCCTAACAATCGTGTCCTTGGAGATTCTCTGGACGTCGTCTCTGCGATATGCACAGTTGCTATCGAGATTTTTGCGTCAGGACAATGTATCAGTTACTTCAACAAACTTCAAATTCAGTGTGGAATCAAGACACCACTGGTAATCCCTCTGCATAGCAACATCCGCTGGGGAACAGCGGATAGTATGCTCAGTCATTCGTAGCATTATTTCTCTTACAAGTGTCACCCGACTCTCTGGCATGCCATCCCTGCCTTTGAGGAGCTTCAGATGGCCTGGGAGGCCAAACTCAACATGCCAAAGTTCTCATTATACAAGGAAGCCATTCAACATGGCCTGACGAAGATTGGGAAGTACTACAATAAGTTTGATGAGAAACCTGTCTACATCCTTGCCCTCGTTCTCCACCCATACCACAAGTTGACATATATCGAGATGGCATGGGGAGGTCCAGAAGAGAAGCAGAAAGCGATTGAAGCCGGTGATGACCATGCTAAAGACTGGCATGATGAAGCCTGCAAAGTCATCAAGAAGACCATGCAAGAGTACTGGAATGACCGGCCACATGCATCATCTTTCACTTTACCAGTTGGATCCACTTTGAGCCCCAACAATTCCGAAGCTGATCTTCAAGACCCTGATGTGAATGAGAGTTTGGAGTCTGAGTTTGACCACCTTCGTCACAAGTTGGTATTGCAGATGACACATGACATGGGTGGTGGTGGGTGGGCTGCAGAACTTTGATGTTATCTTAGCAATCTACCCAAAGATGTCTCGAAGGACACTGATGTTGTAGCATGGTGGTCGGTGTGTCTTTTGTGTCTTATTCTCAAATCCTCAAACTAATTATCAACACCAGAAACATGCAGCCATTTATCCAACACTTGCATGTATTGCGAAAGACATCTGTGCAGTCCCAGCAACTTCAGTTCCATGCAAACGTCTATTCTCTGCTGGTGCAGAAATTGCCACTGATCGGTGCTCGCAACTTGGTGCCATCAAGTTCAAACAGTTACAAGTCATGAAATCTGCATGGCGAGGTGCTGTTGTTGACTGTGCTGCTGCTAACTCTTCTACAGTCAATGACGTTTTCTTGCAAGAATTCAAGGAGCTTGCTATCCAAGATAGTGAGATGGCCGAGTGGGATCATGAAGTTGCTGAGGTTGTTCACATGTAGTTGCCCATTTGTGCCTTTTTTTTTGCCATACAAACCTAGTTGCCATTATCTGTGCAACCGGTCTTGAATGCGACCAGTCCCCACTGGTTGCCCAACAGTCTGGATGATTTTCTAATTTACATGCAACTGCAACCACAGTCCGGCTGCCTAGCAGTTTGGTCCAGTCCAGTTGCCAGTCTTTCACTGGTCTGGCAATGGGACTTTTAAACACTAATTATATTGAACATGGACCACCTGCAGAAAATTTTTGGTTGTGGAAATTGCAGCATTTTTCGTGTGCAGATTTACTGTCCATGCATGTGATGAAAAATCATCTAAAAAGACAATCACATATTTAAATTTGCGATAAGACACAATGGGGAAGGACTTCAGATCGGAGTGTATCAACTCGAATGGTGGCTGCGGAGCTCTGTGCTCATTCGGTGGGAAGGCTCTGTTAGGCATCTTGCCTAGAGCACAACCAGGACATATCTCATCCTTGGCAGGTAACTTGATCTCAGGGAAATCCCTGGTGTGTTTCTGCACATGGCACAGGACGTCCTTAGAGGGGTGTCCCAGACGTCAGTGCATAGTATCATAGGTTACCATGCAAAGTGTTGCTTCAGTCAGTACAGCGGGCAACTTTAGCATGAAAATTGTGACCTTATTTTCCCTGGGGATGCAGGTCAGGCAGGCATTCCCATCAGGGCCATATAGGGTTATGTGCAATGAATTACCACATGCAATGGCACCTTCTTTGAGAAGCACTCCTAGTGAAATCAGCTGGCCCCATAAATCCAGCATGTAATTATTGGGATAGAGCTGCACAAGATCTCTCTGGTGCTCATTTGGTAGTCCTGAGTAAACGAGGACTGTACCTCTCCCAGTTGCAACAGAAGCTCCATTCGCAGTCTGGATAGGGAGTTGTTGGTCCCCTTTAAGTGCCTCATAATCGACGAAGTCATCTAAGTCATTCGTGAAATGGTTCAAAGCACCAGAGTCGAGGGTCCATTCAGTGTCATCATGCTTATGTTTACCCTTACAGTTCACACACATCGCAAAGGAAAGCATGTGGATACAAGTAGCATTTTTCGAAAGTGAATACATGCTGCTACTACTACTCGCTATATACCGTGCAGGATTGCAAGCGAAAGTGGAGTTAGTATCCTGCTTAAGTGAACAGAAGGGGACAACTTGCCTATCCATGGTCAAGTTGATGCCAGCTGCCTCGGCTACATTGGCATCAATGTCCCTGTCATAGATGATACTGATGGAGACAGTGTCTTCAACATCGGGGGATGGGTGGCACTCCTCTAGATGAGGGCACTTGGATGGACCTGCCTCTGGGGCAGATGGGATGAATGGCGATGGGATACAGGTATCTAAGATTTTGACTCGCTGAGGAGTCAGTTCTATGCCAATGTGGTGAGCCAGCTCGAAGGCCTTAACCATCTGGGGGAAGGCTGGAGGACCAAACTGCGCAGCACCGATGGTGTGCGCAAGTTTCTGTGGGTCTGGTGCTGGCTCAGGGCCAGTGGTCACTACCATGGAGGCCATGTGGGCCTCCTCATCATCATGTTGATGCTTCTTCCCACCATGCTTACCATGCTTGTTCTTCTTCTTCCCCTTCTCCTGGTTCAGCACAGAATTGCTGCCAGAACTGGAGGGCTTCTGCTGCTGCTGTTGCTGCTGTGAGAAGTGGGGGTCACCTTGCTTGTGCTTGACAGCGCTCGGCTTGTTGGCAGAGGCATGTGGTTTGTGACAGGAGTTCCTCTGCTCCCAACTCAGAGTGGCAGCACACACAATTCCATCTGGTTTCAGCATTTTGATGCTGTCGACCTTGCTACTTGCCTGATTGAGCAACTGAGCTACTACCTCCATTGTGGGAGGGAGCTTGGCAAGGACAATCATTGCCTGGACTGGGGTGGACAGCTCAAAGATGGCATCAGAAAGCTTGGCAAAGTGCACCATGATCTTAGTAAGAGTGGGGGCAGGGTGCTGGTCACCAGGGACAGTAGTCTCCATCAACGTCTTAAAGTTGGCATAGGCCACAGTGATGCCAGGCTTGCCATACTTGGACTGGAGGGCGTCCCAAGTTGCCTTGGCAGTTGAGTGTGTTGACACCTGAATGCACACAGGAGGTGCAAGGCGAAGACGGATGTTGCCCAGAGCTTGGGCATTTTTGTCATCCCACTCGCCAGCCTCATCATTGGCAGGGTGAGTATCAGTGAGAACCCACCACTGACCTTGAGACATGAGGAAGGCCTCCATCACTGGAGACCAGTCCTGCCAGTTGGTGCCAGTGAAGATAGGGACGAGGGTGGTCAAGGCACTAGACATAGTATCTGCAACAAGACTGAAGTCAGCACTGTTAGGTGCGATGACAAGAGGAGAAAAGCTTGGCCCAGCAAACATGATGTTCAGCTGCAGGCCACTGCCAATGAGCAGCCATGGAGGTGCTCAACATCCTCAATGTAGGCAGCCAGTGAAGGTGCCAGTAAGGTGAGCCAGAGAGCACCTCAATGCTGCCAAGAGTGGCACTGGAGAGGGCTGCTCATTGGGGCTCATAACCTGTTGAGCAACAGTGCATGGCACAGAGGCCAGCTCCACTGGACTCACCTTAGGTTTAGAGTTAACGAGTTGAGGACGAGTTAAGGAGGCAAAAGCAATTAGATTTTAGGGCACCATAGGCTGCCTTTATATACTACAGGGGATGTGTGACATGACATGTGAAACTACCTAAATAGTCGTTGCTATTGTCTACCGTAGTTGGAGTAAGTATTGTTCTACCTATGTAGTAACTACTTCCCATGCTGCACTCCATAGGCATGTGTTCAACAGCTATCCATCCTGCATCAGCATGCTATCCTTCCATGGATTCACATCTTCCTGATTTCTCTCGCATACACTCCAATGTGCCAGAAATGCACTTTACTTATACCAGATTCTTTCCCCTATGATGGTGACACAGGTTCTGAGGCATTGAGATGTAAGTTCTATTCCACAAACTCATTGGTTTGCACTGATCAAAGTCAGGTCCATCTTGCTTTCCATACTGATGGTCAGAACTGCCCATTGCTTGCCAGACAGCTTGTGGGCTTTCCTGCTGTCACTGTCCCAATGTGCAGTATACTGTATCCTGTTAGCAACAGTGAATGCTAGAGGCATCCAATGGGCACCTAATTGACTCTTATAGCTCTAGAAAAGACCAGACTAGAGTCCAGTGTGAGCAACCAAAGGTCTCAACACTGGACTCAGCTACACTAAGTGCACTTCAAGGTAAACAAAGGTAAACAAAGACTGGTGAATGTGCCACAACACTAGGAATTGGCCTAGAAGGCTGGGAAAAGTAGTAAGTAGCAAATTAGAAGGAGAATCAAATGGTAGTAAGTAAGAGATCATGTAGAAGAGAGAAAGCAAAGATAGGAGGTGAAGATCACCACAAGGAACATACATATCCATCACAGATGGACTTGCAATGGGCCCAGACAATTTCAACATCTTTGTTTGTGTGTGCAGTAAAACCTTAGTCCCTTGTGCAGCCCATCCCCCTGTTGCTTACAATGGAGGGGTAGAGGGTGATGTTGATGAAGAATCCAGCATGAACATTGGTAAGCAAGCTCTTGGATGATTACATTTTACTGGAACTGAAGATCAAAGATGAGTGTGCCTTGCCATTGAGCTTCTTGTTTGCAACATTGCACACCAACCCAAATACATGTGCATGGTGAGGACTGGCATTCCACCCATATTGGATGAGTTTGCTACCAGTGAGATATAGGGAGGGGAAATAGGAACCCAAATACAATGTGGACTTACCAGTGGAGTTTATGAAAGCAACACTCTCATGCTCACCAACCATACACCATGTATCATCAGCAGGAATGAAGAGGACTTTCTCACCATCCCTAGCCAGATCCCAATTGCCATGGTCAACAAGAACCATACCACACTTGTATTGATCAGGAATGCAGTCACATTGGATGATGGTGAGGTTGGTCTTAGTGACAAGATCACTATGGGGCCAGTGCACCTTTTCCCACACCCGAAGCATCAGTCTAAGAAACCATGATGTAAGTACTCTAGTTTCCAACAAGATAACTTACCAGTTCATGCTTTTTCTGTCTATTATTGTTGGCTATGACATTGCTAGCATGATGATGGTTGTTTACAGCCAGCAGCAGCTTCTGTGAGGGGACATTTGCTGCATGTTGGCTGACAGTGCACAAGAAATCCCCCAACTAATGACATAAGACAGTGTGACATGGTCTAGGAGGACACTCACCTTTTTGGGAGGATGGGGCAGCTGGGCTTTGAGAGCAGCTGCCTGGATGTACCCCCATGCAGTATCCAAGCTTGGAGCTGTCTCAAATGCCCCCAAGAACTGCTCCAGAAGCTCCAAAACTGCAATCAGAAGGTCAACTGGTACTGATAAGATCAATAAAGCACCATACATTGCACAAATTTGAGTTGCTTCTGTGCAATCTGTTGCTTAGACATCACAGCTATGGATTTGAGGGAGGAGAGTAGTCAGTGTGCATGAAAATTTCACCATGTGCTTTGATTATGTCATCACTGCTGTATTCAGTTGAGGCAGGTCAGTGTGCTGCAAGTTTTTTTTCACTGTGTGTTTCAATTATATAATCACTGCCATTTTGGGAGTGTAGCTCAGAGGCAATCTTGCAGTGGCATACTTACTTAATTAGAGTGGCATGTGTAGACTTGCTGCTTTGTGCTACAATATCTAATTATATAAACAAAGGGTGTGATAGGTCAAAGTGATATGTAGATAGACATGGCCAGTTCCTTGTGGTGATCTTCACCTCCTATCTTTGCTTTCTCTCTTCTACATGGTCTCTTACTTACTACCATTTGATTCCCCTCTAAATTTGCTACTTACTACTTCTTTTCCCAGCCTTCTAGGCCTATTCCTAGTGTTGTGGCACATTAGCCACTCTTTGTTTACCTTTGTTTACCTTGAAGTGCACTTAGTGTAGCTGAGTCCAGTGCTGAGACCTTTGGTTGCTCACACTGGACTCTAGGTACTGTGTACCCTCATATCTCTCTTCAATCTATGGTTGCTCATACTGGACTCTAGTCTGGTATTTTCCCAAGCTCCCTAGAGCTATTAGAGTCAATTAGGCACCCTTTGGACACCCTTATCTTTCTCTGTTGCTGACATGGCCCCTGTTGTGTCTCTGTGCAGGACTGCCAGCTGAAGCCCAGTGTTCAATCCCACCATTGTGTGAAATTTCAATGAATTCATCCCAGTAGCTTCGCTGGCTTGGGGCACTTCAGTGCTACTGCCAGCTGAAACCCTGAGTTCAATTCCACCATTGTGCAAAATTTCAGTGGACTTACCCTGGTAGCTTGGTTGGCTTGGGCACTCTAGCTGGACCTCTAGATGCTTTTTCTGCTCTCCTTTTTTTGGGCTTTTCCTAGTCTAGAACAATCCATAGATAAGATGGATAAGATAAGGAAGATTAGATAGGTGCGCTTTGGATGCCTCTACCCTTCACTGTTGCTAACCCTGTTGACCCACACCCAGTGCTCAGCTGGAAGAACCAGCTCATGCTCATGTGCAAACCACATAGCCTGGAATGCATGTGTTGTGAATGTTCCCCCAGATGGCCAAGTTTGTAGTTGACTATTTGGGGGTTGTGGGGGGATGACAACAAGCTATAGTTACCAGTAAGTCATTTTCTGCATTGGTTCATTATCACCAACCTGACAATTCAAAGAATAATTACATTTTCTGTCATAGAATGTCTCCCCATATATACTTGGCTTCAATGTTAGCTTTATGGCCAAGCCATCAGCTGCAAAGACCCTGTTCCCATTGTATCTGACTACAGCTTCACTCATGTCTCATCTGCTCATCACTCAAACTATGTACAGCAGTCAGTACTAGTATAGTGGTGGCTACTTTATACCCAATATTACTTTTGATACTCTTGAAAGCATGTGCAACTTTGTGAGGCAGCAGGAAAGTTTCAAAAAAGTTCCCAAAAAGGAGATCTGCTTGAATAAGCTTGAAGACACTTTTCATACACTTGGTAACATTGATAGTAAAAGCAGCCAAAAAGTGAATAGAAAGTGCAAGAAGCAACCTTGCACATTTCCTGATGTAGTTCAGTTCAAAGACTGGAGAGAGACTTGATCCAACAAATTGGCCTCTTTCCACAGATGAGTATGACTGAAATGAGGTATTACCACCCTCTGCCCCTCATTCCAATCTTTGATCTGATGTCTGACTACCCTTCCCCTCAAAAATATGACATCACTGGGTTCCAGCCTAACACCTAGGCCCAGCTGTGGGCAGTGTAGATAGCCTCCACTGAATTCACCCAGGGCTAGGGGGCTACCCATGCCAGTTGAGGATCTCATCTGTCTGCATGAGGACCAGGCTTCTGGTTAAAGATGATCTCCCTTCCTTCAAAAAGGAGATGGTCTTGATCATTAAATACTTTCACTGCTGGGAACTTCTGGTTCACCACCTCCCTGAGGTGAGTAAGTTTTCATGAAATTCAGGGTCAATGACCTGAAGTGCCCTATTGATGGCATGGGACAAGAGCTCTGTGTCTTGGAGATAGTCCACAAATTCAAAGGCTCCACTCCCAGTCTTCACAATATCATGAGCAGGAACTGGATGAGCCTAAGAAACTTTGAGCATGGGATTGTAAGTAGAGATAATTGAAACATACTTTCTCTTTGGATTGCCCAATTGCATACCTGCAGTTTGCTCTTCTCTTTCCATGTGCTGCCCATTGGCAGAAGTGCCTGTGGCAGACACCATAGATGGTTTGGCTGCTTTCCAAGTACTGCGTACTTGGTCACAGTCTTGTAGTATTCATTCTGTCAAAGGGTTAGACCTGGTTTCACAATAAAGGGCTTGTACTTACTGCAAGTTGGTGGTTGAGAAACTTGTGCAAGTAGTGAAGGAGGGAAGTTCCATCACTGCTCACAACAGAATGAGGGGTGTTATCTGATGAGACACAGCAAAACTGTTGGTCAGTGCACCTGTTGTAGCCTTGAGCCTCCCTCTGCAAGTTGAAATCTGGAAATGTGACTATGTAAAATGGAATCAGAAAGAGGCAGCCTTCAACTGGATTGGGCTTGCCTGTGTTAATGAATGAAGCAAAACTTTTCTTGGTTATGCTTCTGAGGAAGCTCATCTTATATTTTTTTGTCTTTTTTCTGGGCCTGGGTTCCTCCTGCAATATTTTAGTATAAGTGACTTACTCTACCAGCAGTGGAACCTACACCCTGTGCTTCCTGTAGTGTCTTAATGAAAAGTCCAAAGGTAAAAAGCAAGGGAGCCTTACCTTGGTTGGTTGCCCTTAGTGTCTTCACACTCTGATAACTCCCCTTCAAAGAAGGCAGAATCTACAGCTACTCTGCCTTCTGGAGTTAAGTTGTCTAGAGTACTGTAAGGATGGGGTAAGGCTTACATAAACCAATGATAGTGGGACTTACTTTCTGACCTCATCAGGCAATAGCACATAATCGAGAGCAGCCTTTTCATAAAATGTCTTCCATGCAAGTGGCCACTGAACGTTGGTAAGAATTGTCCACACTGAAGTGGGCAACACCCATATTTTTTAGCAACAGTGAAGGCTAGAGGCATCCAAAGGGCACCTAATTGAGTCTAACAGCTCTAGAGAGCTTGGGAAAGTACCAGGCTAGAGTCCAGTATGAGCAACCAAAGGTAAACAAAGAGTGGATAATGTGCCACAACACTAGGGATTGGCCTGGAAGGCTGGGAAAAGAAGTAGTGAGTGGCAAATGAGAAGGAGAATCAAATGGTAGTAAGTAAGAGCACATTTAGAAGGGAGAAAGTGAAGATAAGAGGTGAAGATCACCACAAGGAACACTTTAAGCCTGGTTCAATCTCCCTAAATTGGCCCTTCTCCAGGCAAATGCAACTATGTCATTTTCAAATGCAATCCTCATGCCTGCCACTGACCCCCCCAATCAGATGTCCATGAGTGACACTTGGAACATAGCTCTGTTGACCACCATATACATAAGCATAGCATTAGCAATCACCAGTGGTATCAACTATGAACCCATTGCAGCAGTGGACAGTACTTACCTTCTTCTGAAGGTAAAGCACATCACTTCAATGGCTACATTCCAACCAGTCATTCACAACCCATACATGCATCTCACATTTCAATCATTCTAACATATCTATGTATACTTACCTGGGGGTGGGTGGAAAAAGGAAAAGCTTACCCCTGAGAAAAGCCAGTGCTGATATACTGAATGCAACTCATGGTCACATGCAATCCCTTACTTACCACCATTTGATTCCCCTTCCCATTTGCTGATTACTACTTCTTTTCCCAGCCTTCTAGGTTGACATTGCCCAAGTCATGGGTGAATGCTAGGGGATAGAGAGTGTAGGGAATGTCATTTTGAACATGGCCATATGCATCCTCAGTACCTTGATACAATTCATAGATGTGCCTGAGGTCCAGCAAAGCACCACAGGTGTCAATGGCAGATGGGGAATATCTTGGGACATGATAACCAGCTTCATTATAAGCATTAATTTCAAAACCTTCATTGTTGAGGAGGGGCAAATCTTGAAGGTTGACAGGCAAGTGGGAGGGGTCATTATCTGGCTTGTCATAGAGAACAGGGTTTGTGCAAATGATGGAATCTTTGGGAATGGCATGCATGTCAACATAGCTGGTGGGCAAGGGTGGGATATGTACATTAACATCAGATTCATACCAGTCATAATATTGTTCTCCTGCTGGCAAACAACAGATGACATACCTTGTATGAGTTGCCAAAGAAAAGACACTTGGCAGACATTGGAGTAGTTGTGATCATGATCCCAATTGAGGCACTCAGCATCAAGTGATCAGGTGACCATAACAGGTTGGCTTTGACTGTACAGTAACAGAGAGTAATGCTGACAGGAGAGTTTTGCATGAGGAATGCATCATGCTTCCAATAATGGGGAGCAGCAGTGACCCATGCATGCCAAGAATTTTGGAAAAAGAAGTAGTAAGTAGCAAATGAGATGTAGAATCAAATGGTGGTAAGTAAGAGCCCATTTAGGAAGAGAGAAAGCAAAGATAAGAGGTGAAGATAACCACAAGGAACAAAGGGATGCTACAGGTGATGTCTTCATGTCACATCTTGGCAAGGACATGAGCAAGGAACATGATGAGCATCCTTGCATGTCAAGGGGAGAGGGCAGGGTGCTTGTAATCTAACCTGGGCAGCTTTTCAGCAGTGTTGTTGGGATTGTCAAGGTTGAAATACTGATTTGGGACCATTGCAAGCCACAGCTGATCATTGAGTTGGGTGCTGAGATACATCATATGGCCCTTTGGATTGAAGGGGAGAGCATTGACAGCATTGTCCAGCCACAACCTATGAGTCATGGACAGCTGTAACTTGATGGTCCAGTTGTGATTGACATGGACATTGGGGAGGACAGCATTGAGCCCATGGCAGGATCCTACATATGTAAAGGGTATAGTCGAGAAAATGAGGCCCAATGCAGGGGACAAGGTCTGGGGCATGAGTGTCAATATGGTACTGTTCATCGACCTTGAGGCAGTGGTGACTGGTCAGCAAAGCAATGGCAGTCTTGAAAGATGGTTATGTTGCAGTTCAAGTCAGGGTGAGTGCCAGATGTGGCATTTTTGGAACATGAAGATTGACTTTTCTCTGGAATGGCAGCATAAGCCTAAACCAGGAGAGGAGGTGACATACTCACAACTCAGAGATAGTCTGATGGTTTGAGTTGGGGGTGGGGATCTGGAAAAACTTGAACACTACTGTTTGGACTTCATTGACCATGAACACTGATACATCCTCACACCTGATGATTGTTAGCAACAGTGAAGGCTAGAGGCATGCAAAGGTTGCCTCATCAACTCTGGTAGCTCTAGGGAGCTTGAGAAATTACAAGACTAGAGTCCAGTGTGAGCAACCAAAGGTCTCAACACTGGACTCAGCTACACTAAGTGCACTTCAAGGTAAACAAAGATCACCACAAGGCACAATGATGTCAAAATCTACACTTTGAAAAGTCCATTCTGTCAGTCCTGTCCATGGAGGATGTGATGGAAAAGGCCAACACAAAGTCCTTATACTCACATGCAACAAGGCAGGATCCCAACTGGGAGACTTACCTTGTTTGTGAAGGCACCATTCTCCACATTACCCAGCAGAACCACCCAGATTGCTTTCTCCACATACCCATCCATGCTGCACATGATCCCACTCCCATTTTACAGCCCTGGTGAGTGCAATGTAAGTGCCAATGAGCCACCTTGGTGTAGGGTGACTAATTTTCTACTGCAGGGATTGCACTTTTACTGTTCACCTTGATTGCCAAGTCAATGTCATTTTCATCAGTCTGACCATAAGCATTGTTAATTAAAATTTTTGTGTATGCATGTCACACCACAGAAAAACTGTAGTGGGATGGACAAAAACAAGTGCTAGCAAGGATATGGCTGTAGTCCATCTGCAGAATGTATGGAGCTCAGAACTGCAGCTTGAGCTTGGGCTTGTGAAGCAACTCATGGATATCTCCCATGCATCCTTTACATTGTTCTGACCATCATCTTCTTGTCAATGCAGTTGTAAACTGAAACATGCATTGTGATGGCAACAATCCAAGGACTATTAGCCAGATGACTCTAGAGCCAACACCCACCACTTTTCAGTGTTCATTCACCAATATGACATCCAGACTGTCATCAGGCTGTAAACCTGCCATATTGCAGTAATTCCTGACCTCTATGGCTTCTGCTATCCTTTCTGTTGTCATCTATGGATTCTGCCACCTTTCCACTACCAATGCAGTCAGAACAAGTGTTGCTACTGGCTAAAAATGATTCTGCCAACCCTTCTGCCTTCCAATCAAACCATAGGCCCCTCTCCACCATGAAAATCTTCACTTCCAGGTTTTGTGCAGAGGGCCTAGCCCTTGTCTACCCTGATTGCCTCAGCCCCTTGACATGTGAAACCCATCTCTTGGCTGTCAGAAACCCTTTCTGAAGTACCAGGTGTCAAGTATCTCAGATCCTGTGACCCATCACTGGTTCCAACACATATTCCACCTGCAATTCTGCTTCCAGACCCCTTGCTTCACCTCTCAAAAATTCTCCAACTTTCCCTGCACTTCCTAGCTGTCCAGGCATGCCATCCATACCCTCTCTCTTTACTTACATATAGTTTTACTTTGCTTTCCATTCCCTTAGTGTGATGCATGTGATTTACCATACATTGGACTTTTTCTGTCTCTTTTTTGTGACATATGCCAGTGCCCAAAACTTCCAAATTTTACATAGCTACCACTGTCTCTACATTACAAGTATTGCTGCCCTACTTGAAAATAACACCCCACCATTTATTGTCACCATCTACAGTGAGCTCAAAAACCCTTTCCATACTGACCCTAACAGCAGTGAATGAGGTGTACTGCCAAACACCATGGGAGTTTCAGTTAGCTTTGGTGGAGTTATATATACAGTGACTCAAAAAACCCTTTCAATGTTTTGCTGTTTTGCATTGATGGGGATGTCAAAAATCAGGGAAATTCGGAAAAATCATGGAAGTATTTATATGGATAGCCCAAGGTCTTGGCTTCAAAGGGTACCTTACTCAGGTTGTTTGGATTTGTTTTGGTTGAGATATTGCATGTTCAATCAGGACAACTCATTGAAAGGGTTTTTTTGCAGATGAAATTGCAGCATATTCATGGCAATTGGACAGCATATTTTATGGTCTGGAGCCTGAATCTTGGTCAGCAATGCGTGTTAGAGCTTATGTAATATACCACATGATTTGTCAGCATGCAAACATAGCCAACCATTGAATATGAGGCACTGATCCTCTATCCTGATGATCACTCCACTAGGCTTGCTCTCTTGTGGGAAATGTCAGCAAAATATGGGGTGAATGGCATTACCATGAGTAGGATGTATGCCCAGTGCCATCAGTTCCTTAAAAAAAGTTGGCAAATGTCATGCCTGTACCATTTCCCCTACCAGCACCTGGGGGTTCTGGACAGTAATCAGTATTAAGAAAGCCAGGAATGTCATGGGGGTCAGTCTGGCACTTCAGGGCATGAAGAGTGAACTAATCCCCTCCTAACTGGGTCATTTCTGCAAAAGAAAAGTGTGTATCAAAGTTTCGGGAAGTAAAACCCTTCTTTACATTTGAGGGGTTTGAGGCAGGATGACCTACTGGGCTGCCAGGGTAAAAGATTTTCCCCTTTGATCTGTCCTTACATGTTCCCAGTGGTTAGCTATGACCAAATAACCCTTTCCCAGCCACCCATAGTCCAACAGAGGTCATAGTCTGGCTTATGCTCCTTGACACCTGGTGTGCCAGGCAGGGTATTGCTTTACCCCAACCTTTCTGCCAGCTTTTCTTATGACAAAATGCACCAGTTGAGAGGGGATTAGTTCACTCTTCATGCCCTGAAGTGCCAGACTGACCCCCATGACATTCCTGGCTTTCTTAATACTGATTACTGTCCAGAACCCCCAGGTGCTGGTAGGGGAAATGGTACAGGCATGACATTTGCCAACTTTTTTTAAGGAACTGATGGCACTGGGCATACATCCTACTCATGGTAATGCCATTCACCCCATATTTTGCTGACATTTCCCACAAGAGAGCAAGCCTAGTGGAGTGATCATCAGGATAGAGGATCAGTACCTCATATTCAATGGTTGGCTATGTTTGCATGCTGACAAATCATGTGGTATATTACATAAGCTCTAACACGCATTGCTGACCAAGATTCAGGCTCCAGACCATAAAATATGCTGTCCAATTGCCATGAATATGCTGCAATTTCATCTGCAAAAAAACCCTTTCAATGAGTTGTCCTGATTGAACATGCAATATCTCAACCAAAACAAATCCAAACAACCTGAGTAAGGTACCCCTTTGAAGCCAAGACCTTGGGCTATCCATATAAATACTTCCATGATTTTTCCGAATTTCCCTGATTTTTGACATCCCCATCAATGCAAAACAGCAAAACATTGAAAGGGTTTTTTGAGTCACTGTAGTGCATACCCTTGACTACAAATTTGCCCACTAGGTCATGTGATTTGGTTCACAGGCTGGCAAGATATATGCAATATAAAACAGCAATGTCATGGAAAGGGTTTTTGAGCTTTTCAATTGGTGTGTAGAATCATATTATATTTGCTATTGTTTGGTACTAACAAACAAAGGTACACATTTCAACATGATGTCTGAGCACAAAAAAGTTCACACACTTCTTGTTCTCCATTACCATCATGGTTGTCCAAGAAATCTTGCTGCAATGCATTTTTTTTTGAGCCTTCTCTTCTTGAACACAAACACAAGTTTGATGTGGAACATCTCCAGGTTGTTACTTGATTGTGGGAGTCATCAAATATATGTTCATTGAGGGCTACCCCATACAAATGGCAATGCCAGAGGCTCTGGTGGAGTCATCCTGATGCAGGTATCATTCAAGCATCTATTTACTGATGCTAGCCCATACTGATACCACACTCCAGCCTACTGTTATAAAGTATATGTGGTCCCACAGGGATATCCAACCATGGGGTAATTTTCTAGCTTCCCAATGCCCCCAATGCAGATGCATTCAGGTGCAGTGGACACAGACCACCCCCCCACATGATGCAACCACAACACATGGGTTCAGCTGTTCCAACAATGACTGTGGCAAACTGGATGGTAAGGGTCCAAAAAAGTTCAAGTTTGCTAGGCCACTGGGTGTCAAACTTCTCAATAAAGGCAAGAGGTGGAACTCCACATGGCTTGAAATTTGGATGGGTATTTGGGAGTTTGCCCTGCATGTCACATTGCAGTGATATTGCAGATATATATCTTTCATTGTTATGGAACATTCAATACCCCTTGATGTGTGTAACCTCAATTCAATCCTGAAATGCATACCATTTTCATTTGGACAACACAAGTGAGGCATGTTCATGTGTTCCAAGCAAACCAAACAAACACAATGAAGTCCAAAAGAACAGATGTCCAAAGCATCATGAATGGATGAAAGAAGTGCTGAAAAGTATGCAGGAAATGGCAGACAAACATCAATTACATTGGCCCCTGTTTGTCTATGCTGACTGATTCTGGAGGGGCAGGGGGGTGAGTTTATATCATACATGGTCCTACAATGCATGATGCTAATGGTACAGTACTCAATCCAGTCTTCCTATCTGAACAACATTGAAGTATGCTCAGAGTATGTCTGTCTATTTATTCAATGAATCTTGAACCTCACTTCATGGGGAAGAGTGAATAGTATGTTGCATAATGTACAACCTGAGGCTCCAAGATGCGGATGATGTTGGGTTTCTGATCTGAAACTTGTCCTTGGTGACTTTGTTTGCCTCAGAAACATGGGTTGTTAACATGGAAGTAAACAGAACCTCATCTTGGAGCATCATGCTCTTGAAACGTGTAGCTTGGAAATTGTTACCAATAAAACTCTGAAATCTCCCTTTGGAATTATGCTTTCTGGAAGGGGTAAAAGTGTCTTTCTCATAAAGTCACCTTCTCCTCCATTTTTCCACTAGAGAAAATTCCTTTCAAAGAAACGTTTCATCAGAACATATCACCACATTTCCACCTTTACACTATGCCCCTATTCAGCTCTCATTTTAATCCTCATGTCCTGTTCTAGCCAGGATTCATCAGCACTGTCTCCCACCATCACCCCTTCCCACAACATCTACCACCAGACAACTTTGCTCTTTGGAAGTCCCAAGACCAACCTTGTGGCAGAGGTCACTTTTGCATTTCAGACAGAGCCTTGGACTGCATCAAAGGTTGCCTTCCTGGCATTGATTACACTAACAGTAGTTATTTTTAGTGCATATGTGATTACCAACAATAACTTCCCTGTACTAGCCCCCCACTACCAGTAATACCAGCCTGTGCAAACTCCAGAGCCACTGGAAACCAACTCCACCCCTTCATCAGCAAACCCACATTTTTTCTGCTACATCTGGTTTGTCTGATTTGACTGACATGACTGATGTATTTTTTCTGCTACCCCTGGTTTGACTGATTTGACTGACAGTACTTGCAGCAGACCAATAGGCAATCAGTTCATCAGTCAGTCAGTCAGTCAGTACATGTAGTTCTATCACTGAAATCAGAAAGCAAGTCACTCAGTGAGTCAGTTCATCCAGTTTTCTCAGTCCAATGAGAAGATCTGCATGTAAGGTGATCCAGTTCTATCAGTTGAAGCAGAAGATAAGTCAGTAAGTCAGTCAGTGAGCAGTCAATTGTCAGAACTGTCAGACTATAAGTTACTCAGCATACCAGCATGTCAGAACAGTAATACTAGATGTTACTCAGGATACTAGCCTTTCAGAACAGTCAGGTTATAAGTCAGTCAGTACACTAGCTTTCCAGGACTGTCAGATTATAAGTACTTGGGACACTAGCTTTTCAGAACAGCAGACTATCAGTTACTCAGTACACCAGCTTGTCAGAACAGTCCTCTTCCAGTCACTGCTCCTACTGGCCCTACTCTGGCCCCTGAGTGCAGTGTTGAGACCTTTGGTTGCTCACACTGGAATCTACCCAAGCTCCATGGAGCTATTAGAGTCAATTAGGCACCCCTTGGACACCCCTAGTCTTCACTGTTGCTAACACAGATGTCACCACATTGCATTGCAATATCAAAGTCAAGAGTGGGGCACATGAGGAATTTATGAAAGGTAGGATGGTGATGCCCAACCTGTTTTGACCTTTCTCAAGCTAGGAAGCTGCTCAGTGTGCAGCTCATGATGCACACTTGGCAGCATGAATATCAAGGGACCTGTGTACACAATGGGGGTTTGTGAAGGTGCCAATGGCAAGAACAACACAAAATGTCGAATTCCATGGCAACAAAATTTGATATGAATACCATTAGTAGAAAGGATCTTAGTAGAATTCTCATATTAAACTGCTGATACTTGTAACCATGATGACCAGGACAGAAAATTCAAAAATTTACAGGCTGACTACTCATTGTCTATGTCATCCAACAACTCATCAGCTTCATCACTGTCCATACCTTCATCATCTACAAACCAGGTAGAACTATCTGGTTGAGAACTATTTCATGACAACTTTGGTGGGTGGCCCTGTGTGTTGTGGCCACACTTGCAAGATAGTTCTAAATCTCCCCAAATGTCAATGGTGTGGGAGTGTAGACTCCCTAGAACTGAAGCCCACCTTTTTGGAGCATTTTCCTTCTGGAAGGCAGAATGGTTCTTGAGATCATGTTCCTTGAAACTGTTAATGAAAGATGCCTTGAATTTGGCATCTACATAAGTATGACTATTGTGATGGAGAACTTGGGTTATTTTTACAAATGTCAATGCACTTAGTTGACACTGGTAAGTTGGCAACCATCAGCAGTAGACAAGTGCTGAATATCACATCGCTTAGTATCCAAGCTGTCAATGCACACCATGTAACCATAAGATTCAAAGTCCAATGTCAGACTATTATAAAGGGTAGCTGAGCACTTCCACCTGCACTCATCATCTCCCCTTTTCCATGTCTATTCACCATCCAAGGGACAACACCCCAGCGTGGTCCGAGACTGAGGACCCCATACCAATTGACTGGACGACCATCACTGATGAGAGGCACTAGAACCATCACTGGCTGACTCGCTCAAAGTTGAATTGGCAAAGATCGACGAGTGGGCTCAACATATGAGGGTCCAAGTGCAACTGTGGTGACAGGAGGAAGAGCGACTCTGGAGGCAGAAGGCAGAAGAAAAGTGCCAGTGTGAGGTATGTTTACCAGATTTGACCTACAATCTGGCCCCTGACGAGCATTCCAAGGAAGAAGAAGAGCGACAGCATCAGGAGTTGGAGGAGTGGCAGCATTTGGCAGAACATGTGGCACCCATCCCACATGCCCAAGCTTGTGCTCTGTGTGTCTCCACCAGCACTGTTTGCATCGACCTCCCCAACTCATGCAGAAAGCAGTGTGCAAAATGCTTGCACCAAAAGAAGGGGTGTCGGCCGGCAGGAAAGAATGTCCAGGAGAAGTGGAAGGATGACCAGGTGTCCCCCCAAGGCAGGGATAAATGGAAGCACTCAAAGAGTGTGACCGCTGCCAAATACAATGATGATGACAACAATATAGAGTTTGTCAATCCCCCAGCTGCCAAAGCTGGCATGTCGGCAGGTGCAGCTCCCAAGTCTGTTGCTTAAGTCCTTGATTGGCACCTCGGTGAGATTACGACACTTCTCCATGACCTTGTCAGGAAGGTCTACAACTTCATGGGTTCCACAGGCAATGGTGAGGCAGGTGAGGCAGCCAAGATGGGTGATGAAAATCGGGTTATCATTGCCACTGATGACGATGCTGTGGAAGAGCTGACCAGTAACCAGGTGCATTGGTCACCCCTCAAATGTGCGTAGATTGTTTGACTTAGGACTGTGTCATACTACATCGCCATTTTGCTCAATCCCATCCCCCGATCCCTCATATTCAGTTACTTCATTGTGTGAGCACAGAATGCAAATGACAGTGTCGGTATGACCCTGGCATGTCACCAACCTGGCTCTGCACATCAAGCTAAGCTATGTGGTGCAGTGGCGGTCAGTCAGACATATTCAAAGCGAGCTTAACCTCATCAGTATCATCAGACATGCAATAGCTAGGCCAATGTTGGTGGCCGATCTAAGCCTTAGGCAACGAGTTTTGGCTGAAGTTTTGAGTTTCCATCCATATAAATAATCTGTGACATTGGAACTTGTTACAGTCTACACACTGTCACATGCATGATAGCCGACCCCACTCGGTGACTTCTTATTGCTTCAGACCAACCCACTGAGGACCCAACCTGTTAGCAACAGAGAAGGCTACAGGCGTCCAAAGGTCGCCTAATCGACTCTAGGAGCTCTAGGGAGCTAGGGAAAATACCAGACTAGAGTCCAGTGTGAGCAACCATAGATTTAGTGGAGATATGAGGGTACACAGTACCTAGAGTCCAGTGGGAGCAACCAAAGGGCTCAGCACTGAACTTAGCTACACTAAGTGCGCTTCAAGGTAAACAAAGGTAAACAAAGAGTGGCTAATGCGCCACAACACTCGGAATTGGCCCAGAAGGCTGGGAAAAGGAGTGGTAAGTAGCAAATTAAGAGGGGAATCAAATGGTAGTAAGTAAGAGACCATGTAGAAGAGAGAAAGCGAAGATAAGAGGTGAAGATCACCAAGGAACACATCGAGGAGATGATCTCTGCACTGCGCAAACACTTCAAATTGCGCGACCCAATCGCTCCATCACCCTCTCCCAGCGCCAGTACTGCCTTGACATCCTTGATCACTTTGGCATGGCTGACTGCAAGCCAATATCGACTCCCATGGACCCAGGACTGTGCCTAACTCGTGACCACAGCCCCCAGACTCGAGAGGAGGCTGCCCAGATGCGTTCCATTGATTATCAGGGAGCTGTTGGCGCACTGATGTACCTTGCCACCACTACCAGACCAGCAGATATCGCCTATACTGTGGGTGTTTTGGCTCGCTTCAACTCTGACCCTGGCCCAGCGCATTGGGCTGCTGTCAAACACCTCCTGCGCTATCTGAAGGGCACTGCGCGCCTCTCCCTCACCTATTCTCCTGATCCTTCAACTCCTGAGCTATTCTCGACCTATTCCGACACAGATCATGGCAGTTGCAAGGATCCTGGTCGCTCTACTGGCGCATACCTCATCAAAATGGGTACTGGTGCCATTTCTTGGAGTTCTAAGCTGCAGGGCATCGTCGCCTTGTCCTCAACTGAGGCAGAGTACATCACTGCTGTGGAGGCTGGCAAGGAGGTGGTCTGGCTGCACAAACTGCTTCAGGAGATGGGCTTTGCTGTCTCCCAGCCATCTGTGTTAGCAACAGAGAAGGGTAGGGGCATCCAAAGGGCGCCTAATCGACTCTAATAGCTCTAAGGAGCTTGGGAAATTACCAGACTAGAGTCCAGTGTGAGCAACCATAGATTGAACAGAGATATGAGGGTACACAGTACCTAGAGTCCAGTGTGAGCAACCAAAGGGCTCAGCACTGGACTTAGCTACACTAAGTGCGCTTCAAGGTAAACAAAGGTAAACAAAGGGTGGCTAATGCGCCACAACACTAGGAATAGGCCTAGAAGGCTGGGAAAAGAAGTAGTAAGTAGCAAATTAAGAAGGGAATCAAATGGTAGTAAGTAAGAGACCATGTAGAAGAGAGAAAGCGAAGATAAGAGGTGAAGATCACCAAGGAACAATCTGTGCTGCACATCGACAGACAATCTGCGATCCAAGTGGCGAAACACCCTGAGCATCATGGGAGGATGAAGCAGCTGGATTTGCAGTGGTTCTGGCTGTGAGATATGGTGGATAGGGAGGTGATTTCACAGCAGTTTGTGCCCACTGACCAGATGCCTGCTGATCTGCTCACCAAGCCTCTGGCCTGAGTCAAGGTGCAGCAATTTTGCGAGATGATGGGACTGGCACCCTTAGGGGGGAGCTGAACTGGCAGAGGTGTGCAATCAGGGGGGAGTGTTCCTTGGTGATCTTCACCTCTTATCTTCGCTTTCTCTCTCCTACATGGTCTCTTACTTACTACCATTTGATTCCCCTTTCAATTTGCTACTTACTACTTCTTTTCCCAGCCTTCTAGGCCTATTCCTAGTGTTGTGGCGCATTAGCCACTCTTTGTTTACCCTTGTTTACCTTGAAGCGCATTTAGTGTAGCCAAGTCCAGTGCTGAGCCCTTTGGTTGCTCACACTGGACTGTAGGTACTGTGTACCCTCATATCTCTGTTCAATCTATGGTTGCTCACACTGGACTCTAGTCTAGTAATTTCCCAAGCTCCATAGAGCTATTAGAGTCAATTAGGCGCCCTTTAATGCCCCTACCCTTTTCTGTTGCTAACAGGTTATGAGCCCCGCGCTCTAAGCCTCATTCCGCAACAACCACTGCTCCAATCGACCTCAAACCTTCACCATCGCATTCTCCGAGCTCGATAACCCTTGTCGGCCAATTTTGATCTTCGGAATCGGCTTAGATCGCGACCAACAGCCTTATCGCATTTTTGCACCCCATATCCCAACATCGCCCTCTCTGACCTTCCACATCGCATCCTTCGCTGTCAAAACACATCCCTTCGACTCAGAAGGTCCAGGGCGGTTCGTGTATCGAATTTCAAGTCAATCCATTGGGTAGAAAGCGAGATATCACACTGGGGAGCTAAAGGGGGCATCAGTGCACACATACCTGTTTTTTGTCGCTTCATATCTCATCATCCAACCCTGCGATCTTCCTGAATCGACTCTCGCCGAGCTCCTCACATCGAGTACTTTCCATCGGTACCCATTAGAAAAATTTTCATCGACTCGATCCCTCGCCATCGTCGCATATTTGCGCACAGACCAAGTCTGCGATATCTCGAGTTCCTCTCTATCGATCTCCCTCGAATCTTATATCATTCAACTCCTCTTGACTCCCTGAGTCTAATGTCCTCAGACCAAACCCCTCGCATCAAACCCCTTAATGGGACCAACTACTCGACCTGGAGCGAGGAAATGAAGGCCCTCCTTCGCTCCAAAGGCCTCTGGAGGCTTGTAGCTGGCAAGGAGACTCGTCCCACCGCTGCTGGAGATGACCAGAACAAGTGGGATGCGAAGGCAGACAAGGCTGCAGGTGAACTCATGCTAGCTTTGGAGGCTGACCAGAGAGTGCACATTAGGACTGTCCAAGATGACCCTGTGGCTGCCTGGAAGGCCCTGGCGACCCTCTATGTCCAACAGCGCCCTGGTGCCCGATTTGCGGCCTATGACACTTCTTCAGCATCAGAAAGCGAGAGGACGAGTCCCTGACCTCACTGACAGCCAGGATCGAGCTGGCCATGCTCAAGATCCAGGAATTCCGCTCCCAAAACTTCACCCTCGCCTCCTTGGACGATGAGCTCGTGGTTCGCGCTCTACCACTGGAATACTCGCATTTCACCTCTTCCCTACACCTACTCTCGTCCCTAGACAAGGCCACTATCAAATCTGCGTTCATGGCCGAAGATATCACCAGAAGACCTCGTGCTGAAGTGTCTGGCGCATCTGGGGACTCTGCACTCGCTGCTGGCAGTGCTAGGACCTGTGGATGTGCCCCTGGCGACCCCTGCACCTTCTGTGAGAAGCCTGGCCACTGCGAGCACATGTGCTTCGCTAGGCAGCGAGCCAAGGACGCCCACAAGGCCTCTAGGCACAAAGGGAAAGGGAGGAAGGCGAACCGAGCCCAGGAGTCGACCCCTAGCTCTACTGCTTCGCCTCCTAGCTCTAATACTCCAGATCCTGCGTCTGCAACCGCCAAGGTCTGGCTTCGTAGTAAACATCGATTCTGTGCGTATGGCCTTCTCTCGCCCTCCTGGGGCTCCCCTCTTCGTCGCCAGCATCTCAGACAGCAACACTGCGCTCCTCGATGGCACCACCATTCCTTTTGTGCACTCAGCTTCACCTGCAATGACCCTTCCTCTCGATTTGAGCTTGTGGCATCGTCGACTTGCGCACCACCATGTCGAGGGAGTGAAGGCCCTCATACAGTGCAACCTGGTCACTGGGCTGAAGCTAGACTCGTCCTGATCCTGTCTGTGAACCATGCTTGGCTGGCGGGGTGCATGCCAATCCCTTTCCTGGCTCTGGATGGCGCGCCTCGCGTCCTCTAGAGCTTGTGCACACTGATCTCCACTATGTGCCCTACAGGACCTTCTCTGGCTTTCGCTACTGGGTCACTTTCATCGATGACTACTCCAGATACCGCTTTGTCATTCCCCTGCGCGCAAAATCGGATGTTTTCGATGCTTTCAAGCGATTCAAGGCCTTTGCAGAGAACCAGACCGAGCGGCGCATCAAAACTCTTCGAGATGACAAGGGAGGCGAGTACATGAGCAATGCGATGCTCGAGTTCACTACCCAGGCCGGTATAGAGCGTCAGCACACTGTCCGAGCTCGTCCCCAGCAAAATGGAGTTGCAGAGCGCGCAAATAGGCTGCTGGCAGAGCAGATTACTGCCATGTTGGACGAGTCTGGGCTGGCCAAGTCTTTCTGGGGTGAGGCACTCCCTGCTCTTGTCCATGTCTGGAACAGATGCCCTACTGATGCTGTGGATGGCGCCACGCCTTATGAGCTATGGCATGGGCGAAAACCCGATGTTTCGCACCTCAGGGTGTGGGGGTGCACTGCCTATGTCCACCTGCACAAGGATCAGCGCCCTGCGCTTGGCTCTCACATGCAGAAATGCGTCTTTATAGGTTACCCCGATGGCTACAAGGGCTGGAAGTTCTACAACCCTCTCACAAAGTGCACCATTATCTCAGAACGAGCTGACTTTGATGAGCGCCATTTCCTGGCCTCCAAGCGACCCCCTATGACTCCTGGTGCACCCCAGCTTACTCCAACTGACTCTACTGATGCTCCGAGCTCTGCTCACATCGATTTCGACTCTGACAGTGATTCTGATGACGAGGATCGTCCCCCTGCACCGGTACAGGGTCAGGGGGGAGCTGTTGCACCTCCAGTCACTTATCCCCCTCCAGATCCACCAGCAGTCGCTCCTGAAGGTCCAGATCTTGCCCCTGCACCTGCTGCAGACGACTTCCACACCCCTCCAGCCTCTCCTGCGCCTCAACCTCGCCCAGTTACCCCAGTAGGCATTGGTGCTCGACTCCCAGCTCAAAATTGATGACCTCCTCGCAGTTGGTGGCAGCTCAGCCCTCAGCAATTGGAGGATGACATCGATGACGAAGAAGAGGATGCAGATCTCGCCCTATCGACCTCTACTGCAGAGCCTAGGTCCTATGCCGAGTCTACTCGCCGTCCTGATGCCCAGCACTGGCACCAAGCTGCCTTGGACGAGTTGGCTGCCCATGAGAGTAATGGGACCTGGTCTCTGGTCGAAAGGCCTGTGGATCGCAAGGTGATTGGTTCTAAGTGGGTTTTTAAGCTGAAGCGCAATGCAGATGGCTCCATCGACCGCTACAAGGCTCGACTCGTCGCCAAGGGCTATAATCAGCGACCTGGCTTTGATTTCCTCGAGATCTTCGCCCCCACTGTGCGCATGCCCACCATTCGAGTCGTCCTCACCTTAGCAGCTCTCCATGACCTCCACCTGCGCTCTGTCGATGTTTCGAATGCCTACCTCAATGGGGAGATGGACTGCGATGTCTATATGGAGCAGCCTGAGGGTTTTTCCCAGAAGGACTCCAGGAAGTATGTCTGTCTGCTCCAGAAGGCGCTCTATGGGACGAAGCAGGGTGGTAATCGCTGGAACCGAAAAATGCGGTCTGTACTCGAGTCTCTTGACCTTCGCATCGAAATCTCTCTCTGCCATCGAGGAGATGATTGCTGCGCTGCGCAAACACTTCAAATTGCGCGACCTAGGCCCCACTACTCAGCTCCTAGGCATCAAAATCGACCAAAACCGTGCCACTCGCTCCATCACCCTCTCCCAGCGCCAGTACTGCCTTGACATCCTTGATCACTTTGGCATGGCTGACTGCAAGCCAGTTTCGACTCCTATGGACCCCGGACTGCGCCTAACTCGTGACCACAGCCCCCAGACTCGAGAGGAGGCTGCCCAGATGCGTTCCATTGATTATCAGGGAGCTGTTGGCGCACTGATGTACCTTGCCACCACTACCAGACCAGATATCGCCTATACTGTGGGTGTTTTGGCTCGCTTCAACTCTGACCCTGGCCCAGCGCATTGGGCTGCTGTCAAACACCTCCTGCGCTATCTGAAGGGCACTGCGCGCCTCTCCCTCACCTATTCTCCTGATCCTTCAACTCCTGAGCTATTCTCGACCTATTCCGACACAGATCATGGCAGTTGCAAGGATCCTGGTCGCTCTACTGGCGCATACCTCATCAAAATGGGTACTGGTGCCATTTCTTGGAGTTCTAAGCTGCAGGGCATCGTCGCATTGTCCTCAACTGAGGCAGAGTACATTGCTGTTGTGGAGGCTGGCAAGGAGGTGGTCTGGCTGCGCAAACTGCTGCAGGAGATGGGCTTCGCTGTCTCCCAACCATCTGTGCTTCGCATCGACAACCAATCTGCGATCCAAGTGGCGAAACTGTTCCTTGGTGATCTTCACCTCTTATCTTCGCTTTCTCTCTTCTACATGTCTCTTACTTACTACCATTTGATTCCCCTCTCAATTTGCTACTTACTACTTCTTTTCCCAGCCTTCTAGGCCTATTCCTAGTGTTGTGGCGCATTAGCCACTCTTTGTTTACCTTTGTTTACCTTGAAGCGCACTTAGTGTAGCTAAGTCCAGTGCTGAGCCCTTTGGTTGCTCACACTGGACTCTAGGTACTGTGTACCCTCATATCTCTGTTAAATCTATGGTTGCTCACACTGGACTCTAGTCTGGTATTTTCCCAAGCTCCCTAGAGCTATTAGAGTCGATTAGGCGCCCTTTGGACGCCCCTACCCTTCTCTGTTGCTAACAGAAACACCCCAAGCATCATGGGAGGATGAAGCAGCTGGATTTGCGGTGGTTCTGGCTGCGAGATATGGTGGACAGGGAGGTGATTTCGCCCCAGTTTGTGCCCACTGACCAGATGCCTGCTGATCTGCTCACCAAGCCTCTGGCTCGAGTCAAGGTGCAGCAATTTTGCGAGATGATGGGACTGGCACACTTAGGGGGGAGCTGAGCTGGCAGAGGTGTGCAATCAGGGGGGAGTGTTCCTTGGTGATCTTCACCTCTTATCTTCGCTTTCTCTCTTCTACATGGTCTCTTACTTACTACCATTTGATTCCCCTTTGAATTTGCTACTTACTACTTCTTTTCCCAGCCTTCTAGGCCTATTCCTAGTGTTGTGGCGCATTAGCCACTCTTTGTTTACCTTTGTTTACCTTGAAGCGCACTTAGTGTAGCTGAGTCCAGTGCTGAGACCCTTGGTTGCTCACACTGGACTCTAGGTACTGTGTGTACCCTCATATCTCTGTTCAATCTGTGGTTGCTCACACTGGACTCTAGTCTGGTAATTTCCCAAGCTCCCTAGAGCTATTAGAGTCGATTAGGCGCCCTTTGGACGCCCCTACACTTCTCTGTTGCTAACACACAGTACCTAGAGTCCAGTGTGAGCAACCAAAGGGTTCAGCACTGGACTTAGCTACACTAAGTGCGCTTCAAGGTAAACAAGGGTAAACACAGAGTGGCTAATGCGCCACAACACTAGGAATGGGCCTAGAAGGCTGGGAAAAGAAGTAGTAAGTAGCAACTAAGAGGGGAATCAAATGGTAGTAAGTAAGAGACCATGTAGAAGAGAGAAAGCGAAGATAAGAGGTGAAGATCACCACAAGGAACACTTTCATCCAGTCATAGAGGGCAAGGGAGCGAGGGCAGTCGAGTTTAGATGCGTCCTTCATGTCCCAGACCTTAAATCCAATCTCCTCTCAGTCTTGTACTTAACTCGCCACTCTGGCTTTGTAGTAAACATCGATTCTATGCATATGGCCTTCTGTCCCCCTCCTGGGGCTCCCCTCTTCATCGCCAGCATCTCAGACAGCAATACTGCGCTCCTGGACGGCACTACCATTCCTTTTGCGCACTCAGCTTCACCTGCAATGACCCTTCCTCTCAATTTGAGCTTGTGGCATCGTCGACTTGCGCACCACCATGTCGAGGGAGTGAAGGCCCTCATACAGTGCAACCTGGTCACTGGGCTGAAGCTAGATGTCAAGACTCGTCCTGATCCTGTCTATGAACCATGCTTGGCTGGCAAGATGCATGCCAATCCCTTCCCTAGCATAGAATGGCATGCCTCTCGTCCTCTAGAGCTTGTGCACACTGATCTCCACTATGTGCCCTACAGGACCTTCTCTGGCTTTCGCTACCGGGTCACTTTCATCGATGACTACTCCAGATACCGCTTTGTCATTCCCCTGCATGCAAAATCCGATGTTTTCGACGCTTTCAAGCGATTGAAGGCCTTTGCAGAGAACCAGACCGAGCGGCGCATCAAATCCCTTCGAGATGACAAGGAAGGCGAGTACATGAGCAAGGCGATGCTCGAGTTCACTCCCCAGGCCGGTATAGAGCGCCAGCACACTGTCTGAGCTCGTCCCCAGCAAAAGCTGACTTCGATGAGCACCATTTCCTGGCCTCCAAGCGACCCCCCATCACTCCTGGTGCACCCCAGTTCACTTCTACCGACTCTACTGATGCTCCGAGCTCTGCTCGCATCGACTTCGACTCTGACAGTGACTCTGAGGACGAGGATCGTCCCCCTGCACTGGTACAGGGTCAGGGGGGAGCTGTTGCACCTCCAGTCGCTTATCCCCCTCCGGATCCACCAGCAGTCGCACCTGAAGGTCCAGATCTTGCCCCTGCACCTGCTGCAGACGACTTCCACACCCCTCCAGCCTCTCCTGCGCCTCAACCTCGCCCAGTTACCCCAGTAGGCATTGGTGCTCGACTCCCAGCTCAAAATCGATGACCCCCTCACAGTTGGTGGCAGCTCAGCCCCCAGCAATTGGAGGATGACATGGATGATGAAGTGGAGGACGCAGATCTCGCCCTATCGACCTCTAGTGCAGAACCTAGGACCTATGCCGAGTCTACTCGCCGTCCTGATGCCCAGCACTGGCACCAAGCTGCCTTGGACGAGTTGGCTGCCCATGAGAGTAATGGGACCTGGTCTCTGGTCGAAAGGCCTGTGGATCGCAAGGTGATTGGTTCTAAGTGGGTCTTTAAGCTGAAGCGCAATGCAGATGGCTCTATCGACCGCTACAAGGCTCGACTCACTGCCAAGGGCTATAACCAGCGACCTGGCTTCGATTTCCTCGAGATCTTCGGAATGAGCTCCTACGAGGAAGAACCTCAGGAGGAAAAGTGGGAATGGTCCAGAACATATGGAGCAGTGCACGAAGGGATGTGCAATGAGTGTTGACATCGAGTCGACCACGTAGCAGAAGGGCTACTTAGTAGGGATGAATCCCTTGCATGAGCACTTAATGTACCGGAAGAACACGCTAGGCGTGAATACCACAGAGGGGTAGGAGAAGGAAACCGCATACAACTCTTGGATGCGGATGGTAGTACAAATCACATACAGGCTGTGTTGCAGACGATGGCATTCCATCTCAGAGTCCGCGAGGGCTATCGTATGAACGCCCTACGACAAATGATATTAGCACAAGAGGACATGCGACATCTGCCAGGACGCGGTCAAGAGCTACAAGAGCATCTGGACAATGCCATATTTGACATACACTGCCAAAGTATGTCAGAGAGTGATGTTGGGATTTACCCCGACATGGTGATAGTGAATACCCTGTGGGGTAAGGTATGGATCAACCAAGACAATACAGTGGAATATCAACCATCGGTAATGGGAGGTACAGGGGGACCCCTGTGGAGTGCATCTCTGAGGATAAAGATATGGACTCCCAAATGGAAGATCCCATAGAATTTAATAGCGCGGTAGATACTATGTCTACGAGAAATCGATGGATTTGGTCTCCCATCTACAGTGCAATCCATGAAGAATCTTCATGCCGAGAATGTGCTCAGAGAATAGAGCACATATCCGAGTCGGCAATTGACGGAGACACTACGTTGAATGTAGCATTGCGATACCCAGAGCAATTGGCTCGTAGAGAGTACGACCGCAGCTGGGAAGATTGCGACCGAGCACAGATGGAGGGACACAGAATGAGCATGGATCGCACGTGTTGTGCGATGCGAACCATGGCAGACCAAATATGGTCCTTTGAAGCTGACAGGCTTCAGACGATTGCAGATATATTAGAGATACTGGGGGAACACAGTGGTGTGGCCCCAGAAGTGCGAAGAGCACTCGAAACAATGGAGGTTTGCCTCCATCGAACCACTGAAGCTAATTGTCGTGTCGGAATATATCCCGACGATATGATAGTGGTGACACCCCACAGTGATGTGATTATCACTAATGATGAAGGACAGTACCGTCATACTGCACGTTTGGCAGTGATGGATCTCGCTGCAAAGATCGAGCCAGTGACAAAGTCATTGACCCGATCGTTTCGGTATGCTATGCATACAAATAATGTAGTGGGATCCCATCCCAAAATAAGCCCTGAGCTGTGAACATGCGCAACATTGCAAAGCATAATTAACAGATGTACCGCGTATACGATGATAGACACTGGGAGTACAGGTAACTTCGTGAGCCTGGCATTCGCCAAGGTCACGAAGATGAGGGTGTTTCCCCTCGAACAGCAGCTGACGCTGCAATTAGGCTGCATAGGCAGCTGGTCGAAGATTACTCATGGTGGAATATCCACAATACACATTGGAAACTATGAAGTAGAGATATACTTCGATGTAGCGAATATTGATCGCTATGATTGTATAATAGGAATTCCCTTCCTAAGACAAACTAAAGCGATTTTAAACTTCACAGAGAAGACGATACAGATAGCAGCAGAATGCATGCCCCTTCTTCTCACAGAGCCTGAGGCTCTGATGATGGGTAAATCCCGTCCTAAGCATTGACTCTCATGCCCTGCGAGGCCTCAGTCTCGTGAGGGCTCTAAAGGGGGGTGATGCTCAACAGAATTATTGAACATTCGAGGGAGAAACTCTCGCAATAATCGAAGCGCTCCTGAAATGGGAGGATAAATCCTCAGCTTCAAGTTTACGATCATCACTGATCATGAGGCGTTGGGGTACCTCAAAACCCAACGAAAACTGTCGAGTCGACAAGTCCGCTGGTTGGACTACATGTCACGATTCGACGCAAACATCGTCTATGGAAAAGGCACGGAGAACCGTGTAGTGGATTGCCTTTCTCATTATTACGAGCAAGAAGGAGGGGACGTAGCCTCCGATGATGAAGTCAAATGGGCCAACACAGATATATGTCTGGACCCAGAGGGAGACGACCTCCCTCAAGACAGGTGGCGAGAGCTGAAGTTATCAGCGATGAGAGAGGGAAGTACCCCTCGGAAGAGTAACTGGTTGAAAGAAAAGGTCGAGAAAAGATATGAAGAGGCTAAAGAGATGGCCTCAGCCGCAGATCAGAGTAACAAGGAATCCCCTAGCACAAGTGCGCAGGCAGACCTTACGATACTCGAATCTGCCGAGGCCACTAAAGCCTCCCCAATAACGTTTGGAGAAGCACCAGGCTTCCTGAATGCTATCCACACAGGATATAGAAGTGATCCTGTACTCGCGAAAGTGATGGCACAGCCATCACACTATCCCCAATTCAAAGGGGAAGATGGCCTTCTATACACGAAAAATCGTGGAGGAGAGAAGGTACTATGCCTTCCCCATGCAAAGTACGATGGCGATGATACTATCGCCAGGGTAATCGATCAAGCGCACAGGACGCTGGGACATTTTGGATCCCAGAGGACAGCGGATTATATCTGCAGATGGTATTGGTGGCCAAAACTTGGCCGGGAGGTGGACAAGTTTTGTCGAACATGTCCAATATGTCAGACAACAAAGAATGACAATCAGCGACCGAAGGGTCTATTGCACAGTCTGCCTGTGCCGAGAAGACCCTGGGGGTCGATAGCAATGGACTTTGTGGGACCTTTCCCACTGAGCGACAGGCACGACTACCTGTGGGTGGTCCTGTGCCGTCTAATGTCAATGGTACACCTAGTACTGGTGACTACGACGATACGAGCATCAGAGCTCGCAGGGATGTTCATATGGGAAGTTGTCCAACTACATGGACTACCAGAGACAATAGTCTCAGATCAAGACGCGAAGTTCACATTGACCTTCTGGCATGAAACGTGTAATGGATCGAGGATTGGCCCCTATCTTTTCATCTTATCTTATCACTGATTAGATAACTGATTAGATCTTTCAGATCTTATCTTGGGCACTTCTTCATGGGGCTGCATACCTAGCCCTTATCCAGACCCGATCCAGACCTCCAATTACAGATCCCCCTGTCCCTTTTCACAGTTTGCGAGTTATTTATACTTACACTCTAGAACCTAGGTCTAGTACCCGGTGATGTCATCCTGATGTCATCGTGTCGTCATAGTGATGTCATCCTGACGTCACCTCTGACGTCATACCATGTGCCCCATGCCTTGAGGTATCCTCATGGCCTCTACTTAGTGAGTATATATAGTAGGCACAACCCTGTACTAGATCCTTAGTTCTATTCATTTTTGTATCTTGGGCGTATTCCCTCTTGTCTCTGATTGAGTGACTGTTTTGCTAGCCTCGTCTAGGCCTTACCATCATCTTCGTCAAGATCTGCGCGTCCGTCCTTCATCTACCCCGCCATTGTTTGTCCTTGCCTTTGTTGGTTGTTGGTTTGTTTCGTTCTGTGTTCCTCTATCGGTCGCTGTCTTTCGTCAACTAGTCTTGCCTGACTCGTCACTCAAGCACGACTCATAACAAAACGCACAGAATGTTGGGAGCGAAACTCCTAATGTTGATGGCATTCCATCCACAAACAGATGGAGCGTCTGAACGAGCAATAAGAAATGTAGTGCAAATGCTACGAGCTATGGTCCAACCAGACCCGATGGATTGGACATCAAAGATGCCAATGGTCGAGTTCACGATTAACTCGAGCATAAGTAGCTCCACAGGGTTCACACCCTTCGAGTTAAATTATGGGTATATGCCCGAGGTAATGCAACGAGTCAGAGGGGGGACGCCCTCAACGGCACCAGGGGTGAAGACCTTCATAAAACAAGCATTAGAAAATCTTGAGATGGCCCATGATGCCATCATTGAAAGCAGGGTGATACAGACGTACCATGCGAATAAGAAACGAAAGGAAGGCTTCAGCCTTCGAGAGGGGGACCTCGTCTATCTCTCTACTCAGAACTTGAGCGTTCTGAAGGGACGTGCACGAAAGCTCGTGCCAAAATTCATCGGTCCAATGAAAGTGTTGTGCTGTGATAGTGCGAATGACACCTACACTCTGGACCTGCCAGAACAATTGTGCCAGCGGCGCATACACCCAACGTTCCATGTTGGGTTATTGCGCAGATACGAACAGAACGATGATGTTCTGTTCCCGAGGCGTGACATGCACGTGTTCTACGATGTCGGTATGACCGACGAAGAGGAGTGGTTAGTAGATGAGATAATGGCTCACCGGTGGACGAATAACAAGGTAGAGTTCCTTGTGAGATGGAATCTCGGAGACACAACATGGGAGCTGGTGTCTAACAGTAAGGAGCTTGAGGCCCTTGACAGGTACCTCAAGCTCCAGGGCGTACAGAATATATGCCAGTTGCCCCGAAGGGCGAAATAGTACGTGTAACGGCCGGTACTTTTTCACTACTTGTTGTAGCGTAGTCTAGTGTAGTTTTCCTTATTTATCTTCTCTTTGGTTAGGGTTACTTTAGATGCGCTCATAGATGCTTTACTTAGTCAGCTGCTTCGTCAGCGTTGCCACATTGACTCAGCGTGGAGCGCTGCAGCCAATAGCATTTATCTCTCTTTGTTTGGATTGTTCTATGACGTTCCCCGGTACAAACACTCTAGTTAGTATAAATACCGTCTCTCTTGTCGTAGACACTCCAATTGAGTTCATTTGTGCTCAGCGCATTAACTCAGTTCCCAATCCTCGTCCTCTCTATCAGTCAAGGAGTGACCGATAACAGTCTTCGGATTGTTGGTGTTACACTTGAACTCGATTAACAAGTTATCCCTCACTCCACTTGTGCCCAGGCATATAGGGCAACGTATACCCGGACTCCAGGGTTAAGGAGCTTTGCCTTCTCGCTTTTCTTTCTTCATGAGATGACGCTTTTAGTCTCGTCCCCTTTATGGCAAGGGGTTGTGTTGAAGAAGAAACCGTAGTCAGTAGTCCCGCTGTCCGTCAAGGGCAGTGTGAAGGTGTAACCCACATTAGGGGGTGGAAACGCATAGTCTAAAGTAGTTCCCCTATGTCAAGGGAGGTAGAAAGCGTACTACCATATCCCTACTAGTCTTACGGTAGTTGAGACAGAGTACTGCCACCAAGGGCAGGGAAAATCTCTTTCAAGATTCCTCGCGTTAAGAAGTGGGAGTCATTGGCTCCATGCATTAGGTTTTCTCCTTACCTTAAAAAGGAAGAGTCGCCCGCTCCCCCGCTCCTGTTCGCTCGGGAAACAACACCCCTTGAGCAACAAATCTTCGGAACCCCCGAACCTCTCCTTCCCTGTCTTTCCCCGCTCCCTCTTCGCTCCCCTTCCCCCGACCCCAACTTACTGGGCTTCATCCTGCACGTTCCGTACAACTTACAGAATAGACGTACTATCCGTCCTCCCTCTCACACCCCTACGGTCCTAACCGCTTTCCAGCCTCATGGACCAGTTCTCCCAAGAGCAGCTGCTGTTCATGCAGCAAATGACGATGATGATCACGGCGCAGGTCGCCAACCAGGTGGCGCAGCAGGTCACTGGCGCTATGGCGGGCACCCAGCAGCAAGGAGGCGCAGGGGCTGCTGCAAACCCCAACCAGAATGTTGACCCCATGAAATGGGGTGTCACTGACCCAGGGATGTTCGATGGGTCAATCAGTAAATTCGAGGAATGGTGGTCGAAGATGAAAGCCTTCACCATCGTTGCTAGCTCAACCAGCCCGAGGGCAAGGACACTCGCGGTTTGGTCAAGGATGTCTGGACCGATCGCCGGAGCATACGCACGGGCACGTATCGACCAGTGCCTCGCAGCTGGCACATGGCCCTCCTATGACGACTTGGTGGCTGAGGTTGAAGCGTGCTTCAGGCCGCTTCACAACAAAGACTGGGCTAAGGAGCAGCTCAGCAAAATTCGCCAAGGGACGGCCAGAACAGAGGAGTTCTTGGCCAAATTCAATGCACTAAGGACTGCATCCGGGGTATCTGATGACTATGCCATCTTTATGCTGGGGAGGGCACTCTGCCCTGAAATACTTCAGCAAATCTTCATCCAGGGCTGTTGCAAGGACACATGGGCGGAGTACGATGTCAAGGCTAGATGTCTCGGCGCTGCCCTGGAGGCAGTTAGGATCAAGACTGGCGGCGCATTCTCTCGATGGGGACAAAATTTCTCATGACCCTCGCCCGGGGTTACGTCAGGGCAAGGCGCACCCATGGATATTGGGGCTGCGCAAGGCAGATTGGGAAGCTGCCCTAAAAAGGACTCCTCTAATTATCAGTGCTATGCCTGTGGCCAGAAGGGCCATATCTGTCCGCACTGCCCGCAGGCTGGGAACAAAGGAAAAGGGTGCCAGGTGCGCTCTGAAGGTGTTGACCTGCGGCTTGCCGCAATGGATGGGATGACTTTCGAGCAAGTAGTCGCCCATATCAATAAATTAAAAGAATCGGAGCTGCAGTGAAGTCGGGTCCTGCAGGCTCGGACAATGTTAGTACTGGACTAATTTCTTTTTCTCCTTTTAGTTTCTCTTCTCGTTGTGTCTCGGTTCCATCTTCTAAAAATAGTATAAAAGAAAACACAAAAATAGAAAATACAAAAACACAAAAAAGAGTCTCGTTTTCGGACATAGTTACTGTAAATAGGTTTTCTTCTCTCTCTGTAGATAGTATGGACGACAATTCGGACTTTGTACCTACACCGTCTGTTGGAGGGTCCCGAAAGGGCTCATGACCGGACGTTAAACTGGCACTGCTTAATTCTCCAAGCAATAAAACTCCCAAAAATAGCGTTTCGGAAGGATCCGAGTCAGTTAGCGATGCTCAGGCGACAGTACTGCCGAAATCCTGAGTTTGCACGCTCAACTTAAAGGATCACGTATCAGTTCCCATAATTATTCACACTAGGAAGGGGGACGCACATGCTGTGCAAGCCTTGTTGGATTCCGGTGCTACAGGTGTTTTCGTGGATGCCAAATTCGTTGATCGAAAGAAGCTTCCCAAGTGGTCTCTCCCACACGCAGTGGACGTATTTAATGTCGATGGTACCCTTAACTCCGCTGGAAGGATTACGCATCAGGTACCGCTTAGAGTTCAGTTCGGAGATCACTTCGAAGAGTTAGTAGCCAACGTCACGGATCTGGGATCTCATGACATGATTTTGGGTCACACATGGCTTGCCACTCACAACCCGGAAGTCAATTGGAAAACTGGTGAAATCTCGATGAAGAGGTGTCCTCATAGTTGTAGGCAACTCGCGCCGAAGCCGGCCTTCGTTAGATGTGTCGAAAAGGAGGAGGTCCAGGCCCTCGAGGACTGGCATAATATATTCAGAGCCAACAAGCAGGAGGCTCCTAAAAAGGATAAAACCCCTGAGGAACTGGTTCCAAAGGAATATCATGAGTATTTAAGCGTCTTTTCTGTCCAGGAGTCCGAATGCATGCCGCTTAGGAAACCTTGGGACCACGCGATAGAACTTAAGGAGTCGTTTGTTCCGAAAAAGGGAAGGTTGATCCCTCTCTCCCCTGATGAGCAGACCGAAGTTAGCAACTTCATTGATGGACAGCTTAAGAAGGGTTATATTTGGCCTAGTAAATCGCTGCAGACTTCTCCTGTGTTCTTCGTCCCTAAAAAGGATGGAAAGAAGCGTAATGACGTCCCAAAAGCTTCAACCACGCCAGGCGCATTGGGCACAGTATTTTAGTCGTTTTAACTGTGTTATCATCCACAAACCCAGTGTTTCGATGGGACGACCAGACGCTCTCTCTCGTCGCGAAGACTTAGTAGAAAATCGTGAAAATGCTAAATCTGAGGAGTCATTATTTATTAAACCGGAGCAAGTACGCGCTGTGCACTTAGAAAATCCCTTCATAGAAGAACTGCACAGTGTAATGGCCGAGGTTGATGCTGGAACGCTCGACTGACGCGATGGTTTACTGTATGATGGAGATAAGGTTTTCGTACCTGAGGCACTTAGACAGAAGGTGCTCGCTGCTCTTCACGATTCGCCCCTAGTGGGTCATCGAGGCATAAAAGGAACTCAGGAGTTGATCACATGCTGGTTTACGTGGTCTACCTTGAAGCCCGATGTTGAGGAGTACGTGAAGCATTGTCAGACGTGTCAAGCTAGCAAGCCTAGTAACAAGCCGCCGGCAGGCAAACTCAAATCTTTACCTATCCCAGATGGGCCTTGGAAGGATCTTACGACCAACTTTATGGATATAGGAGTCAGGAGCTCCTCTGGAAAATCTTACGTCTTGGTTGTCATAGATCAGTTCTCTAAGGAAGCAGAGTTCATCCCCTGCACTGAAAAGGAAACTGCCGCTAGTACGGTGCAGCTTTATTTAACTCACATCTGGAAGCATCACGGCCTTCTGCAGTCTCTCGTCTCGGATTGCGGACCACAGTTCGGATCCCAGTTCTCGAAGGAGCTATTTAAAATGTTGGGTGTCGAGCAGAAGCTCTCGACGGTGTTTCATCCACAAACGGATGGTCAAACAGAGCGGTTGAACCGTGAAATTCAGCAGTATCTACGGATGTATGCAAACCATCAGCAGGAACGATGGGAGGATTGGCTTCCCCTGGCTCAGTTCATGTACAATAACTCCAAGTCTTCTTCTACTGGCAAGTGCCCCTTTGAAGTTACTCATTCATATACACCATGAATGGGCGTCGAGCCGACGACTTCTAAGGTAGAAGCAGCGGAGGAGACCGCTAAAGACTGGTTCCAGGTGTTCCAGGAAGTGCGCAAAAGTTTGGGAAAAGCTAGGACTCGTCAGAAAACTCAGGCAGATAAACAACGTTCCCCTTCCCCTGCTTACTCCGTGGGCTCGCAGGTTTGGCTGGCTACCGACCATTTATCGCTGAAAGATCAGCAGAGCCGAAAGTTGACTGAAAAGTGGATAGGCCCATATGAGGTCTCGGACGTTTTACCCAACACCATTAAATTAAAATTGCCACGCTCAATGCGCATACACCCAGTAGTGAACATTTCACGGGTGAAACCTTATCTCGGTGCTCTCGATGGGCAACTGGTTACTCGGCCCGGCCCACAACGGGTTACGGATGAAGGAGATGTCGAGTACGAAGTCGAAAAGGTTGTTGATTCCCACTTGAAGCGTGGCAATCTTCAGTTCCTTGTTCACTGGAGGGGATACCCAGAGGAAGATCGCACTTGGGAGCCTAGATCGGCTCTTAAGAGTGCCCAGGAGGCGATAGACGATTTTTACAAACTCCACCCCGGTGCCCCCCGGAAACTTCGTTTGCTCTCAACCGAAGGTCTCTTTTTCTCTGCTGTACCCGACCCTTTGACCGCTGTGCAGCCTATCTGGTCTCGCCTGGAAGTCGAGCCATAGGAGGGGATAGTGTAATGGCCCGTACTTTTTCACTACTTGTTGTAGCGTAGTCTAGCGTAGTTTTCCTTATTTATCTTCTCTCTGGTTAGGGTTACTTTAGACACGCTCATAGACGCTTTACTTAGTCAGCTGCTTCGTCAGCATTGCTGCATTGACTCAGCATGGAGTGCTGCAGCCAATAGCATTTATCTCTCTTTGTTTGGATTGTTCTACGATGTTCCCCGGTACAAACACTCTAGTTAGTATAAATACCGTCTCTCTTGTCGTAGACACTCCAATCGAGTTCATATGTGCTCAGCGCATTAACTCAGTTCCCAATCCTCATCCTCTCTATCAGTCAAGGAGTGACTGATAACAGTCTTCGGATTGTTGGTGTTACAGTACGCATAGGCATATGGTAACCACTAAGTGGTTAAACGTAGTTGGAAGACTACTACCGGAAGCAAACAGACAAGTCAGAAAAAACAAAAATAAAAACAAACAAAAGATAAAAATAAGAATAATACCGTCAATAATACCGTCAGCCTCGAGCACAGCATAGTTACCAAATTTAATTAGAGTATATACTTTCCTCCGATCACATTTTCACCATTTCACGTGCATTAACTTTACTGATCACGTGATTTTCTCTTTACAATACTCCATCTTCTTTTTCTTTTTCTCTAATGCTCATAACATTCTAGTATCTACAATGTCCCACCGCGATCACCATCGCAGAGACCCCCCCAGCTGACAAGGCTCTATTAGCCCCACCCTGTCCCGATCTCCTTCGCCTCGGCGAGGCAGATCCCCTGTGTGTTCCGACGCGTCTCACAATGGCTCGCTGTCACGTTCATATTCCCTGTCCCCTGTTGACCGACGCAGTCTGTGTACGGTCTGTAGTGGTCAGAAATGGCCACAATCACCATCCCCCTCATGCTCGTCATCCCTCAAGTGTGAGTGTCACCGGGACAAATGTTCCTGCCCCTACTGGGAGTGCCACCCCCAGTTCCCGTTGTTGCACCATCAGGGCGCTTGTGACCATTGCGCGGCATACATGCTTCATCTCTCCCAAGGCATGGCCTTGTCCGACACAGGTATCATGCCTGCTATCATTACTTTGGCTGATGAGACCGCACGTCTCATTAAACGCACGTCCTATGATGAGTTGCATCGTCGTATCAGCCATCTCGAGCGTGAGCTCGAAGACACCTCCTATGACCTCTGTCGTGCCCTCCGGAAGATCGATGATCTTCAACGCGACCCTACCCCCACCATTCCTGCTCCCACTACGGTTGAGCAAGCTGTGCATGACTTCGAACATGCTTGTGTTGCCTCCTTGGGGGGGCGCCCACCGGCACCACAGCCTTCTTCTTCAAGGGGGAGGGTACAGGCTAACCTGCGTCGCAGGTTGAACCTGTAGTGTTGAGAAAGGGCAAGGAGAAGCAGCTCGAGGATACCCATCAGGCAGCGCCTGATTACAAATTCACCGCCATGGAGGAAGATACCTCCGTTCAACAATGTTACGATGACAACATTCCTATGGTCGTCGATACTGCCTCTCAGGGAACACTCTTCCCTGAATTTACAGGAGAAGAGAACCCGTACAGAGTATGCTGCCTTGGGCAAGGCAGGGATGGTGTGAGGTCGATCCTCTTTGTGAGGATCAATGACAACCTCTATGCCTATAGTGATGAGAGGCTTGGCGCTGCCCTCGCCAACATTCGTCAGGGGACCCCCCTGCCTGTTCCCCTCAGATGAGGAAACCTTGTCGCCTCAGTTACCAGATGGGACAGGGGGATACCATTAGACTCATTAACACCACGGAGGAAATCCACAAGTTGTACGCTGAAGCGTACAAAGAGCCTGAGGAGAATGCTCCTTGCGTCCGTAGGGTGCAGGAGCTGATCACCTACAGTTACGAGGCTCGCACAATCAGCGATGCAGAGCTCCCTATTGTTAGGGACTTCAGCACCACTGTAGTTCTCTATGACCTGCCCAACTACCCGGGGGTGGAAGGTCAGATTTCATGGGAGAGAACTCCTGAACAAAATGAGGAGCCCGAGGAGGGCGAGATGAGGGACAAGCCAGCCCCGATGTAGAAGGGACGGTGCATCGGGTGCTGGATCGTTTTCTCGAGGGCATAACCCCTCAGTTCGAGTTGTGGTATGAAGGGTTCAACACCCTTCGTACCTCGTTTTGCATTACTAAAATGAGGCGTAACCCTCAGATTGGTAGTGCTGCAAGATTCAACATCTCACGTGAATGTACATAGGGTCTTCCCTATTTTCTTTTCTTTTCTTCTTGTCTTACAAGCCTGAGTCGGCTCTACAGGGGGAGGGTGTTAAGGGCCATGCCCTAAATTAGAAGTCCATAACCATTCGCAGGCATGTGATACTCCGGTATCACATGCCTGCATGTCAAGTATATAAAAACTGTCGTAGTGACTTAAGGACAAGATTGTCTTAAATTTTACACTGCGAATACCATACAGTACGGTTCACGGGTGTGAACTAAGGCAAGCAACCTTACAAGATGGAAAGATCTACTTCTTGAGAGATTACAGCATTTGTGCTACCATCAAACAGACAAAGGGGAAAGGGCAGAGAAACACATTTTGTCGGGATAGAGTATTTACTGACTAATGAAGGGTCTATGAAACAATGAGAAGAACCAGAATCAACTAATGCAGAAATATTGTCTATAGGGAAGTTGGGAACGGAAACAGATGGCATAAGCGAATTAGGATCGGAAAGAGTGGACATGCTGAGTTGGATGTTGGCGAGTGCATGGATGGGGTCAATGCTTCCTCCAGGCTGTGCAGGCTCCCTGGAGGAGTGGACTAATTTTTTGCCTCTGCCTTCTCTGACGGTGGAGCAGGTGGAGTTTCAACCATAGCGGCATGGGCCTTGGCAGCATGGGAGGTGGACTTCGGGCAGTCCTTGGCGGAGTGACCACCTTCACTGCAGAAGAGACAAAGGTTATTCTTGAGGTGGCATTGGCGCTCAGCAGCATTGAGTTTGCCATCCTTGCTGAGGAGGTGGGCGATGTTGGACTTTGCTGCATCGGGCTTTTGGCTGTCCTTCGGCTTGGACTTGCCCTTGGCGTCGGAGCAGGGTGTGGATGAGGATGATGAAGAGGATTTTTTATCATTGGAAGGTTTGGCAGATGATGACTTGTCAGTGGATGGTTTGGCGGAGTGGGAGATTTCGGCCTTGCATTCCCAGTACCGAGCATCGATGGTTTGGGCTAGCTCGCACAACCCGATGAGGGTGGCGGGCTTGCCGATGCAAGAAATTTCGTCCTTGATGTGGTCGGGAAGGCCAGTATAAAAACGGTGTTGGAGAGCACCCTCTCCATAATCTCGGACCTGGGAGGCCCACCGGTTGAACTTGACGACATATTTGGAAATTTGGGAGGAGTCCTTCATAGTCAGATTTTCGAGGTGCTGGACCACATCGGCCACTGCATCATGTGGGCTGAAGTTGGTGGTCAGCTCGTGAAGGAATTCCCAATAGTTGTCCATCCACAAGGGACAGTTTAGGTAGTCATCGGGGTTGAGTAGGTTGGGTTCGAACCAGGCCAGTGCCATACCTTTGAGGTAAGATTGGGCGAAGGTGACCTTGGCATGGTCGGTTTGGAAGGCCTTCAGGCAGTCCTGGAAGTTGAGTTCACACTGCACAAGGAACTCACAGAGCTTTTTCAGGTTGGAGCCATCGAAGGTGTCAGGCTCGCAGACCTTAGTTTTTGGAGAGGAGTCTTCGGAGTGCTGACTCGAGTGGGTGAGAGTGTGTATGGCCCTAGTAAGGGCGAGGATGGCATCCTCAGGTGGCTCAGCCAGATCTTTGGGGATACCCCTGTCACTGCTGCCCCTGCCATCAGAACTGCCATCAGGGATGTCAGGATGATTGGAGTCAGATGGATCGCCACTGGGAGGAGGCAGCGTATGGAAATCGGATCGGTGGGCATCGGATGGCCCAGCCTGAGAAGCACTTTCGTATTGCTGACGACATCGGGCGGAGAACGAATGGAACTGTTTGATGACAGAGGGGAGATGGTGGGGGTTGCCAAGTGCGGTGGCTAGCCTTTCGTCAGTTTCCCTCTGATGGGTGCATGACCAGGTCTGCATAGTGTTTTTTAGTGGAAAGGATAATAGCGGACTCATACAAGTGTGAGTACGAATATACTGTCAAGTCTGGGCCTACTCCGACAATCTCTGATGCTCACAGAGGCCGGGGGATGAGTACGAAGGTAGACCAACATTGACCAAGGTTGGCCAACATGGGCTGATGGAGAGCGACGATGGCTGAAGGGTGGCCGACAGTCGTGATGGAGGTTCAGGAGAGGGCGTCAGGTTCAGCTCGTGCACTGCCCCCTTGTATGAGCCCAGCCCTCAGATTTCGTAGATGGAGAAGAGTCGGTACAAGGCCAACAAGTTTGGAGGGAGGCCGGTCGAAGACTGCAGAGAGGGAACTAAGTTGATATTTGTACTGAGGAACTCTGCCTAAGTACATTGGGCTTATATATGGTACATGCACCATCGAGGTGGTACAGTATCGGAAGAACGGAACTGACACACAGAGTATCATAAATTTTCAAGGGGGACAGATGTCAGAAAACTTCATGGGGAATGCAAGTCAGACAGCAGAGGAGAGGAGAGGGATAAAGGAACTGAACATAAAAGGAAAAGTATGGGCAGTATGGCTTTGGGGTGCTCAACAATAGCCAATCAGATAGTGGGCCAAAAGCCTAAAGCAGCAATGACCCTGTGGTGTACCATGCAGTGGGGGTGCTGTGCCATATCGGGACCAGTCCGTAGCCTCGATAGAAGATCACCTGACCTTGGGGGGTTGCCAAGGCCTACTGGTAGTAGTCACATGGAAGGACCGACATTTGCTGACAGGTGCCGAAGGTTGCCGACCGATGCTGAAGGGTGCCAACGACATTCCAATTGGCAGCATCATCGGTCATGGGATAGGGGTAGTGGTCATCATTGGGAATGGTCGGTAACTGGTCGGGGCTGATCAGAAAGGGCCTAGGGGTGTTGGAGGGTTAGTGGGGAACCAGGACGGAGCACGGGCATGACACTCGAAACCCACCACCACCCCAGGAACCTCGCCACCCTCATAAGGAGCGCAGGCCCCCTGTACCTCCAGCACCAGTGCGCCCCCAAAGGAAGCACAGACCTCCAGTTCACCCAGGAAATGTCTATGGCGAATGGCGCCACCCTGTCGAACAGTTCAGGGATATTGAAAATGAGTGCTGATGGAGAGAAACAGTTGTCAAACCATCAGGGTCTCACCCTGTGCCAGGAGGATTCCAGAATTACCCCCTGCTCCATCCCCCAGTAGTGAGGATGACGTCAAGTGGATATGCCAGGAAGGGGGAGTAGACTTGGCAAATTTCCTCCTCGCCAAAGCAGTCCCCTCAAGTGAGCCTCCCAAGCTTAATGTGCAGGAATGGTCTTACCGTGACATTGCTCGCCTACCCAAGGCTGAGCAGCAGCAGTGGGAAACTGCATGTCATGAGGAGCTTGACATGCTCTGAAAGCAGAAGGTCTTCAACCTCGTAAGCCACCCAAGGGGGAGAAAGGTGATAAAAAACTGTTGGGTCTTTGACGTTAAGTCTGATGGCCAGAAGAAAGCTAGGCTTGTCACCAAAGGCTACTCCCAGGTTGAAGGCTTAGACTTCGACCAAATCTTCTCACCAGTAGTGTGCTATGAAACTGCACCTAATGTTCGCGCTTGCTGCACTTGAAAACTGGTACATCTCAGCTCTCGATGTCAGGAGTGCCTACTTATATGGCAAACTTGAAGAAGAAATCTACATGGAGCAACCTGAAGGCTTCGCAGTGCCTGGGCAAGAGCAGAAAGTGCTCCACTTAAAGCCTGCCCTCTATGGCCTGAAGCAGGCAGGCCTGGCCTGGTGGCGAACACTAGATAAATCCTTGAAGGAACTAGGTTTTGAGCACCTCAAGTCCAATGCTGGACTCTTCCTCTACAAGAGGAAAAACACAGTCGTCACCATCATATATGTGGATGACACCCTCTTCTGTGGCCCTAGCCAGGCTGTAGTCGATGACATCAAGGCAGAATTCATGTGCAAGTGGGAATGTAGGGATCTTGGAGAACCTAAAGAGTTCCTCCAGATGTCTATCAAGCATCAAGGCTGCAAGATCTACCTTGATCAATGTGCCTATCTCGACAAGATCATTGAGCGCTGTGGGCTCCAAAATGCCAAGCTGGCAAAGACTCCACTACCCACTGGGTACTATGCCCTACCAAACGACGAGCCTGCCAACCCAGAGCTCTGAACTTGTTTCCAGACAGTGATTGGGTCACTGCTTTACATCATGTTAGGCACCTGTCCTGACATCGCATATGCCATGATGGCTCTATCGTGACACTCTGCAAATCCATCTAAGGAACAGCTTGACAAAGTGCTGTATATCTGCCACCATCTACTTGGGACAAGAAACTATTCCCTTGTATTCAATGGTGATTCTGGCCTAGGCATCACTGCATGTACAGACTCAGACTGGGCCTCTGACCCTTCCCACTCACTGATCGCAGACAGGATTCTTCCTGAAACTCACTGATGGCATCTTCAGTTGGACATCACATGCCCAAAAGACAGTAGCCCTTGCGTCCACTGAAGCAGAGTACATGGCGCTCAGTGACTGTAGCCACCAAGTAATCTGGATTGGAAACCTGCTCAAGGAATTGGGGTATAAAGTGAAACCCATTCTGATTTGCGGTGACAACCAGGGAGCCTTATTTATGGCTTCAAACCCTGTGACTGAGAAAAGGTCCAAGCACATCGACATTCGCTACCACTACATATGCAAAGCAGTGGCTGACACCAAAGTCACCCTGTTCTTTGTTGATGGTGCAGAGAACCCTGCAGATATGTTCACCACACTGTAACAATGTTTCTTCAAAAATCATGCTGAAAAAATGGAGAGGAGAGATACTCTTTTATTTTGCATGTTTGGCAGGGAAAAATGCAAAAATAATATTTTGTGTTTGTCCAAAAAACATGGATTGATGGTAATGTCCATTGGCTTCTACTCTAATTGGTATTAGCATTGATTCATGTTCTCTGGAAGAAAACAAAACATTATTTTTACATTTTTTCTTTCCAAACATCAAAAATAAAAGAGTATCTCTTCCCTCCATTTTTTTCAGTATTTTTTCTGAAGAAAAACTGTGAAATGCTTGCTGTGCCAAGAACTTGGGTCATGATAAATTTGAGAAATTCAGGGCACAACTCGGGCTTGAAATCTATCAGGATGATGACTAATCTGGCTGCACTTAATTGTAGCACCATCCTATGCTTGCATGCTTTAACCAGTGACTTAGCAAGGGGGAGTGTTGAACATGTGCCTACAGAGTGCAGCATGGGAAGTAGTTACTACATAGGTAGAACAATACTTACTCCAACACCTGATACTCCCACTTAAATAATCTAATTAGATAATGTATTGCTGTTGTGACGTGTGTCTAAGGTGACATGTTTGAGGCAGTTTCCCCCCAAATGAATAATTATTGAATAGCGAGGGGTACTTAGAAAAATATATAGCCACCAAACCATGCCGTGCGACCACAGCTTTGTCATCAATGCCCCCAACACTTCCTACACCTGTGCCACGTCATCCCCGACACTTCTCGTCATCATTGTCAACAGCAAGCTCGCATATCTCAACAACTATGCAACGTACGGACATCAGGCTTTCAATTCTGTACAGTACTTTTGCATAGCTTTCATTCCGTAGCATAAAATTGGAGATTTTCATCAATACAGAGGTCGTCCTAGCTCACGCTCTGTAGAAATAAAAACGAATTTTCATTGCAGCGTCAAGTAACAAAAACTGATGATGCAATGGTGATTAAAATAGCATATCTACATGTCCGTAGTAACGCTAAGGATGTTCTGCAAAGCTTCGTATTGTTCTTCCAAAGTAGAGGCGTGATCCTCGTTGGCATCTTCGTTTGCACCGTCTTCTCCATCATCAGCAGCTACCGGTGGGGAAGAGGGTACGGGGTCCATGCACACTCGTTGGGGGACCCCTGTGCTATCCCCCAGGCCACATGATACACTAACACCTGGAGTGAGTGTACCACTAAAGCCAGAGAGGCAAGATATTTTCTCGAGGGAGTGCAGATGCAGCAGAGTGAATCGGGAGCGGATGGTACGGTACCTAGAGATCTGATATGCAAGAATAGGATTGTCATCCTGGTAGAGAGCTTCGCAAGCTCGGAGGTACCAATCTTCATCTACGAGATATGTAATGACTCGACGAATTTCCACATTGAGGCAGATGACTCCTTCCCTGGCCCGGCACAGCTTGAAATAAGTGTTTATAGCAAGTCAGGCGGCAGGCGATGCCCACGGCCAAGTTGATATGTCTTGCCGCATGTCTCTGAGAAGGTCAAAGTCAGATAGGAATGTGTACTCGATGACCTCGTCAAATTCAAGTGTCTGATGGCCGAGAGCTTTGGCTGTGGTATTGTATTGGGTGAGAGCGGCTCAAATGGCTGCTGAGCGTGTTTGCAAGGCCTTCCCAATGTGCTTGCAAAGTTTGTACCCTGCAACAGTCAGTGCCAAGTAACTCAAAGTGGAACGAACCTACCAGTGCCAGACTGGTTCATCTTCGAAAGCTCGAAGATCCGTGACACTACCAGCCGCTCGACATTATCCAATGCACGCTGATATTTTCGATTGGCAACCAGGCGAGTGGCTGCCTGCCACTCCTCATCCTCTGGTACCCAGCGGCATGTTACTCCCAGGCGACCTTCCAGCTCCTGTACAGCCTTCAAGTCTTTCTCGTAGTTCTCTTGGGCGTGGCGGCACGTGGTCTCCCTTTTCCTGGTCGCACTGCTATCTTTCCAGGTGGGTGCCACATTCTGGGTGGTAATGACGGTCCATGTGGACAGAATCATCTCGAGGTCCTGCCTACGTTCACCAGTAGTTAGGACGAAGAATTCTCATGGTAATGATATTTACCTGCTTGCAGCCAGATTCACAAGTCGTTGCCAATACTCCATCTGTAGAGTCTCTTCTGGAGGCTCGCACACGAGGGATTTGAGATAAACACACTCTTTGTCCAACCAGAGTTAAAGGTCACCGGGTCACTTACTCCGAGCTCATCCATCAGTTGGTTGAGGGTCGCGCAGCCATTGGAAAGAGTGTCTAGAGCTTGTTTATAATTATTGAGTAAGAACTTTGCTGCTGAAGATTAGATATGTTGCAGGGGGCATGATCGACTTACCGAGGTTTGCATATACTTCCATTTCATTGTTGTGCTCAAAATAGCACGCTGTAGGCATGGCGAAGCCCCGACTACGAGAAATGAAGAAGATCGAGGGTTCGAGGGTGGTATGAGGCTTCAAAGGAGTAGTCGAGGGTTCAAAGAGGTGTAGGAAAGGTTCGAGAGAGGTTCGATGGTTGGTAGGAAGGTGTTCGAGAGCATAGGTGCGAGGGATATGTGGGGACTTGGATGCGAGACGAGAGGTAGTGGGAATTGCCGGGAGCTGACTAAGCCGGTGCAAGGAGACGGATGCATGTAGAACTTCGGGGAACATCAGTAATTCATCCACCATCGTTGAGCTGTCCTGTAGGCTGGATTCGAAGTCTCGAAGTGCTCTATTCCCAACTCTACCTACTTTTGAGACTCGAGAGGTATACTTCTAAACTTTTGTGCTAGGTTTCAAGGAGCCCCTTTGGGACGAAACTACATACTCGCATATACCTTGTCTGTGCCCTAGATTTGGGGCTACCCCACTTTCAGACTCTTCAACACAATGGCTTGCCTTCTATGAAAAATCGATGCATATCGGATAGATGATGCGAGGGCATTACTCTTTGAAAATGCCTGTTCACAGCCTTCAAGATCTTCCAGTCCAAGACCTTCGACATAGGTCGTAAGGTTATCCAACTGACACAATCTGTTGTGAGCGTGACCATGGAATGCATTAATGAGAGACATATAGTTGAGAGACCGTGCGTGCTCGCCCAGCTCGCTAGGTCGACAGCCAATGTCATAGCTGCCTCCGAGGTCTGACCCAAACGCATCCAAGAGTTTCGAGGTCACTGCGAGCACATACTTGGACCTGTGTACGAGTATTAATTCGCATGGGTTATCTCTCGTATTGGTCTACTGACTGTTCGCCACTCTGTACCATGTCGGCGATGAGGAGGCAAAAGCCATGCCGACAGACTGCTATGAAAACACCTGATTCATCGAAAACATTCCACATTTTTTGCGTAGCATTGTCCTTCATGTTTTTCCAGTGCTCTGCACAGAGGTTGCCATCGCCATCCTTTGAAGTGTTCATGTAGAGTACGAATGAAAGCAATATACTCTCACCTCATCAACGATACTATGCCCTCTCTGCTGCTCTGATGCAAATTTGTTGACAAACTCGCGAGTGAGGTACTGCTCATGGTGAAAGGTATGCTCAGAGGTGGGAGAAGCCGCAACATGATCAATGTCGCCATCCAGTATCCTCGTCACCACTCGCTTGAGAGAGTCATTGCTGTCCTGAGCGAACAACATCACAAATCACATCTCTGGTTTGTCCTGCAATTTGTGAGTACAAGGAGGACAGCTGTGCTTGAGCCGCCAATCAGGCTGGTCATGCTGCAGCGCATGGTGGACCAGATTTGAGATGAACGCTAAAACTTGCAAATAAACGTCGAGTGCAATGGAAAATTGTCGTGAGCGGTGATTGTGGAATGGAACCTAAGTCAGGGATAAACATACAAGTAATCAGAGAGCATACATCATTGACAAACCCTGTGCATGTCGCAAAGCGACTTGACGTATCCTTGTATTGAAAGATGGGGACAGCATTGACAGGCGGTGTGGTATAGGTGGAGAGCATGCACTGTAATGGTGGCCTTCAGGGTGATAGGAGTGTAACACTAACAATCCGAAGACTGTTATCAGTCACTCCTTGACTGATAGGAAGGCTGAGGATGAGGAACGGAGTTAATGCGCAATGCACAAATGAACTCAATTGGAGTGTCTATGACAAGAGAGACGGTATTTATACTACTACGAGTGTTTGTACCGAGGAACATCGTAGAACAAACCAAACAAGCGAGAGATAAACGCTATTGGCTGCAGCGCTCCACGCTGAGTCAATGCGGCTACGCTGACGAATCAGCTGACTAAGTGAAGCGTCTATGGGCGCGTCTAAGTAACCCTAACCAGAGAGTGGATAAATAAGGTAAACTACGCTAAGAGTACACTACAACTAGTAGTGAAAAAGTACGGGCCATTACACTATCCCCTCCTATGGCTCGACTTCCAGGCGAGACCAAATAGGCTGCACGGCAGTTAAAGGGTCGGGTACAGCGGAGAAAAAGAGACCTTCGGTCGAGAGTAAACGAAGTTTCCGGGGGGCACCGGGATGGAGTTTGTAAAAATCGTCTATCGCCTCCTGGGCATTCTTAAGAGCAGACCTAGGCTCCCAAGTGCGATCTTCTTCCGGGTATCCCCTCCAATGGACGAGGAACTGAAGATTGCCACGCTTCAAGCGGGAATCAACTACCTTCTCAAATTCGTACTCGACATCTCCTTCATCTGTAACCCGTTGTGGGCCAGGCCGAGTAACCGGTTGCCCATCAAGAGCACCGAGATAAGGTTTCACCCGTGAAACGTTCACTACTGGGTGTATGCGCATCGAGCGCGGCAACTTTAATTTAACGGCATTGGGTAAAACGTCCGAGACCTCGTATGGGCCTATCCACTTTTCAGTCAACTTTCGGCTCTGCCGATCCTTCAGCGATAAATGGTCGGTAGCCAGCCAAACCTGCGAGCCTACGGAGTAAGCAGGGGAAGGGGATCGTCGCTTATCTGCCTGAGTCTTTTGACGAGTCCTAGCTTTTCCCAAACTTTCGCGCACTTCCTGGAACACCTGGAACCAGTCTCTAGTGGTCTCCTCCGCTGCTTCTACCTTAGAAGTCGTTGGCTCGACGCCCATTCGTGGTGTGTAAGAACGGGTAACTTCAAAGGGGCACTTGCCAGTAGAAGAAGACTTGGAGTTGTTGTACGCGAATTGAGCTAGGGGAAGCCAATCCTCCCATCGTTCCTGCTGATGGTTTGCATACATCCGTAGATATTGCTGAATTTCACGGTTCAACTGCTCTGTTTGACCATCCGTCTGTGGATGAAATGCCGTCGAGAGCTTCTGCTCGATGCCCAACATTTTAAATAACTCCTTCGAGAACTGAGACGCGAACTGCGGTCTGCGATCCGAGACAAGAGACTGGGGAAGGCCGTGATGCTTCCAGACGTGAGTTAAATAAAGCCGAGCCATACTAGTGGCAGTTTCCTTTTCAGTGCAGGGGATGAACTCTGCTTCCTTAGAGAAACGATCGACGACAACCAGAACGTAAGATTTTCCAGAGGAGCTCCTGACTCCTATATCCATAAAGTCGGTCGTAAGATCCTTCCAAGGCCCATCGGGGACAGGTAAAGATTTGAGTTCGCCTGCCAGCGGCTTATTACTAGGCTTGCTAGCTTGACACGTCTGACAACGCTTTATGTACTCCTCGACATCAGGCTTCAAGGTGGACCACGTAAACCAGCGTGTAATCAACTCCTGAGTTCCTTTTATGCCTCGATGACCTGCTAGGGGCGAATCGTGAAGAGCAGCGAGTACCTTCTGTCTAAGTGCCTCAGGCACGAAAACTTTGTCTCCATCATACAGCAAACTGTCGCGTCGGTCGAGCGTTCCAGCATCAACCTCGGCCGTTACACTGCGCAGTTCTTCTATAAAGGGACTTTCTAAGCGCACAGCGTGCACTTGTTCGGGTCTAATAAATAACGATTCCTCAGATTTAGCATTTTCGCGATTTTCTACTAAGTCTTCGCGGCGAGAGAGAGCGTCCGGTCGTCCCATTGAAACTCCTGGTTTGTGGATGATAACACAGTTGAAACGACTAAAATACTGCGCCCATCGTGCCTGGCGTGGTTGAAGCTTCTGCGACGTCATGAACCATTTAAGGTTGTGGTGATCCGTCCAAACCTCAAACTGGTACGGAGTAGCCTCAAGGTAGTGACGCCATTGCTCTAAAGCGCGGATGATGGCCAGCATCTCTTTGTCGTGAACCGTATAATTAAGCTCTGCTCCACTAAGCGAGTGACTCGAATAGGCAACAGGTCTCCAGAGACCGTCATCGCATTCCACCGAGAGCACAGCTCCGGTTGCGTAATCTGAGGCATCGGTTTCTAAGCGGAACTTCCGATCCTGATCGGGAAACATAAGTATAGGCGCGGTCGTGAAGGCTTCTTTAAGCATGTCAAACGCTATTTGGCATCTGTCAGACCAGAGAAACGGAGTGTCCTTTTTAGTTAGGTCATTAAGGGGGCGCGCGACCTGCGCGAAATCCTTTATGAAGCGTCGGTAGAAGTTCGCAAGGCCAAGGAAGCCTCGAACTCCACGAACAGAGGTGGGGACCGGCCAATCGCGCACAGCAGCGACTTTAGCAGGATCCATCTTAACTCCATTCGTGCCAACTATCATACCCAGAAAGTCGACCTCCTTTTGCTTAAATAAACATTTCTCCGGTTTGACGAACAAGTCGTTCTCCTTCAACCTTCTAAGCACCTCTAGCACGATCCTGTCGTGCTCCTTTTCATCGTCCGTTTTCGTGAATATCATAAGATCATCTATGTACACAACTAGAACGTCCTCCATATCTCCGAAGATGTCGTTCATCATATTTTGGAACGTGGCGGGGGAATTACATAAACCAAAGAACATCACCAGCGGTTCAAAGGCTCCACGGTGACAGACGAAAGCGGCCTTCCACTCGTCACCTTCCTTGATCCGGATGTTATTGTATCCCCACCTAAGGTCCATTTTCGTAAATAACTTACACCCTTTCAACTTGTCAACAAGCTGCGAGATAAGCGGGAGCGGATACGAGTTCTTGACTGTATGCTCGTTTAAATAGTGGTAATCTTGTACCATTCGCTTTTTTCCATCCTTTTTAGGGACGAAGAACACGGGAGAAGTCTGCGGCGATTTACTAGGCCGAATATAACCCTTTTTGAGTTGTCCATCAATGAAGTTACTAACTTCGGTTTGCTCATCAGGGCTGAGAGGGATCAACCTTCCCTTTTTCGGAACAAACGACTCCTTTAGTTCTATCGCGTGGTCCCAAGGTTTCCTAAGCAGCATGCATTCGGATTCCTGGACAGAGAAGACGTTTAAATACTCGTGATATTCCTTCGGAACCAGTTCCTCAGGGGTTTTGTCCTTTTTAGGAGCCTCCTGCTTGTCAGCTCTGAATATATTATGCCAGTCTTCGAGGGCCTGGACCTCCTCCTTTTCGATACGTCTAACGAAGGCCGGCTTCGGCGCGAGCTGCCTGCAACTACGAGGACACCTCTTCATCGAGATTTCACTGGTTTTCCAATTGACTTCCGGGTTGTGAGTGGCAAGCCACGTGTGACCCAAAATCATGTCATGAGATCCCAGATCCGTGACATCGGCTACTAACTCTTCGAAGTGATCTCTGAACTGAACTCTAAGTGGTACCTGATGCGTGATCCTTCCAGCGGAGTTAAGAGTACCATCAACATTAAATATGTCCACAGCTTGTGGGAGAGACAACTTGGGAAGCTTCTTTCGATCAACGAATTTGGCGTCCACGAAAACACCTGTAGCACCGGAATCCAACAAGGCCTGCACAGCGTGTGCGTCACCCTTCCTAGTGCGAATAATTATCGGTACGGCCACGTGATCCTTTAAGTTGAGTGTGCGAACTCGGGATTTTGGCGGTACTGTCGCCTGAGCATCGCTAACCGACTCGGATCCTTTCGAAATGCTATTTTTGGGAGTTTTATTGCTTGGAGAATTAAGCGGTGCCAGTTTAACGTCCGGTCCCGAGCCCTTTCGGGACCCTCCAACAGACGGTGTAGGTACAGAGTCCGAATCATCATCCATGCTATCTACGGGGAGAGAGGAAAACCTATTTACAGTAACTATGTCCGAAAACGAAACCTTTTTTTGTGTTTTTGTATTATCTATTTTTGTACTTTCTTTTGAGCTATTTTTAGAAGACAAAACCGAGGCACAGCGAGATGAAAAACTAAAGGGAGAAAAAGAAACTAGTCCAGCACTAACATTGTCCGAGCCTGCAGGACCCGACTTCACTGCAGCTCTGATTCTTTTAACTTAGAGACGTGAGCAACCACCTGCTCAAACGTCATACCATCCATAGCGGCCAGCCACGGGTCGACACCTTCGGAGCGCACCTGGCGCCCTTTGCCTTTTGTTCCCGGCCTGCGGGCAATGCGGGCGAATATGGCCCTTCTGGCCGCACGCGTAGCATTGATAGTTAGAGAAGTCCTTTTTCGGGCGGCTTCCAGAACCGCCTTGCGCAGCCCCAATGTCCATGGGTGCGCCTTGCCCTGACGTAACCCCGGGCGAGGGTCGTGAGAAGTTTTGTCCCCATCGAGAGGACGCACTGCCAGTCTTGATTCTAACTGCCTCCAGGGCAGCACCGAGGCCTCTAACCTCGACGTCGTACTCCGCCCAGGTTTCCTTGCGGCATCCCTGAACGAAGATTTGCTGGAGTATTTCGGGGCGAATAGCCCTTTCCAGCATGAAGATGGCATAATCATCGGATACCCCGGATGCGGTCCTTAAAGCATTGAACTTGGCCAGGAACTCCTCCATCCTAGCCGTGCCTTGACGAATCTTGCTGAGCTGCTCCCGAGCCCAGTCCTTGTTGTGAAGCGGCCTGAAGCGCGCCTCAACTTCTGCCACCAGTTCGTCATAGGTTGGCCACGTGCCGGTCGGGAGACACTGATCAATATGCGCCCACGCGTATGCTCCGGCAACGGGGCCCGTCATTCTGGACCAGACCATCAGGGTCCTTGCCCGAGGACTAGTTGACTGGGCCATGATGATAAAGGCCTTCATCTTGGCCCACCATTCTTCAAACTTGCTAATTGACCCATCGAACATTCCTGGGTCAGCGACGCCCCATTTCGTGGGGTCAACGTTCTGATTGGGGTTAGCGGTGGCCCCTCCGCCTGCTGGCTGCTGCTGCATTCCTGCCACAGCGTTGGCGACGTGCTGGGCCACCTGGTTGGCGACCTGCGCCGTGATCAACGTAGTCATTTGCTGCATGAACTGCAGCTGGTCCTGGGTGAACTGGTCCATGACTGACGAAAGTTACGGGAGTGCGGGGGGGAGGTCGGATGGTTCGTCTGTTCCGTAAGTTGTATGGGACGTGCAGAACGAAACCCAGTAAGTTTGGGTCGGGGGAAGGGGAGCGAAGAGGAAGCGGGGAGAGGCGAGGGAGAAGAGGTTCGGGGGTTCCAAAGATTTGTTGTTCGAGGGGAGTATCCTCTCGAGCGAACAGGAGCGGGGAAGCGGGCGACTCTTCCTTTTTCAGGTAAGGAGAAAACCTAATTCGAGGAGCCAAAGACTCCGACTTCTTGACACGAGGAATGTTGACGAGATTTTCCCTGCCCTCAGTGGCGGTACTCTGTCTCAGCTATAGTATGGTAGCTAGGGATACGGTAGTACACTTTCTACCTCCCTTGACGTAGGGGAACTACTTTATGCTATGTGCTTCCACCCCCTAATGTGGGTTGCACCTTCACACTGCCCTTGACGGACAGCGGGACTACTAACTACGTGTCTTCTTCAACACAACCACCAGCCAATAGGTGGACGGGACTAAAGGCGTCGCCCCATAAACGAAGTGAAGAGAAGAAAGTAAAGCTCCTTAACCCTGGAGTCCGGGTATCGTTGCCCTATATGCCTGGGCGCAAGCGGAGTGAGGGATAACTGGGAATCGAGTTCAAGTGTAACACTAACAATCCAAAGACTGTTATCGGTCACTCCTTGACTGATAGGAAGGCTGAGGATGAGGAACGGAGTTAATGCGCAATGCACAAATGAACTCAATTGGAGTGTCTATGACAAGAGAGACAGTATTTATACTACTACGAGTGTTTGTACCGAGGAACATCGTAGAACAAACCAAACAAGCGAGAGATAAATGCTATTGGCTGCAGCGCTCCACACTGAGTCAATGCGGCTATGCTGACGAATCAGCTGACTAAGTGAAGCGTCTATGGGCGCGTCTAAGTAACCCTAACCAGAGAGTGGATAAATAAGGTAAACTACGCTAAGAGTACGCTACAACTAGTAGTGAAAAAGTACGGGCCGTTACAAGGAGAACATGGGATCAAACTGTGGCGAACAAGAGCTGAAGTTAGGTAACAATCAGTAGGCCCTACAGTAACTGAAGTCTTCTCAGCGCCTACCATGCCATGAGTGCCCACACATACGATGGCAACGAGGTTTACTCACGGAATACATCCAGCACAAGCATGGTGAGCAGTTAGGTGTCCATGCCATCGTAGCTCCTTGTCTGTTCCTCCCATGTACGTTGTTCATCTGAATCAAAAAATCCCTTGCCACCAGTCCTGCTGTGTTTGAAGGACCACATCATGTAAGCCTCTGCCATCGCACCCATTTGTACACTGAATGCAGCCATCTGTTTAGTAGAATGATCCCGGAATGTATGATAATCTGGACGTTTCCCTCTGGCCTCCTTGGAAGTACTGAATGCAGGCAATCAGCCGTCATTCCCAGTTTCCCATGAGCACTGACCTATTCCAGAAATCCCCCAACAATCCCCTAGTGAGTTCTTGGAATTCACCACCGGCATGACTAACATTGAGTGCCTCTGTCCCATCCAGGACCATTTCACCATACCCACCGCTTTCGTAGTCATCGCCTATGCGCCCATCAGCAGCGTTGTTCAACACCAGATCCCGTAACGCCTCGAGTGCGTGCCTCTCGGTGATGGTCATCTCTATCAATGGTGAGCTTTTTTTTTTGGACCGTGATAACAAGCTACCTCTTAGACGCTCTTGTTTGCGCTCTGCTGCACGTGCAGACCGTTCTGCAATTTTTGTCGGCCCCACCAATTCATGGAGACTTCGTGCAACCCCCCCAACCAGGTGTATGCGCATCGAGCATGGCAACTTTAATTTAACGGCGTTGGGTAAAACGTCCGAGACCTCATATGGGCCTATCCACTTTTTGGTCAACTTTCGGCTCTGCCAATCTTTCAGTGATAGATGGTCGGTAGCCAGCCAAACCTGCGACCCTACGGAGTAAGCAGGGGAAGGGGAACATTGCTTATCTGCCTGAGTCTTTTCCCAAACTTTCATGTACTTCCTGGAACACCTGGAACCAGTCTTTGGTGGTCTCCTCTGCTGCTTCTACCTTAGAAGTCGTCGGCTCGACGCCCATTCGTGGTGTATACGAATGAGTAACTTCAAAGGGGCACTTGCCAGTAGAAGAAGATTTGGAGTTATTGTATGCGAATTGAGCTAGGGGAAGCCAATCCTCCCATCGTTCCTGCTGATGGTTTGCATACATCCATATATACTGCTGGATTTCGCGGTTCAACCATTCTGTCTGACCATCCGTCTGTGGATGAAATGCCATTGAGAGCTTCTGCTCGACACCCAACATTTTAAATAATTCCTTCGAGAACTGAGATGCAAACTGCGGTCTGCAATCCGAGACAAGAGACTGCGGAAGGCCGTGATGCTTCCAGACGTGAGTTAAATAAGGCCGAGCCATACTAGCAACTGTTTCCTTGTCAGTGCAGGGGATGAACTCTGCTTCCTTAGAGAACCAATCAACGATGACTAAGACATAAGACTTTCCAGAGGAGCTCCTGACTCCTATATCCATAAAGTCAGTCATAAGATCCTTCCAAGGCCCATCAGGGATAGGTAAAGATTTGAGTTCGCCTGCCAGTGGCTTGTTACTAGGCTTGCTAGCTTGACACGTCTGACAATGCTTTACATACTCTTCGACCTCAGGTGGGATCTTCAGGTTCCAAAGCTAGCAGCTGAAACTGGGGAGCCTACTGGAATGGGAAAATGCATGGTAGGTGTTCTATGTTGGTAACCACTGCTGAAGTTCTCAGTTCTGTCGCATTTTCAGGTGGAAAAGCCTCTCAATCCCTGCCCCCAGTCATGGATATGCCAACAGCATGCACATCAAGCATGACAGTGAGTTTTTTTTTATTTTAGTGTAGATTAGCCTTCACTGACACTCGAACTCAAGCTAGAGTCGACCTTGTCCCATGCCATCACCAAGTTTCTTGCCTGGTTCCCATCCCCAACCATCGTCTAACCCTTGTTTATCCTCTTGAAATTTCCAGTAAGTCCCCCACTCCAAATTCTTTTTGTGTATCCATTTCTGTCATGCTGACACTATACATGTCCCACAGCGTTCGTAGCTCCGACCTACTTTCAAAATGTCGTCCCTAAAACTTACGCTGCCCCATGGAGTTCAATGTTTGCCTCTCTGCACCAGTTTACTGTCACTTGTAAGACTAAATACAGTTTTTATAAAAACTTGCTTTGTACATTTTCAAGAAAAAAGAAGTGTGATAAAAAGTAGCAGAAGTAAGAAAAGGACGAAGAGCAGTGCTTTTCCTACTTTTTCGAGCACAGGGATCTACTATTAAAAGCTTGATGGTACTTATAAAAGCTGCACCCTTTTTTACTTTTTTGTATTTTCATACTCAGAAAAGTGCCAAAAGTGGAAAAAAGTAAGGTGTGAATTTACTGATGTTTTTATTTTTGTTACTCTCATGCCCCTTAAGTCACATCAGTCAAAATCATCTTGGCATTTTTGAATGGACATACTAACTTCCATCCCATCCTACTGTTGAGAGGTGTGTGTGAGTATCGCATGCCAAGATGTCAATTTAAAACATCTTTGCACTGCAGGCAAGTGGCTCATCCCAGGTTCTTATGACAAAACCATTCAATTCTGGGATATCAAGACTGGAGAAATGAAGAAGTGTTTGTCAGTTAAGAAACCCATTAGCCACATCAATTTCTTAGCAGAGAAAGGTCTGTACAACTTTCATTCTCTATATGGCTGAGCTGATGTGCACCTACGGAGGTCTTTGGTGTTGGGTTCCATGATTGTGCATTACACTCAAAGTCGGACAAAAGCTGTGTGCACCTTTTCTCTTCAGTCACCTTCACTCCCATAGTACAGCAGCTCACCGGGCACCTGAAAGGTATTTGCACTGTTGCACTCTCATTGTGTAAGAGTATGATACTGTTGGTGTGACTATTGAATAATGATTGTGGTGTCATTTATTTGCCAGATATGCAAGTGAAATGTAAGCTGGAAAAGGTGAGATTGTGGTATAATTGTGGCATCAATAGTCCAGACAACAAAGTCACCATAGTGTAAATAGTCAGAAAAGGTCTGTGGATAGATGAAGGACCTACTAAAAAAAGTGTAGATACTTTTTGTACTTCTTCGACTATCTATAGCTAAATAAGTATGAAAAGTATGAAAAAGACATTGGTTCGGTATGCGGCTGCAGATGCTGACTGTCTCGATCCTCCCACGGTCATGTCACCATGCTGGCTGGTGCGGGGCTTCTTTGTTGAGTTGCTGGCAATGACGTTGGTCTGCCACTCCATGTAGATTAGCATGGTGACTAAAAGAAGTAGCACACATACCATTGCAGTCACATGAGGCACCTTTGCTAACTGCTGTAAGTAGATATCTTCGTCACTGTGGTCAATACCAGACCCTTCGTCGTCCGCTTCTGCAGCCTCGGGTGTGGCCAGTTCAAAATCAGGGTAACCTGTACGCTTGCGCTTAGTACCTGTCCAGGCTGCTTTGGAGATGGGCCGCTCACAGTCGTCATCGCTCTCTTGTGGGTTTACATTAGCGCTAGTGGGACGGCCCGACATCTAGAAGTCATAGTTACTCAAAGGATGAGTCTTATTGATATTACTAGTTAAAGACCTACCCTGAGCCGGTGATGTCCTGCGATCCTCGCAGGTAAAGGAGTGGCATCTTGCGTGCCGTCTTTATCCTCATCAACTGGTGAACCATTCGAGACTGGTGCGGGGGTCCTCCTATATTCAGGAGCTACATCGGAGGTCGCTGAACTGACGCTGGTTGCCTTGGTTGTCAACGAAGGCACAGTGCTGGATGGCGGGTAAGACTTTCCACCAGTTTGAGAGTCGGAAGCAGCAGAATTCTGAGGGGTATTATTGCTAGCGCTAGGTCGGACTTCATTTGCCCAGTTATTCACGCAGCCGAGGAGGAGGGCTCTCCTGTTTGGCATGCTACAGTTCCAGATGAGATTGAGCCAGTACAGAGTGGATTCAGTGAGAAGTAACATCATTAAACAGGAAGTTGACACACCACTGGTGGGATTTTTCTCGCTCTGGTGCATGTGTCAGCTCCACTTCACTCATCGCATTCTGTCTTCGAAGTGGGCGGCGATTACCACCACCAAGTGCATTGGGGTGAGGAACACGACCCAAATCTGTTGTGTAACACGTCTGTCGTGATGATAGGTGTGCCACTGTACGCTTCTTCCCAGCTCAACTCAAGCATTCATGAAGCTTATCGACTGGTCCGCTAGGACAGATGCTAGCAAGATGCATATGAGTAACTCACCCGTCAGAACACTCCCTGCTGAGGTTTATTCTGCCATGCCACGAAGCCAGATGTAAGTTCGATTATTCACCATTCTCATTCAGGTACTGAAGTCTTACTCAGTGTGGATAGTCTCAACTCTGACCCGAACTCAGTACATGATTTACCTGGTGCACCGCTGCCACTGTCTGTCCCTGTGACTGGTCTTGTACCTGCTACATCTGAAGTAAAACACCTACCACGCCACCATCTGTCTAACTTGATGCGCATATGTGCGAAGGAATTTTGCAAGCATCAGAAGGCAATCCGTAGCCGCGATGATTGTGTCTCGTGGTTCTCCAGCATGGATTCAGAGCCCATTGGGGCTCCGTCATCCTCTCCAAAGTGTTATAGCCACGCATTGCAGGATGGAGATTTGTTCATACACACTCACAGCCATGGACGTCAAGCTTGGATATGGGGAGAACCTGACTGGATGCCAGTTCAGGAAGGTCAGTCACATCCCTACATCATGGGTTACTATCTTTCAACAGCTGGGAGTGGGGAGCCTAGCTGGGTAATGGGAAAGACAATGTCGACATATTGTGCGAAGAACAGGAAGTGTCGCCCATAGAGTAGCTGTGTACATAGCTGAGCCGGTACCCAACGAGCAGGAACTACTTAACCTAACCAGCCCATTAATCTTTTACATTGGGTGCTGGCCATACCCGTAATCCATGGAAAGATGCAGCGAATGGAAGAAAATAGATTATTGGGATCTACGACGTGCATTGGTGGTAAAGGTTTCGATGTGCCACCCAAGCTCACTGGAGCGAATTGGTTCCAGAGGGTCACTGTGCAGTGTGAAGATTAGCAAGTGTCCAAAGTTCGTTCGCCCTTGCCCTTCATCTTTTCCCCAGCCTGCCTCCCGCTTCACCACTGTCCTTCAGGCTCTCCCAGGCACCACCCATCGGTTGTTCGCAGCCTTTTGTCAAGTTCGGGCCTCACTCCGAGGGTTCTCAGGGGCGAAAGGGTCCCGAAAGGGTACTAGAAGGTAGACCAACGTCGGGGGTTCAAAGTCCGACGCTAGTCCGATTGGTAGGGACCGAGGTAGAGGCCTTCCGAAGGAGGCCGACGGATTCCGACTAGTGGAGTGGAGCGGGGGATGGCCGGAAGGGGCCGACAGAGGTTCCGGCTAGCAGAGCGGAGCGGAGGTCGGAGGAGGGCGTTGGGTTCAGCTCATGCGCTGCCCCCTTGTACAAGCTCAACCCTCGTATTTCGGAGGCGGTGTAGGGAGGGAGTCCTCCCCACCATGGTAATTATTATATTTCCTTGTTTCTACTTATAGTTTTGTTTTTATCTTTACCTTACCTCTTTTTTTACTTAGTATTTGGACGCATTTTGGCTTATGTAAGCCAACCCTTGCACTTACTGTACATTGTACTTGCTTAGTAACATAACATAGACTGCTACCTCAGACGAAAGTAAGACGGAAATCCGAGACCGAGGGACTCGGAGAATCATTTCTCCACTATCAGGCTTTTGTTAGACGATATCTCGACTATCTTTGGACTTGCTGGGCGCGTTTTACCACTCTTTCCTTCTCCCTGACCCTCCTACCAGGCAACACAAGCCCCCTTGGGTCGAACTGACCCCCCAATTCCAACGGGAGACCTCTAGGCCACTCCCCCCACATTCCTTTAACCATCTTTACATCTGGAGCCCACCGCGAGGGGGCTGTTTGCTTGGTAATCCCCCCTTCCCCTCCTACCTCCGAGCTCGTACACGCGATTTCTCGAGAACCGACGCGTCCACCCTCTCGCTTTTCGGGAATCGGATCATACTCGACTCAGGCTCTCTGGAGGTATATTTTGTGTCCCTATAGCCTCAGTGGTTCCGGAGATATCACGCATTTTGTGGAGAAAGGCTCTGTAGGACAGATTTTGGCATAACTCGGGATTGGGTGCGCCAATCCTCTCACTTCTTCGATCTCCCAGCGCCCCCAGACTCCCTCTACGACGTCCCCGAGTTTCGTGGTGCTCGGTCTAGCGATTGTCCGGCAACGCGCTACTGTTCCCCCACCCTCCCAGCTACACACGCGTTTTCTCGAGAACCGTCGCGCGTCTCCTCTCGCAACCTTCCCGTATAGTAGAGCCTGTCGAGAGCTTCCGGAAGGTGCCTTTTTCGTCGCGTCTACATCACTACTTCTGGAGATATCACGATTTTTCGTGCTAAAAGGTGGTATTGGACCATTTCGCAAATATCTCAGGATTGGGTGATCGGTTTCTCGTATTTCCTCGTTCTCCCACTTCCTGTAGGTCCCTGCTACCAGGCCCCGAAGTCTCGTACCGTTTCGCCCATCGGTTCTCCTCCGAAACGCACTGCCGTCCTCCCCCCTTGCCACAGCTGAGCTCCCTGGCCCCACCCCTCGCGTTTTCGAGCTGTAGGAATCCCTTCCCCACCCCTTACAGTCGATTTAAGCCCCTTTCGAGACCTCTCAAGTCCCCTCAAGATCCCCAGACGTTCAAGACCCTTTCGAGACCCCCCAGACAAACTTCGAGCCCTTTTGAGACCCTTTCGAGACGTAAACATTCCCTTAGACACACCCACAGTGTTCTTAGACGTATCAAGACGAATATAGTTCGTTTTTCTTGCACATTCTGCAGTCGAGCAAGACTGCAAAGTTAAGTCAAGGCTTCGAGTCGCACACGGCGACGAATTTCGTTTTCTCTTCGTCTCAGTGGTCATACCACTTCGTGTCGTGTATACAAGAACCCCCCCTCTCGTTTCGTGTACAGGATCCATCCCCCATCTCCCCATAGACAGTCGAAGTCGCATCGAGGTGACCCCACCCTTCGTTTACCCCTTTGAGACCAGGCGCGGACTTTCGAAGGCTTGCACTACCCTCGTATTAACCAACTACGACGTGAAATATATTAATTTGAATCTCGTGTATACTGCTCATGATGGAAAGTGGATACAGAAACTCTCGAACCCCACTCGAGCCCCATCCGAAGTTCTCGGGCCAGGCACAGGGCCTGCCTGCCTATTTCGAAGAAGTGGAGGAGTATGGTAAGGCCCAGGGAAGGTCAGGGGATTCGTCCCTGATGATGGTTGCAATCGAGGGAGCCCCGTCCCTTGATAGAATTCTCTGGGGCCACCTCGCTGCTAGTGTCCCAGTTGGTAGGCAATGGGACGATTTCAAAGCGCTCGTAACCCTTCAGTACCCCGAGATCGAACCAGTCGAGGACGACCTCAAGTACTTTGAGGAGTTCTACTCTCTCCTCGAGGGAGCTCGTTGCAGGGAGCTGAGCTCGGTTCAAGCCTTGGGGAAGTACCTTCGTTTATTCCGACTCTTATTCTTGGCCATGGTAAGGGGAAACATACTTGAGATGAGCCACCAGCCCCAGCTGTTCCTTCGAGGCCTCCCACCCCAGGTCGAGCTCGAAGTCTCGAGGCGGCTCGCATCCAGGTACCCCCTGCTCCAGTCAGGCCGGCTATGGCCTATCGAGATCATTGTTCGTGTTACGAAGGAGGTCATTGAGGATGGGGTAGGCTGCTCACCCCCTCATCTAGCTTCGAAGAACCCCTCGTCAAGTCTCGACTCACTCCAGGGACCCTCTCGACACCCGCACTCGCCCTCGTCCAGCCACCAGTCTAGTGCCCCTGTGGAGTGCTCTCGGTCTCATTCTAGAAGACACTCCCAGGGAAGCTCGAGCTCGAAGATCCCCTCTCATTCCCCCTTCGAGGTCGCCCCTCGAACTTCGAAGAACCCCCCTCGCTCACCCGAGCTCGCTTTGAGCAGCTCATCTCCCCTTCGAGCCACTAACGCAGGCTCGAGGCACCCTGCTCCTCCAGGTTGGAGTGCCTCATGTGAGCAGGCCAGTGACTCGCCTTCGAACTCACTTCGCAGCTCGAGAGAGGATCAACCATCGCACTTGTACACAGTAGGTGGTTTACAGCCCTCGAAGGTTCGTTCTCCTCGCCTTGAAACTGCTTCGAGAAAGCCTCGTGACCTCGGCTCAACCTCGACTCACCCCCTTCGACCTCGTGAGCCCTCGAGCACCCCCGCAAAGTTGTGCTCTTGCTTCGAAGCATCTTTGACGTCCTTCGGTAAGGCTTACCCTCGTCCCGAGTCCCCTCCGAGCATTCCTTCGAAGCCACCCTCGGACTGCGAACCACCCCCTACCACCTCGTTCCTCCTTCGAGAGGCCCCGACTTCGAAAGCAAAGCCTGCCCCCACCAGTTTTGAGTCGCGTTCCAGAGCGTCAAGAGGTTTGTCGCCTCTTCGAGAGCCTGTGGCTTCGAGCGAGCCATCCCCTCCCTTTCAAGAGTCTTCGAGGCGCCGAGTTCCCCCTCGAAACTTTCGTTTTTGCTTCTTTTGTGGTCGTAAAGGGCACGTTCGAGCACAGTGTAAGGTCTGTGCTTCATATCTAGCAGCAGGCAGGTGTAGGATCGTTCGAGGTCGAGTCATGCTGCCCACAGGTGAGGAGATCCCTCAAGAGGCCCTCGGACGCACTCTGCAGGCTCAAGCTCGAGAGTGAGTCTGCCCCCTTCAAAAGTGAGTCCGCCCCCTTCAAAAGCCCCTTCGAGCCACCCCCGGGCTACCTTTCGCCCTCGAACCACTCTCGATACACCTTCGAGCCCCCTCGAGACCGCTTCGAGGCCCGCTTCAAGCCACCCCCGAGCCACCCTTTGCCTTCGAAGACCTTCGGTTTACCTTCGAGCTGCCTCCTCCATCAGCTGAGTAGTGATTTTGGTTTCTTTTTCATGGTCTATTTCATTTCGAGTTCGCATTTTTGAATTTCTACTTAGACTTTTGTTTCGAGGATGATACCCCTCACCTTGCTTTATGATATATCTTGGTATGTGTTGACTGGGGACAGTCACTATCTAAAGCCACCCTCGGATGTAGGGAGAGAGTCCTCCCCACCATGGTAATTCCTATATTTCTTTGTTTTTACCTTAGTTTTTGTTTTCATACCTTTATTCTGTCTTTTTACTTAGTGTTTGGACGAGTTTTGGCTTATGTAAGCTAGACTCGTACTTACCTTGTACTGTACATACTTAGAAGAATAACAGCCGCTTTAGAGACAAAGAGTAAGACGGAATTCGAAGGCCGGAGCCTCGGATTATTGGTTCTCCCTTCTGAGACACTCTCTAGACGATATCTCGACCTATTTGGGCTATCAGGGCGCATTTTCTGTCCTTTTCTTTCCTCCCTGACTCTCTGCCAAGCAACTCTAGCCTCCTAGGGTCGAACTGAGACCCCCCTTGTCATTCTAGGAGACTCAGGTATTACCCCAGGTCTCCATCTATCAAACTCTTCAGCGGGCTAAGTATGGAGAGTTTGGAGGGACTTAGAGGAGAGGGACGGAGGCTCGGAATGGGGAACCTATGTCAATATTCGTACTGAGGGGACATCGGGGTACCATACAGGTATTTATACACTACAGCGGGACTGAGGCGGTATGGTATCGGGATGTCGGAACTAACATATGGAGGTATGGAAAATTTCAAGGGGAAGTAAGTGCCAGAAAACTTCACAACAGAATGAAGGCTAACAGCGGAGGAATGGAAAAGATAAAGGACATATCTACAAACGGACAAGATCGTGACAGAGTGCTCACCAACAGCCAATCACAGGCCAGGCTGAAATCCCGGAAAGCGGTGCGACCCTTCAGAGTGCCACATGGTGCAGGCACCGTGCTGTGCCTATTTGGCCCGGTGGCCCCAAATGGATAAAGCCCCCTAAGACGATCACATGACCCACAAGGGGTCAACCCAGTATAGACGAACGGTGGTTATGAGTCAAGACCGATGTCACGCACCAAAGGTGTTTGGCGACGTGAGCATGGACTCAGAAGCTGAATGATGAAGAATGGAGAACGGAGAAGCCTAGCCCTAATGCGAAGAATGACTGATATTGCCAGCAGTCATCCATCGCACGAGAACCATCCTCAATGTTAGGGAAGAAACCGCTCAAGCGCCCGAAAAAACTTTTTGAGCGCTAGTTTACGGCATTCCGATTTTTCGAATATCTCCGTCAATTCTAAAGATATCAACACCATTCCCACGCTCACAGGAAGCTCTCGACCACGCCATCCTGCCTACCAAATTTGGTAACGATCTGCGCACTCCACGATTTTCTGCATCATTTCTACCAACGAATGCCCATTTCGCCAATATTTATCGTAATGGCCACCTCCTTGACCGTCTCTTCGCTCGTGTCCTTTGCTAGGGAGAATAACTACGAGTACCTGCCAGGAATCCCCACTAGCTCTTGCCCCGAAGCCTCCTGGTTCATCCCTCCCTCATCCATGACCTCCCATCCTATCACTTTGGGACAGCGCATTCTTCTCGTCAGTCTGATGTCAAAGAAGACGTTCTTTGGTCGCCTCAAGTCTGTCGTCAGGCTTGAAAGGTCTTATGTGGTTGTTTCGGTCTCTCCAGTTGAAAAGGATTACGGATTTTTCCTTCCTGCCCCCTGCAACATCTATCTTTCGATCTCGTCTTTCATTCTCCCAAAATTGCAACAGCTCCAGTACCAATTACTATCATCTACACTATCTGATCGCATTCATGATGATTTTGAGGCACTTCTCCCTGCCCTCATTGGAGAAGATGGCCCCTCCTCCTCCTCATGCCCTCCAGAGCACTAGTTGCACCTGGTACAGGTTGCTTTGCAGAGAGGAGAGAGGGGGGAAAGTTGCGAAATCCTAAGCCCTGACTACCCTGGAGACCCCCAAAGTTGGCCCCTGGCAGAAATCCCCACAGTTCTTCTTTCGGACGCGCAGCATATCGCCCCAATGAATCTGGATCTCAGATCTAGGAGTCAGAGTGACTCATTTGCAGTCATACCCCTTATTCAGCAGTGACCAGTGCGCTTACTCATCCCCCTTTCTGTCGCATTATTCATCCGTTCCTTAATGACTCATTCTATTTCAAATGATTTGTGATATTCTTCGTCATGCTGACTGATTATACTTACCAATCGCTTACTGTCCTTACTCAGCCTTGCTCGGCCTTACCAATCCTTTACCAATCCTCTTACCAATCACTTACAAACCCCTTACAAAGTGTTTCCCTCTATTTTCTTCAGGCTGCGCTACCTTTTGTATATAAGTACCAATACGTCGCAGCAAGTAGCACACAAGCAAGTAGCCCCCCTGCATAGGATACCGTCCCCTTTGTAGAGAGACTATTGACCAATCATTATCGACGTTATCTGCCTTATTGTCATCGCTTTAAGGCTCTTCTTCATCATCTTTATTCTTGCAGTATCTGAGGCTCCATTAAGGGTCTATTTACTGTTATTCTTCATCACTTTACGTCGCTTCCAGGCTCCGAGTAGCCTGTATATCTTCGCTTTTCTGTCGTTCCCCTGCTCCCCTCTCGTCAGGAGCACATTCCCTTCTGCCCTAGTCTTCTAGGTGTGCAGAACCCCTCCCCCACTTCGCTGTAACCGATCCCTCGAGCCAAAGTCTGCGGAGGTAAACCACCGACTCGGCAATTGTCTTTGTGTTGGGTTTTTTTGGTGTTTTCGCCATAGATCCACACGTCGACTCACACCGACAGTGGCCGACAGTGGCAATCGCTCGGATGCAGTGGCAGAGTGGTCGGCAGGCTGATTAAGCATCGGACTTGGTCGGGAATGGGTCGGAGGGTGTCGGAGAGGTGGGCAGAGGTGTCAGAAAGGGTGCGGAGGCGTGGGAAATGGCCGGGCATGGCATGGTCGTGACACCTTTCGCCCAAGCAGGGCCTTTGGCTTGCTCTGCTTTCAGCCTCTGACATGTCTACTCGTTGATTGGGGGATGGCAGGACTCATATATACCGGTGGCTCCGTCGTTCGTGCTAAGTAATCGTCAACTGTAAAACAGTAGGGAGCAGTACCAACCAAAAAAAAAATCCATGCAGCTGAGGACATATGTAGCAGACCCACCATTGTCGGTGGGTGGGTCATTGTCCTCTTCAAATCTGTAACAGTCCTAGAGCACTCCATGCCTGTAGAAGAATGTAGCCTTAAAAGTTAAACATCTTGCCAGCTGCAGAAGGAACTAACCAATGTCACCTCTAAGTTCAGGTCCTACATAACTATCATAACACGGTTCCTGAGTTCAGGGGGGTCAAAGTCCGAAGGTCCGGAGGGGGGTTACATCGGAGTTCAAAAGGGAGTTGGGTCGGAGTTAGGCACTGGGGACCCGGGATACACATGTTATCTGAGGATGGAGGTCATACGATGGGGAGACACTACCCATTGGCCTCAGCTTATGTGCTGTGCCCTTGGACAAGTCTGGGTATGCCTAGGGGGTCGGAGTCCTGAGACTTGGAGTGCCGAGTTGGCAACTCGGAGTTAGGGGATTCAGGATTAGGAGGGAAGGGACGAGGGGACTCAGGTGTTATATCGTCGACTACCAGACTGGAGACTACAGCACAGAACAGGGTAGGTATTTATACTAGAAGTCCGGAATGGAGATTACCGGAGTTCCGGAAGTCTTGGTAATCATACTGTAGGCTGTACAACTATTGGTAAGGGAATGACTAAGTGAAGCGGAGTTCAGGAGACCGGTCTACCGGTGGCAGACACAGGCCTGACAAACCTGAGGCAGTACTGGAGCAAAGGAGTGAGTCCACGTGCTAACTAAAAGGAGAACAAAGGCACGGGCCGATGTTCCGGAGTCAGAGTGTTGGACCAGAGTTTATACTACTACCTTCGGAGTTCATTGACTACCGGAGTTTGTACTTCTATCTTCTGTAGGTCAATGACTACCGGAGTTTTGGTATTATCAATGGCCTAGTATGCATGGATATGACAATAACCCTGCCTTGCCCTCTTTCACTCGGGCATCTTCGTCATCATTTATAATTCTTCATATTTTCTACCCAATTGACGTGTTGCCTCTTCCACCTTGCACTTGACCCTTACTTTGCTTCTACCTTGGACAGTGATTCGTTCTGCGCTAAGGGCATTGTCAATGCCCAGCCCATCAGCATCAAGCCCCTGCCTTTCTTTTGTGGCCCTGCTTGGTCATCAGGTGATGCTGCAGCGAAACCATATTGTGGGTCTGGCCTATGATTAAGTCGAAGCAACAGAAATTTGAGACTGGCTCACCTCCTTGTTGGTCGGAAAAATCTTGTAACTGACACCAGCCCATTGGCACCAGACTCGCCATTTGGCTTTCGGTGTGACCTTTGGCTGCCAGTGGTTGTAGCAAGTAGGCCATCTGGTGTATGACTCTGTGGAATTCCATGCGGGGACCGAGCGGCATCGTGTCTTGAAGCTTGTAAATGAAGATACAATAAGGAGGGTAGTATACGCCACCCCAGAGAGAGGGGGGCCTACCTGAACCTCAACTCGTGGCAGCTAACACTTGCTAGACAACCACACCCCGAGTCTTCTCAATGCAGGCACTACAAAATTATGGAAGGCGATGATCGCAGAGGCCGGGATTCCGGGAAGGGAGAAAAAAATTGTGTGACAGTTTTGGTCAGTATGCTTGCGAACGTGGAGGGGGTTCCAGGTTTCATCACAACACGCCTGAAATGAATCGTGCCATTGAATCTCCATTCGATTACTGGTTGAAAGAGGCCATTCGCCCCCATGGACGTCCCTCCCATCACCGGAAGGATATTGGCCAGTTCAAGACCCTTCGATATGGCTCGGACACATGTGTCTACACTGCGACAACATCACGATTATCAGTGATATGATGGCTACCGGGTCGAGGATGCACTCATCTGCGGCAATACCTAGATTGACAACTTTGTAACCCATGCCTTCCAATGTGGGCTGCAACGATGGGCAATTGGTATCCCATATCCATCCCCACCCATCACCGGATATGGGCTTGCGTGATTGCAAGTCCAGTAGCTCGTTCCCCGTACTGAGGAGGGCAACGACAGGTTTCCGAAAAACTTTGACCTGTAAAGGGTCGTCATACTATTTTCTGCAAGGGGGGGACCAGGCTGACTCCTCTGCATCCTATGAACGCCAACGTTCCAACTTCTCCACTGGAACTCATGATTACTTCCCCCATTTTCATCATATTTTCTCCCTTGTGCATGCCCGATCCTGGCTGGCGAACATTCTCTCCCAGAGATACATGTGCAAGAGTTTTTACTTGCACTTCCTCCATCACTTCACCATCGGCATCTTTTGGAGCAGACTCCAACTCGGTATCTTCTACCACGATGGCCGAGTTGGTCCCAGTTGACAATCGTCCACCTATGTCGATATGGAAAATGGAGGCCTTCGGAAGCTCACTGAAGAGTTTATGGGTCAGGGATGTCAGGACCTTATATATGCCAGGGGGATCAGAGGCTATGAACGATGTGTAACTATGAACTGTGTATCCGAACATATGAAGACTCACAGCAAACGGCATACCCATCCACGTTGGTCGTCTTGGACAAAGGGACCTCTTCCGGTGCATAAATATCCTCCACAAGTGCACAGCCTGCCTCGAGATATTGGTGCAAAACTTCCAGAGTGGTGGCAGTGGCCATGAGTTTGCAAACCCTGTCCTACAGGCGTATGACCAGAAATATCGCTGGCTTGTGCAGACAGCCGAGCCCAACCAATGACCATTTCATCTGCTGAGGTATGCTCACGTAGGTCTGAATTAAGCATCAAGCTACACGAGATATGAAGCACTCTTCGCTGACGTGTCATGCAGCATATCTGGATCTGTAAAGATGACTCAAGGTCAATACGGACAGGAATCTGAGATGAGCATACTTGGAAAGTACGCTCATCTCATGCATGGGGGGCTATCGTTTTGTTGATATACCCATGGTTATTGAGCCACTCATGGATGTCAGCGTCACGCCATGCGCTCTAGATGTTCTTGGGTCCTCGTCCATGCTGAAGTAGCAATAGTGCTTCATCCGAATGATGAAACGTCTCACAAGCAATTCATGTGGAGACGTGCCAAATGCCATCAAACTTATGATTATCAATCACGAAATGCCCCACACTACAGGTCGAGATATGGCCACAACAACTTCGTACCACAGAAATGTTGCATTTTCGTTTAGTGATAAGCGATAGGAGTTCCTAGTAGTCCGAGAAAAATAAATTTGGAGCGGAAATGGCCCTGGCCCACTAGCACCTTGTCTCTACTTTCCCTCCGCCATCCTTGCCTTCTTGCATAATGTGGGACAATCCTAGTACTATTTCCTCAAGTACTGCTATTGTCACATCAAGGATCTTGATGGTACATGAAGTAAGAGAGGACAGCTGCAGCAATGAATGACATCAGAACACCATACTTGCACATCTGCGAGTTGATGCTCACCCCAGTCTGTAAAGAATCATTGAGTAGTCCATGGTTGACCCCAGCCGCCAGAAACAAGACCAGGGCGGAAAAGAACATAAACGATAATTGACGCATGGACAAATACTACCACGGTGACAGATGAGCAACATCATTCATCATTACACAGCATAGAACATACAGAGACATGAAGGCAAATTGATCGGTACATTTTTCTACACTTCATACCATCATCTGCCTGTAACGGCCCGTACTTTTTCACTACTAGTTGTAGCGTACTCTTAGCATAGTTCTCCTTATTTATCCACTCTCTGGTTAGGGTTACTTAGACGCGCTTGTAGACGCTTTACTTAGTCAGCTGATTCGTCAGCGTAGCCGCATTGACTCAGCATGGAGCACTGCAGCCAATAGCATTTATCTCTCTTTGTTTGGCTTGTTCTACGAGGTTCCATGGTACAAACACTCTAGTTAGTATAAATACCGTCTCTCTTGTCGTAGACACGCCAATCGAGTTCATTTGTGCATCGCGCATTAACTCAGTTCCCACATCCTCAGCTCTCTATCAGTCAAGGAGTGACCGATAACAGTCTTCAGATTGTTAGTGTTACACTGCCCACCAAGATGTTAGAGGAAATGGCAAGCATGGTAACACACTTACCTGCCTGCCAGATAGAAATATACGTTGCACGCCCTTTCTGGGAGGACCCAAGAGCTATGATACTATTGTGTCATTGGTTAGACGACTGACCAGTTACCAATTTTGTGAGCCAGTGGTTGCACATGGTTTGAGGGCTACCAACTCACCGCAACAGCTTGGATTATGTCCCTGTGAAAGCGTTTCAATAACTAACCATGAACGGTGTCACCGAGAACACGGACAAACCTTTCTGGTCCAGAACTTGCATGACCTTCTTCTTACCAGGTGCCCAGATCACCACCTTGCCAGAATTAGTACCACAAACGAGAGCATTGCCCAGAACGAATGCGAGGCTGGTGGGATAACACCAGTCTGGTTCATGTGGCAGCGTGAAGTGACTGGAGTGGTGTGATTCCCCAAGATTGTAAACACAAACATCCGCATGCATTCCCTTTACAGCCAGTAACCCAGGGTGATGGAGAAGCACAGAACTTGCACTATATGGCATAGTCAGTGGCCACATTGTGATGACAAGAGAACCACTTACATCTGTGGAGATGCGGGGGTTGGTTCAATTTGCCAGATTGGAGTTCGGTTCTGCAAATCCCATGCACTATATGCATGCAGGATGGACCCAGGATGATGGTGAGCATGCAGTATGAGTTCATAGACTACCACTACTTACATTACTCCATGATTCAGGTATGCAGCAATGCCCTTACTACCCCAATCATAAAAATGGAATGACAACGGCCGGAATCTGTTGTCATATCCCATAGTGTGAACGTTCTCTGGAGGGGAGAGTTGGATGCTGCGACAAAAGTCGCCTGTGGGAAGTTGTCAATGCGTGGTAGTTGCATGTATGGAATGACAACCTCCCTGTAATTGATTCAGAAGAAACAAGAACCAATTGCCCCATACCCACGCCCAGACGACGAGTGCAAGCATCGTAATCAATACAGTGCACTTGTCCTGTGACACCGAACCATATGGACCTCTGTGAGAATGTCAACTATTTTATGTTGAGACATTTCTCAGTCGTGAACCCATGCATGGGGTAGTGCAACTCATGATGCCAAGGCCTTTCAGCCGGGACACAGCTCCATTCTCACACCCACAATATAATATATGGCTTTGTGAGGTAGGGTGCCATATTAGTGCAGTGACTGGACTTTCAAAAACCAATACATATAGAGATGCTCCATCCGACACCCTCCAGACAATGAGCAACCCATCGTTCCCACCACTTGCCAAATAGGATCCACAAGGAGAGAAGGTGAGAGTGTTGATGGAGTCGCTATGACCACCCATCGGGTCAAATGCGAGTTGAAATGTAGGCATACCAGCCATAATAGTGGAGGTGGGATGTCCACAAGCATGGGGAATCTTGTGCACAAAGATTTACATAATGGTCTAGTGTTGCCTCGAGGTGAACGAGAAAGCAATCATCATGTGATATCCTGACGAAGGCGAGGTATCCATCTTCGTGTCTAGCCAACTCATGCTGGAACGTTCGGTGGCGTTCTTCCCAGAGCTGGGAGCACCATACGCAAGCACTACCATGAGTTCTTCATTGTCATTACACCGTGAGCGGTGCGAGCGAGCTTCCACACGTCGTTGGCACAATCGTTCTCTCATACAACCATGTCTAAGCATCTGATAGGGTGTCTCATGCACATACTCGGGACATGCTGGAGACCATTCGATAATACTCGAGCCTACCAGCTGGATTGCATGTGGATGTGCTATGAAAGGGTTACAAGCGCTTGCCTTTGCCTATATCGTCTCTCCCATGTCACAGCTAGTACCAAGGATGGTTGATGACCATCAGTAACAACAAGATACCTCACGGTACCATCATTTCCTTTGATTCACTCTCCCTCTCGGGCTGGTATCCAGGTGCTCGTCCCACCGACACTCCTCCAAATCCACATTTGGCATTTACCAACACTTCTGACCCAGTAGAAAAAGATATCGCCTTCCGCGACATTCTCAACGTGTGAAGGCAGAAAGCTGAGGGGGTCATTTCCTTCTGATTTAAACCAATGGAACACCCCTGTGGTATCTAGAGCTTCCGAGGAGACACCTGCTGATGAATGTGATCTGTCAATACTATGTATGTGTCAAATATACCAAGACATACCATTATTGAAGGTGTGTGCCCTGATGAGGGCTGACTCGCGCAGCTGGGGCTACAGGTGGCTGTGTTATCCTCTACCTGTGGTGCCGACACTTCATGTTCCGAATGACGAGAGGATCCATCAGTGCTGGAAAAAAGTGTTTGTTTGGGATTGAAATTGGGCCTTTGAAGACTGCCAGCTGAAGACCGCTCACCATGACATGCTTGGGACCAGTGGCGTGAAGTGCTGTAGGATCAGTGGAGTCACGTCCTTTCGAACTGAAGCCATGGTGGGTATATGGGAGATGATGATACGAGTGACCACATCCTTGTCAATGGGTGAACTTTGACGAAACAACCATGACTCCTGAGACATGGCGGTAGACATCTGGTGTCGGGGAACCCGTGATGAAGCTTCTGATCATTCAAGGTCTGTATGGAATGCACACGTGACATGCTGGCACGTTGAATGACTCATGGCATGCTACTGGCACAGTGACATTTTACATAACCCTAATACTGCTTGATGCCTTTCTTATTGGTGTCAGGTTAATGTTTCCTCCCTCGCAATGCCTCTTCAATACAAGTTATACCACTGCCTCGAGGAAGAGCATGAAGACACCATCACCTCCCTTGCATTCAGCGCACACAGCACATTCTTAGCAGTCGGAAGTCTAGATGGGAAGTTGTCATTGTGGTCAACACTTTCTGGCCGGAAAATCCATGTCATTGTTACTGGGAGTAATGCTGTATTGTCGATCATCTGGTTAATGCCATCAGAGAATCACTTATTGTGCGGGCTCGCCAATGGCGTAGTCATCTCAATTCATATACATGACTGTGTTTGTGGTCCACTTCAGAGTAATTTTCGGCACTCCTGACATTTATGACAGCAGCTTACTGTCACCGGCTTTGCAGCTCATTCTGGCTCCCCGGTTGAATATCTCGCTGCCATGGATGGTGTTGTGGTCACTGGTGCCTGCTCAGAAGTCTTTCTCTGGAGTCATGACGGGACAGGTAGGGCCTTTCTTTACTTTCTCGTGGTTCGGACTATCATGATTATTAGCTAAATGGACACAACTTGCACAAATTCTCCCTCCTCCATCCATTTCGGTGAATCACGAATCTGAGGTGGTTGTCACGTCTTTAGCATGGGTGCATACGAGGTACTCTGAGAGAACACTACTGGTTGCCTACTTGCATCATGGGATACTGTACATTTCCTTCCCTCTTGTGTGGGAGATGACTGACTGTCCATCAGCCTCTGGGATGCGATAAAAGCCAAAATGGCGCATTTTGTTTATGTCAAGACTCTCGTGTATGCTTGGTCTCCTCTGTATTAATGATGCCGTTATTGACAAAAAAGTGACAGTGGTTCTATGAGCATATCTCATGACGGAACCATGCTGGTTGTTTCCAATCTTACAAGTGGATTTGACATCTACCACCTCAACGACAGTAGTTTGGATGGCTCCCTGCTTCAGCCTAGCAATGGGATGCTTGTTCCAGTGGCATTCATACATGGAGGACAGGCTATACTTGGTGGCAGCACATGTGGGAGGGTGCAAATCTGGGACTCCATGAACAGATCCCTGCTTGGTACACTTATGCATGATGGTGAGATCTCCACGAAATCTTTCCTGTCCTTACTGATGTGCAACAGATGAGGATGTTGTGCTCTCTGCACAGTTGAGTGCTTTTTTTTCACCCTGACTAATAGCAGACAACGCTCACATGCGGTCCTCTAGGTGCACATCGAAAGTAGGGAAGATAGATTCCTTATTGCTATGGGAACATGTTCTCTGGGGGGAAGAAGTGGTCACATTCGATTGTGGCATGCCGTTGAGGTTGAAGATGTTGGTGAGTGCAATTGTTGCTTAGTCCGTTTTCAAGTGTCTTAGTAGTCCAACCCCTGCAGACACTAATACCCATGGTACCAAACAACAGCAAAAAGTAGTGGAGAGTTTCCATGGATTCAAATGGCGCAAGATTGTTGCGATCGTTCTGGCATCAGTTGGTGCATACATCTTTGGGTCCCTGGTTGGCTTACCATATAAAGGGGCTTAAAGCCTGTACTCGGGTTGGTCAAATGCATTGCTATCCAATTCATTAGTGCCTAAAATTATTGTATGGTGGTGGTGCTGTGTAAACTAAATGAATGTGGATGGCCTTTTAGACCGGTCTCGGTTGTAATCCCGACCTATGCTCCCCATATATACCAACTTGATATAAGCATGTCAGTTCGCCACCCCAATTGCCCAAGATCTCTAAGACTACTATGCCAAAATCCATGTTTGCAGCCATCACAGAATCATGGATGGGAAACAGCTGGGTGTGGTTGGTTGCATGGACGTCATAGTCAAAAGAAAGCAAAGGGATGAAAGACATGCCACGTGACAGGGCAGGCACCATATGAGCTGTAAGAAGTTCATGTAGAGAGCCTGTGGCACTGTTACGGAGGAAATGGTACTTGACCGAGTTATCTTCGCCATCGACCATTCCCCACAGCAGCAACTTGCAGGGAGCGTTCTCAGTAGCATTGGTAAGCCCAGCCTGGAAGTGATCGACCATGACATGAGTGACACAGACAACATCCCAAAATGCAACTGCTATCTGTCCATGTCGGTCAGGAAGACGCCAACAGGCACCTTCGTGCAAATCATCCTCCAGGGCTGCATAGGCAGACCTTGTTCTGCCCAATAGTCTATTGACCCAAGAGTCATATGCATGAAACGACATTAGGGAGCCCAAAACTATCCCACCATTGTGCCATGAAGCATAGTCATACAGTGTATGAGGGGTTGGTTGGTGGTTAATCAGTGTCTTCCGGTGGAGGATGCGGTGAGATTGTTGTATGATTTGCGCGGCAACGATTTGGGTTTGGGTGACATAGGCCTTAGGTGTCGCACAAGCTGCAAGAAGCACAGGTGCCCCGGATGGATAGAGGAAGTGAAGTAGGGACAGTATCACAAGAAAGCCCACGAGAGATATCCACGTAGATTGCAATGTGCGATGACTGATAAAGCCACTATTCCAACTAGCAGGGGAAAGCGCCTTCGAGTATTGAATATCTGAGGACTGTCCCGGGTGTTGACTGTGTGGAATGGTTGGCGTGTCATTGGTGGAAGGTGTAACTGTGGCGTACCAGGAGTTACATGCATCTGCAAGATGAGTCTATAGCCAGATCTCCGAAGAAAGTCTGGAGCTCACCATAGGGTGGCCTACGTCTCGGAAAACAGGCTGAGAAGCCCGCTTCTTGACCCGAAATCGAGAGGAGTGGCAAGCTCTGGCGTCGAGATTGTTTCATTTGAAAAGCATTGGTGTAGGATATGGAGTGTAGTAGGTGAATACTGGGCATGACTGTTGTTACTCCTGGCTCTGGTCGAACTTCGTAAGAATATATAGCAGGAGCCCAAGGCCAGAGCATACCCAGGTTATGCTGCAGCCACTTCCCAGTGCAATTCGAGAACAAAGAGTAGAGTGATGTCAGGAAGTTTAATTGACAAAGCAAGTGGGTAAAAAGAAAGAAGACAAACGATACCAACATCCAAATAGAATCGGTATACATACTGGTACTCGGGTTTCAGATGTGAGTGGCCTTGGCACAGTGGAAACAGTCGCATAAAATGCAAGCAAGTCGTGAAGTGAGATGCCAAACCAGGTGACGCAGAGGATGGCAACTTACTACGGAGAGGATATGCCACTACCTCACCCGAGATCTGAGAAGAAAGGAAAGCAGCAAAATGACAAAGGTGAACAAAGCCAAGGGAAGCAAAGGGACGAAGTTAACGACCTCACCGCTACCGTCGGCCTCATGGCCAAATGCTATCCTTGTGTATAAAAGACATTGAGATGGGAGAAATTCCCCAGACATCACGCAGTTCCATGGCATCCGAAAGAGTGACACGACATGCGTCCATGAGTGAAGGTGATGAAGCTTATTTTACAGCAGATTCATCTGGGGACGAGGAAGTACGTGTTCTCTCCTGGTGCTGAACATGATCTTGTGGCCGACCTTCAGCAGGATAATGAACAAGGCGACAAGATGATCACCTTGGTTGCTGCACCTGTAACCTGTCACGCACTTTGGAAGGCAATGACGTGCTCATATTGAGACAGGTTTCCCCCCTTCCTCCATTCCGCCGCCCACTCCATGTACTCCTGGTATCACGTGCACCTTGCATGCCTTCGAGAATTGTCACCACCTCTAGCGAAATGTTTAGTACACAGCCAGGTCGAAGTACAAGCAAACATTCCGATGATGTGGAAAAGGTCCATCTGTTTCGGGTGGTGTACATCTTTGTAGTAAACTCTGTCCAGACTCCAGTTACTCGGAGCGAACTACAGCTCTTCAAGGAGTCGATTCAGCTGGAACTTGATGGTGCAGTCAGTGCCATTAATGAGGCAGCCAACACTGTAAAAGCTCATCTTGAGGGAGTGTCTCTGGGTGTGCATGGGAATGCCGGAGACCAAGAGATGCTGCCCTTACTTCGCTGTAAGGTAAAGGGATTACCTGCTCATCGCCGGCCTGCAGATCTGGAATTCCAAGTGCGTCCTTATCTCGTTTTCTGGAGTATATCTGATGGCAGTAATGCCAGAAATTGATCTGTGAACACGCTCTAGCACTCATGAAGCGGGAGAACAAGCACTCTCTTTTCACTAATGTACCTAGTAAAGTTGAAGTCGCAGCTTACATGAAGGGGACCTGGCGACCCTGCTGTACCGCTGATAATTTCCGAGTTGACCTCAATGACACTCCAGCTTCCACCTGGAATATGTCAGCCTCTCACGTGTTTGCTGCTAGCTTTCGTGACGCACATACCAGCTGTGGTCGATCATTGAAGGCTATTTTCAATGCCTGGGTCGTTCACTTCAACTATTTGCACCAGGTGTATGCGAAACAGCAAATAGTTGCTCGTGAAGAACAAGCCAGAATTATGAATATTGCATCCGGGTATGCGAACGAGCAGGACCATGAGAGTCCTCTGGCTGGTATTCGCTCTGTGCACAGGCATCGAGAATGCAAACTGCAGGTTAATTGCTTTTGACATTGGTTGATCATGCATGAAGCTTAGAACTTACTACAGCTGTATAACCGCTGCCTTCGAACGGCCCAGCGTCATTCAGGATCGTACCCTTCGGCGGTTAACGTGGTGCAACAACTAGGACCGGCCGGGATGAGCTCGGATGAGTCAGAACATGATGTTGGACATGGCGAACGTACATACCACATCATGCGCAAGATATGGTGATCACGTAGTGTGACGGAAACCTTACAGGTGCTTGACACCCTCCATCTCTGGATGAGGTACCAGCAACAATGGAATGCGACTGCTGGTGGATGGCCACATCTGCACATACCATCCAGCCGGCTCAGCAACAGAGAGCCGCCATTGGGTCTTCCGAAGAACTTCTATGCCCAAGATTACTTTTCTTCTCTGATGGCTGAGGGCTTGGATAGTTTACTTCTCCAAGATGACATCCCTCTGGATATCCCTTCAGCTATAGCTGCATAGGTCCTCTCACTGATCCTACATGTGGAATGTACTCACCACTATGCATCGTACAGCTTGGCTGAACCGTATGACGTTTTTGACAGGCAAACCATCCTCGGTAGTATGGGGAGGTATCGGTCTGCAAACTGAGTACGGTGACAGGATTATTACTACTAGTACTGCTATATTACTATTACTACACTGCTATATCATCCATATGACCTCATTTCATTTGCTGCGGTGTCCTGCCCTCGTTGGCCAAGTGTCAGCCCAGCTTTTACCTTCTAGCGACACAACTCTGTCACAAGTCACATCTCGCTGATCCTTGCTTGCATCGAGTGGCCTTCCAAGTCCGCCCCCTCAAGGCCTAAGAGTTCGCTTGCAGACACCCGCCAACACATATCTTTCTTGTCGGTTGAAGAACCCAATTGGATCGTGTGGTGTGGGCGAAACATAGGAAAGTCAGATTCATTCTTGCTAAGAACCTATCCTGGTATCACTCGACATCATGGCACTGACTCATACAACGGTCTCTGGGAATGGGCCCATACATGCTGCAAGGCGGGCACTAGCCGTGGAACAGGAAAACGACATGCAGCCAGAAAGTTGAGATTGGAAAACGAAAGCACGCAACCATGCATATGGTCTGCAAGCCATATGTTGATATCCATTTCCAGGTATATGGACCTGACCCGATACATCCCAGAGATGCAAATCGCTAAGATCGTTCACTGGTCACCCTTGCAGGGACTCGCAGAAATGGATAGAGCCCATATATTCGAAGAATTCTGGTGAGTATGCCCACCAAGACCCGTGAGATCCTCTCCCTTGCTAGCCACCCCCAGCTTGTCCTTCGGCGGTGAACACGCCAATCTCGGTTGTACATCAAGATATTGGCTCCTCCCAATGGAGAAATCGATTGTTGGCTGATAACCTGCATGCTTTGTGCGACGAGCAGACGTGACATACATCAGGCGATGACCCTCGTGGCATTCACCTTACGGAGTGAGACCCCACGTTGCTCATGTCACTATTACACAAGATTAAATTATAATAATGATCAAGACGGTTTTGGAGCGAGTGCAGACGCTGCAAACAAATCAAAGTGGGATGTCATATCGAGTTTACCATTCCATCGTTTGTTGGCATTTCCTCTTGAAGTTCTGGGACGTACAAGTCCATTCTCATCCTGTTTGTCGAACACGTCAATTCTGACTGACCTCTTATTTATTTATTTTGGTGAACGCATATCCCCTCTCTAGTGCGTTGGGGTCGGGAGTTTCACCCATAGCTAGGCATAGAGGTAGCATGCAGACATATTTCATAAAACCCATAAAAAACACCCAGGGGAAATGCTTTATGCACACCGGTTAAGGTAGTGTGGGACTCCCCGCCTCATCTAGGAAACCACTCCTGCGTCCCAGACAACAATGAGGTGGGATACCCACTAAAACCCCTGACTTCCAGATCCAGGTTTCTGGAAGGTTTTCTTCATTCATCAAGAGGCCTTTCCAGGTCTCAGAAACAGTTTCTATTTTTAGGGCTTTGCTGCCATATCATTTGGTATCTGTTTGTAGCCTGTCAAATTTCAGATGGGTGTTGATAGCATGCACCCATTTGTTGTGAACCTCGTTGCGGGAGGGTAAGTTTTCTAGGTCTCCTTTTTTATTTATTGCCCAGTCACATCAGATTTTCCAGATTAGATGGGCTGACTCCAGGACTAGTATCTGAAAGAGTCGGTTTTTGCCCAACAGCCTCTTCCCTTTGTGACGGAAATCAGCCAGTCCTGCCCCAAGTATGGAGCCAAAGGAGATAAGTGGACATGATGTCTCTCGTTTTGACCACAGCTGTCTCACTAGGGGCCAAACAGTGTCAAGGATTATCGAGTTAGGGCAATCCAGTAAGATATGTTGCATAGTTTCTGTTTCTCCACACAGAGGGCATGTTCCTCATATCTCATAGTTGGGTATACTCATCCAGAAGTCCCCAATCTTATAGCATCCATGTAAGCATTTCCACAGGAAGCCTCTTATGGACCTCGGTATATCCTTTTTCCTTATGCTTTTCCAGATGTCCGATTCCAGTGGGGTGGAGCCCCATAAATCCTGGACTGCATGTTGTGTTAGGGCAATATTCATCTTTGTTTTTGTTTTGACCTTGAAGTATTTAGCTACATCAGCAAACCCACATTTTTTCTGCTACATCTGGTTTGTCTGATTTGACTGATATGACTGACAGTACTTGCAGCAGACCAATAGGCAATCAGTTCATCAGTCAGCCAGTCAATTCAGTTCTATCATTGGGATTAGAAACCCAGCCAGTCAGTCATCAGTAGTGTGCCGTGAAATTGATCTTGCTAATTTACACTTGCTAATTAACTGTCTAAAATTGAGTTGCTCAAACATCGCTGTAAATTCGGGTTAATTAGGGTGGCTCTCAGTGACAGCCTGACAGGTGGATGAGTCAGGCTCAATGTGTCACAAGGTATCATACAGCGAAAAAAAGACCCAACTACTCCAAGTCTGATGGACAGTCCAACAAAAGCAAAACTTGATCTTCTCCGTCTCTACCTGAAAAACCTTCCAAATTCCATACCTTTTGTGGACTCTGGCAGCCCGGGTCAATATGGCTTCGACTTCTTCATTGTGGATGATGAGGACATGGAGGATAAGGGTCCTGTTGGTGCAATCAACCGTCAGCTGGAGATATGGCTTGGCCACCGGAACAATGGGCCAATCCTGTTCACGGAGCAAGGCCCTAGCCTCTGCAAACTTACTGACCTCTTCAAAGAGTGGTTTGGGCACCTCTCATCTGACCCCGAGATCCCCATTCTCCACAAATGGCTTGATGACCTTATCACGGCAGCAGAAAATGCTTATAGCTCTACCAACACAAAGGTAAGTATCACATACTTGGTGCAGGGGCATAATTACATAGATATACAGCTTCCAGAGGTCATGCTGGATAGAGCTGTCAGTGCCCCACCAGCAGATATACCTGTCATATGCAGTACCAAACGACCATGGCTGGGGAAATCTGATATGAAAATACTGAGTAATGAAATTGACCCAGCTTATACAGACCTACCAGAGGTTGAACACACTCGGAATGGGGGTGTGCGAACCCATCCCCTGCTTCTCCAAGGGTCCAGACACTGTTGCTTGAAAGGAAATGAAGCAATGTTAGAGAAAACTCCCATAAACGAACAGGATGGAACTGGCCTTATCCTCATCAGATGCATTGGGAGCCAGGGCTGCCACCAGACATGGGCTACACCCCAAAACTGGCAACGGATCCTTGGCCACTTGGCAAAGTGTACCTACATTGATGCCCAACTTCGACAGCAGTCAAATGAAGTACCAAGTACTAAAGCAGTTGGCCCAGCTATTGACTCAACCATACAGATGAAGGTGCTAGGGCCACATGGAGTCGAAGTCAAGCCATCAGTGGGGACGAAGAAACAAGATGGGACATTGGCAGCAATTGTGGTCAAGGAAGGGAGGAAGAAACAAAAGGAAACCGGTGATTACCACATCATGAAGTTTATTGTTTGCTGCGGAATTCCACCAACGGTTGTGGATTCTGCCAAATGGAAGGACATGGTGGCCGCACTGAACCCCCACTATCAGCCCCCATCGTCAACGACACTCACCGAGAAGTTAATTGTCAACAAGGCCGCCAAGATCACTGCCACTGTTAACAAAATCTTGTTAAGGTGTCGCAACTTGACTATTACCTTTGACGGAGGTAAAATACGAAGGCCTAAATCAACTTACAGTGTTCACGTAACAACTGCTACATGCCGCACATTCTGCATGGAGCTGGATGATGCCTCACAGCTGAGTCACACAGCCAAGTATATTCTCGAAGTATTAGAACATGTATGTGCCTATCCCTGTTCTCAGACATCTAATAACTTTGATTACAGACAGTTACCAACATTGGGCCATGGAATTTTTGTGCAGTAACATCTGACAATACTGGAAATACTCGGAAAGCACGAAGGCTCCTCTGTGAAAAATATCCTCACATCCTTAACATACAAGATGGATGCCACCTGCTGAATCTTGCCATTAAGGACATATGTTTACTTCCGGAATTTGGAGAGGTGAGTCGTCACTACACTATCATTGAATCGAGTTTTCTGAGGTTGCTTGTGGCATGCAGATTATTAGTCAGATTCGGTCAATACTCGCATTCATGAGCCGCTCAACGTACTCTATGGAACACTTTAATCACCAGCATTCACGCCTTGGTATACATCGAGGTTTAGAGTACATTGGAGAAACACACTTTGGGACTATTTACTGGTCAGCATTGTCAGTGCAACATGGACTTCCTGCTTTTGCAGCCCTTGCAGAAAGCAATATAGACATCATGGTTAGTTCGAAAAAAACCATTCTCCACCCCACTGACATGATTATCTGCCAGGGCCACAATTCATTGTTCCTTCCTGGTGGCCGGAAAATCTTATTTGAACTCGCTTTGTCAAAGCTACTCCAAGTGACTGGACCATGGGCGAAAGGACTACGAGTTCTCGAAGCTGCTGATGTTACTGCTGACCATATCTACTATGTATTCTTAGGGATGATGTCGCAGCTCGAAGAAGATTTTCATAAAAATGAGTTCAGCTTGGGCCGGAACACAATCGAAGATATTCGTCGCATTGCAAACAGCCGGTTCAATGAGCTGGTCAATGAAACACCCCAATCACATGACCTTTACATTACTGCGTTTGTCTGTAATCCAGGTGTGTCCACTCATGGACTTGCCAACCACCCCACTGCTGATACCACTACTATGAAGCTTATCGGCATGCACCTGTGTACAAGGATATCAACCCGTTAACTGTGCCAACAATTATCATCAGCCAGGCTATGGATACTGGCATCTCTTGCTCCAAGAGGCCACCTCAGGATATGGTTGAATGTGCTGGACTGGCATTACAATGTATCTTGAGGCACGAGTATGGTGATATCTATGAGGCAGGGAGTGGCGTGATGAATCCAGCGGCTGCGATGAAGGCACGCAACCCAGCACTTTCAAAGTACACACCATACGACGCACTTCAATGGCTCCGCCAGCAATTCAAATCCTATCTCAATGGGGAGGATCCTTTTAACTGCAAGCCACGACTGAAGCAAAGCACCCTAGAGTGGTGGGCAGCACTTGAAAGTGACGAGTTTGCTGATGTGCTTGCGGTAAGCTCACGATCACTACATCAGTTGGCAGTCTGACCGGGGAGCTGACACGGACAATTTTTCATCATTAGCCACTTGCCAAAAAGATATATGCGACAGTGCCAGTTTCGATGGCAGATGAATGCACGCGGTCAACAGTAACATGGCTGAACTCACCGCACAGGAGTAGGCAAGAGGTTACGACTCTTCAAGATCATATCAAGATTCGACAGTGGCACCGTTACAGCTGGGATAAGGTATTTACCAATTCCTCTCACTCCGTTCATACATTTTTCATGACTCGGTTAGCATAACTCGAAAACACCATACAAGCCACTCGTTACCTGGCGAGACATGGAAGCCACAATTCGAGGTAAACAGTCGGAGTCTCCTAATGAGAGTGATCTACCACTTCCCGGGCATAGGCCGTCCCCACTCAATCCTGTGAACCCCTCCATCTCAGATGTCAACTCGGGTTCTGATGATGTTGATGGGATCTCGTGGTTGAATGGACCCTATGGTCTTGTGGAGGACTTTCGCGGCACTCTGGGAGACAGATTTACACTAGCTGGGTGTGACGGAATTGACCTAAGGTCAGCCTGGCTGTGGGATGTTATTTCTTCAGATCTGAGGCAACCTCAGCAGCCCAATGCATCTTTTTTGGACTCTTCCCCCACTCCATCATCTTCCCAGGTTGTTCCCAGCACCTCTGCATGGGATGAATGGGAGTAGATCTACTAAATCACTCTGTTTTCTACTCGAGTAGTAGCATTGCTAATTAACGTTAATTTGCATGGGTTAATTTGGGGCTTTGGGTCGTCGTTGCAAATTCACCGGTTAATTAGACCTGCAACCCAAATTCACAGTACACTAGTCATCAGTACATGCAGTTCTATCACTGAAATCAGAAAGCAAGTTACTCAGTGAGTCAGCTCATCCAGTTCTCTCAGTCAAATCAGAAGATCTGCATGTAAGGTGATCCAGTTCTGTCAGTTAAAGCAGAAGATAAGTCAGTCAGTCAGTCAGTGAACAGTCAAATGTCAGAACTGTCAGACTATAAGTTACTCAGCATCCCAGCATGTCAGAACAGTAATACTAGATGTTACTGAACAGTCAGGTTATAAGTCAGTCAATACACTAGCTTTCCAGGACTGTCAGATTATAAGTACTTGGGACACTAGCTTTTCAGAACAGCAGACTATCAGTTACTCAGTACACCAGCTTGTCAGAACTCTCCATCAGCAAAACAGTAGGTTTGACACAGAGGCACAGAGTGGCACAGACCCACAGATGGTACAGATTTTCCACAGAGCAAGTACAGACCCTACAGACCCACAGACCCATAGATGTAATCATTAATTTGCAAATATCCCACCCAAAAAAGGAGATATCACTAAGGTAATCATATTCCCATGGTCCAGTGATCATTAATGGCGCTCAGAGTGCTTATGCGACGGGCTATGGTAGACTATGATGTTGTTGATTCTTAGCTATAACTTTGCCGGTACTGCTAAGGCATTGGAACTCCGCCGGAGTATTGCGACAGTGGTTCCCGTGGCTCTAAAAGAGGACTTGTGTAGCACATACCGAAATACAAAAAGCTGTAGATATGCTGTATATATCATTTGAATTCATATGATTCCTCTTCTAATCTCATCTCTCCGCATTCCATTATGCCACGCCAGTCGAAGAGAGAACAACTCTTGCTTGAACTCAACAAGATCGCTGTAGATATTTCCTTCGCTCGAATCAAGAACGCATTAGGGTCTGACAAAGAAGACTCTCCATTAGCTTCGGAGATCGAGAGTCCCATAGTACTTACACCACCAAGCCCCCTGTCGCTACACCCGTCCGATTCTGATGATGCGCCCAAATCTGATTTGTCCCTTGTTGAAAGGGACGCGCACTTCGAATGCCTCCTTGGTGCCATCGCGGTGCTTCGTGACGAAGCCTGTACCACACGAGTGCTGTTCCGGCCCGCTGTACCTCTGATGCGTGCCCCCCAAATACAACTGTTACCTGCATTTGCTGACCACCGGCCGGATTTGTTTCGCAAAAAGCTGCGTGTCAATCCGGACACATTCAACTTCATTTTGGATTGTATCAGTGGCAATCCGATCTTCCAAAATAACTCACCTAACCATCAGTTGCCAGTTGCAATGCAACTGGCAATTTTCTTGAACCGTGTGGGACATTACGGCAATGTGATCTCGCTGGAGGATGTGAGGCAGTGGGCTGGGGTCAGCATTGGCTCGGTTATTAACTGCACTAATCATGTTATGATCGCACTGCTTGATCTGCACGATGACTTTATGTTCTTCCCGGGGGCTAATGATAGCAAGCTTGACAATGCGAGGGAATTTGTTGGAGTGTGAACGTGTGCGGCATGGCGGAATGGTGTCTTTGCAGCCAATGGATCAGCTGTGAAGCTGATGACAAAACCAAGTCTGTATGGGGAGACGTTCTACGACAGAAAATGCAATTATTCACTAAACTGTCAGGTCGGTGGACGACAGGTTGATCCAATAGGTGACTTACCTGTAGATGCAGCTCGTTGTGATGCCTCACAACCTCCAAATTGTCGACTACGGGCTCAGCCATCTGGGCAGCGTTCATGATGCATACACATTTCAGGCTACTCGGCTTGCACATGAACACGAGGAAATCCTACCAGCTGAACACTGGGTTTGGGCAGATAGTGCGTATCCATTGGAACCGTGGTGTTTGTCGCCTTTCAAGAGACCAAGGGGGGGGGAGCCTATCATGACTGCAGAGCATTTACAACCGCTACCTATCCAAAGTATGTCACCTGTGCTTGACGAAGAACGAGGTTTATTGACCATGCACTTACTTTAAGGTTCGAGTCCGGGTAGAACATGTGTTTGCAGCCCTAAAGGGTCGGTTCCAGTCATTGCGAGAGCTTCGCTTGCAGATCTGGAGCAAGCAAGACTTATATGTCGTGATTTACTGGGTGGAGTGTTGTTTGATCTTGCACAACATGATCGTGCATTTTGAGGGAGGAAACTGGGACGAAGGATCGACAATGGGCTGGGCTTTGCATGAGGGTCTGGAGTTCGAGAGGCAGCATGAGGATGTCGTCGTGAGTGAGGTTGAAGGCTCGCCCGGACAATGCTGCCGCACAGCGTTAATGCGGGATCTACTCACAGTCCAGTCATGCTGAAGAACCCTCACGTAGTAGATTACAGACACAAAAAATTCAGTAGCATTTTACAGGTACAACAAGCAGGTTGTACATGAGATTGTCGACATGGCAAGATATTCGTATGTAGAACCTACAAAGCTTTGTGATCAGACACACCAGTGCCGCCACTTGCACTACCACTGCGCTTCTTCGCCTCTAATTCAGCCAACATGATTTGCAGTCGAAGAGCTTCAGCCTGCTTCTCGAACAGTTGCGTCTGTGCAGTTGTAAGCTTGATGTCGAGTTGTTTGGACTCCTGCTGGCACCTGTGATTTAGCTTGGCTTCATGTCGCTGGTGAATGGCCTCCTCCCGACGAAAAACAAGTTCCTTTGAATGGATAGCGTACCCATACTTGGTGGAACTGTTGGATGCTCGTTCCCCTCTGAGCAATTCGGCCTCGTGCCTAAGATTATCTAAATGTGCTGGTATATCAGTCTTGGCACGTCCTACTGCCAGTTTGTGACCCCTCGTAAGACTTGGTTCTGAAGAGCGTGAGTAAGGAGATGCGAAGCGGTGTCGAGGGTGGGACAAGGAAGACAGAGCACTGCCAGACATCGGTGTGGGAGTTCCCCAACGATACGATGTCTCTGTGAATTTAGATGTGTCATGCGAATCCCAAGACTTGGTGCGGCGCTTGGTCTGGGGGGTGGATCTGATCTGCATACCAGACGAAACAGTCTCTTGCTAAAGGGTAGCTGTGAGATGGGTGGTTGATTTTTTGGCAGATAGTACGCACCCATGCTTGAACACCTGCAGAATACCCTGCGTCATTCCCAGTGCTTTCATCCATCTCAATGTCATCGCCAAAAGTCCCCCCGATGTCATTGTCTCTCCTATAAGCCCCCCCAATATCATTGTCCCTCCTGTAAGTCCCCCCGATATCATCATCCCTCCTATAGGGGATTCCCCCAGCATCATCATCCCTCCTGTAGGATGTCCCCCCAGCGTCATCTTGAAAGTCGTAGTCCCCTGCATGCTCACCCTCCTGCCCATCATCCTCACCTGTCCCACCATAGTCATAGTCACCCCAAGGAGTGCTGCTGACACCCTGATCGCCGGTAGCAGCGCTTTCCTGCAGCACTGCTGGATCACTGCTGTTCGTCGTGAAAAGGTCGTCGCTGGGGCATGTTGTGTTGGAGTTCTTGTGACTTCCGAGTACAGCGAGCACCGCTTACATAATATACCATACTCGTAGCTTCATCTTTTTTCCCTTACACCTCAGACTTCATCCTAACTCAAAGACTGAGGTAACATTCCTTCTTCTATACTATAGCCTATCCTTACTTATCCTTTGGGTAGTTCACACTCCTTAGGTTCGTTAATAGATATAGACTTCGTCCTAACTCGAAGACTGAGTTCACACTCCTTAGACTCAAGGTCCCACTCTGCGAACCTCCGTCAATAGGTTATGAGCCCCGCCTGTGCGGAACTATAGTCAAGAGTACACCAGTCTATCTAAGCCTACAGAATGTCCAACCCTTCTGCTTCGACTGCGATCCCTACTCGGGCATCAGCATCTACAGCACCCACCTCCACACTTACTACTGCCTCGTCAGTGAAAACCAAGCAGGCCTCGAGTCGCCTCTATGACATTCCGTCACTAGAAGACGATGGCTCGAACTTCCACACATGGAAGGTCAGGATCTGCATGATACTCGACGTACGAGACCTGTGGGATGTTGTTGGAGGAAACACGACTACTGCACCAGACCCATCAACTGATCCCATAGGCCATGCCGACTGGATGATCAAAGACAAGGAAGCCCGAGCCCAGATAATACTCACGTTGAAGGACGAACCCCTCACCGGAGTTCTCCATGCACCAACGGCAGCAGAGATCTGGACAAAGTTGTGTCAGCGGTATGAAGGGCACGGCAAGCAGACCATTGCCTATCTCATAGGTGAGCTCTTCCGTGGAACACTCTCGGCAGACAGTCCAATGCACAACCAGCTAAATGCTATGTGGCAAAAAGCACGCATACTAAAGTCACTCGGTCAACCCCTCGATGACTCCCTCATAGCCATCGCTATGGTAATTTCCTTACCACCTTCCTATGCAACACTCCGTACCATCCTGATGTCCTCGAATGACAAACTTTCGATCGACTCCGTAATATCCCAAGTGCTTGTTGAAGAGAAGTCACAGCAGCTTGCCTCCAGTGGGCAAAGTGCACTCGTTGCACGAACATCTGGACATTCAAAGTCAAACACGAAAGATGATAAGAGGAAACTGAAATGCGGGTACTGCAAAAAGAAAGGGCACAGCGAAGATGAATGTCGAAAGAAGAAAGCCAACGAGGCTGGATCAAACTCGACACCTGACCACAAGGGAAAATCAGGAGACAAGGAGAAAGACGAGCATTCAGCAAATCTCGCTCACATACCCTCTGTGCACAATGCGCCGCTCTGCCTCTTCGTAGCACAAACACACAGCCACATCCCTCGCACGCACTGGATACTAGACTCCAGAGCCTCTGCACACATGTGCTGTCAATACAGTTGGTTCACCACCTTCAAACGGCTTGTACCTACACAGCCAATCACAGTTGGAAATGGAAATACTGTGTCTGCGGTCGGAGTCGGCCAAATAGTCCTCGATACAGATCTGGGGAACGAGGGAGAAGGCCATGTCATCTTACATGATGTCTACTATGTGCCAAACCTTACCTCGAACTTGCTCTCGATTGCGTGCCTTGCCAGCCAAGGAATAAGAACCACCTTCGAATGGAACAAGTGCAGCTTAACTGCCGGACCGACAACTGTTGGAGTAGCCCATCAGCACGACACTCTGTACAAGCTCGCCACCAGAACACATACTCAAAAGCCTGCCATGCACACTTCGTATAGCCCTATTGCAGGCCACATACAATGTTCAAGCATAGCACGCCAACCAAACTCCGAAGGGAAACTACCAGATGAGACAAACCCATCTACATCCTATTCTGACAACTCCCGTGTGCTCAATCGGCCCTACTCAGCTATGAGCAAAGACCTACAACTGGTATCTCGGACGCACCGCTGGCTAAACGACGAGAGGCCTGGCCTGACTGAAAAAGTCCTCGCCCAGACTGAAATCGACACCAACGAAGGTCCTGGGATCTCCATTACCAAAGGCAGTGGTGAATATGGCTCGACGGAGTCAAACACCCACCTTGTGTGCAAGGGGAACCACCACGAGAACCCGAAGGCAAGAATGCGAAGCAACGTAGTCGAACGCACCACCCACATGTATGCTCCACCTGGCAAGCTCCGGGGGCACAACATAATACACACAGGTCGAATCCGAAACCATCTACAAAATAATTCTACACTCGACACTGAGCCAAACGAGGTTGTCACTGGAGAAACACGATCAGCGCTCTGCTCGCAATTGATCACATACTCCGTACACATACCTACGTCCGAGCCTCAACTCCCTACTGCTGCTACATCACTCGAGGACACACAGGTCGCATTAACGAGGACCCCGCATGCACCCGAACGCATGTACAGGCAAGACTGGGACACTTCAGGCCTAGCACCCGGTATCCGAGTCCCAAAAAGCGATACTACAGACCCTATACAAGTGATAACGAGTGCACCACCTGTAAACACTCAGGATACGACCAGTGAAGCAGAGCCGAAGCCTCCAAACTCACCGGTCACCCCTGCAGCTGCAGATGCAGGCAGCATGTGCACAGAAACGGACCAAACGAGCCCGGATCTTAAATCGGGCACTCGAAATGTTGAGGGGGGACACAGGAATGTTCAAGACGATCCAAACGAGCCACTCATCGACTTCGATCGGCCTCCGATGCTGTCTAACGAGCCTGATAAGTGCTCAGTTCAGTTTGAGGCCCTCACCTCGAAATTCAAAAAAACTGTGGCTTCAAACCCACCTGCCAGTCCATCAGAACGTTCTCGCACCCACTCCGAAGCCAGAGAATGGTTACGACGCCCGAAACGATGGAGTTCTCGCCTGAAATTGCCCTATCAGTCAAAACCAGCACCCCAGCAGCTCAAACCTCTCTATCTTACCCAAAACGGCTGCATTCTTGAATCTAACAGTGTCAGAGCGACACTACAGACCCACAGTCATGAAACGAGAGACGACACCAGTGGAGGGAGCGTGGTGACGGGGGGAGAAGGAAAACGAGCCCACTGCGAGGCTGTGGAGTCGCGTTACAACGGTCAACAACGCACTGCTTACAAATCACGCACACGCAGCAACCAACTCGAAATACCAGACAAGGCCAGTCAACATCTTAATGGGACACCTCGGGGCCACTGCCGTCGCAAAAATATATCTGTTTTATAGCTACAACGAAGAGGGCTAACACGGTATGGTTTATTTCTCAACCAGAGACTCGCTGAGGGAGCGTGTTGGAGTTCTTGTGACTTCCGAGTACAGCGAGCACCGCTTACATAATATACCATACTCGTAGCTTCATCTTTTTTCCCTTACACCTCAGACTTTGTCCTAACTCGAAGACTGAGGTAACGTTCCTTCTTCTATACTATAGCCTATCCTTACTTATCCTTTGGGTAGTTCACACTCCTTAGGTTCGTTAATAGATATAGACTTCGTCCTAACTCGAAGACTGAGTTCACACTCCTTAGACTCAAGGTCCCACTCTGCGAACCTCCGTCAATATGTTGCACCCCCTCGCACAAGTGAGAGCATATCTTCAGACCAGTTCATTCATTGATCGGATGTAAATGGCCAGGCGTCGAAGGAGGGATTTCCCCTCCAAATTGAGTCAAGATCTTCGAAGTGGGGGAACGTGCTTATGATTGTTTCTGCAAGGACCTTGAGTATTTGTAAAACCACCATGCTTCAGAACACTTACCACGAAGGTTACTTGTGCCAGGTGCTACACACACACCCGTCTGATTGAGGCTCTTTACATGTTCATGGTACTTGTCTTTCAAACTTCGCAGGGTCAGTATTACAGTAGAGTATGTAGAACTACTGATCACTTACCTTACGAGACGATTCATGATGGACAGTTGGAACTTGTCCGAGTTGACAGCCCATTGCCCCCCATAAACGGGATCACCTGCGAAGATGTGACTTGCAATAGCGAGTCGTACCTCCTTTTTGTTGCGGCCGGATGGCTTGTCACCAGGGGCTGCTGGTGGGGCGCTTGATGGTCCCCCAGTGTTCTTATCATGGAAGAGGATGTGGTGATCAGCGGCATGGTTGAGTAGCCAGCTGACAAGTGTTGGAGGTTGTATCCGTTTCCCTTACAGCATACTCATATTATGTAATGCTCGACTCTTAGCCCGGACAGTTTTTCCGTACACACCTCAGTTTCGACCAACTCGAACTGAGGTGAGAATACCCATTACTACCTTAATGATTGGACAGTTTACTTACACATACGTTAGACATTCTTTTGCTAGGTAGATAACTGTCCCTGTTTAGTTTCGACCAACTCGAACTGAGACATTCTTTTGCTAGACTTACTTCCTCTGCCGTCCGCAGCTGCATAACCTGCAAAAACAAGTAGCTCTGTGCAAGTAGTGTCCCACTGAATTGGCGGAAGCCTAACAGGAGCATTTTCACCTGATGCTGGACTGTTCCCCCTCCCCCCCCACATAGCCGCCCGGTTAGAACCCCTGGTACCCATACCTCTGGAAGATCCTTCAGTGGGGTTTGCTGCTGCATCTGCGATCCCCCTCGATCCCCTACCCTTATTCCCCCTTGACCTAGTGGCTCGCCAAGGTGAGCTTCTTAAAGCCGGACCACAGGGCGTTGTGCTTCCCGAGGCCATGAGCGAGCCTCTAATTGATTGCCTTCTTGCAAGGCGTGCAGACTGTCTTAGAGATGGAAAACGATGGACAGACATGTTTCAAGGTCCACAGAGGCCCGGCAGCCATGCTGGACTCATGGCAGGCATGCCAAATGTAAACCTTAAAATTTCTGTGCAGACCATAGCTGCACCATAGCCCATCACTTAAGCACTCTGAGCACCATTATTAATATGAGAAAGTCTACTGTATAAAAAATCTGTCTGGTAGAGTTCTTTGAATGATCAATTAGAGCAGTTTTACAAAGAGATTTCTCATTTCATGAGGATTTGTGTGTGTTTTGAATTTTGTACAAAAGTAGTGGTGACTAGGTGACATGCACCATAGACATTTGAACATCTATTACATAAACATGCGGGGATCCTCGACGTCGGACCGAATCCTTACACTTTCCCACGGCGATTCGGCTTTCGAGACAGGGTAACCCGTGCAGCCCCAAGCAGGGTAATGGAACATCTAGAGGGGCTTGCCCTGGATATCCTCGAACAAATGGTTGCATCGATCATAAAGCCAAGCAGCCGTGCACCGTACAACACTAATGCTCGTGGTCTTTCCCCCTTCAACTATGCTAGGTACGGGAGGCTGGAGGTGGCTATTTCAGACCGCAGTAAGGAAGGACTAAACGAGTAAGCACGTCGAAAGTATTTCATAAATTAACGTGCAACGATATGTCTGCAGGAGCCAGCGTGTACTTCGTTATCCGGCGGGGGGAAATCGCACAAGCTCGAAGCATATAGGTAAGGCGGACACGATGTTGTTTTGGGACGCCCCTCAAACTTCGCAAGCCCAACTGCTAAGAATTATGAGCTATGCGCATCGAGCCCTTGAACAGGGTGTCCCGCTAACGAAACGGTAGGATTATTTCTTTATTGATTCTCTTGTGATTTGCGCATACACGCCACTTCAGCGACATCTACTATAGAGATGTCAACCTCTTCAGGTCTCAAAAGATTGTCGATCGGGTATGCGCCGTTCCCTCTTGTCTGTGAGGTTTTAGCTCAACAAATTCGTAGTTTATCGACGACTTAGCAGCGACTCTACAACGGGACCGAACCGACCTGAATATTGTGAAGAACCTTTTGATCGCCCTACCGGGGCAACTGATATAACTTAATACAGCGTGCCACGTCCAAAGGATTGGTCTGCGGAAGTTGCCTGGTCATACATGTATTGGAAGGGGGAGAAAGGTCGCGTTTGAATGATCATGAGGTACGAGATTTGTTAGCCGAGTTGGTTGTGTCTGCTAATATTGTAACCTAGGGCACACTAATCCCTGCAGGAGAAGACGTTGGTCAATTTGAGGTTGAGAACCGTGTGGCATGGGTTCTTGTTGTTGAAAAGGAGGTAGCTGTCATTAATCCCGAACTGATCGCCACTGAAAGACCACCGTTTGAAGGCAATTTTCCAGACCCTCTGCCGGTTGAACTTCACAAAGCACCCGGCACTTCCGGGTCCAGGTTTGATTGTAACGGTCGGTGAACTTGCACGTCTTGTTAATCCTAGCCAACCGTCGTAGGGGAAGGGTTATCCAGATGTCGCAACCCGTCGTCTAGTCAAGATGCTCTCCGACAAACTTCCCAAATGGTAATTTTCAAAAGCCCTTACGCATGCGCTGATATGTTTCAGTATCCCAATCGTCGCTCTAGTGGACGCGGACGCATATGGCCTCGACATATTGTCCGTGTATAAGTACGGCAGCCAGAGTTTACGACACGAGAACGAAAACCTCGCTGCTCATCGTGTGGAATGGCTGGGCATCCGAACATCCGAGCTATCTGAGTGAGCTATGATTTTTTTGCGCTGTATGTACCAGTATCGCACCTGGAAGTATACTTTTCCCCCCAGATTCAAGATTGACCCAAATATGTTGATACCCATAACAAAACATGACGAAAGAAAGGTGGACGGTGTTCGTGAATGTCTTATGATTGTCCCTCAACCCATGTTGCTCCAGGCTCGCAAGATGCTTTGTCGGCCTCCAGAGAACATGCCAGTAGAGTGGAGGTATTTTCCTATCGACCTATTTTGGGGGTCTATAACTCATCACGCCCAACGCTCAGGCATGCTCTCATGCATATTTTAAAGATAAGGCGCAAGGCTGAAATTGAGATCCTTTCAAATGCTAGGAAAACTAGCACCGTTACCGAGCACGATTCACTATCCCTGGAGAGTTATTTGTGTAAAAAGATTTCACGGTTCATTTCTGGGATGTCTTAGTCTAATTCCATATTTCACTGACCTGGAAAATTCCCGTTATCGGTCTCTGTAATTACCCTGGAACCAGCGCAGAGCGTGTTGTCGGACCCCTCCAGTGGGAACAGCGCCCGAGGCGTAGCTGATCCATCCTCAGAAGTCGTGATTGGCATGTACCAGTGTCGACGACCGGCGTCTAAGGTTGAATATTTGAATGAGGACCGCTCGAAGAAAGACAGAAATACGACGCCGTTGTGGCCAGGAGGGAAGAAGGGGGGCTTTGATCCAACAATTAAACGACCTCAGCGCACCAACGGAGAGAACTGCTGCCTATGCTAAAGGGTTGTTCAATGCCGAGACTGAAGATCCTGCAGGTCCTAGTACGTATTTGATACGCTCACACGTAAACCGTGATAAAGAATGGTGCGAGTGGATCCACCCCTGAAACTAAAGACCTGACGAATGCCGTAGCAACGGGCCGTGGTTTAGTAAAATTCAGGACGTCTGTTACTGTGAAATACACTTATCAGTTGAATACGGGAGGTCCATTGGGGCCCTGTAAATGCGATGATACCTTGTTCAATTATTCGTTTATCAAGCATGCGAGTATAATCAAACATTGCAACTTTGTCATTAGATTACAAGTGCACTAGCCCAAGTTTCTCCGCCAGTTACCCAGGTCCAACCGCGCCAAGAGATACCGAAGCGATTCCGTCCCTCCAGGGGGAACACGGCGCTCGTCTGTCATGCCAAGCACCAGTGGGTCGGCGTCTTGGACGAGTTTAGCATCCTTCTCCAAGAGGGCGTCTAACGCTTCCAGCTGCACACCAATTAGAACACGGTGGGATGTGGGCTAATCGGAAGACAAACCAGGGTGACAACCTTTTTGCGAAAGGCGCCATAGAGTGTGCAGATTTTGGAGCCGATTGCGAGGTCTGACTGGGCGGCACCCGGTTCTGTCACAAAAACGCAGAACTCTAGTACGAGTTCCATTGCACCTCGCAGATTATCTCCCGCAGCCCTCTGAGACGATCGCAAAAGACAAGCACTGAGGATGTCGTTGAGTACAGAGGAATGGAACTCTGAGAGGGCGAAGACATCTCGAAATTCGCGGAGACTATTTGAGGGCATACGTTCGCGGCACGCTGCGATTTGAGAAAGGAAAGGGTCGAAATTGCCACCAATAGCAATGTCGTACACGTATGTCAGAAGAGTGCTGACGAAAGAGTGTGCCGCGAAACGGAATTGCCAGACAAGTCTACCGCAGAGCGGAAATTCACTGAGAGACCGCGTGGGGGGCAGACACGTCAAACGGTAGACAGAGCGGACGGCAGCTTCAACTGCGATCTGACTTCAGATATGATCATACACATAGTTTACCACCTTACCCCGCATCAATCGCAAAAGAAACGAGAAAATCCGCTGGTACTTCGACAGTACGATTGGTGTAATGAGTACCTCCATGGGGTGTGGTACTTTGTAATCAAGATAGAGGAAGTCCAAGGCCCTGGGAATTATCAGTGCTCTTGCCAAGATGAGTACGGATCACGGACTCGATAGCTAAACATGAGCGTAGGTTAGAATTTTGACAACGAGGAAAAAGAGAAGCTCACAAAGAGGGTTCAACCACCGCTCGCGACCCGTGCCCACCGGGAGATCCCGCACCGCAAACCCCAGGCGAAACTCAGCCTCATCCAGGACATGTAGAACGCCCTCCGGACCCGATTTCGACCACCTATTGTGTCGACGTCCACACTCCTGCGCATCGACGATCACAGTCCGCAGCAGAAAGCTGAGATCAGAGCCACCAGGTGGCCAACTATCTCTAGCTGTGAGGGCAGGTGCCAATCCAACGGCCCGAATGTTGATGGGAGGAAGTGTGGATACGTGAGCAGTCTGCGGCTGGTGAAGTAATGAGCCAAACGTTTTCACAGCACCGTCTTCCTTTCCGTAGGTGTCGGAAAATAAGGCCTCCCCGAGTCTTGATTTGAATGCATGAGAGGTTAGTAGCATATGCGAACGGAGTAAGGTCAGATGTGCATCAGCGCAAAGGGGAGACGACTCGTCGAGAAATACAGAAAGAAAGGCTCTAGAAATTAGGAGGGCATGGGATTCGAGAGGAGTAAAGACTAAGCCACAAAGCTGAGAGAGGTTGGGCATTATGAGCGGTAGTGACTCGGGAAAAGTAGCCATGAAGTCAGTTATTGCCGGATGTGCATCGCCGTGTCTAGGTTCCGCTGCGCCCATGAACCTTGGTTCCAAATCAAAAACCTTGAATTCGTCGAGAACGGAGCCGTGGCTGTCGGTCACGCCGGAACAACCTCTCAGTGCGGGAGCAGGGCTCGATTTAGGGTTGCGAGAATTACCCCAGGCTTGGAGGATCTCGGCTTCCGACCACAACCACGAAATGTCTTGGGAAGCCCCACTCTGCGAAAGAATCCAATGATTTGGCTGGGCAGCCGCTAGCAATCTGAGTGACTTCCTTGCGATTGGTAGGACGTCTGCCAGGCTAGGAGGAACAAATTTTGGGAAGATATGTTCCACTTCCGGAGAATTACGTTGCCAAGTCCCTGCGGGATCTCCCCCAGTATATGGCCCCAAAAGATCTGGACGAGCAAGTTCTTCGCCTATCCATAGATGCCTCGCACCATGGTTAGGGTAAGCGACTGACCCGCAAAGACCAGCGATGTACGGCATCGAGGAAGCAGTCAACATGTAAGCCATGGCCGCAATCACCCGAGGCGGTGATGCCACCTCCACATGCTGCTCGAGTACTTGATATATGTGACTCAGTAGATCCACTGGGTCCGTAAAAAGTTCGCGGTAATTTTCCGGGGAAGTTTCGAGACTCTTCATCAATCAGCGATCTCTCTGCCAAGAAGAAAACACATGGTATACCCTATGACACATAGTGGCGACGGAGCTTATTATCTGCTCCTCTTCCGCATAACGTAACCAAATTGCTACAAAGTCAGTTGGGTAAGGGGCATCGCCGGATTTGAACAGTGGGCCTCTGGACAATTGTTCCCTTAGAAAGCCCAGAAGAGTTGAAAGCCCATGTGCAAAAGCATGAATAGTCGGGTCTGTGTGATTCCCCCTACAAACCAGGTTAGCCCCAACCCCAATAACTAAAGGCCGGCGATTGTATACCTGTCACGAAGATCGTGAGCGAGCAACTCCATACGGCGCATGAGACTTCCCAAGTCAAGAAATCGCTGCAGATAACTAACGGAATGTCAGTTGAAGGTAGAAATGAAACACTGCCTTACTCTGGGGCCATAAACCAGGTCCTGTTCCCAACCAAAACAGCCTTTGAATCAACTCTCAAAGAACTCTGTTGCACGAATAACTCCAAAGACCTGTCCCACACGTACAGACGCGAGGAGCTTCCCAACACAAGCAACCTGAGGGACATAACCAGATTATCCGGTGCGTCATAGACCACCGTATCTGAAAGGACACTGAGACTGTGAACCTTGGGAAACTTTCCAGAGATGGGTCCCTACTCTTGTTGTATGAAGCCAAATTGCTGGGGAGGTTGCTCAGTCAAGAATGGCATCTTCAAGATGCCACTGATTCGGGGAGGGGGATTACCATCCCACGACATTATTTGGCACTGTCATGAGCGAGTCCAGAAATACCCGAACCGACGAGGAAACATCGACTTACTAGTGATCGGGGGTAAATCAGAGCCTGACTCCACAAACGAGCCTGACCGTCTTCCCGACCACGATGCGATGGAAGTTCGTCTCTGGAAAAAAGAGCTTCGCTAGAGTGACGAAGATCGGTATCACTGGTCGTCCAAAGGTGTGGAGAGCGAGTAATGGGGTCTTGCGGCCCGTTGTCTAACGAGGGAAGAGAGAATTGAGGCAGTATAGGTGGCAGAGCAATGAAGGGGAATGCAGGGTTCCTCTGCTCGGACTCGCGGTCGATGGTTTGGGCCATTGGTGGAAGAAAGCAGCAGTTCGTGTGACAGTAGTAACTGCAGTCCGCCGCAGAAGTAAACGTGTTGAATCCATCGCACACGTCGTCCGAATACTACACGCAGCAAAACTTCAAAGCACAGATCGGCGAGTTCGCGATTTACTCTCTCTGCTACGTCGCACTATACCAGGCCATCACTCCATACTGCGTGAGCGTCGCGCGTGCGTGGCTGAACGGCGCGTTGTTTGTTGTAGTTTGGTCACCCTTTGCGAATGACATGTCTTCGCGCTTCCAAACCACTACTGACATGGCCAGTCATGTCCGTCGACCCCTCAGCGCCCGCCAGCAGGAAGTCCCTCTCGGACTCTCGCAGCAGAAGCCACCAGGCCATTCCTCGAGTCCAGTAAAGCGCCCACGCTCTCCCGAACCCAACGTGGACCTACAAGCAAACCCCAAGCGGGCGAAGGCTGTTAACACCGACTCCGCAACGTTGGCCACGCCAAATAATAAGGAACGCAGGGACAGGGAACAGAGGAAGCTACTACGTGAAGCTACCAAGAATGAATTCCGTGTCAAATACACGCGCGCATTTCCAAGCTTCGTCTTTTACTTTGACCTAGATCAGTTGGATTCGCAATCCCCAGCGTTTAGGAGTTCCCTCATATCCAGAGTAATTTCACTTGGGGCCGTATGTCGCGTGTCTTTCTCCGTCACATCATATTCCAATCTGCATTAAATAGCGCGTCGACGACTTCTTCTCTAACGAGATCACTCATTTGATTACGGACGAAGTCGTACCAGCGGCAGATGAGACTGCTTGCAACAAAGAAAATGCGCACTCCACTAAATGTCCTGCTGGGCGATCATCGCTATGGCTCAAGAGCCCTATCAAGCTTAAGGGCCGGTGGGTGGCAAGTTCTAAGTGTCACACTTTCGCTCATTCATTCAAACGTCCAGTAATGCTGACGATGGTTGCGCACAACAATACAGCCTTGTAGAGAAGGCACAGGCATTTGGAATGAAGATTTGGAATCCCACAAAGTTAGATAGTGTGCTCGAACGGTGCGATCTGCCTGCACCAGCACACCTCAAACAAACTTCAAGTTTGCAATCTACTTCTGTCGCCACCGCCGCGAGCCAGCGGTCCCTCACTCGCCTGCTTGCGTCAGAGCGCCTCCATGGGACTACCGAGCGCGATCCTACTCAGAAGCGCCATGACTTCCGGTATTTTTCAAAATCTAGTTGCTTTGTCATAGTGGAGGACGTAAAGCAGGAACTGGCCACCATTCATGTTCTCGAATATCCCATCACCAAAGGGAGAGATGGCAGAGAGCGTGGTGCCTGGCCCGTCCTCTATTGTCATCCTCACGCTAGGGGGCCCTTCATCGAATTCGATGAACGCGAAAGGAGACGATGGGAGAAAAGTAAGCGTGCGGAAGAAGCTCGAGAACACGAGAGGCAACGGAAAGCCGCCAGAGAACTCCAGCAGAGGAAACGCGCTGAAACTTCTCAGGTACCTCGGAAAGTCGGAGATCTTCGCCGCTCAGTGTCTATGAACAACCTACACCGTCAAGTCACGGCAGGTTGTGCGGATGAATTCGTAGATCTGGATGGTGATATCCCCGATACCCAGCCATCGGCCAACGCCTCAGGCTACTTGGCGTCTACTTGTACGGGCACCTACGTAGCTGCGTCAGGCAATAGCGTAACAATCGCATCCACAACGGGAACTACTTCGACCGTTGGCGGCGCGCTTAGGACTTTGGACCTGTCAGCACACCTACGAGGACGCATCCAACAACAGATCGTAACGTCGCGCAAAGCCTCTTCTCTCAGTGTGAAAGGCTCCCAGAATAGGAAGCCCGTCGCAATGGGGCCCCCTGACGTTATACCTGACCGTGCGCTTCTCAGAAAGAGCCGCAGCACCAATACGTTGCGGCTGCCCAAGCGGGAAGAAGGGACTAAGCCTGGTTATTGTGAGAGTTGCAGAGTCAAATTTGACGATTTTGAATACGTGAGCACCGTTGCAGGCACACGTCAACCCTTACTGATGGTCATCAGCACATAAGGGATCGCAAGCACCGGAAGTTTGCTGAGGATGACTCAAACTATCTACAGTTAGATTTCCTCCTTGACCGAGTAAAGCGCCGTACCCGACAGCACTCTGGCGAAGAAGAGCCGCGTTCCACAACAGAGTACCAGTTCCATCCTACAGTGCAAGGTGCAGGGAGCCCTTCTTCGATAGGTTCCCAAAAAACTCTCGAGTATACCGCCATGTTGGACCACGAAATTGAAGACGAGGGTGAGACTATGGATTTGAACTAATAGTGTAGGAGCCGTGATTCTTTGACAACTATACTTTACTGCAGTTTGGGTTTCACTTGCATTCCTCCTCAATTGTCAAGTGTAACATAGGTAAACACGCTTGGTATTCCATCGCATACACGTAACGTTTACTTCGTCTGCGCAAGCCCCTCGCCTTCTCCCAGACAACCTAAGAGCCATAGCTTCGATTCTTGACGGTGATAATGGTAACTTGCAACAAGGTAACGACCCCGTCTTGCGCAATACCTGGGTCGTTGTCTTAAAATCGAAAAGAACATGTCGAAAACACTGCATACCGTGGTTAATACCTTCCGAGCCAGGCGGGAGCAACCCGGTTATGTTCTCGGCTGTGGTTGAATAAGTGATACCGTCGAAGTTTGTTATTCCAACTGCAGCTGCCACCAAGTTATTGCTGAAACCAAACCTTCAGTAACAGCGAAAAGTAGACGATAACTCAGGAGTACTCACCGACCGATATTGTAGCCGTTGGGTACGGGGTTATGATTTTCGGTTGCGGGCTGGGGACAAGGTAAATGCCGCAGTTTGTAAGCATCAAGGGTGGTTACCGTATACGTACCTCTTCTTGCGACACTCTACCACGGTGGAGTCAGCGCCGGAGATGATGGAATTGGTAGGACGTACGCCAGAAACAATGCACCACTGTTTGCTGACCTGCCATTCTGACGGAACACGCTTTGTAGAGTGGTAGACGGATCATTATTACAAAGGGCAACAAACGTTCAGCAGTTGGATCCCGTTTACCGAAAATGGTTGCCACCGACGACACTTTCCAAACAAGTTCCGATACCGGCATTGTCGTAGTCTTGACGAAGCTCGTATGTCTGGTTGACCCAACCATTTCCGTCTCCGAGATTGGCGGACATGAGCCCGCCTAGGTGGATATTGAAGCATTCCTCAGAGCTACAAAACGGATGCCAGTTACACAATGGATTGAGGAGAGGGTGCTTATACACCTACAAACCGATGGCACGGGCGTAGTTAACGATGCCGACGTCCGTAAGAGCTGCCGGCGTGCTCAATCCTGAGATAATAACCTGCCAGGAGTGAGCAAGAGCACGTGGAAAACGGACGGAAACATACATTCAAGGGTTCACCAAAACCATCGCCAGCATTCTCCAGCATGGATCCTCCCCCGGAGGAGGGGTTATAAAATGCTACGCCGCTTGCATGGAGATTGTTGGTCATGCGATGTAAGAAGTAGGTGGAAAGAGAAAGAAGGGAACTGAAAGTCAACATGGTTGGGTTAAGTGAGGGGACACACGGCGTGGTTTAATGATACGAGGGGTATATAATGGCTCTGGACCATGGTCGGCATTGCGAACGTGCCAGGCAACACTTTCCAAGATTGGGTCGGCAAAGAGTGCTTCGTTTGTCCTCATGCAGGTTCTTCTGGCCCTGAGACTGCACACTGGCCCCCGCAACTCCCACGAAAAAAGGAACGTGAGCCATCAACGCTCGCGAATTGAATTCATAGGAGAACCGAGCGGTACAAGTGTCAGTGTCACAACGAAGTAATACGAAGACCTCAAGTACTCACAAACCGCGTGCAACGATTATTTCCAGATCATAATCATGACCAACCCCTCTTCTCACCTCAGAACAGGGATCTGACCTCACTGCCTACCACGAATGGTAAGGATACGAAGCAAATCTGTTACGGGTTTGGTCAGAGGACATGGCAACCTGGCTGAGCACCCGCAAAACATCGATCCGGACTTGTGGGATCCGGGAGTGGTTGCGAGCCGGATATCATCTCGGTTCTACCGTGATTAGCAAAACATGTCTCAAATGTTCTTATGTACTATACGCATCAGCAAACTAGTCTGCAGCTGTACAATGCTGTACAGCACTGTACAGTGCCCACAGTGCCACAGCAAGGTCCCCCCCTGTACAGTTGCCTCACAGTCCATCTACAGTGCTGTACAGTCCAAGTCACCTGTACCAACTTGTACAGTACTACGCTTTTTTGCTAATACCATTACGCTTTTTTGGCTAATACCACTACCCTTTTTTGCTAATACCACTACTACACTTTCAAAGTAATAGGCTTATCACTCCATCAAACAGAAATCAAGTCAAAAGTAGTAATATATTCAAATTCAAGTACTACCACATAAGAGGCTAATAGTACTACGCTTTTTACTAGTACTACTACGCTTTTTCCTAATACCACTACCCTTTTTGCTAATACTACTACACTTTTTACTAATGCTACTACACTTTTTGCTAATACTACTACGCTTTTTACTAGTACTACTACGCTTTTTCCTAATACCACTACGCTTTTTGCTAATACTACTACACTTTTTACTAGTACTACTACGCTTTTTCCTAATACCACTACGCTTTTTGCTAATACTACTACGCTTTTTGCTAATACCACTACCCTTTTTGCTAATACTACTACGCTTTTTCCTAATACTACTACACTTTTCCTAATAGCACTACGCTTTTCCTAATAGTACTACGCTTTTTTCCACTACCACTACACTTGTGGGTAATCAAATGTGTGGTAGTAGTGGGCTAGTGGCATACACTACCCTATAGTAGGAATTGGCCATTGTTTGGTCGGCTTTGGCCGCTTGTGCGAAAGGCGTGAGTTTTGGTGTCCACTATATCGCGTTTTTGGGTATTTTTGTGACTTTGCAAAATTTCAAGGGATTAGTGGCTGTGCCCACTACACAACAATCCTAATCATCACTACGCTTTTTTGCTAATCAACACTACTGTACATTTCTTAGTCACACTACAAATATTTGGTAGTCCAAAAAAGCGAACTTTTACTACACTTTTGGTAATCAAAAGTGTACACAACACTCAGCTACTCAAACACTAATCAACACTACACTTATTTGGTAGTCAAAAAAGCGCCACAACACTACACTTTTGGTAATACTCATCTACACTACACTTTGCTAATCAAACACTACACAACACTACACTTATTTGGTAGTCAAAAATGCGGACTTTACTACACTTCCGCTAATCAATAGTCTACACAACACTTTGCTAATCAAACACTACAAAACACTACTCTTATTTGGTAGTCAAAAATGCGAACTTTACTACACTTTTGGTAATGCTCATCTACACTACACTATGCTAATCAAACAATACAAAACACTACACTTATTTGGTAGTCAAAAATGCGGACTTTACTACACTTTTGCTAATCAATAGACTACACTACACTTTGCTAATCAAACATTACAAAACACTACTCTTATTTGGTAGTCAAAAATGCGGACTTTTGCTAATCAATAGTCTACACAACACTTTGCTAATCAATGACTAATCAACACTACACTTATTTGGTAGTCAAAAAAGCGAACTTTACTACACTTTTGGTAATGCACAGCTACACTACACTTTGCTAATCAAACACTACAAAACACTACATTTATTTGGTAGTCAAAAAAGCGCCACAACACTACACTTTTGGTAATACTCATCTACACTACACTTTGCTAATCAAAACACTACAAAACACTACACTTATCTGGTAGTCAAAAAAGCGCACTTTACTACACTTTTGGTAATACTCATCTACACTACACTTTGGTAATCAAAACACCACAAAACACTACACTTATTTGGTAGTCAAAAAAGCGCACTTTACTACACTTTTGGTAATACTCATCTACACTACACTTTGGTAATCAAAACACCACAAAACACTACACTTATTTGGTAGTCAAAAAAGCGCACTTTACTACACTTTTGGTAATACTCATCTACACTACACTTTGGTAATCAAAACACCACAAAACACTACACTTATTTGGTAGTCAAAAAAGCGCACTTTACTACACTTTTGGTAATACTCATCTACACTACACTTTGGTAATCAAAACACCACAAAACACTACACTTATTTGGTAGTCAAAAATGCGCACTTTACTACACTTTTGGTAATACTCATCTACACTACACTTTGGTAATCAAAACACTACAAAACACTACACTTATTTGGTAGTCAAAAAAGCGCACTTTACTACACTTTTGGTAATACACATCTACACTACACTTTGCTAATCAAAACACTAATCAACACTACACTTATTTGGTAGTCAAAAAAGCGGACTTTTGCTACACTTTTGGTAATACACATCTACACCACACTTTGCTAATCAAACATTACAAAATGCTACACTGATTAGGTAATCAAAAATGCGCCACAACTCTACACTTTTGGTAATAAAATGTACACTACACTACACTAATAGTATATTGCCTATATCTCAGCCATTTCTGCATGGATGGATGATGTAAGCATACCTCTGGGGTCCTCTAGTCAGGCACTACAACTTTCATTATGACATCTTTGAAATTTAATTTTTGAGACATCCAATTTTTCCAGTATTTTGCATTTTTCTCACCCATTTTTGGGCATATTGATGAGATAAGCATGTTCCCACAATCCTGTGATCCACCCCCACAACTCTCATTATGACATTGTGGCTGTACAGTGACATCTGTGGGAAGCCCCTATCTCTGTAGCACTGTGTGTCTGTAGGCCTGTCACTCTGTGGGAGCCTGTGGGGGACTGTGGGCTGTGTGACATTACCATGTCACACAATTGTCACACTGTACCTGACTGTGCACTGTGACACTGTGACACTGTGGCACTGTGGGTAAGCTGTGACATTACTGTGGCACTGTGGCCCTGTGCAAAAGTGACTGATTTGCTGATGACCGTCGGATCCAGTCATCCAGCACGTTTTACCCCCGTTGTAAGCTAGCCTCGGAACATCCGAGTTATGATGTGTTTCCATCTAACGACGGTTTGGAACATTTACCGTTATTATTTTACAATCAAGTCGCCAATCTGATTGGCAGTCGTACCCAAGAGGGGGTGGTTTGTGACCGAATGTCACATCCGCAAGTAAGTTTAACTGGGCTGATCGCGGGTGAAAAGATATTACGCACCGCACTGCTCAGTTCCTACTACTGAAGACTCTAAATCGTACCGGCAAAACCTTCGTCGCTGGAAGGATTGGTACCCTCTTTCTTTTCTTTTTTTTTGTCCATTCAATTAGTGGGCAAGAACTATTGCTTTATTTTGTCACACCAGCGCTATTTGAGCAGCCATCTCCTGTACGTGTAATCTTACATCACTCTTCCCGTTTCTTCGAGCTGAAACTGCCCTCCCGCTCGTACATACCCTTTTCTGTTATATCTGACACCTCTGCCAGAACTCGGGCGCATTTAATCTTGGATCTACTGGTATTTAGAAATGGTCTCCCATCCGTCACCCAACTTGTCCAAACCTGCCAACGAGGCAATTCAAAATGTCGGTGAAGACGGCCAACTGACAATTCGAATCCCAAACCCAAGAGTATACATGGCTCGTCAATCTCAATGGAAGGGGCGCAGGGGGAAGCCACGTTGTGACCATTGTCGCGTAAACAACCTCAAGGTTAGTTATTGCTGCTGAACGTCAACTGTATAACAATGACAGGCACACAGTGTGATAGGGTTCTCCCAACATGTAATAATTGCTCTTGGGCCAGCGGCCGGCAGTGCGTATACACCCCTCTGCCTACTCCCGCCCATCGTGGCATCCCTCGCTGTGATAGGTGTCGCCTCGCGAACTTGAAGGTGCGCGTGTCCAGTTGACCTACCTTTCCATCTAATTCGTTTTCAAGTGCGATCGTAATCTTCCCGTTTGCTGTCATTGTGCCGAGGGGGGCTTTTCCGAATGTAATTACACTCCTAAAAAGCGACACAAAGTCCCATTGGATCACGGCACTGTGGGAGAGAATCATGCAAGTCCTTACGCGCCCAAGACCGCATCTTTCCTCGTCTCAGAGGTTCCTTCCAATGGCGACGTATCTCCCCGTGGAGATACCGGTGATGCTCACAACCCTTATGGTCAAAACATGGCATCGTCCTCCACATCCTCATCTTCCCAGTCCCCGCAGTATCAGATGGAAGATAGTGAACCTGCGCACCCAAGCCGTCTGACACCCGAGAGCAACGATCGGCGACGAGTTTTGCATTCCCCACTTCCAAGTCTTCCCGGGCGTCAGGCTCAAAACACTAATCGAATTTCATTTATGGCGCATTCCTTCCCATCAGAGCGGGAACCCGTGGCAGCATCTCATGTTCAAACATGGAGGCATCCCATGTTTGCTCCTCTTCCAGACGTCGTTGCTCAGCGAATCAGCAGCGTTAATGTCCTGGAAATGCCTGATCGCACGCTTTATGAAAATGTGTTAGGGAAATTTCTGACCGACCTCCCGGTCGCTTTGCGAGAGACCACTGCCTTCGGTCCGGACATGTATGCTGCTGTTTGTCGTTCTCTGTCGGGTGATGGTGTACAGAATATCTCTGATCGCCTACGCATGTGGCTCGCTTACCACCATGTCCGCTTGGGATCGGACAAACATTATCTGCTGCTGATTCCGCGAGACGCATTTTTTCACCTTTTAGCCCCGGAGGAAGAGACTCTACGACGAGATTACGTAGCCTACGTCGATAACTGCTCTGAGGTTTACGGAATTGCCTCTGGATCACTATCTGAAAGCGCCGATTGTGATGTTGGAGGGTTCGAGTGGACGAGAGCTTTCGAGAGGATACCGGTGTTCAACCAGATATATGATATTCTGGTTTATGCCCACCGTGCCCACGGGTCCTCATCTTCTGTATTATTTGAAGCACGGAGAATTGGAATGGTAAGTATTTATATCAATTCTGAGCCTTGAACTTACCCGGGGTCTTAAGGCAGGAATAACCTGGCCAATGGTGGAAATGTTCATCAACCTTTGCCCGCTATGCAATTCACGCAGCGAACCTAACGGTGCACTGGCCGACGAGAGAGTGGTCAAATGAACGCATGCGAATCTACAAGCAGGTATGGGAGATTTCAAACGGTCACGTCTGCAGGTTTTTTTTTGTGTAAATACGAACCCCGTTATGCATTGAAAATTTACGCGTTACGCATTGGCGATATATTTGCAATCTTGACTATGCACGTCCCATGAAACAGCATTACCATACGATATCAAGCAAGCTACTGTAAAGGGGTATCTACTCGGTGATTCTATTGGATGAGGCGTTGTACCAAGATCGTGACATCGTCCATCCATTTCTCATCCATTTCTAATGTCAAGTTCTGTGAGACTAAAGAGACATCACTACCCCCAATCGCATCGCGCAAGAGGTGGAAGGCCAAATTTCCGGTCGCCTCGCCACTGTGAACTAGTGACCGACTGATTATCTTGGCCCACTTGTTGGCTAGTATTTGCGTTGATGACTCTCCTCCAGAACTGCCGTACAGATCTAGGAGACCGTCAGAGCATAGGATGAGAAAGGTTTCCCGGTCGTTATCCAGCGTAAGATGATACAAGTCAGGGACATTGGAAACATATGGGGGGCTCAGTATACGACTGGCATAATCGGCGAGTAGGGGAGGTGAGAGCCAATTTTGGTTGTGTTTCCCAAACGCTCGATGGGTGTAGGTGGAAGGCACTTTCAGCCAGGTATCCCCGACGGCTAGGAAGTGAGATATGTCAATGATCCAATGACCGTCGTAGGTCATGTAAATGATTTAGCGCACCTCGGGTCGGCGCCAGGTATCCAATTACTCTATTGTCCCGAATGCATTCCCTCTCCTCTGGGTGCTCACGCAAGACACGTTGCAACTCGGCTGGATTGTCACAATTGTGTAGGGAGTTGAGAATAGTTCCAGTCCAGTCCGTCCCTTTCTGAACTAGAACTTGGTATATACGACGCGTGAGACAGGTCCATATGCCCAAGCTGTGCGCACGGCTTACCCGCTTGTGAATCGCCCAAATTCGCTACCCAGAGGTTCCTTCTTTGGGGATCCGATAGTGCAAGAATGATAGTAGAGCCCTGCGTGCAGCGAGCATGTATGGTTGCCCAACGGCAACTCTGTTGCTTCGTAAGGCAATGAAATTCAAAGTCGCTCATACTTTCCAGCTGATCACGAGGAAGAAGATCAAAGAGGTCCGCACGAATGGAGTTATCCAGATGCTGAATTGAATGGGAAATGGTTTCCGAGACCAACTCGGGAGCAACAGCAGAGCTCTGATACTTGTTGAAGAGTGCTTGGAGAGACATTCTGATCATGGCTGGCAACTCCTCATGAATGAAATTGACAGTATCGTGTCCACAGTGACCTGGCACGGAAGAGAGCGCGCGTGGGATGGTGGGGTCATGTATGGTTGTAAAATACTTACCGTCGTATATGGCACTGAAGCGCCATATTCCATCTTGCAGGTCCCATTCTTCCATACAGTAGCGGTCTTGGTTCGGGGATGTGTTACAAGGTTGGAAGGTGATGCTATCAACAAAACTTGTCGAACGCAGGGTTGATCTTCGCTGCAATTCAATGTCAAGTGCGCTCTCTGGGAGCAGCCGATATGTCCACCGGTCCTTTCCTCCGCGACCCAAATCGGTGGTGCGGAAATTTTTGACCTCCTCCAATGCCCGGAGGTGCTCGGATGACGTCGCTGCCTCGAGTCGTACAACGTTGTATTCCATGAGGTCCTTAGTTCTTCAATCGACCAATTTTGTGCGGGTAGGGCGTGTCGTGATGGGATGGTGGCCTGGCTCCGTAACATTTATATATGCAGAAAACGTCTCCGCAGGACCCGACATCGTGAAAGTAAACAGCAGGAGAGTGTGAGGATAGCTACTCTGTGTTTGCCTCACTGCGAGAAATGTTCCGAAGCCCGAGGGTGGGCTGACAAAAACAACGGGCTTCTTCAAGCGGAAACAGCAACCTGTAAATAGATTCCAAGCTTCTCCGCGGGGACCCAAAGGCTGTTGCGCACATGCATGGTGTATTCTCAGCGATCGCACTGACTAAAAACACGTGTATTAGCATGAGTGTCGAGGAAAGAACCCTTTATAAGAGGCGAAGCAGCCACCAAAGGCATGGCGGCACGGACTTACAAAGGAAGTGTAGAAAGAAATGAGAGATGTGATCACCTTACCGCAGTCGCAAGCATTGCGTTTTCTCATGTCATCTTGCAGGGTAGCAATGTGATGTTCCTCGGGCGAACGGTTTCATGACTAAGCTTGGACAGGACTGCAAACTCACATGGTCGTATTACGACTGGACATGCGCAAGCCACAATCAATTGAAGTAGCCAAGATCATCGAAGTTCGAAACTCGCGAACGCTAAGTCGTATCCACCAAATTCATAATTGATTTTATCCGTTCTTCTATAAACCCTTTGAGAGTGTGTTGGGTCCCCGCTGCCTGTCTCCAATCCGCCAGAAGAAGAGGTCAGGGCCGCCTTGAAAGCTCTCTGAGCAACTTCGACAGTAGTGTCAGCACCCTCCTCCTCGGTGCTATTGTTGTGCTGACTTGAAATGAACAGCGTCAAGCTGAGCCTTGCTGGTCGGAATATGTCGACCACACGCCTGACAAGGGTTTCTATATCGGGGATGTCTTTCCTAGAGGATGGCCGCGAGGAAAGGGGTACGTTGCATTCAAAACTAGCATAGGACCAGCCTTCCTCAGGGGTGACGTGGATAGTGTAGTAGCCTTCCCCTCTACGACGTTCCGGACCAGCCTCGCCCCAATTGAGGAGGGCATTGGAGGAGTAGCCGCAAGGAGAAAAAGCGTACGCGTCCAGGGTAGTCAAGTGTGGGGGAAAGATCTCCGTTATTTGGAGAGCAGTAGACAGCGTCTGACCAAGTATGAACGGCAGCTGGTCCGCGGGCACATCGTCCCTTGGCGAGGGAGGAGCTGAGAAAAAGAAAGGCTCACGAGCCTCGGGGGAAAGATCACTCATGAGGATCTCAATCGTGTAGTCCTGGGGCTGAGAGACTTCGGCTATATCGGGGGGAACGGCGCCGCTCGGGCTCGTTATGTAAAGCAACCAATGGTCACCGTTCACCTTGCCTACTGTATACGCGGCACCCCTCGGGAATATGGCGTCCAAAAACGCAACTTCGTCTTTCCACTCCCGATGGGGCCCGAGTTGACGTTCAGGGAACATGAAAGACTTGCGAGAATAGAAACACTGGTGCACAGATGGCAGGGACGCATAGTCCCGGGCAATGTCGAGTATGCCTGGGAGACCCAGGAGGTTGAGAGTCGTGCCGCAAGTTTTCAATATGATACGATGGGCGAAAACAAAGAGCGACGACTCGCTACAGGGGAGCATGCCAGTCAGAAGGAAAAACCCACGGCAATGAGATTCGACACGGAGTTCGAAGTAAATACCTACTGACCTCAGTAGATAGGCATCAGTTTCATCACCTTCGATGACACTGAGTACCTTGCACTTGACAACTGCAAGCATGTCTTCCCATACGACTCGGGGGACTTTTCTCAACCCGATCTTGCCATTTTTCGGCCGGTTGGCATCGGGGACGTGCGCTGGAGAAGGTGCGAACCACACTTCAAGCAGCTTCTCTGGGCCCTCGAAAGGAGCGGATGCAGATAACATCTTCCAAGTTCTAAGAATTTGATCAGTATCGGGGAAGGTTTTTTTTTCCAGATCGGCCATCGCCGAGGCATGTGCCGCGATATTAGTAAGCCGTATTTTCGTCGGTTATGGACATGTAGTGTGAGTTCTTCTGCTGCCCTGGGGACGATGCTGCGGCGAGTATTTCCTCGGTTTGCGCTCTTCAGAGTAACGAGACCCGTCTTGCCTGTGACATCTCGACTGGGCACGTTAAATGTTTCCTCCAGAGGGTCTACCGCGGCATCACGCGCTTTCCGTGTCTCTGCTCTACGTCTCTCTTCCCCACCTCCATCACCGCCGAGAGAGGACAGTAACGCTTCTTTACCGCCAGATGCCACGCTTTCGCAAAGACTCAAGTATCTCATGAAGTCTTATGGATGGTATGCAGCTGGGGTATATCTCGTTCTGTCCACCCTTGATTTTACCGTTGCATTCATCGGTGTCAACCTCCTCGGCGCTGAACAAGTCTCGCAAGCGGCAGCGTACATCAAAGAGACCGTGCTAGGAGTCTTCCGTACGGATTTGCCGGACGCCAATACAGAACAGGCGGAACATGTGGCAGGAGGCGGTCGAGAGGGCCTGTATGCCATGTTGGTTTTGGCCTACACCATCCATAAAACCCTATTCCTGCCTGTCAGAATCGGGCTGACTGCCATTTTGACGCCAAGATTAGTTGGTTGGCTTCGTGCCAGAGGATGGGCAGGCGGCGAGGGAACGAAACGGGCAGCACAGGAAATGAGAGAGAGATTGCGCAGCAGAAGAAACGATGACTAATTGGGTCATCTCCGGGAAGTTCGAGGGTTGCACTGGTCCGTATTTATAGAGTCACTGCCCGATACTCACCTGTCTAACTTCTGCTTGTCTTCATTTTCTTCACCTCTCGATGAAGAGCAGGTCTACAGGTCACCGTTCTTGCATAGGTTTTGATGCCGTCGAAGTGCTCACACCTCCGCCCACGGACTTGCTGGTTCGAGAGGTCACAACTGCGTAGACACTTCCCACGAGTAAGTCGGAAAGCAGTGATCCCTGCGTGCTCTACGAGTGCGGAAGGGAGCTAGGTTAGGCTCGTTTTTCGAAGTGTATGATATTTGAAACGTCGACTCTTCAGTGGAGCCGGCCTACACCAGCCTGCTTCGAACCGCACCTCAGGGAATGAGGAATCAGAAACTTCCGTCGACTATCCGGTCTGTCTGTGAGAACCTTGCGAGAGCACGTCGAGTCCCGATCTCTGACGTCTATGCAGGGCAAAGTCGCGCCTCTGACACGGAATGAACGATGTGAACGCTCAGTTCGAATATGTGTGGAAGAGAAGTGTCCGGTACCCACGCTCATGTGGATAAGGAGTCGCGCAACCTTTGTATTGCAAGGATAAGCGTTCGGTCCACACATTTGTTCTTCGAAGCACGTACAGACTTTGGTAGACAACCCATTGCAGTCGTGATTACGTAATTGATTTCGGTTACGTGGTAGACGTTTTGTTACTACGAAGTAACTGCGTTCGAGTTGATCGTGCCCTTCAGCAAGCGGTTGGCGAATTCTTCCTATCGTATTACTCGTCATGGTGGTGAACAGGGCTGTCACTCTTGCGCGAACCACACCGTTTCGCATCAGCAATGCCCTGACACGGAGGTTCTCTTCGCATACTCCTTATTCTCGTGAAGATGTTTTGCCGGAAAGTGAGTCTGCTCGCTGCGAAGGGAAACTGGCGTTCTGACAGGCACGGTGGAGCTGGATTTTTCACGCCGTTTTGGCGCAATACTATACTTCTCTCCTTTGCCGCCATCGCTTTTTACAAGTGGGCACCCAGACCGGGTGAAGAAGCGATCCTGACGCAATGGCTTGCCCATCATTCGACTGCAGCGGAGTTTTGGGCTCGGGTCAATGAGCAGCAGCTATTACGATCACAGCGTATGACAGTCAACACTGTGTTACAGACCAGTGCACAGCGGCCAGGCATGGTGCGGTACAGGTACCCGCAGTGAGTCTTCATTTGGTTCTATGAATTTCCACCATGACCACCGTGTGGCTTTGTGCACCAGGATGCTGGAGCAGGGTTCTCCTCACCTGCAACCTGTTGGTGTTGCTTCGTCCGTTGGGAAGGAGGCTGAATGATGTAGGCGTGTGGTCGATGCCGGACCGTTTGTTTTTTTCTGTAGTTGGTCCCTCGGGAATGAAAATAGATGTGTACCTACATCCACAGTTCACGTTCACACTACCCTTCGTCGATCACCAGGAATCTGGATGTGGCATGCCATGGACCAAGTGGGTATTACATAAGCTCGTGTCCGTTGTCAACGCGTTCGAGTCGCGCGGTCATCTCGTTTTGCTTTTCTGTCGACCATACCAAGCTGCCCTACGAGGGGCCGCCATACCCTGACAGTAGTGGGAGTCCTCTTTATGCCAGTATAATCCACACCGACAATGTTGCTACACTCTCCGTCGCTTTCGACGCGGCCTATGGCCATGCTATTCGTATCCTCCCTGATCCATTCCACACTCGCTTCGCTCCCGCTCGTCGACTTTAGCCGCATGGGTCAGGTTGCCCTCACTGGCGCTTTTGCAGGTCTCAATCCTTTTGACAACTCTACCCCTTCTTCCTTTGATCCCTCTACAACGTCCTTACTCTCCCGTACGACTCAGGGTACCCTAGCGAACCTCGGCAACACCAACTCTGGTGGCTCAATTTCCTCCGGTTGCGCTCTCGGCGATGTTTTCTACATTGCTGGGTCATTCTCCTCCATTGGAAATGTCTCAGCCAACTATGTTGCGTCGTACTCTCCGTCTTTGGGGACTTTTTCCCCAGTCGGTTCAAATGGGCCCAATGGCCCTGTCACTGCTCTATATTGTGACGTCCCCAACAATAACCTCTGGGTCGGCGGCCATTTTTCATCACCGGGTTCATCCGTAGCCATTTGGAATACAAAGTCGAACTCGTGGTCAGCGCCGCCCTTCAAGGGGCTATCCGGTGAAAATGCTCAAGTCTTTTCAATCACTTCAAACACTTCTTCGTCGAGTTTGTTCTTCGCTGGTTCATTCATTACGTCTTTCCCGGGAAATACCACGTCAGTCAACAATACCAACAATCCCAATGTACCATACTCTCCTGGTGCATCGCCGTTCTCATCTTCGCTGGTTCCTATCCCTCTGCAAAATGCCGAGATTGAAGCGGCACCCTCGTCTACAAACCCCGAGTATAGCGATATCCAGACTATCCTTTGCCCTACGGGTTCAGACGGGCCGGGAAATACCTGGCTCGCACAAGATGGGAGCAGTGCCCTCATTACCATCTTAACATTTTCTTCTATCAGTGCATACGGTATTCGTCTAGGAAATACCTTCATCGATGGCTATGGAACAACGGGTTTCAGGTGATGACTTCCATTCCTGTGTTGATCAATGGCTAACCATTCCTCATCCAGTGTTACTTCGATTCCCGATAACACTGTGCAGACACTGTCATACTTGGATGTATCCACGGGTCAGAATAACACGTGTACAGACGTCTGTCCATTGTCGACAGATTCCTCTGTGCTCTACCAGGATTTCTTATTCAGTTCGCCCGTGACTTTGACTGGCGTTCAAATCACACTCTCCGAGTGGACTGGCGCTGCTCCCGGCTTGCACATGATACAGTTGTTGTCTTCCGGTGCTTTCGTGTCTGCGATTTCTGACGGGAATACGCAGTCCTGTTTTGCGCCTAATCCATCAAACGCCACCTCGACTGGCACGTGGACTACGAAGGATGCTAGTACAGACATCCCTGCAACCTTGCAGACTGTCCTTGTGTCGACTGTCGCAGTTGGTACACCGGCGGCTCAGGCTCCTACATTTACTTGGATGCCTTATGTGTCGGCGAGTGGGCAATATGACATCAGTATGATCATTCCTGGTTGCACGGATTTCCAGGATTGTGGCCTTCGCACTTCCGTCAAAGTGACCGTATTCCCTGGCGGCGGAACGCAACCTTATGTCTCTACAGTGTCACAACAGAATCAGGAAGACACTGCCGTCCTCCTATACAGCGGACCAGTCGTTCCCTCCTCCTCTACCTTCGAGTTGACGGTTACCATGGCCCTCGCCGACAGTCCTGTCGGAAGTGGTCAGGATGGTGAATACGAATTGGTCGCAGGAAACCTAGAACTCACCTTGACTTCTGCCAATTTGACATCGAGCTCTGGTTCTACATCATCTGGTACAAATTCTAGTGGCGGTACTGGGGTTCTGCATGGCTTTGGGTTTTTTGAGTGGCCGCTAAACTCTCCCACCACCTTTGATGCAACGGGTACTGTTCCGGCTTCCAGCGAAACGTTCCTTGACGGAGTTGGCGTAAAGTTGTACAACGCTTTTGGCGGCTCTGTTTCTGGATCGATGCAAGTATCAGCTGTTATCGAGCACTCTTCTGGAGTGTTGTTCTTAGGCGGGAATTTCGATTCTAGCGCCGGGTTTTCTAATATCGTCGCCTTCAAGGACGGAAGTTTGGTTGCGTTGACGAGCAATGGACTCAATGGAGCGGTCTCCTCGCTCGCACTCTCCGGCGATGACCTGTACATTGGAGGATCCTTTTCTGATACTCAAGTTCCCTCAATGCAGGGCAAGTTGCGTGGTATCGCTGTTTACCACATCGACTCCGGTTCGTGGGCGCTCTCGGTGCTGGCCTCGACGGACCTGTCACCAGTGTCGCACTTTCCAATAATCAACTTCAAGTCGTTGGTAATTTCACCCAAGCACTCTCTCCAGGAAACATCGCTTCTAGTGTAGGAGGACTGGCCGTTTGGGACATCTCCAGTGGGTCCTGGACTAACAGCGGTGGTTTTGTACTAGGAAACATGACATTTATCTGCCCAAGCACATCCGTTGGTGGAAAGGCAGAGTCTCAGTTCGTGGCTGGTAATATTCAAAGCATGGCGGAGTATGGCTCTACGGGATTCGTCATACTGTCAAATGGCGCCGATGGTCCTGCGATAACTCCCACTAGCGTTCAACTCGACGGTAATACTAATGCATCTGCGGTGTCGACCTGTGAATCGTCGCAGAGAACATCATACTCGCGGACCGGTCTCGTGGTTCTCTCACCACATGAAGGCCGCGCTATTTCCTCGCCAGCAAACCTCGTCGCTCGCGTTACCCCCTTCCCCGCCTGCGCCGGCCCCCGCTGTCCTTGCTGGTGTATTCTGGTCTAACGTGTCGTCGTCTAAGGAAGTGGCGATTATCGGCGGTAACTTCACTTTTGTTTCTGCCTCTGGCACTGTGTCACAGGCTGTGGCGATCTACGATCCATCTTCATATACCATCAACGCGCTTCTCGGTTCGCAGGTGTATGGCGTTGTCCGCGCCTTGCTGGTGGACTCGGAACAGCGCTTGTATGTTGGTGGCGAGTTTAACTTGAGCAGTGCGAATGGATTTGCGATTTATGACCTCGGTACTCAAGAGTGGGTCACTTCAACCCAACCTCTCCAAGCAGCCTCAGGAACGCCCATTGTCCGTTCAATCTCAAACTCTGCCTATAAACCCAATGCCGTTATCATCGCTGGTTCCTTCAACCAAGTTGGCACAGTCACCTGTCAGGCAATCTGTCTGTTAGATACGCAACTCAATCAGTGGAGTGTTCTTGGCGGGGGCATTCAGGGAGATATTTCGTCCGTGTCTTATGCTGGGGTATGCTTGTTCATATGGCTACACAACTTACTCATACAAGTTAAATGCAGAGCAACGAAGAGTTTCTGGTTGCTGGTGGTGCCATTACACTACCCAACGGCACGACCACTAGCGTTGCGCAGTACAGCTTTTCAAATGCCACCTGGACCGCTGTTGGGAATCCCACTGATATCCCAGGGCCTGTCACAGCTCTTGAAGTGAACGATGGCAATTCATCGAGCATATTTGCCGCCGGCCGGTATGCCCTCCGTCTTTACGAGTGATGTTTTACTGAGGTCAGCACCAGCACCACTGATGGATCATCACCATTCATGGTATTCTGGGATGGCATTTCGTGGTCCTACATTGGTGCGCACTTTCACTGCTCTGCTCAGTACATTGGATCCTAGTGACAACGCACCGTACTTCGCCAGGCACCACTTTACAAGGGAGCTCGAATATCTCGCAATTACTTATGGTGCCACTTCAGAACACACACAGTCCGAACGGTGTTGTAGAGTCCGATAGGATGCTTATGGTGTCAGGGTCCCTGCTAGACAACTCGTTCGGCTCGGCATCGTCTGTGCTTTTTGACGGGGAGACTTTCATCCCTTACATTTCCTCGCTCTCTGCCCAAGGGACGATGGGCTTTGTTTCAGCCCTATTCTACTCAATTGCCAATTTCAGTTTCACTCAACAACGTACGTCTCCAGACAATCCGCTACAATATTGTACTAACCACCTTGATCATAGATTTCCTTGCTACAGGAATCGTTATCTTGATATCTATTGCAATTGCTGCCGGTGTCGTCTTCTTCCTTGCACTCGTTGGTATTGTCTGGACTCTCTTATCGAGAAGAGATGACGGTGTTGCCAAGTATGATTCTAGCGATGAAGACAAGGATTCCATTCAACACCGCCCGTCATCTTTACTCGAACACATCAATGCCGCCACGCGAACCACCATACTTGGCACTGGGGCTTTCAGTGTTAGTACAGAGAAAGAGGAAATGGCACGTGAAGGCGGGTCTGCGGAGCCAGATCCATTCGGGCCCGACGGCAGCAACTACTTGCGTGCTGAGACACCATCGGATGCAGTTGTCGGCACTATGGCCGCAGCAGAGGAGTATAGTCGACCCGCGCATGCGCGGTACGCGTTCGATGGGACGGAGGAGGGCGAGCTTCCTCTGACCGTTGGGTTGGAAGTAGAAGTGCTGGACGATAGAGACTGCTGCGTAAGTTACATATCCATGATGACAAGGTACACCGCGCTAACTGAAGAATATGGATAGATGGTGGTATGTCAGGAACCCTCATACAGGTCAAGAGGGTGTGGTTCCCGCGGCATATTTATATTAATTTTGGGTTTTAATGACGCTATTGCTTTCGTTGCACACCGCTATACCCTTGTACACTGATTGTCCGCGGCGAGACTGCACTCTTCCCAACATTACACTTCTTGTTTAACCTCATCCCTCTGAAGTTACGAACTTTTTCAGCAATGATTACGTGTTAGGAATCAAAACAATGTCACTTTCATGATGAGAATGAGCAAGGACACACTGAGGGTGACTGGTGATCTCTTACCTGTAACAAAGGATCCCGATAATGTTTCTGGTGATTTTGTATGAAGCCAACTTTCGTCCGGAACTCCTCTTTCCGTCTCTGATCTCTAAACTCCCTGACGTGGCGCCCAGCTTCTCTTGCTTCGCCTTTATTTCTTGCTCTCACTACATCAGCCCCCGCACCAAATGCACCAAATGCACCCTTCCGCGGTACGAGCGCGGAATTCTTGTCTTTGAGAAGACGACGAACCAGGGCAGCACCAGATGTGGAGTCTTGTTCTTTAGGGCGTATCCCATAAAACGATTGGTCATAATAACGCTTCATGGATCGGTGTCCTATGCGAGCGCCAGAGGGGAGTACAAGCTCGTACTCGGTATCGCCATAAGTGACGCGACTCGGGTTACGGGGGTCTCCGCTGGCAGCGTCCTCGTTAACCACTTCGTCCACATCTCCATCATCCTCCAGTTCTTCCCATTCATCGTCATCGTTTACGTTCTGTTCCCCGTGATCCGGATAGGAAGTCGTGAAATCGTAAAAGTCGGAGATTTCGAGTCGGTCATCCTCGGAGTCATAAGCGATCTTGCAGTGACTCTTATCAAGCATGTGCTTTCTAACTGCTTCTAGGGTGTGGAGCTCGCGACCTCTCCCGTTGCAGTAGATACACACATTTCCAATCGCAACTTTCTCGCCCAGGTAGGTGAGCAATCCGGACAGGTCCACTAAGTATTCGGCATCCGGAATGAAGAAGGAGTGCACTGAAGCCATATGTGTAAGGTTGTCAGCGATACCAGCAGAGACCGTCGAGCAGAAGAGACAAGCATCAGTGCTGATCCCGCTCCGAGCTGCAGCAATCTCATCGTCCACATTACGTTCCATTTCTTCTGAAGGAGTGCGTTCGCGTGGTTCGAATGGTCCTGAGACATTGAGGTGACAGGAATATCGTGCGTTTTACGAACGGGAAAGTCTCCTTTAAGCTCGCTCTCCTTGTGCTTTTTCGACGTAAGGTGGGACCTATAGGCGTTTTCCGTCGTGTATGACTTTCTGCCGTCACGAAGGGCGATGTTATATCTTAGGCGGAAACCTTATGCCGCAGGAACCACCGACCTGCATACTGCGCAGCTTATGCCTCTCGTAGTGGCCATAGCGGAGTCAACTCGTTGCTCCGAGACTTTTCGATCGAATACAGTAGCAGAGACGGGCGGAAGGCCTGAAACGCGACGTTTCATGTTGTATCGATGGTGGTCGGAACGGTAATGCACCCCTGCAGCATTGCATGTAGCTCTGTATAACCAGTGTGTAGTATGGGACACATACGTTGGTCCTCTGCCGACACGAACGCGACTGAGCACGAGAGGCATGTGAAGAGTGTTGTGTCTCCAGAGCTTGAATCCATCTTCGATGTTGGTAGCGACGAAGGAGACGAGCGATCTCCTTATGTAATATGTTACTGTGGCGGTCATCGACATCCCCGAGTCAAGGAAGTCCAGTTAGGAAACCGCCGTCACCACTACCAATGCTCGATGAGTGGTCGCTCACCATACTTCAATCAGATCCAATGAAGATATACCGCGCCAAACGAGATGCAGCGCATCGTGCTGTCACCTCCAAGTACACCATTCTGGGCTTCATATCATCCGGAACATACGGGAGAGTGTATAAGGCTCAGAGCGCGGACTCTGATGGTGTCATATATGCAATCAAGAAATTCAAACCTGACAAAGAAGGCGACGTCGCGACCTACACCGGCATCAGCCAAAGTGCCATTCGGGAGATGGCAGTGAGTACCGGCCCAAAGACGCAGGTTCTGGTTTGACGCAAAGTTAGCTCAACAGAGAGATATCCCATGAGAATATCGTGGCATTGAAAGAAACCATACTGGAAGAGAAATCCATTTATATGGTCTTCGAATACGCCGAACACGATTTTCTCGTGCGTGCTTCGCCTGCAAAGGAAGCAGTCGAGCGTTAATCTAATCCTAGCAAGTGATTCATCATTACTCTCAGACGCTTCGTATCCAGATCCAGTCTCAGATCCTTAAATCGATGGTGTATCAACTTCTGAATGGCCTTTTCTACCTTCACTCTGCACATATTCTGCACCGTGATCTCAAGCCTGCTAATATTCTGATTACCGCCTCTGGCGTGGTCAAGATCGGAGACCTCGGGTTAGCACGTATCATATACCAGCCTTTACAGCCTCTTTTCGCCGGAGACAAGGTGGTGGTCACCATATGGTACCGCGCACCGGAGTTACTAATGGGTGCGAAACATTATCACAAAGCCATCGATTGCTGGGCGGTTGGTTGTGTGTTTGCCGAATTAGCAAGTTTACGGCCAATCTTCAAGGGCGAAGAAGCGAAGCTGGATTCCAAGAAGAACGTGCCTTTTCAGAGGGATCAACTGCTGAAAATTTTCGAGGTACTAGGTACACCGCAGGGTAAGGTACTCCATGCTGTGCACTCTATACTTGCGCTGAACGCATGTTTACTCAAGAACGGGATTGGTCCTGGCGTCGCAGATATGCCGGAGTACCAGAATATGAAGAGGCTGGATCCGTGGGTGACATCATTCACTCTCGTTATTGGGAGCTGAAAGTCCCATAGATATCAGAACCGTCTAGAGGAGTGGTGCCAATCCCGGATTCGATCGTTGCAAGGCCATGACTTACTCCGCCAACTGTTTGCTTATGACCCCGACAAGCGCTTGACAGCGAAAGAAGCATTGTTGCACAAGTGGTTTCAGGAGGACCCGCGGCCGACGTGGAAGTGGGTACTTCATATTCTTGTCAACTTCAAATCCGAGTTTGAATGCCGTATATAGCGTATTTCACCACATTGCTGCTCATCAGCTTCCACCTCAACGTCGGATCCAGGATGAAGCACCTTCTATGATGGGGGTTCCTGCGCCGACACATGCACAGACTCAGCCTCAAGCTCAGGCTGCACATGTCCATGGCCAGGGACAACATTTGACTCATCAATCACAGGCCAACCTTTCTCAGCAATCGAAATCCGCGAGCACAACTAGCTTCGCCAGCGTAAGTGCGGGACCAGGGCCTGTCCAAAGCTACGCAGGGAATCAAGGGGGCACATCGAGGAAGAAAGCCAGGGTAGGTTGATACTGCTATTGATTTGCGAGTATGTAGTTGACGACCCGTGTACTTTACACCCACAACATGGGGTGTGATCGAGGGAGCGACGATTGTGTTCACGAGTATGTTTTTTTTTGGTCAAACATTCTACATACTAGCTGAATGAGTCCTTGGATGCGTACTCGTATCTCTGCAAAACCTGCGTACCATGACAATGCTTTACGGACTTTTTGATTCTGCTGAAGTTGTGCATACCCCTTTTTTATTTGTAGCTATATACGGTATCTAAATATTTGGCTCGCTCAGTGCTCGGCGACTACATCGACGGACAAGTTTCGTCGTGTTATCGATGTTTTTCTGACTACCAAGTTTCAGTGATCTCGAAAGACTTCGTGGCTCTTCGGAGCACCATGGGCGACAAAGAGAAACAAGCGGGTTGGTGGAACCCCGACATCTTGTCTTACTTTGTTGCAGGGGGTATCGCAGGTGCTGCGTCTCGGACTGTCGTGAGTCCACTCGAAAGATTGAAAATAATACAGTAAGCGTGGTCAACCTATGGTTATGTGTCCAAGCAGACTGTCATGCTTCTCAGGCAAGTGCAGCCCATGACACGGGACGGACAATATAGGGGAGTGTGGCGTAGTCTCGTACGTATGTGGAAAGAGGAGGGTTTTAAGGGCTACATGAGAGGGAATGGAATCAATTGCCTGCGCATAGTGCCTTACAGTGCTGTCCAATTCACCGCCTACGAACAGCTAAAACAAGTGAGCCACTCACCGGAGATCTTCTCCCGTCCCTGTTTGACAACTCCTGGTAGTTCTTCACTCGTCGCGGTGCAAAGGAACTGGATACCCCTAAGCGACTGGCGAGCGGCGCCCTGGCAGGCGTAACATCAGTTTGTCTGCAATAATCATTGTTCCCTATGATTAGCCGCTCAACGTTGTTTTTTAGGCTCTACGTACCCTCTGGACCTTGTTCGTGCACGGCTATCTATAGCGACGGCTAGCATACCCGTGCAAAACGAGATACCGTCCGCAGTTCCCAAGCTTGACACCAACACCTTCGGCGTGGACAAGCGGTCACGCGCAACCTCTACGTCACGCGCCATTTATAGGGAAGGGGCACTATCGATGATTGGCATGACCATTAAAATCATACGCGAAGAGGGAGGCGTGCGTGCATTGTACCGTGGCTTAATACCTACGGCACTGGGTGTTGCGCCATATGTTGGGATTAATTTCGCTGCGTACGAAGCCCTTCGCGGGGTAATCACACCGCCGGGGAAAGACACTGTTGGCAGGAAGTTGATGTGTGGCGCTTTAGCTGGTGAGCGAAGTGCAGAACATCAAGTCAATTCGGATCTAAATTTTGCGCCTCGCACGTAGGATCGGTATCGCAGACGCTCACATACCCATTCGATGTGTTGAGGAGGAGGATGCAAGTTGTTGGAATGACATCAGGAAGCCTAGGGTATGAGTACAGGGGGGCTTTAGATGCCCTGATGACCATCCCTCGCACCGAAGGCCTGCGTGGACTGTACCGAGGTCTCTGGCCTAATCTTCGTAAGTTGCTATAGTCGGGGACTCGTCGCAGTACACTGAGTGTACTGCATGGACAGTGAAAGTCGCCCCTAGCGTGGCTACGTCGTTTTTTACATATGAATTTGTGAAAGAACACCTCATTGCTTCGTGAGGAACAAAAATCAGCGCCCGTGGTGGAACCACGTAGTATAGTCTCAGTAAGGACCCACTCTCGAGTGAGAATGGTCATGTGACGTCCGGCAAGGCAATCATGGGTGCAACGCGTTTTATCGCGCGCCAATTTGTGCCACTTTCGAGTCCTTGCTAGAACGGCAGTTTCTTCAGTCAATTAGCCCTGTCTCCAGGTCCAAACTTCCTGGGTTGCAGCCCGATGATCGTTATTTGACCTTCCGGCACATCTTTCGCTGGTGGATGCTGCGGGGTAGGTTTTCCTGGCTCAGGTCGGTTCTCTGCCTTGCTTTCACCGCGTTGCAATTCATCACCAATCTTGCGTTCCCCGACACGCTAGTGTGCAAGTCCTCCCCTGGGTTTTTGTTGTCTTCCGCTTTAGTCGGTAATTGCCCACTCCAGTCTTCGCAGCAGCCGTTCCGGTTTTGAAGTCGTTTGGCCGGTCCCTGTCTCCATCAAACCCAAAGATCACCAGTGACCAGAACAAGGAATTGCTCTTTTTATCTTCGGTCTCGCTTTCGTCCTCGTTTTTTCCATCTGCTGCTCCATCCATGCCGTTGCCTGCCTCCATTCCACCCACTCACTCCCACTCTCACTCAGATACCACCTTTTCAGATCACCAGCTTCCACCTCCTTCCCACACTTCCAACGAGAGTGTTTCCAGCACGCCCTCATTCTCCCGTAACCTTCGCTCCTCTCTTTCTGCCTCTTCGATGGGTCAGGTCGTTAGCCGACCACCGGTGAACACTGCGTTTCCCTCTTCGTCTACTCCACCTTGTTTAGGAGGCTCGTCATCCGTCACCGGAAGCCGATTCAAACGTGCGTTCGGGCGACGAAAGAAATCCGATATTGTTCTTCCTTCATCCATAACGTCTCCTCCGACAAGTGTCAATGTCAAAACATCGTCTTCATCCAATGACTCGCTGTATGGAACCGTCCACAGCGCACCTGCTCGCCAGCACGGCGCAAAGCAGCTCACTCTTCAACTGGCGTCGCACGTCTTTAGCAGGAAGCAGTCCGGTTCCGTACCAGACTCGCCTGCCACGTCGCCGCCCCCGCTTCCACCGAAGCATAGTGCTCCCCACCCCACCCCACAGCATTCCCCCTCGAGCGATAATGTTGACAACAGAGTGTCGGTTTTGACGATGTCAAGCTCAAGCATTGCACCCGCTTTAGATTATATTAGGCATGCGGATGCATCTACGGAGCCTGAGGATGTTAAGAAAGATGCCGAAACATTTGAACCCAAAGACATCAGGCGGAAGAGTGACTCTACGCTGAGTCATCATACAATTCGTCCTGTCTTGGGCGGCAAGACTCCTCGACCCGTTTCAATGGCGGAATCCTTCCAATCTAACCACACCATCGTACCGGTCAATAAGCGCCTCAGTGCACTCCTTACCGACGCTGAATATGCTACACCCGAAGAACCCGAAGCGAGTCGACGGATTCCGGAATCCGTCTGGCAGGTCAATCTCACCTGATAGTCAGGGATCTCCAACAGTGTCACTCAAGGCCAGAGATAGACGTTCGCACTCTCTGAACCTCGGATCACCGTTCTCCTTGATGAGTTCGTTACCTACAGTTGCTCAGGCTTCAGTCAGCTTGGATGTGATACCGCCCAGCGTCTCAAGATCGGTACCAGAAGAATCCATCGAACCCACAGGGACCTCACCATTGATGTTGAAGTCGGTCATTCCCCTGAATGCTTCGGCATCACATGCGACTCAAAGTTCGCCGGCGGCGGAGCGGACTTTGCCAGAGATCCCACAGACGCAGCCAAGACCACCACTGGTACCCTCCACTAACACCAGCTTCCCGGCTTTCCGTCAAACAGCTATCAGCATGACATCAGGGCTTGTGCCAGCTGCTGGTCTTGCTCGACGTGCTGTGGAGAAAATGGGTCGAGTTTGGGGTTCCAAGAACCCACCGCTGAACCCATCCGTGTCGTCACCTAATGCATTGCCCTCATCTCCTATTGGTATAGTGTATCGAACTAGTTCCGGTCATTCTGAGCCCGCCAGCCGCAGGAAGAATAGGCACATACCGCAGACACCGTCAATCAGTTCTACAAGGTCGTCAATATCTGACCAAGAAGGGCCCCAGCTCGGCAGGTGCTTACGGGGACCTATAAACTCACCGTCGACTGGGGCTGGCATGGGTGGTTTAGTTTTTGGACGTGACCTCAAGGCTTGCGTGAAAGACACTGCTCTGGATACGATAGGGAACTCGCTTCGAGGTTGTGGATCCACTGCTTCCTCCGACGATACTGCCGTGGGGCGCAAAGGGCACTGGGCTTCGTTAGAGGAACGTCATCTACCAGCGTTAATTGTAAGGTGTACACAACATATCCTGACGTGGGGCGTCCAGGAGCAAGGACTTTTTCGGTAGGCCAATTTCTATGATCGGATTTACCACGTTATCGATGAATGGAATCTCCAGCGTTAGTGGTCGTTCGTCCCATATTGTTAAGCTACGCGCCGAGTTTGATACTGGTAGGTCTATTTGTTCTTCCACACAACGACCTAAATTGATATCGCGCGTGTATCTTTACAGGGGCTGATTTCGACATCATGCAGTCAAGTCCAGGAGACTTGGACCCCCATGCAGTTGCTTCGGTTTTTAAAGCCTACCTACGAGAGTGTTCGTGTTACTGCCGGAATGTTGTGTCCGAGAAACTAATCTATCATTGTAGTGCCTGAACCCATTTTAACGAATGATCTCCTACCTTTTTTTGAAGCTGCTATGGCATCAGAACGATCGGCAATGCATGTTCCCGACGTGCTGTCAAGTGCCAGAGTTGGTATGCGCAAGCCTCCTTCCCTTTCAACGCTTGCTACACCAAGTTTCACTGGTGTCCCTCTCTCGGATTCCCTTCGAAACGTGTTATCTTCTCTCATTGCTCGCCTTCCCCAAGAGAACCGCGATCTTCTATTGACAGTCACAGAGGTTGTCAAACTCACGGCTCAGAGAAGTCACGAGACTAAGATGCCTCTGAGCAATCTACTCCTTGTTTTATGCCCTAGTCTCAACATGAACCCGACACTACTACAAGCACTTTGCGAATGCGAAGGCATTTGGGATGGGTGGGAGACTTCCGTGGCAACCCTTGGAATTAGCTCTACAGATCCGCAGGTGGTAGGCCAAGTTACTGGCGATAACCCCGCCGCAGCCCCCACTGATGCTACTAGCCTTGCCGACGAAAAGCAACGCCTTGTCAGACCATTACCTAAGGTTCCTGTCGATGACGCTGTTTTACCACTTGCGTCTACCGATCCTGCTACAACTCATCACTCGAATTACCCACTGGCGTCTGCCCCTTCTTCTCTCATATGTGCTGAGCAATCCCGGACATCACCGTCGTTTACCAGTGATGACGGCTTGTCTTTGATATCAAGAAGTGGACGCCCAACCACGCCGAACTCGATGAACATCAAGCTGACCAATCCTTACTCGCCCCCCTCCTTATCATCGTCTGCGGAATCTTTGTCTGTGCCCTCGCTTTCCTCGCCGTCGCCGTCGCAGTCGGCCAAGAACCTTCAGCTAACAGATGATTTGACTACACCACTGTCATCTACTCTGACACACTCGCCCATCATTGCCGAGCCCATTCCTCTACCTTTGACACCGTCAAATACAACATTGCAACCTCAATTTCAGTTTCCTAGTGCAGGAGAAAACCTTCGAAAAAGCCCACTAATCCACAAAAAGTCGTTTTCCTCCTCAATTTCGGGAGAAATCCGTGCAGGGCCCATAGGTTCAAGGGCGAAGCGTATGAAGAAGCCGTCGTTGCACCTTTTGTTTTCTGGGCGGTCGGGTTCTCCTGCGTCGACCAAATCCATTCACGGAAACAACACCAGTACACCACACGAGGCGTCATCGTCATCACCTTCGGAGTCTTCCCCTGCGATATCGATGGTCACAGCCCCCCAGTCTTCACGGTTCAGCTATCTACCAGTGCTAGACACTCCCATAGATGGATCGTCTCTCTCACTTACACTGGGCATCCAGGATCAGGAGACACAGTCTGATTTGACACCTCCAGAGACGTCATCGACTCCCCAAGCAACCGACACGGAAGCGGAGCAGTTGACCACCAAGAAATATTTTCCTCAGCTTGATCTTCCTCTACCGGACGGTAATGAGCGTGGTGAAACATGGGCTCAAAGTGTTTTGCTGGCAGCTGGCGAATCGAGATGGTGAACATGGTGGGATATATACACGGAATATTCGCATCGCATAACGGACTAAGTCTAGCTGCTGGCGGTAGATCTCTTCTACACCCACTACCTCTTTTATGATCATACTATTCCGAGTTAGCTATTGTAGGCTGCCATTTCTGACAGCACACCTCTGGAATGATTGGCCGCAAATACCCCTTCGCTAGTTTTTTTTTCGTACATAATTCAGTGGGTACAGTTAGGCGTCAATTTATCATCGGGAACTATGGTGACGTCAGTATTTATCTTCAGGGCAAGGATCAACGATACGTACCATAGATAATCGCCTGCCATCCGTTTTCCTGTTCCCCCCGCAAATGGCTCCCGGCGCCGTCAAAGTACTTCAAGAGAAGATTTTCAGGAGTGGTGACGACAGTCCCCGCAGCGAAACACAGGGACGCGACCCAGGGTTAACGATACATATACCCGGAAAACCACCCACTCCTACGAAGAGTGATCACCCGCGCAAAAGTTCGAGGTCGACACGAGAAGCCGTTCCGTCGGATGTTTCTGCGCCCGCAAAGAGTTACCGCCAGCAACTGAGCCAGCTTTTAGGGAGCGCCTTTCGTGGGACCGAGAAGTACCGCTTGGAGCAAGACGAAAAGCGTGAACGTCACTGGAAGAGATGGGGTCCATACCTCAGTGATAGGCAATGGGTACGCTCACTCACTCACAACTTTTCCTGCATGTCATACGAACACATCATTGCAAACATTACTCTAGGCAACAGTACGGGAGGATTATTCTCATGATGGGAATGCGTGGAGCCACTTCCCTCACGAACATGCCCGATCCCGGGCTTACCGTTGGGGTGAGGATGGTATTGGTGGTATCTCGGATAATCATCAACGGTTGTGCTTTTCACTTGCCTTGTGGAACGAGAAGGACCCCATACTCAAGGAGCGTCTCTTTGGTGTCACCGGCCACCAAGGGAATCACGGTGAAGATGTTAAGGAGTTGTACTACTATTTGGACTCTGCACCGACTCATTCATATATGAAGTTCCTCTACAAGTATCCGCAACGCAGGTATCCGTATGAGGAACTTGTCAACGAAAATGTTCATAGAGATCGAAACGTGGCAGAGTATGAAATTCTGGACTCAGACGCTTTCGATGACGACCGATACTGGGATGTTTACATGGAGGTGAGTAACTAGATAGGTCGCCATTTGCTTCATCTGTTGACCTATAAATCCAGTACGCGAAAGAGGCAGACGACCCGAACAGCATCTGCGTTCGTATTACAGCATATAATCGCGGTGCGGAGCCATCGACGCTTCACATCATCCCGCATCTGTGGTTCCGGAACACATGGTCGTGGCCTAAAGACAAACCACCGATGCCTTCACTTTTCAAGTCCTCGACAGTGGGCGGCCTACAGTACATCAGAGCAAAGCATCCATCTATGGAAAAGTATTATCTGTATTGTTTGCCTTCCCCTCCTCCCGTGGATAAAGTCGGAAACTTCGCCGGTAATGAAGACGTCGGCATTCAGCCAGAATTATTATTCACGGAAAACGATACCAACTTCGAGCGCCTTTATGGTGGGCAGAACCCAACACCTTACGTGAAAGATGCTTTCCACGACCACATCATCCCATCCCACCGGGGAACAATTCACGAGAAGTGTTCGACTTCGGGGGGAAAAGAAGATTTCGTCTCGGCAGCGATGGTTAATCCGGACCATCGTGGCACGAAGTCGGCAGCCCATTATGTCTTCCGTGACGTTCCTGGCGGCGGAGGATGCGCTGTCGTCCGCATGAGGTTGACACCTTTGTCTCCACCTAAACTCCCGAACCTTGAAGATGAAGGGCTATTTGACGATATCATAGATGAACGGCGCGAAGAAACTAATGAATTTTACGATTCCTTTCTACTTGGACACATTAACGACGACTTTAGACAAATTATGAGGCAAGCTTTTGGAGGAATGTTATGGACGAAGCAATACTATCACTTCGTACAGAAGGATTGGATTGAAGGTGACCCAGCCCAGCCTCCCCCACCCCCGGGCCGCAAGCATATCCGTAATATGGTAAGGTCGTTCGGAAGTAGCGAACGCAAGGTTGACGGCGTTCTAGGATTGGAAACACATGTATATAGATGATATTTTGTCCATGCCAGACAAGTGAGCTAGCCTGCCGGTTTTCAGGACGTTGTTAAATAACGCCTGGGTTTACCAGGTGGGAATATCCCTTCTTCGCTGCTTGGGATACGGCTTTTCACTGCATACCTCTTGCGGTCGTTGATCCTTTGTTCGCCAAGAAACAGCTGGATTTACTCACTCGAGAATGGTATATGAAACCAGATGGTCAAATACCCGCGTACGAGTGGAATTTTTCTGATGTCAATCCTCCTGTACACGCTTGGTGAGTTCTGTATAACGTATGTCACTTAATACCTCAGCCCACGCAGGGCCACCTTCAGAGTCTTCAAAATCGAGCGCAAACTTACCGGAAAGGAAGACCTGGCTTTTTTGGAGAGAGTCTTCCAAAAATTGCTGCTCAATTTCACCTGGTTCGTACAGACGATCTCATTCCCAGTGCCTTGTCACAATTCGTAACAGGTGGGTGAATAGAAAGGACTCGGGCGGAAATAACGTCTTCGAGGGGGGTTTTCTTGGACTTGATAACATTGGCGTTTTTAATCGCTCTGAGCCCTTGCCGACTGGGGGTCGCCTACGCCAAGCTGACGGGACCGCATGGATGGCTTTCTACTGTTTAAACATGTGAGCTAACCGAACTTGTATTGGAAATGCTTACCATTGTATCCAAAGGCTTAACATGGCGCTCGAGCTCGCAAAGCACAATCCAGTTTACGAAGACATTGCTTCGAAATTTTTCGAGGTGAGCCAAACCGATGATTATCTCATCGATCGTTACCACTTTCCTTGATAGCATTTTATTTTCATCGCCGACGCAATGACGTACAAGTCTGGGGACGATACATTCAGTCTGTGGAATGAAGAAGATGGCATGTACTATGATGCGATTCAGTTCGGTCCTGGTGATTCCATGCAACTGCCTGTCCGTAGTCTCGTTGGCCTTATCCCTCTATATGCAACCCTTGTCCTGGAACCTACCGTAATCAATCGTTTCCCGGGATTCAAGAAGCGCATGGAGTGGTTCCTAGACAACAGACCTGCAGTTTCAGCTCGAAACATGGCGAACATGAAAGGTATGTAACAACTAGCAGCAACCTTAAAAAAATAAACCCCAGTATAGTGCCCGGAAAGGGGGAAAGACGACTGCTTGCCTTAGCAAGTAGGGAGCGCCTCATTCGAATCCTGGAAAAGATGCTTGACGAAGAAGAATTCTTTGGTCCATATGGCATCCGATCGTACGTTTAGAGTCCTGATCATCCTGTATTTATTCACGGGTTACTGGAAAGGTTGTCAAAGCTGCATAAAGAGAGGCCGTGGGGAATGGACGTCCATGGCCAGCGGTATGAGGTTGGTTACTGGCCTGGAGACTCACACTCAGGGATGTTCGGCGGGAATTCTAACTGGCGAGGACCAATCTGTGAGTGGTCGTATGACTGTCCAGGTTTCTCGCTGACCGTTACCCAGGGCTTGCCGTCAATTTCCTCCTCATTGAGAGCTTACAACGATTTTATCAATATTATGGTGACGATCTGCAGGTGACGGATGTCACAAATGAGGAATACGGATTCTAACTACCAGATTTCAAGGTGGAATGTCCTACTGGCAGTGGAGTGTTCATGAACCTTGTGGAAGTCGCTGAGGAGATTCAGCACCGGATCATTCATATCTTCGGTCGTGATATCGAAGGCAAAAGGGCTACGAATGGCGGCAATCCGAAACTCGATGGGGACCCCTACTTCCGCGATTACTTGTGGTTTTACGAGGTGATTTACTGAACGAAAACTCCTTGGCTGACGCTAACCCCTCGCTTAGTTCTTCCATGCAGACACCGGAAAGGGGCTTGGTGCCTCTCATCAGACTGGGTGGTAAGGTGTCCGTCCTCTTTTGCAGACGGATATCGTGATTCCGGATCTTTATTTTTAAGGTCCGGCCTAGTTGCTTATCACATTTTGCAAAGTGGACTGACCTGCCGTCTGCCGAAGACACCTCGGAGTGCGTAAAATGCATGATGATTTCACTTGAGGTACTGATATTCGTCGACATTCTAGCTCCACGCAGTCTGGTTCACCACTACTTTGATGTGAGATTGAAACTTATAATTTCCTCACGCGACTAACTCAACGGTTCTTTTATCCGTTTAGGAAACCATTGATTCGCTGTCGGAGTATGGCGATGATACACATTCGCTGTACAGTGCCGTGAGTGCAATGGATCTGAATTCTCTGGGGGATATCTCGCCCGAGGCTCTGTAATATCGGCTATTTAGTCACTACTTCCGATTTGCCTAGTCTGTGTATCATAGTACTGTTTTCCCTTGGTCATCGGCAGCATCTTGCAATGCAAAACTTAGAGCCCTAGGCACCACTAGATACTTCGCAACCTAACAAATTCTACACGCACCAGTTTTCAAGAGATCAGAATGGACAATTTGGGGCTGGGAGATTATGTAAACGTCATTTTCTTTGGTGATACTGCTGGCGGCCAGCAGAACTAACAGTGCCACATTACGTGGCAGGCTGAACAGAACCTGATTCCAGGTCGGGGATATCATAGCAATGATTGTAGTATTCTATAAGAATTACAATGACCAGTGAATGTTCCACCTTTTAGATACGGAACTTGTGCCACTAATGAAAGATCGAATGAATAGGCAGGACAATCTCCAGGAGCTAAAGCTGGCAAGCTGGAGCGTGATGTAGGCAGAGGAGAAACAAAGACGAAGGTGGCAGTGATACATATGAAGGGAAATAAGAGACATGCCATGAAATAAGTCCCAAGAGCGAGCAGGAATAATGAGGATCAACAAATATCGGGAAGGCGGCAAGGGCAATGATGCGTGCGGAGAGGGAGAGGCACTATGTGACGTATAGGATGACCTGACCGCCAGGGCGGAACGATTCGAAAGCCATCTGTACGTCCTCGGTAGAGCGAAGAGAAATCATGTCACCATCTTCGTCTCTGTACTTCACTCGAAGAGGACCATCGTCCCGGCGTGGTCCACAAAGGCGTATCTTCTTTTCGACTTTGTCAACAAGGTCAATGAATTCCGTGGTTCTAGGGACATGGATGACGAAGATGTCTTCATTGTAGTGAACCTTCACTTTGACCGGGGGTGACAAACCCATGTGCGTGCCGTTGGTGATCATGCTTTCGAATGTCTGCGAGCGGGACGGCCTAAGGACGTGTCCGCCCAGCGAAGAGTCGCTCGAGCCGAATGGGGTTATTGGTGATGTGTTAGGTGAATCGTCAGACGACCCACGAGTTGACTGGCTCGACCCACTCCCTCGCTTATTTTCGCCTGTGGCAGAGCCTCGCGTGCGGTGTGCCCATGTATTAGGAGGCACGGGTGGGAGGGTAGGTTTGGGTACATAAGCACTGGGCTGACTAGCGCTGCGAGATCGGCTCATCGGGATTGGGCCACTATTGACAGAGAGCGATGGAGTCGCGCTCCTTATATCGCCCTGATCGTTTGCGGGTCGAAGTCGTGAAGAACTCGGTTGTGCGTGTAGTGGTACTCGAGGAGGTCGCGCGACAGAAACCAAGCTATTATCCGCGTTAAAGTTTGTGCCTGAATCCACGCCTGGGAGAACCGTTGGATATGCCGGTGTGGTCGCAGCAGCCGCGCCTGGCGGCAAGGGGAGGGGTATGTTCCGTACTTTCCATTGGTTTATAGCATGACCGCCAACGTCATCCACGTGCATTCGTGAAAGCTCTTGGCTAGAACCGGCATCCAACTCGGTATGGCAGCTACGGGCATTAATCCGACGAGGTCCTAACGGTGTACCTCTGCCCGAAGACGACAATAGTGGGTATTCCTCCAAATCGTCCTCCAAATCAAACTCAAATCCATCTGGTGACACGTAACTGTGGACACCTCCACTAGAATACGAGCCAGAAGACGAGGCGACGGAAGCCTGCTCCTCGCTCAAATAGGGCGTGATACGATGACGACCACTAGCTGGGTGGAGGGGAAGGTTTCTGCCAAGAGTCGAGTGAGACATGGACGAAGAAGCCCTATCATGGGCTTGAGGAAGCGGTGACCGCAAACTAAGTGACGCAGGAACAGAAATGTGGCTGTTGTGCGAAACCAGCAACGAAACGTTGCGTTCTGAAGCCCTCCGGCTTGCCACTTCCCTGATCAGGCGATTGATGTGGGTTTCCCACTGCTTGAGTTGCTCTTCAGAACGACATCGAAGAGTGAAATACTCCAAGTCATCGTCCCCTCTCCACCAAACAGCGAGAGAGTATGATGCCATCACCGCCGAAGCTGGCACAAACTATGAGGTACGAGTAACAATTAAACCTATGCACATACCGGTGGAATTTCTCGGGGAAGACGGGACAGCTTTCGTCACGTTATTCAAAAAAATCCGTCCCTTTAAGGAGAAGAGGGGTGTCCTTTTTCTTGTTTGGTACAGCACCTGGCGTAGGCGAGTGGACAGATTGCTTTTTCAGAATCGAGTTGTTCTTGCTAGCTTTCTTCCCATTGGGAGGGGGAGCGAGAGCCTCCTTGCAGCAAAGAATTATCTTTTCGAAAAGGAAAACGTGGTACTCTCGGTCGACGTCTGATTTAGTGACGGTGAATATGTCGTCGAGGAGAAGATTGCCAAAGTTGGACAAATGATGTCCCTTCCAGTCTTTCACACGTCCTTCAAGATTTTTGACCGTTTGAAGGTTCTCTTCACGCCGTTGGGCTTCGTTTATCTTGTCGGCTATGCGCTTGGCAGCAGCTGAACCAGCTTGAAGCTCGTCGTAGTGTGGATATTCGTTTGGAGAGGAGGCCTTGATCAAAGACTGCTAGGAGTTAATAATCGAAGTAACCACACCAATTAGAATGCGCACATCAAGCAAGAGCGGATATTTGCATATTCTTTGAACAGGTTTAATGAGGAAAGCAGGCAGTTCCGATTTGGCGTTAATGAGGTTGTTATGGACCTATGAGACATTTAGCACACTCAAGGGCTTTACCAAAATGGGATGGAAACCGGCGTTGTCAAGTCGACGAGTCATAGGTGTCGAAGCCGAAACACCGCGTGAGACGCACCTGCAAATTTTGTTCCTCCGCTAACATAAGCTCCACCGCATTGGTGTAGTTGGCACAATAAGGTTCGTACACCGCAAAGCCATCCTCCTGCCGCGTCGTGGAATACAAGGGGTGTTAAGAATAGGATGCGAAGAAGGGAGAAGCTGTGCTTACATTGTCGATGAAATGAAGACCCCAGCGCTGGTCTTTCCACGGCATCTCTGCGGTGCCCTCCAGCTGGATGAGGAACTTTCTTTGGAAGTTCAAGAGTTTGTTCAAACCGGGGAAAAGAAGGTGAATGGTATCTTGATCAATGGTGTTGCTGTGCGACAGTGCGTTTGCATATTTCTGTCGGAAGTGAGGGAGGCGACAGACAAGGCGAGCTATTTCCTAACCTGCATGACTTCCAAGTCTTGGACATATTTACGTTCTGTTTCCACTATCTCTCTCACAATATTGTTCCGACCAGCTTCCTGGGCATTAGCAGGAATTGCAGTGTTGGGAACGTCGCTGACAAGGGAATCGATAGATTCCTGCGAGGTGAGTAGAGGAGGAGAAAGTGGTATGGGTTCAAACACTTCCGATGGGAGCAAGTCCACGATCGTAGTAACGGTGCTAACAACCTATAAATTGCCCACGTGAATGCATGACCGTCATTGGACGCGGCGGTACATACCTTGACCAGCCCATCCGTTGAGTGACGTTCCCACAGATCGGTTACCGTAAATTGTTCGCAATTCTGTACCTGCTTAACCCTCATAGCAAACAACGCGATTGCGTGCTTCTTTGCACGCTCATTGGAGACATCGAACGTTGCGACATCGGTATTTACGGCAAGTGGAGGATTTGCGGAGGGCAATAGGTTGAAAAGGAAACAGAGGGAGATGCCAAGGGAGAAGCAGTCCCAGAGCTGTGTGACGGGGTCTGTAGACTGCCGAAGCGAACCGGTGGGAGAAGACAGAACGAAGAAATTGGAAAAACCGGGGATGCGCATGAGACGGGTACGAAGGGAGGAGCATTGCTGATAAAGAGAGGTGGACTGGGACGCAGCCTTGTTCAGAATGTTGTTGTTGGCGACGGGTGTCTCGATGACAAGGCTCGGGTTCGAGGCGATTGATTTTTTGCGACCAGCGACATTCGCCATGGCGGCGGAAGACAAGAAGGGGGGAGCGACGAGGAGGGGCAGGGGGGAGCGACGGCAAATTCGTGCCAGATAATGTAAATTTGAAACCCCGACGATACAGCTCTGTTGATGTACACAAACACGAACAAACAGTCACCGCACAATAATACCGAGCGTCCCAAAAAAATAGGTCTGCCGAGGGGTTGCCGGGGACAGATTTCGAACCCAGACAGCCCAGTCTTCTGACACTCCGCCGCCACCGGACTCCAACCACCCATTCCGCCATTCACTGCCATCCCTGGGGCTGAGACCCATGGCACCAGCGCGATCTCACAGGCGCACTCATCAAGAACTACTGCAGCAACCCAGAAACACGCCGGGATCAGACGCCAATGCTGCCAACAACGCTGACCTCTTCCTGGAGCCCATGATGGGCACTCCGCTCACCGTCTACATCGAGAAGGACGTAGAGGAAAAGGAGTCTTTGGTCGAACTCATCGCCGTGCGCACTCTGATCACTCTCTGACCATCCTCGACTTCCTGACCTTTACACAGAAACATGGCGGTGCCGTTTCACCCGGCTACAGCGGCACACCCTATATACTAGGTACGTTCCCCTGGTCAGCCGTTGCAGCCCACTCATAAAACACCTCAGTCGATCCCCACAAGGAATCCGGCCAGAATCTTTACCGTCAATATGCAGGGAAGAAAGGGAAGGTCGTACTACACTACCGGTGGATTCATGAGTGCATCCGCGTGGGAGCACTCCAGACATTCCAAAACAACTGGGCAGGTTGCAAAGTCACAGGCACCGAGAAGTACGCTACCCTTCCTACATAGCACCAGTCTATTGATTTCTTTCGTGTAGGCTCAACCTGCCAACACCTCCCCCCTCGCAAGATGGTCCTGCTTGCGCCACCCAGTCCACCCAAGTTCCACCCGTGCAGTCGGCCCCCCCTCACCCTCAAACCGTCCCCTCAGTAGTCTCCCCTGATCCTTTGGTGCATCCCCCACAACAAGGCTCATACGCTTACTCTGTTTACGGCCACGCAATACCTCCACTCTCAAGGGGCATTCAGCCACCTACAGTCGCTCCCCCTCAGTCCTGGCAAGCCCCGAACGCTATCGCACCGCAGCACACTCACATCCCACCACAACCTCCCGCGATGCTTTCCCGGCCACCGCATTTGTACCGGGATGGCGCATGGGTGCCTGGTTTCGATCAGCCACCTCAGATAGTGAGTGGTCCCGGTGCTACTGCGTTCGATTACAGATATCGCGATGACCAGCCTGAGTGGGTCCCCCCACCAGGGGAGTTCCCATACGACCCTGCTGAAGTGAGTCCCTCACCGGAATACGAACTGCGGATTCTTGACGTGCCCGATTTACTTCAAGTATCAGCAATCCTACGAACAACCAACCTACATGCCAGAGGCTGGCCCATCCGCTGCTAGCTCATCTTCCGCCCACGCGGAAACCGCCGCTACGGAAAAGCCTCGTGGTCGGAAGAGGATGAGATCTCAGGTGAGGTTTCTTAGCTGATTGGTTTAACCCCGTGTTCACGCCGTGGTAGGCAACGCCGGCAGCCCCGCCATCGACGCTAGTTCTTAATAGGAAAAATCCACCTGCTCGCTCCCCCTCGCCTCCGACTCGGGTTATCAAGAGCACATACGGCGGCAACCTTTTTACCTCGGACGATGTACTGTATCTCAAGAAGTACATAGATTATTGTCAGGAGCAAGGTTTAGTACTCAGGTTCGCGGTTTTAATGACAGCTACGTGCCACCGGCGTTAACGGAAGTCATCAGCCTGCGAGAAATATGCGAAAGGATTGCTGTCAAGGTTATTAGACGTGATTTACGATTAATTTGATTCTGATATCCTCTTTCGCTTCGACCAGGCTCCTCATCATACGTGAGCTAGTCGGTAGACCTGTCCTTCATTTCCTCAGAATATTCTCAGGTTTTATTCATGGCGAAGGTACTGCAACAAGCATCAGATCCGACTTGGCGGGTATTCCATGGACACGGGTGACCTGGGGACACCGCCAGCGGATGGCGACCAGGATCCCGGTGGAACAAATGAGGTTAAAGGTGGAATGACGGGCCCGGGGGTTATCGCCGCAGCCCAGCAAAGATTACAACAGGAGGAGAATCGAACCCGCGATCGATCTCCTACTCCTCCTCGGGCGCTTTACAGAAGTACTACAGGAAAAGGTGTGGCATTTACGGATGATGATGTGGTGTTTCTGGTCCGCTTGATGGAATACCGAAAGTGAGCGTAATGTTCAGCCAAATGTTAACTTGTTATTTATCTCCCATTTAACAGGTCTCAGGATCGTTTTGATATGGTGGCATTTTGGAAAGATGTAGCCTCTAAGGTAAGATTGTATTAATGAATCTATCCTGTAACATTGACGTTTCTTGAAGGCTCCTCATCACTCGCGTGCATCATGGATGAAGTTCTGGCGCCGTCACAAACACGAGTTAAATAGGGCTGAGGAAGATGATCCGCTACCCCTACCGCCTGAGAAGAAAATGCGATACTCCCGCTCCGACGATGTCCTTCTTGCGAAATACTTTTTCACCAAGCCCGAAGGAACGTCAGACAAAATTTTCCAGGCATTCGGTCGCTTGGTGTGTGTGGCGCGGCTTTCTGTGAATGAAATTGACCGCATTCCCTTCAGCACCCCCATCACCCTTGGAAAGGATGGCAGGAGCATCATCGAATCCACAAAGCAAAGATCGATCATCTTATTCAAAAACTCGCTAGTGGAGAGAATATTGATGTCGATGAGAGTACAAGTTCGACGGAGTCCTAAGGTGTATGCCTGTCCTCAGCGACTTCTTGTTTTGCGTTCTAGGTTTGTTGTGGAGTTCGGTCCAAGTTACTGAGAAATCACGATTTCGTCCGAGTCATCGATCCAATTTCTTTCTATGCATTGCAGTGTTTTGTGAACAGTCCATAGTTGCATATAATAAGTGTGCAACGCATAGGCCACTGGGCCCTATTCAACTTGGAATCATAGGCAGCAATCCTTGAGTAACCTTACTGACGGTTGTACTAGCAGCGTTCGATTTAGCAGTTCACGGAAAAGTGCCCAAAACAAGTACATAAATCGATCGACGATCAAGACGCACGGCGTCAACCCCCTGGCTCTTCAAATCATGGTACAGCAGACGCTCGAATATCTATCACAGGACCAAGTGGATGAGGTATGTCAGGAAATCCCATCCTGTCAACCACCGACGTAAATCGTATCGACGGTCGCACAGTTCTATCGAAATGGGTAAGTAAAGTGGGTTTCGCCAGCTCATACACCACTAAATCAGACGTATCAGTTACGTCAAAGTACCGGGTTTCTTGTCGAATAATGAAGTCGATTCCTTGCTAGCACGATCAAAACAGCTGTTGGACGACTTTGATCCAGAGAATCACCCCTTTGTTAGGGTCACATTTCCTCTAGCCCTAAGTCACCTTTCGCTAAAGGTGCTCTATGTCTACACGTTCGTCCAGACCAAGTTCACTACGTCAGACCACGATCACGTCGGGAGCGAATATTTTCTCGAGTCCGGCGACAAGATACGTTACTTTTTAGAGGAAGATGCCGTCGGCAGCGACGGACGACTGACAAGAGACAAGGCCAAGGCAGTTAACAAGATTGGACACGGTACGCTGGCGCTCGTTCGTGTATGTGTGCGCGATTGCTAGGGAGGGTTGATCGCACGGGGATTCTAGGGTTGCACATCATAGACTCGGTTTTTCGCAGAGTTACGTTGGAAAACGAGAAGTTAAAATCGGTTGTGAAAGACCTTCGTTTTCATCATGACCCCGTCGGTGCGCAACCTTCTCCCTCAACGATGCGGCTGGTTTGCTAGTGTTCTGAACCCGCTTGGAATCCACAAGCACTGCAATCCATGGTTATTTTCAAGCAGCCTGAAATCGGTGGGGCAGGTATGTAATTGCTGTATGTCGGTTGTAACCCTTGAACGAAGAACTCGTGACCCCCTAGTTCCTGAGCACAATGATTCGTGAGTCATGGTCTTCCGAGAACAAGCTTCCGTCCGTGCTAAACCGCAATTTTTTGCCTGTCACGACCAAAGAACATTCTTGGTGCGGTTGAACGTGATCTCCTCTCGATTTCACTTAACAAATATCACCTGCAGTATACAACTCCCCCCACTGCGCTGGGATTTTGGATACCGTTAGAACGTTGCACTTCGTCAAACGGGGCGCTATCGTTCTCGCCCTGGCTCTCACCTTACCACACCAATAACCAAGCGTTTCGTTCGTCTCGCCGCCGGCGGAACTGGGTTTCAATCAATTTTGACTCCAGCTTCACCCAAACTCGACGTCCGAGGAGCATTGGAGCAGCCAGTGTCGATGGAACCAAACTTATCCGAGACAAATTACACGATGGAAGTCTGCGAACCAGGTGAGTCGATTATTAGCGTCACTGCTGTTCCACTGACTTGGGGGGGTATGCCCAACAGGTGACCTAGTTTTGATCCACGGCAGTGTCTTGCACAAATCCGAGAGAAACACAAGTTCTCAAACTCGATACGCATACACTTTCCATATGATCGATTCGCCTCCTTACGCCATGTACGATGAGAAGAACTGGCTTCAGCCAACACTGTCGATGCCCTTCCCAAAAGTGCTTGACACGCCGATCAAGGACACGATCTCCGCAACTGCACTTTGAACTGCGGGTCGTCCATCTTGGTCGCTAAATCCACCAATTTGTCTTATATTTCTCATTTACGTTACGTCTATGAGATTACCTGTATTCTGGCTTTCTCGAGCACAGTTCCGGGCTTCAAGTTGTAAAGTTCGTCGATGAGCGCCGGCAGAAATGTACCAGAGCCCCTCACGTCCGACCGGTTTGCGGCCGCTTCCGCTGCTATCGTGAGTGCCAGAATGCTGCAAGTAAACGCTAGATGAGACCACCAGGGGGATTATCACACTAGGGTACTACCCACCCTCCGACGGCTGCTAAAAGCATGTCGCCTCTCACGAGCATACCAGGACTACTTTCCGTATTTGCCTGCGTCAAGGCAGCGGCACAGAACGTAGCGATACATGTTCCGACCATGCATCCAGATCCGGTAATGTCACCCAGAAGCTCGTGTCCATTGTCAAGCTTGACGACCGTCGTACCATCTGACACCCAATCTGTCTTGCCAGTTAATGCGATGACACAACCTGGAAAACGAGTAAGGTACGGGGATTCGGCGCGGCTAAGAAAAGAATGTCGCACGTTCCCTCCTTGCAAGTTCTTTCACGAAGTTTGCGGGATCTGCAAACCCGGAGCCCACGCTATCAACGCCTTTAGCCTTGACCTGTAGATCTCGTCAGCATGACTCTATTTACCAATCGGTGGAGTCCGAGTCGTGTTGATAATGACCTCTTGGGATTCCGCCAGAGCACCAAGTTCTCCTGCATTGCCTTTGATAACACTCGCTTGCCAGGTGTTGAGTAACTGTGCTGCGGTCTTGCGCCGAAACTGGGTCGCACCAACACCGACCGGATCGAATACGATAGGCTTCCTTTCGCGATTGGCATACTTCCCAGCGAGTATCATACCCGCCTTGTCTGTAACCGTACCAAAATTGATGAGCAAGGCACCCAATACGCGACTAAGATCTTCCATTTCCTCTGGCGTAGTGGCCATGATGGGACTTGCGCCCAAGGCTAAAGTAGCATTGGCAGATTGATTGGTCACGACGACATTGGTGATCTGCCCGACTAAGCCTCATGATAGACAGGCGAACGATGAAGGGGCTTACATGATGGATCAAGGGGTTTGTCGTTTGGATGATACCCATCAGGTTAGCCACGCCAGCCTTAATATTCTCAGCAGTGTACAAGATTGACGGCTTGGCTCTCTGTTCCGCTGTGCAAGAGTCCCACGCCGTATAGGTCTCTCGGAGCGTTCGTGATATTGCATAGGGCTCGTGCGATGCAACGATCTCAGATACGACGGCGATCCCATCCAGCTTGTGGCCAGATGAAGACATACTTCCATGAAGTGTTCGCAGTAGATTGTCAGACTTGACGCCTCCTGGTTACGAAACCAGCCAAAAAGACCACGGTTTCAGCCGGTAAAGTGGAAACCAACTCGATGAAGGGAAGATTCGTACCGATTGCGACTGCCTTTACCGTTGTTCCATCCAAAGCTGCAAGGAGCGGTCCTACACCTCGCACCCCGATCACAGGGTTTGTGAGCTTCTTGGTGCTAGTGGGCCAGACAGGGCCAATGCCAATATAGTCAACACCGTCCCTGATTGCCTGCTGCACATGTTCCAAGTTGTTGCACGAGACTCCGATGATAGTACTCGGAGGAAGGAGTGAACGAGCGATGTGTACGGGCATGTCCGTCTGTCCGAGATGTACTCCATGAGCGTTGACGGCCAGGGCGATATCGACTCTGTCATTAATGATAAGAGGAACCTGGTATTTGTCGCAAAGCGCTTTGGATTGGCGAGCTATCTCCAGAAACTAGGATCGACGTTGAACATCAAGAATGACTGCACTGCATGAGCGGTTCGAGGGTACGCACTTCCAGTGTATCCACATTCTTCTCTCTGACCTGCACGACAGTTACACCTCCGCGTAAAGACTACCACACGGGCGTCAACTTTTACCGGACAAGAGCTGCATGGGGATGGGAACCTACTTCTTCTAAGGATGTGATATAGGTCTAGGGGTCATCGTGTCAAACATGTGGGTTTTGACGGTTTTTGCAGACTGACCGTTCCTTCGGGAAGCAAGTCCCGCCCAGTGACGAGATACAGAGAATAGTCGATTGGCATACCGCCGGAGAGTCAGGGTTTTCAGGTCGTTATAATGCGAAGCAACGCCAGATCGGTAGAAGTACTTCATAGCTCCATGCCCCAAGCACGTCCGATATTCTTACTAGGGCATACATAATTACAGCAAGGTTTGGACAAGAAAACATGTAGAATCAGCCAAGAGACGAGTGGTGGTACCCGTCTCACACTACGACTAGATTGGCTCTCCCGAAATATAATCCTTTCCTCTTCTTTGACAGCGCACTGTTTTCGGGAGGAGGATCTGTCGAACGCCAGTCACCCCACATGCCAGTGTTAAAGGTCTCCTTGATGTTTGGCACAAGGAAAAGGAAACAGGCCATCCAATCACTGAACATGTGGAATATATAAAAAGTGACCTTTTCCGAGACGGTATTTCCTGATCCAGAGGCAGTGGATGTCAAGGAGGTAGTCTGATTGCCCATGAACGAAAGACGGAAGATAGCGGATGACGCCTAAGGTAATGTCAACGGCAGAGGCTGGGATAGTGTGAGGCAGACATACATTACAGACCAACACCGCGAGTATGAGGATGACGTGTATCGGGCGAACTCCAGGAAGTCGGCGAGCCCGAACGACCAAAACAGCCACGAGAACGATGAGGATGAGTGAGATGCCGGAGCTCACGTATCTAAAGCCCATCCTAATTTACTTGAAGCTACCGCAGTTGTATATAAGAAGTGCTCACCTAGTTACCATAACTTCGTTCGCAGTGCTAACGCTGTTCATCCCTCCCTTGTAGTGAACATTTCCTACTATTCCGGCAGCGGTGGCCACCAGAAATGCCAGCCTCAGGGCATCAGTCCAGCGACGATAAAACGCCCTTTTACGCGGTTGATCGGACAGTAGCTCTCCATCGTTTTCTGGAAAAGTCTTGTTACCCCGCGAGGGGGATAGCGGAATTTGAGAAGAGGACGTGGTTCCCACCGGAGAGTCAAAGTTATCCAAATCACTAGGCGTCGGTCCCTTTGTGGAATTGACATACAAGCAGCGCAGAAGAGAGACAGTGTCCTGCGCGACAGCAATGTAAGCCAGAGCAATCGTAACCTGCATATAGGTCACGAGTGTGCCTGAAGTCTGTAGTTGAGGTGTCTGGCTTTGCTTTGCTCTTAGGGAGAAAATTACGACCCTGCGGTGTATGTGAGATATCAAACTGGGATTCAGTGCCGCACGACAGCCTTGCATACCTCTCTACGCAGGTGAGCACTGCACTGATACCCAAGATAGCTCTTGACTGCTTGTTGACTAGGCGGAAACAGAAAATGGGAAGCAGCAAGGCATAGAGGATGGCGAACAAAACAGAAGGGACAATGTCTCCAGCAAGGCCTACCCCGCCAACTGGAGAGGGGAAAGCGAAAGTACTCGACATGGGTGCAGCTCGTAATGGCAGTTCGAGTGAGGGCTAAAATCTAACAGTGAGGAGAAGCCCGAGAAAGGCTGCGGTTGCTAATAACTGTCAGAAAGAAGATGAACGGGGAGTCGAGACATACCACCTGCTGGCCGGATGCTCCATGGTGGCTGCGTGTCCGAGATACACACGTTGTCTCCTGCTACACTCGAAATTAACCGGAAGAGCGAGCCAATCATCAATCACGTTGTAGGGTGCCCTCTGATGGCACGGGCACAAAGCATGCGAGTTGGTGACTGTAAGCTCCACCTGCCCTACCACGTACACAACAAGGGAAAGCTCTCGTCCGCAGTTCGTCGTACACATAATATTTTGGACTGGAGCCGGTGGTTGGAAGGGGCGTGGAATACACAGCGTAAAACAAAATGTACTTGCCGGTTAACTCCGAAGATCAGTGACAGGACTCGGTGAGTTACACGAAACCACCAGGCATATGGTTTTATTGTCAGCCGACTCGACATCGTAGAGAGCGCAAGAAAGACGTAGTCAAACATGAACAACCTACAATACAGTAAATGAGTACCAGCTTATTTTTCTGTTGGCATAGATTTGAATCCTAATATATGGATCTGAGGGTAGAAATCACGCCTTCACGAAGAGATCGGTGAAGCGGTCGACAGCGAGGTTAGGGAACTGCTTCTTGTCCGACACGGTCTCCAAGATCCTGGTTTCAAAGAAGTCAGTCATCTTTGTCGAATGCATCATCAAGGCTCACTCACTTCTTTTGATGGGCTTCGCTGAAGTGACGACTAATGTGCCGCTTGAACTTCTCAATCAAGAGTGGTGTGCCTTCCTCGCGGCGGGTCCTATGTCCAATGGGATATTCAACTACGACCTCGTCCAACACGGTGCCATCGTTCAGCTCCACTAACAGGGCGTTACCAATCGAGCGCTTAGCTGGGTCATGATAATCCACAGAGAACGCTTGATTTTCGACACAGTGAATCTTGGCACGAAGGGAGTCGATGCGAGGATCGGCCGCAGCCTCGTCGGTGTATGAGTTGGAAGTTAATTCACCGAATATGAGAGGGTATGCAACCATGTAATTGATAGCATGACTGCAGAGGCGAGAATTAGTTCGGTACTTGGTCCAGAATAGTCTAGATATGAGGATGCTCACTCCCTGTCGGCGAAGTTATCCAGAGGGCCTTGTTTATCAATGATTCGGATAGCAGCCTCTTGAGTCCTGATTCGAACGCTCTTGATGTCATCGGAACTCTTTCCCATGGCTCTCAACTTGTCATGAATGATGACGGCTGCCTCCACAGCGGTTTGTGCATGGAACTCGGCTGGATATGAAATCTTGAAGAGAACGTTCTCCATGATATATGTGCCGTATGGCATTTGGAATCGGAATTCCTTTCCCTAGAAATCCCCCGCTCGGTGTGGTATACACAATATATCCTATTATCGTACTCACTTTGAACAAGACGTCGTAGAAACCCCAATGCTTGGCAGTGAGAACGGACGGAAGGCCTATTTCTCCTTTCTTTACGAGGAGTGCAAGATTGACAGCACGCGAGCATGCGTCTCCGGCTGCCCAAGACTTGCGAGGCCCAGTGTTGGGTGCGTGACGGTATGTTCGCAGCGACTGGCCGTCCACCCAGGCTTGGGAGACTGCGTCAATGGTCTGAGCATGAGTCAAACCCCTAAAAAGAAGGAAATCATCGGATTCGTATATGAAGTAACTGCGCGCGACAAAGACTGACAGTAACTTAGAGACGACGGCAGTACTAGCAACTTTGACAAGCACGACGTGATCAAGACCAACGCGGTTGAAGGAATTCAGTAGAGCAAGACCACCTTGAATCTCGTGCGCCTTGACCATACTCTCCAATAGGTCGCGGACTGTCAAGGACTGTCCCCGGCGAGCGAGATGGTCTGCAACCGCAAGAATAGCTCCGAGGTTATCCGACGGGTGACCCCCTATCAAGTTTCCTCAGTACGTGCTCCACGAGAGTAAGATTGATTGAAGGAGCGTACACTCGGCGGCGAGGAAGCAGTCATTGAAGTCGAGCCATCGGATAGCAGTGCCGATGTTGAACGCACCCCTAATAGGGTCAAGTTGGTAGTTCGTTCCGGGTACCCTGGTGCCTGCGTAGCCAGGTCAGAAACCGTCTGCTCTGGTCGTTTTGGAAAGCATACCATTGGGAACGATGGTTCCTTCCACCACCGGGCCTAACAACCGGGTGCACTCCGGGAAGCGGAGGGCTTCGAGGCCACACCCGATGGTGTCGATGAGACACAACCGCGCAGTCTCCAACGCAAGCTCCGAAGTAACTTGGTAATGATGAACGTAGTCCGCAATATCCTTGAGAACCTTGTCTGGTTCAGGACGAACAGCAGATTCTCCGTGGTGAACAGACATTGCTCGTGCGACGGTCCGTTTGCGGCACAGAACGAGGCAGACTGCTTAGTAGAGATGATCGATAAGCCACAGCGGGGCCACTCTGCCATCCCTTCAAAGAGAGAGGTCCTCGTCGAATTGCAGCAGACAGCATGATGTTGGTTGTCAACTGGACTTTGTTCAGCAATTACGTTTCAGTGATGCGTCATCTTCCACGACTCGCTCCAGAGAACCTGCTCCAAACCATCGTTCATGATGCATGACAAGTGACCAGTATTTTCGGGGAAAATGTATCAGTGCTATACAGATGTTTTTTTGGGTGATGCCATCATAATATTATAAGATATTCATAGTAAGATCGTCATGGACCCAAGATCAACGACGTATCCACCACAAGTCTATCATATCAGTGAGCTGGTCTCCAACAAGAGGATGATATCTAGGACAGGGACACTGAGTGAATAGTTGTCAAACATCGTGGAAGACCACACGCACTGTGTACAATGGCCGGTATGCTCTGGACACTAGCGTCGACAACCAAATCAGCTTGTTTGGGGATTTCGTATTCCACATCGACGCCAACGAAGCCAGGAATTGCCCCACTACGCGCCCGCGCGTAGAGTCCACGACGGTCCGTCCCTTCGCAGTGCGCCAGTGGAGTTGCCACATGGATGAGGAAGAAGTTGCCTCCTGCACCGCCGCTTGATACAATCTTATCCTTCACAAACGTCCTCGAACGTTCCTCAGGAGACGTCGGTGCAGCAATGACTGCAGCCCCTGCGCGAGCCAATTCGCTCGCAACGAACGCAATCCTCTGTAAATTCTCGTGCCTTTCCTCTAGCGTGAGACCCAGCTTTTCGCTCGAGTCATCTCCTATAGACTCTCCAATAAGGAGAGAAACACTCCGTCCGCCTTGTTCGTTTAGGGCTACCTGAAGTGCCTTTGCGATGGCACCCTTTCCAGAATTGTACAACCCAGTAAGAAAGAGCACGAAACCCTGTTTGTTCCGTGGTGGATAACTTTCGCGCAGTTTTGCTACGACATCCCTAGAGATGGAAAGTGAGTCCCATTAGCTGAATCATGCAGTCTACGCTTACTCGTAACTGAACCAGTCGGGAATGGAGGCCCCGGTTCTAAGCCGCCTACGCAACTCGGTCCCCGAAATGTTTAAAGTTTGCACACCAGCCGGGATCTCGTCTACCGGTACGTATTCGTCGGTGGCGGGTACATAAGTCATCTGCTGGAACGGCACCATCTCGATCTGTAGTTCATCCTTAAACCTCTCCACGAGCTCTTGCGCATCATAGGGACCGTAAAAATCTCTGCCTTGTGAGTTCTTACCGGGACCCGCATGGTCACGGCCGACAATGAAATGGGTAGCGCCGTAATTTTTTCTGATGATGGCATGCCAAAGAGCCTCACGCGGTCCCGCCATGCGCATAGCAAGAGGAAGAAGAGCAAGATGTGCCATCCCGTTCGGGTATTTCGCCATGATAGCCTGGTAGACACGCACACGTGTGTAATGATCAACATCTCCAGGTTTAGTCAGTCCAACGACGGGATGGATGAGAACGTTTGCCTGTTGTTGTCTCGCTGCCCGCACGGTGAGTTCGCGGTGAGCGCGGTGCATGGGATTGCGAGTTTGGAATGCGACCACCCTTCGCCACGATAATTTCTTAAAATGAGCACGGAGCTCAGCGGGGGTATCTGTAGACGAATAAGAAGCAAATCGATATTGAATGGAAACGGGCACTTACAACGGAAAGCAACATAGTCGAAATGTGGGGGCGACTGTATAGCTTGCACCCTGCCACCCACATAGTATTCTTTGACGCGGTTACGGAGGTAAGCAACAGAGGGGTGGGCTGGGTCATCTGCACCGAAAACTTGAATTGCTTCCTTCACGCGGTCGAAAGCGTAGACGTCTTCCACTGTGAGGATTGCCAGTGCTTCGTCATCTCTGGGGTCACGAAGTACTATACGGGCCGCAGGGCTTAGCCCCAATCGTTTAATATCGTCTGAGGATACGTCTAGGGTGATAGGCATTGGGAACAAGGTGCCATCGGATAATCGCAACGTATCGACGACGCTGAAGATGAGTTCAATCCACGTTCAATAAAACACCACTGAGAAGGGTACCTGTTATAGTCACATTCGTTCATGAAACCCTCGAGGGGACTGAAGCCACCGCTTAGGATAAGCTCCAGGTCACATAGCTGACGCTATGTACGATAATGTCAGTCGTTGACGGTGGATAGATCGGACGACAAGTGCACCTCGGTGAGAGTGATGCCCCCGAGTGTAGCAGCTTCTGCCTTGAGATGCTCGGATATGTGCTCGTCCCGAGCGACGAGATCCTGGCACAAGTCAATTGCGAATGAACTCGCCGGGAAAATGAGGACGTACCTTCAGTACTCCGCCATGAGGTGTGTTGGCCATGTCTGGCTGTCAAATCTGACTCTTTGGCTCGGGCTCAGAGGTTCCTCTCGCGTTTGAGCGTTCTTCGTCATGGCTTTATCGTGCAAGCTATACTTCCAATTAGGCAGGATCACGCAATTGTTAGCACAAAACCCATGTGCCTAATAATTAAAGTATACCCGTTGCAAGTAATAAATAGTAAGTAAGCATTGCAGCTCGGACTTTGTCGGGTCAATTGATCCAAGTGCCCGGCCTCCACTCCACAACCCGGGCCAGCTCAAGCAATCAATTCCCTCTCGTAACCCGCGGCAACAACTCGCTGCCTGGCTTACACGGTGTGATGCTCTCTCTGAGTGATTGTTTACATGATTCAGAACGGTCGCCGCTGTAATCCTGGCCTTTGGTTACCCTGTCTTTTTTACAAAGAAGGTCGAAAGTTTAGCCATTCCATCAACACTCGCTTTTTTCAGCTTCTCTACACCTTGAGAGGTTTTTGGTTCCTTCTTTCGCTTTACGCCATTCCCCTCGGAGGCTGTCGAGGTCCTTTTCCTGTCCTTCCTGGCGGTCACATCATCGGGAGGAGACGGGTTCAAATGGTGCCGCTGTAGGCTTCTGACGTGACTTTCGAGCGGTGCAAAGCTAACGAATCGTGTCGCTAAGCTTACCGGCGAGATCCGTTACTGAAGGACGTACTCGTAAGATGCTATCAATCTCGTTCGGATGTCCGGGGGAAGATATTGTGCCAAAAGGTCGCAAGCCAGCTGCGTCCTTCCCACTGCGAGATAACAGACATCAACTCGCGGCAATGGTCATGGTGCCCAGAACTCACGGATTAGCAATTCCTCGTGTTCATCTTCCATAAGCTCATTCCTCGCAAGGCCACGAATCAAAGAGCGCGATATCTCGGTGATTCGAGGTGTGGCTAGGGCTGCAACCTTTTTTGTCAGTTGCTCTAGAAGTCTCTCCTGCGAATACCTGAAAACCGTGATCTCAGCTGTGATTTCTGGGGCGTTACAGTCAGCCCTCTCGATGAGTGATGCAGCGCGTCAATTCACCTTTGATATCACATACACGTCTCATTGCCTGCACTGTACAATCAAGTGCACCGAATGTCATAATGTCGTTCGGTGCGACAATGAAGGAAGGATCCTGTGACCCAGAAGAATGTGATGCTTCTGCTAGTTTCATGGCAGCTTCTTCAAATATATCGTCTGCTGGACGGTAGTTGGCCTGTCCGCCTTCCTGCTTCAACTATGGATCAGTGATGTTCATTAGACGAATCGTCATGATCTACCGAAACGGTCGCTCCGAGTATCGGTATCAACAGGAATATCGGATCAATTGGTGTCATGACGAGAAGCCTCCCGTCTAGAAGAGACTCCAGTTGAGCCAGCTACCATATGGGAGGTCAGCTCACCAGAGACAACCTCTTCTCCCACAAACCAAGAGCGGGTATCTGGCGGCGCGACCGTCTGGACCTCGAGGATCGCGGACGATCTCGCGTCACTTCCATCACGGAGTTGGTAAGGCAGGAACAACGATGGAAGGCCTGAGTGGACTAAGTCGAAGGCAAAGCCAGCGTCAATGTACATGCGGTAACACACACCTGTCCTTGGATGCGGAAGGCGCAGAAAACGGTGAGGACGCCGCGGCTCTCTGGAGTGATCGATCTGCAGTATGACGGAGTCTATAACATCTGACAAGTTCCTCGTCATATTCTGGTGCACAGACAAACTGAAATACCTGTTGGAAGAACGGCAAAGTACGTGTCCATAGCAGTCGGCGCTTGGATCTGCGAGCGATCGCATGAACACCCGACGAGACGCGTTGTTTGCGCGTTGTTTGTCATTTTTTTTCACTCGCTGCGAGGCTCGGCCTTGGGCTGGTACGTGGCGAAGACTGGGTGCGTCTCAGCGTTGATCGTGTCCTGTCTGTGTCTAAGCATTCGATTTACAATGCGCACATACGCGGAATAGGCTATATGCGAACCATAGCACATCCTACGTTCTGAATGCTAGGTCGCTTGGTATTCATAATGGCTGTCCACTCTTTCTTTTCACAAGATACGGGTACGCCCTACCTTCTCACCTCAAGGCTCAAGGATGTCCTTTTAGATGAAACAAATCAAACTTCAAGTACTACTATCTGGGTCTTGACGGTTGTGACACCAGATCGAGTCCCCACGTCGATGAGGGGGACGACCTATAATGTTTCAACAGGTTGAACGTACGACGTCGGTGATGGTCAAATCCATCACTGAGGACGACATTTTGATATCTGAAAGTTGTAGGTAGGTAAAATATACATCTAATTCGCCCCTACTTACGATCAAAAGTAAGATAAAGCCGACGAGGGGAGTTTCTGTACTTAGATCCCCCCAGTCGCCATACTTTTCAAATGGTCTCACAAATAACGCGACGGACAAGATGGAGATGAAGGGCAGTGTTTGAGAGCATCTCAACCATGGCTGTGCTGTGGTCCCTTGAGGGGGAAGCTTAAAAACAAAAGAACGTCTCGCGAATTCAAAGGCTTATGGCTTGCAAAAATGTATTGGCTGTGGGATGCCCTGCGAACTTGCTTGCGTGCTGCTTTTCACTGAACCCCCCGCCGTCCTACCTAGCTCTGGTAGGTAATTTCGGGGATTTGAATACCTACCGAAGGAAGCGCTTATATATGAAATACAGCACGTGTAGGCTGTGATGTTGTGAAGGGGATAATCGACGATAAGCTCCAGGAAGCGCCTTCACTCTGCCTCCAGAGCAAATGATACGCCGCGGCGTGGATTTCTATTTTCCTGTTAGCGTCAGTACTTCTGATAACTGACCGGGCACGTCCACATAGGAACTGCGGTTCCCATGTGCCCTCCGACACAAGCCCTTATATATAGAACAGTCAGCTCTCACAGTGAGTTCTCTGCGACTCCCATCTATCTCGTCAGTCCGCCCGTCCGTCCATTGCAAAGTACTCGGTACGATGAACCCTCCTTCTACTCTCAAACCCGCCGAGGTTGCGGTCGACCTCATCCAGCAAGCTGTTATCAAACATAACACTCGCCATGACAAGACGTTTTTCAAGGCGGTTCTCGCCGGAGTTATGCTTTCCTTTGGTGGCCTCTTTGACTTCATCATAACGGGCGGTTCTCCCTCCTTGACCACTTCTGACCCCGGGATTGTCAAGGTTCTGGGCGGTTTCGTTTTCCCGGTCGGTCTCGTCATGTATGTTCACTTCGATGTTTCTGAATGATCCCTGCTTGATATGTTGACAGGATTGTCCTTCAGGGCTTTGATCTTCTGACGAGTAACCTCATGGTATGTACTCGGTAGTGAAATCATAATCTCTCCTTTATCGGGCCAGTAGATTTTTCCCATGGCCGTTCTTAAGGGCTCGCTGCCTTGGTGGAGCATACCCGTCAATTGGACCATTGGTCTGTGAGTTTCTCCGCTCCATCAAAATGGCACCGCTCACTCTGTGATTGAAGTTACTTTTGGGAACCTTGTTGGAAGTCTTTTCTTTGCTGCCATCCTAGCCAAATGTTATTCCCCCTTCCTTCACATTTAAATGGAGTGGCTGAGTTATGTCTTTAGATGATGGTCTGGTCGTTGATGATCCTTACGCTACCTACATCAGAAACTTTGCTATGTGAGTTTGAGTTTCTTTCTCTCTCATTGTCGTCCCTTTTTTACAATTACTTTATAGCACCAAAGCTGTGACTCCCGCCTGGTACCAGATCTTCCTTAAGGGAATTGGTTGTAACTGGTTGGTTTGCATTGCTGTCTGGGTGGGCCATTCCAGGATCGTGTTCGCGATGATTGCCTAACTAGTCTTAGCAAGCAACAGGAGCCAGGGAGACCATCTCCAAAATCTTTGCCACTTGGTTCCCAATATGGGTACGTGAGCGGGTCGTTCTAGTGTTGGTGTTATAGATGGACCATTGTCATTACCGCAGGTATTCGTTGCATGTGGATTTGATCACGGTATGCACGGAGCAACATCTGCATTGGCACAGCTAACAACATTGCAAAGTGGTCGCGAACATGTTCTCATTGCCTCTAGGAATTATGCTTCATGCCGATGTACGGAGAATTTACGGATCTATCCACTTCCTGCTAACGACTCCCTATAGTTGACTGCAGCTTACTACATCAAAAAGTGGGTGTCTTCGAGAATAATGCTGCCGCAGCCATTCACTTTGTCCAAAGGTCCCTGATAGCGTCATACCTCGGAAACATTGTTGGTGGCTTATTAGTGGGCCTCCCAGCAGTTTATTTCTACCTTGGTGACTACAAAGCTGAAGGGCTGAGCAACGCGGAAGAGGGACGCACGAATCACAAGAATGTAGAGGATTCGACGTCTTCTGAGCCAAGGTAAACGACACGCCTTCTGGGTCATACTTTCTGTCGAATTCTTGGTGAATTGATGCACGCATTTTGATTCCTAATATCGCCTCAACTTGAGTGTGATCGCTTCGCCGCTCACCACTAGTTGGCTTTGAGAGTACGGTGCTTGCCCCCCACTCCGAAATTCCGCCATGCCCTGAAGTAGACTTGAAGCTTGAAGAGTACACTATTCCTAAGAGCTCTGGCGCCTGCACACTCCCCAAACGTCAACTGGGAATACTACCGGCTCAGGTTGTTAGAGAACACTAGATGTGACAGAACCAACAGTCACTCCATGTCGCCGCGCAAGGCTCTTTTCTAGTAAATCGTCTTGTACCTTCGTGGGTGACATCTAAACCCTACGCGCATGCCGAAGAGGACAAGAAGTGATGTACAATGATAAGCACAAGAGTGCGGGCAGGAGGAAGCAATTCAACGATGAGGACACTCATAGACGGAAACTTGCGCCGTTCATAACCGAAACGACTTGGCGCGTCCGAGAGCACACTTAAAACCGTGACGTATTCAGGGGATGCTTTCGGTACTCTGCGCCACATCGTTTGGGAGAGTGGGAGGCCAGTTTTGCAGTGGTCCACTACCGTAGAGATCATCGGTTAGATAGAAGGAAGGGCTTGGACCAGGAAAACCCTACGCTCGCATTTCCCAAACATTCTCGCTGCTCCTCCCCAGACGTTTTGCAGCCAACCCCTCTGCTCGTCGACGAATCCATGCATCCCTCTTCTGCTCTGGGTGCATCGACTTGAGGCTCAGGCAAAACTTGAAGGCTTCAAGCTTATCACCGCATTCCGACATACGCCCGTATCTGTACAGCGATTTGAACTGTGCGTTCAGAACTGATCGCTGTCAAACTGTGGGGTGTTGGAAGAGAAAACGAATGTCTACACACCATGGCACATGAAGAAACCGTCCAGCAGGCTCATACATCCTGGGATGTCATCCGCTGTCGGGTGCAGTTTCCTCAGGTACTCTTCTTCCTGACTCACTGCAGTTTGGAAGTCGACAGGCATCATTAGCTGTACGGCGGAAATGTTTATTTATTTTTTCAATATTTTACGTGAGCAAATTTTTGTTCAGATAAGACGCGTTTTCAGACTCCGCTCAGAATTAGACGCGTCGCGACGCGTTGCAATCTCTTCCCGCACTTATCATCCTTCATACAGACATCATGGTGCGTTCACTGTATGGACTCGGTCGAACAAATCTGACGTGGCACAGTCTCAAATACAAAGAGGATCTAAACGTGCTCGTTCTCCCCCGCCACCCAGCAGCTCGCCCGCACCGCGGCCATCACCGCCACGGCGAGAATCTTCGTCTTCCCTGCCTCCGTCTTCACCTCCTGCGCCTTTCTCGGACACGGATGACAACATGGAGGAGAGTGAAGTTGTGAAAGACTTAGGCGATGAAGAGGACGACGATGGAGAGGATCTTTTTGGGGCAGAGATGGAGGAGTAGGTTTCGTGCCTTCCAAGTCATCTCAGATCTGATTCGGTTATTCCCAAGTGACTATGCACCCAATGAACTTTTGGACCGCTATTCGGACCGAGCTATCGATGATGAAGGGGAGTACGATCCAATGTCAACAGCTGCACGTAGGGCTGCAGAAGCACAAATGGACCGTAGAGATCGGCTGGAACGTAGTGGTGCGCGGGGAGCACGCGCTGCAGCCCGTAGCAGGGCTCCTCAGTTCTTGCAAAGCGATGACATAGATGATGAGGATATCTTGGATGGTGGATTGGGAGTGGCCAGAATGAAACGACGTACTCGCCGACAATATGATGAACGTCGAGATCTCGACGATATGGATGGCATGGATGATGTTTGTCTCTGGACTCTTGCGGCCGCAGTATGCTGACAATCCAAATTACAGGAAATACCACTGGAACAATTAAGCGATATCAAAGCGAAGTCAATCGCAGAGTGGATAGCAAACGACCGTGTCCGTCGCTCCATCGTTAAACATTTCCGTCAATTCTTAATGACCTACGTTGATGACAATGGTAACTCCGTATATGGTCAACGCATTCGCAGCCTGGGTGAAAGTAAGTGTGGTATTTGGTGATCCCTCGTACCGTCTAACGATTTTCTAGCCAATGCGGAATCGCTGGAGGTTTCGTACCTTCATCTTGCACTTTCTAAACCTATCCTGGCCTATTTCCTCACTAACTCTCCTACCGCCATGCTAGTGATCTTTGACGAGGTTGCATTGAATGCCATCCTCGTTTACTACCCATCTTATGAACGTATTCACTCGGAGGTCCATGTTCGCATCGCGGATCTCCCTCTTAGCTCTTCACTGCGAGATCTTCGGCGCTCGAATTTAAACACCCTCGTTCGGGTCTCAGGTGTCGTTACACGTCGAAGTGGCGTATTTCCTCAACTGAAGTACGTCAAATTTGACTGCCGGAAATGTGGCGCGGTGCTCGGTCCCTTCTACCAAGATGCAACCAAGGAGGTTAAAATCAGTTATTGTCCCAATTGTGAAAGTAAAGGCCCTTTCCCAGTGAACTCTGAGCAAGTAAGTCAGCTGGGAGGGCTGCAGCACACCGTGTGCTAAACGCTTACTCGCAGACCGTATATCGTAATTATCAAAAAATGACATTGCAAGAGTCGCCAGGGTCAGTTCCACCTGGCCGTCTGCCAAGGCACCGCGAAGTCATCCTTCTCTGGGATCTTATCGACAGCGCTAAACCTGGCGAGGAGATTGTAAGTCGGTCGCATGCTACCCAACTTCAAATCTCACGGTCCTGTAGGAAGTAACTGGGATATATCGGAACAATTTTGATGCATCCCTCAACTCCAAAAACGGATTCCCCGTCTTTTCAACCGTGATCGAGGCCAACCACATTAATAAGAAGGAGGACTTGTTTGCGGCATTTAGGTTGACGGAGGAGGACGAGAAGGATATCCGCGCGGTCGCCCGCGACGAACGTATCCGCAAAAGAATCATCAAGTCGATTGCGCCTTCCATTTATGGCCACGAGGACATCAAGACTGCTATAGCGTTGTCGCTCTTTGGTGGTGTCCCGAAAGATGTCAAACGAAAGCATCGTATCCGTGGCGACATCAACGTTTTGTTGCTGGGAGACCCTGGTACAGCGAAGTCACAGTTCTTGAAGTATGTTGAGAAAACCGCGCACCGCTCCGTCTTCGCCACTGGGCAGGGCGCATCTGCTGTCGGTTTGACGGCGAGCGTGCGCAAGGACCCCATTACTCGTGAATGGACCCTTGAAGGTGGAGCGCTTGTTTTAGCCGACAAGGGGACTTGTCTCATCGACGAATTCGACAAGATGAACGATGCTGATCGTACTTCCATCCACGAAGCGATGGAACAACAGTCGATATCAATTTCCAAAGCTGGTATTGTGACTACCCTTCAAGCGCGGTGTGCAATTATTGCTGCTGCCAACCCTATCAGAGGACGGTACAACCCAACAATTCCGTTTCAACAAAACGTGGAGCTCACAGAGCCTATCTTGTCACGTTTCGATGTGTTATGCGTGGTAAAGGACACAGTTGATCCCGTTCAAGATGAGCTCCTTGCCCGTTTTGTTGTGGGAAGCCACTTGCGGAGCCACCCAAACTTTGAACCTGGCAAGGAGGAGATGGACGTTGGAACTACTCTTGATGCAGACGTACGTGAGCCTCACGATATGGGACATGCTGATGCTCATTACATGGCAGCTCATTCCGCAGGACTTCCTGCGGAAATATATCATGTACGCCCGGGAGAAAATCCGCCCGAAGCTGTACGACATGGATCAAGAGAAGCTATCACGGTTGTTCGCAGATCTTCGACGGGAGTCCATGGCGACCGGCTCTTACCCTATTACTATCCGACATCTTGAAAGTATGATCCGCATGGCCGAGGCCAGCGCGAAGATGTCTCTTAGGGAGTATGTACGCTCGGATGATATTGATGTGGCCATCTCCGTCGCCGTGGGTAGTTTCGTAAGTGCACAGAAGATGTCCATTAAGAAAACTCTTGAGAGAGTGAGTGAACGCGAAGCGCAAAGCGCATCAGTAGCACTTGCTGACAACCGATCGGTCCCACAGGGCTTTCGCAAATACCTTACTCAAGCGCGGGACTATGAAGAACTTCTGGCTTTTATTCTTGGGCAATTGGTCAAGGACAAAGCTCGCTTTCACCAACTGCAGAAACATGAACAACCTGAGCTGGTTACTGTCAGTGTATCTCAACTTGACGAACGCGTAAGTGAAGCAGTTTTACTTGTGTAATGTGACTGACACGTTCGGTTAGGCCAAGGAGCATGATATCTACGACACGTCACCATTTTTGCATTCAAAGTTATTCGCAGCCAATGGTTACACGTTGAAGGGTCAAGTGATCGAGAAAAGATTCCAAAACTGATGACTGCTCATCTGTTTCAGCGAAGACATACCTTGCTTGGTTCAAAGTGTGCGACGTTATGCGCTTTGTTGTGGGTACAATGCCGATATTTAGGTGTCAATGAGTGGGGGTGATTATGTACGTATGGTAAGATAGGTGCTCTATGTCTATGGTGTCTGTGCGGTCGGAGCTGGCTGCTCTTTGTCTTTTGGTGTCGGAGGGTTGGACGGAGGAGCATGATCAGATTGTATCGAGGCCTCCGAAGTCGTTTCTCCGTTTTCATCTTCGTCGTCCAAAATTTCTGAACGGGAACAACATTGACAGCACGATACCATAAGGATGACCGACTTACCTTCGCCGTAGACGTCGGGGTGTGCACGGAAACAGTCCTGCATTGCCTTGAACTTCTCTACGCAATCGATGCCTTTCGGCTCCTTGTCTGAGTAAACGAAACAAGAGAATGCTTCTCGGAATTCGGAACCACAGGGTCCGTGGGCCATCCCGCCCAGACACGGGCAGTCCCAGTTAATTTCGCCAGTTTCCGGATTGAAAGCACCTTGACCATCCGAAGAGTCTTCCTGATTTTCACCTTTATCTTGTGCATCCTGTGGAATTGCATCTAAATCAGCCTTCTCCGTGGAGGGCGTCGCCGTGTTTTGGGAAGCTGTTTCTGATGCTGTTGCGGCAGACACGACGTGCTCCGACATGAGAGAAGGCCCAGGTTTCGATGGAGGGGGTCGTGTTTTGGAATCTACACGTATATCATTCATAGCGGTCCTGCACTTCATGGCTCGGAAAGGACGCACCCTTATGAACCGGTTCCGAATCGAGCCATACATGTCGCGGGTTCGAGTTCCACACCCAAGCCAGATAAGTTACCATGGTAAGCGAGGCTCCAACCACATAAGCGGGATGCCTATAGCACTTGAAGGGCTGAGAACCTAGCGACGAGTTGGAGCGCGTGTGGACGCCCCTGCGTAGTTGAAGACGCACGCAGTGGCGAAACATGTCTGAACTATACCCGAGCACAAACTTCGGCCAAGACGAACTTACGGGGCGGTGCCCGTGGGAGTGACCCGATGCCGGCGGCAATTTGAGCTTATATAAGACACAAGTACTGCCTTCACTCTCTCGGCGGCGGTATATCGTTTTTACTTCATTTCTACAGGGCGACGAGTGGTGGTCGCAGGTTGAGACGAACCCGAAGTAGTTCGTGTACGGCGATGGCAAAAAATATGTACTCTAGCGAGGTGAGAAATTACTCACCTCTCAGGCTCTCTGCTCCCGTATTGCAAGACTTGACTCTGGACTAGAACGGCTTCCCCCCGGTCCTTCTCCAGGTGTTCAGCCTAACACTGTGCCATTGCTATAGCAAGCATTCCCAACAAGTTCGTATGCTGACCTTCATTGTGTCCATCTGGACTGCCACTGTGAAGACCTCCCCGTGGTGGTATTGGATGGCACATTTAATATAGAAATAACTCCAACTTTTGTTTGATCTGGGAGGTAAGGGATTTATACCAACAACGTCAGTGAATCACACTGTGCTCTAAAAGCATGAGGTATTGGCTAGATGCCTTTTTAAAATTGCCCTACGGCGGTGCTCCGGGCAGCGTGGCCACTTGCAGTGAAGGAACCCCTGCGTTCCTTTTTGGGGGGGGGTCCAGATGATATCGGCGGCATACTCATTTAATGGTCAAGTATAATACGCGATCTACAGTTGAGCTACCGCAATTAGGCACGATACTGATACTACGTTACAATTAAGCTGGTCCCGAGTACGTATTTGTATCTTTGTGATTGAAACCACGACTACCCATACCACTTTCCGCCCAGTTGGGTTCTTACAGGAGGACGTTGGGGTATGGTGGATGATGTGATATTCCAAATTTCGATGGCGCGCTGCAAGGCTATCGGAATAATGACCTTATTGATAGGGGAGCGATGAGTTACCTTCCACGTTGCCATGTCAAATTCCATGACAATTTGTTGTCGCTGTACACCTTGAAGTCGATCCTCCATTGTCGGAGGCTCACAAAGCACTGTTTTTACTGCAGCTCAGCATCCGAGGCAGATAAGAAAGGCAGGGCTCACTGATCATAGGATCGCCTTCCTCTGTAATCTCAAACGCACACTCGCCATCGCGAATGAGGAAAGATACATAGAAAAGGTTCTCTACGGACTGCGCGAAGTCATTCGGGTTGATGATGAATTTGAATAGGTTGATAGGTCCCGTGGATTCAAGCATGTCTTTGATCTTTTACGAATTTAATGAGAACACTCTTAACGACGGAGGGATCTAATATGACGTACGATGAGTACGTTCTTGGTTGTTTCGTTATCAGACCGCTGGATGTCCTCTTCCTTGATCTCTTGTGGTCTGCGCTCCTCCTCTTGAACCTTTTCCTCTTTCTGTCGCTTGACCTGGGAGCGCTTCTTTTGCTCTATGAAAAGAGGACCAAGCCTACGGGCAGGTTTAGCGACTGATTTGACCCAGGCTCAGGTAAGTCAGGGCATACATGAAATGAGTGACGGGAACTCTCCGACTCTTAGCGAGTGCTTTCCTGCCAATCTTGTCCCAATCTAAGGTGGTTTCTTCTTCCACCTCGATTTCCGATCCATCCTCATTATCCTCGAGGCATTGTCTGCCACCCATGAAACTAATGAGCTTGTTTACGAAATCGTCCATGTCGAATGCTCCGGATCCGAGTTTCATGGCACGAGCCATCTGAGCACTGATGCTGGAGACATTACGCAGAACCGTCGAGTCGAGGGTGGCTTCAGTGGGATTTTTAACTGTGTGCAGTGTAGAAAAACAGCCGTAGGGGCATCAAATACCATTCAGGGGACACACGAAAGACGTTGGGGCGCACCCTTGGAGAACAATTCATCTGCCTGGGCGATTTGCCGTACGAGCGCCTCTGCGTCAAGGTCCTGTGGTCTTAGGTGTTCTGTATAAGATCAATAACTGAGACGTGGCGTGTCACGGGGCAAATTCACCTGCTGTTAGTTTTTCAAGTTGACGATATTTCTTGCGGAGGTCGCGTTTCTCTTGGACGTCTTGTTCTGGGTCGTATGGTAGACCATCCACGATAGGCTTCGGGTTCAAGGACGCCATGTTCTTCCCCGAAGAGTACTGCTCAGTTCAGTCGAGCGGGGGCAAGTCTACGTCACGCTAATTACAAGCTCGACCAAACAACATTCCGCGACGCGAGCGTGTGTCGCTGCGTCCACCTCTGTCCAGCCAAAAGTCAGTAGCGGTAGCATGCCTGGCCACGCCATAGACGTGAGTGTCACAGCGTTGTTGATTTGTCTAGAACTCCCAGGAATTTTTGCAGTATAGCAAAAGTTCACTGTCAGTCTGCAAAGGCCCCCCTCCATGCTCGGGTTCGCCCATTGCAGTAGGGAGTCTGAGGTACGGCGAGCTTGTCCCAGGCGAGTTCGGAGAGATAGTGAATTGGCGCCATTGGTACATCTTTTATTCTCGTGTCGTTTGATTTGAGATAGTCGTGCTGAGGATGTTCGGGAAAAAGGGGCTGCGTCACACCGGACATTCTTCGCGTCCTTGCAACTGTGAATCTCAACACCGTAACAGGCTTCAATACTCTTCGGTAAGCACCAGTGATTTTGTACTTTCCCTGGCATTGACCAAACGCCCTCATTTTGGATAGGCCCGAGGATCAGGGAAAAGTCAGCCTTGCTATAGCACTCGGTCGTGTAGATCCTGCCGACATACCTCCCTCTGCGAGAGTCGCCGCGACCCCAACCAGCCAACTCGTAAAACCTTCCGGGCCTCCGCTGGCTGCCAATCCGAGGCAACAGAAACGGGAGCGGCCGTCCGAGAACTCCGGGCCCCCTGTTTCACGATTCCATGGTACCGGTTCTCGTACTGACAATGAGGACGAGGAAGTTCTGCCTATAGAGCCTGAGCCAATCGACGAACTTTATTGTGTATTCAAAACGCGTGTCGTCGGCGTACAACATTATAGAGGTGTGTCTTGTCAATCATTGTAACCTTGCTACAGCATCGACGAGGCGTGCAGGTCTGGTGGGAGCAGGCGAACAGGTTACACTGCAGAGAGACCCGAGAAATCCATATGACAAGTAGCCTTTCTGCAATCCTTGACTGTTTTCCTGCTTAAATCTTCCAATAGGAATGCCATCAAGGTCGTGAACATCGGTGGCATGCAAGTAGGTCACATTCCCAGGGATGTCGCTGCCCAGGCGGCGCCACTCCTTGACAAAGGGCTGGTGAGCATGGAAGGCGTTATGCTTACCGGAAATCGTGAGCCATTTTCGTCAATCACACTTGATGACGGTCTCAAAGGACTGTAGTCACGGGATTTAGTTACTCACTAGCACTGTGAGTTGAGCTTCCCTCATTTTCTGGTTTTAGTTTGATGAAAGTACTTCTTAGTGAGCTGAGAATTTACGGAGCGTCGGACAAACGTGCCATTCTGGAGCCTCTGCTCGCCTGGGCGACTCCTCGCCAGCATGGTGGCAGCAGACTGACTGGACAAGTTCCCGAGGCGCTGTCGTCACCCTCTTATGCTGGTACTGTGTCGTCAGCTGCTCAAACTCCCCATTCTCCGTCTGTTTCCAACCGGAGACGCAGAACGAACATTGCTCAGAGTCAGGTGCAGGATGAAGCTACTAAAATGCAGCAGGAGGCGCTCCATAAGGCAAAGGAACTCGCGCAGATCCTCGGTACCCTTGAGAAAGTGGACGACGACTCCCGGCGTACATCGCTTCTGGACACTCTTTGCGCTACAGATGATATCTTGAACTTGCCAGCACACCCAAATCCTCCAGGTGTTGCTAGCGGGGATCTGGTTGTAGATCTTCTAAGGCATCAGGTCAGTTGTCTCTTTTTTTTTTTGCCCCTTGTTGCCCTGACGGGTTTTTTCAGAGTCAAGCTCTGCAGTGGTGCATCGAGCACGAATATCCTACCCTACCAACGGCAGAGTCGGATAAGCCAGTGCAATTTTGGCAGTACCGGAAGGCGGGGAACAAGGTATATTGCAATTGCTGTTCTTCATTTCACTAACTTAGGTGACATGGTTAGCCCTATTATTTCAATCGTAAGTCTGAGTTATTCTCCACTCCATAAGGGGTTTTACACATTATTCCTTCTAGTTGCTACTAAGACACCGCAGGAGATCACCACACCACCAGTTCTTGGTCGCGGGGCACTGGTTGCTGATAGCATGGGTCTTGTAGGTTATTCGGCGTTCCACATTCTTGGGTGCTGAATCGCCTATAGGGTAAAACCTTGACCATGCTTTCGCTTATCCTTGCCACGAAGAAAGATGTTCCATCAGACCACTCTCCAGCTACTCTAATCGGTATTTTCATTTGTGACCATGCGCAGTGTTGTTCATCTGACAAATTGGCAGTGGTTCCTCTTTCTGTGATTTCTAACTGGGAACAGCAAATTGAAGAGCACTGTACAAGGGGTGCTCTTACCACCTACGTTTACTATGGGGCATCCCGTAATATTGCAGCTGATGAACTAGCAAAATACGACGTCGTGATTACGACTTATCAAACAGTAGTTGGTGAGGTGGATCCTAACATTCTCACCGATGGTCATCCAGGTGGGCGTGCAAAGAAAAAAAGGAAGGTCGAGACAGGATTGTTTGACGTAAAATGGAAGGTTGGTTCAAAGAGCTTATTACCTGAATGAGTTGGCTCACTGTATCAGAGGATTATTTTGGACGAGGGTCATAGCATCAGAAACGCAAAGACGAAGACGGCAAAGGCAGTCTGCAAGCTTACTGCTCAAAGGAGATGGGCCCTGTCCGGCACGCCTATCGTAAGTAGAATCTTTCTTAACTCTCGACCTACAACCCCCTTTAGATTAATTCACCTAGGGTATGTCCTGCTCACACCGGTCTGGTGCCTGTTACAATGCGTGGGCTAGGATTTGGGTTCTATCCTTACGTTCCTTCAAATATGTCGACCTCTAGACAACGAAGACTTTTTCAAGAGGCTACTCCTGCGACCCCTCAAAGAAGGCGATCCAGTCGGTGCAGAATTACTCCGTGTATGTCTGCCCAATGTTACCCTCCTTGTTGTTCATTAACCTAATCCCCAGGCACTCATGACCCACGTTTGTATCCGGAGAACTAAGGAGGTGAATTATTTCTTATGCGTCTCTATCTGGTCTGAAGACCTCTGCTACGTAGATGAAAGATTCTCAGGGGCGCCCCCTAGTTCCCTTGCCTCCGGTGACGAAGTTCGGTGTTCAGAAACAATGGGACGCTTATTGGCATACAGGTAGATGTTACACTTATTCCAGTCTCGCTTCATGAAGAGGCACGAGTGAGTACACTCCGTTGTGGTTTCACCCATCCATTTTAGTAAGTGACACAGGCGTTATACGACGCGGTCGAAGCAATCTCCCACCAACGGGTGGAGACCTTGATAAATCAATCCGGGGGAATGGACACCGTTGTAAGCACTTTCGGGAGTACCCTCACACTATCTCACTTGCCCTGCAGGTCAGCTCCAACGTACTCAGTATGCTCACCCGCCTGCGCCAGATTGCGCTCCATCCAGGACTGATTCCTGCAAACTACCTTGAGCAGCTGCAAGTCAACGAGGAGCCGTCTACACAAAATCCGGTGGATCCTATAGCACTGGAACGCCTGCAGGACCAATTACGCAAACTAATCGAAGATAGCGAGGAATGTCCGATCTGTTTTGGTATATTGGCGGACCCCAGGATTACGCCATGCGCACATGCATTCTGCTTTGCTTGGTTAGCTTGCTACTTTGAGGGGCTTCTCTGGGCTTACAACAAGACAGTATTTCAGAAGTCCTCGCAAGGGACCCGAAATGCCCTATGGTACATTGTTTATAATCTCGCATTCAATCCCTAATCCATTCCAGGACCGTCGCCCCATCAGCGCCAGAGAACTAGTCGAGCCTCCGCCTTTGATACAGCTCACCCAATTACCGGCGAAGCTCGACAACCAAGGTCACGACGAATTACGAACGGGTTCATCGGCAAAGATCGATCAGCTTCTTCACTTACTGAAATTACTTCCCAGCGATGAAAAGAGTTTGGTATTCTCTCAATTCACGTCCTTCCTAGACAAGGCAAGTGTGTTTTGTGAGAGAATGCGTGCAGGCTGCAAGTTTCATGAACAGATCGGCCAAACTTTGAGCGAGCACGGGTGAGTTAGCGAGGTGGTCTCTTAAAATCGCGTGCTCCTAATGGTTAAATTCGGTAGGATTCCCTACGTGCGTTTCGATGGGCAGTTGTCCGCTAGGAGGCGACAAGAAATTCTTGAGCGCTTTTCAATCCCTCTCGAGGAAGAGCCATGCATCCATAGCTCTGCAGAAAGTTCTACTCGTGTTTCTAATTGCGACCTGCCCGCTGACGATGGTACCATGGAAGGTCCTAATTTCCACCAGGGACATTCTTTCTTGGTGGAAAAGAGCAAAAAGCAGGCTTCGGAAAGCACGACCTCCAATGCGAACACCAAATCTATGCTTGACTGTTCCGCGTTTCAAGGCACAAATCCGAGAGTCATGTTGATTTCACTGAAAGCGGGCGCACTTGGGCTGAACTTGACTGTTGCGAACAATGTATTTCTGTAAGTTCCGTGTTCCCCGATTGTCGTAACAGGGTTTAAACGGTCTCCTGCAGAATGGATCCGTGAGTCCTTTTTTCCTACTATATGTTGGAGCTGACCGGGGCCTGCACATGCTTGCGTAGTTGGTGGCAGGTAACAGCACCGAGAATTTTGCCTTACCTGTACTTACACTCTGACCCGTCCAGGAAGGAATTGAAAGCCAGGCTATCGACCGGTGCAATCGGTGCGTAATGTATCGCCGTTCGGGAAGGTCTTATGTTTGATGCCATCACAGGATCGGGCAGAGGAGACCTGTCCATGTCTATCAGCTCATTGCAGAAAACACAGTGGAGTCAAAGGTAAAGTTTGGATAATAACTTCATGGTGAGGTTTCTCATCGACATTCAAGGTCATGGAAATCCAAGAGAGGAAGAAGAAACTTATCCAGCATGTGGGTGTCATTTGAATCATTACTTCCATCCCATTGACTGCACGTGACATCATAACCGAACTGACGCTTGTTTGCACATTGAATAGGCATTTGCGGGTGCCAGACAAGGCGAAACACAGTGAGAAAGGAGGGAAGCCAGGCTGCAAGGTTTGTGCAGTGACGTCGTCATCATCTTGGATATACTCATCGAAGTATATCTTGGTTCAGATCTCATCCAGTTGTTGGGCGTCCAGCAACGTAGTTAAAAGACGGTTGTCTGAGAGGATGCGCGTGCCTTTTAGTTGACTGAACCTTTGCAACGACGAGTTTCAGTATGTGCCAGTCACTGTTAGGGTTAGTCTACTCATAGTTATATCGCATATTGAGGTTTCCAGATCTCGATATTGTCCGTAGAGTGAAAAATGATATAAGAATGGGTGTTGGCGACGAGACTACCACCGTATTCAACATGAAACTTTACAAGTGAGCAGCACTGCAAGATCACCCCAGAGACACAGTGTAGCTGAGTTCAAGGGCTAATAATCTAGTCACAGCCGACGCAGCCTGGGTTGGTGAGTGTAAGCTAACTGAGCCCTCTAGCAGGGATGTATGCCAGGGTTATGATTCATGCTGTTGGAACAACACCTATCTATTCCTACCCTCCACAAGCAACCGCACACGTCACCATGTAAGACGAAGATATGTATGTATCCAACGGGGAACCACATCGATGAAACCTGTATCTACAATATCTGCCTTGACATTTACTTATCCCCGTAGGGAGACAAGTATGAAGAAACGAGCCCATGTAGGATGGCTAAATGCACATTTGCTCCCCAATCATCCACGTGTTAGCGGTCGAAAGGCGAGGTATCGTGGTAGCAGAGGTAAATAAAACGGGATAAATAGGGAGAAGAATAAGCTAGGAGACACGTAGCACAGGCAAGGCCGATCCCCTCATCACTGAGAAAAACAACGGGAGCTCCGGTGGGAGGCGTTCTCGCCTCGATGCCTCGAGTACAGTGGACATAACGAACTGGAATAGTTGTTCTGGGCGCTGAAGTCGTGTCCGCACGATAATGAATGCGGCTTCAACCAGTTAGGATGAGTGTAGTGTCATCCTCAAGTAGCTTCTCCCTGACGTGAGAAGAGAGTTTTTAAAAAAATGAATTGATCGTCGAGGTGTCGAGGGCAATAGACGGTCACAGCGAACCCAGTCTTGCCAACCGAGCGTCATATGGTGTGACACAGCGCGGTGAATGCATCGCACGTATGGTGTGTGAATGCCGGGGTGCGCGAGGCGAGAAATAGTAAACAATTACCCCAGTGGCTGAGGTACCAGGACAGAACCGATTATGACAGGTCGCTCACCGTTGAGCAGACACCTGCCCCGAAGATTCTGAAGGTAGCGGTGATGCTCCAGCAGGCGCCACTTCCGGCTTCCGAACCACGCCATCCAGACCCACATACCCGATATCTCTCCCTAGTTCCTTGACCATAGCCTTCCCCATGAGGCACACCCACCCCAGACCTTCACCGGTGACTGATTGCGTAGGCCAGAGTAACTCCCCTTCTTCGTCCTCGATGTCTGGTTCATGTTCTTCATGTGCAGCCAGGCTCGAGCCCATCATTCGTGCGAAAGTGATCGGATAGTGCCGAGCCATGATGGGGAGCGTTAAATAGCGTTGTGCGTGATCCATGCAGCACGACGCTGAAATTATCGCGCCCGACTGCTCCTTCAGCTGGTAAACCGTTGTTGGACCGAGCGAGACAGTAGCTTTGGCGGCGGCGGCGACCATGGCTGGCGTAGGACCATGCCCATCCGACCTATTACCGACGTGCTTAAGAAGCTGGGCTGGTAACGGCAGGGCTGCAGGGCTGTTTGTCTGTGGGACTCGTGCCGAAGATAATGTCTGCTGCTGCGGCGTCGCGAGAGAATTCTTTGTGCTCGGGGTGCCCCCCGAGCTGCTCGCGATAGGTGTTGAACTGGCACTACTATCAGGGGCGATACTTGCAGGAGAAGGAAGCATCGGTGGAGTCTTTTGGGTGCTGCTGACATGTTGTCCAGTGGTGATCGCGGATCCCATCTCCGTCTTTTCCGCCTCCCGGCTGAGGGCAGCCATCTCCGACTTCATCTTGGTCCATGTAAGTTCCAACTCAGGGTCTACGCTCGCCTTGGCCGTGTAATAGAGGGTGCGCGAGCGGATGAAACCTTCGATCATCAAGCTGCGGAGGAAGATGGAGGGGACAACCCATGCGTCAAGGGAACGGCAGAGACAGTAAAGACGGCACTCACATCAAGCCTAGGAGGGCTTTTTCGCGGTCCCCGAGCACGTCTTCAGACTGCCACTTAAACTTGCACCAGCCAAGAAATGCCTCAATTGTGCCCCAGGTGTCACGATGGCATGTTCGCCTGCCGTACTCTCGACACCATAACGCGTATGTGAAGCATACGAGGGCGTCAGCCAGCTCCAGTCGCGCAATCAACCCACCGTATTTATGATATGGGGAATTGGGTGGAGGGGGATCGTTCAACGGACGATACTCCTTGTGAGTGGGAGGATAAGTAGACCAGAATCTCGCATCCCCTGAATACTTGAGCATTCGACCATATTTATGATATTTGTCGTATAGTTCTTCAAACGCGGCGAGAGACATTTTGCCTCTCCGGGGCCTTCGGACAGGTACTGCCGTGGGTAGAACAGGAAGCGCCGAAGGACGGGTAGTCAGTGAAACTGGGTCCTCTCTGAGCTCACCGTCTTCGGATGGTTCTGAGCGAAGACTGTAGTTAGATGGTTGATTAGAGGACCTATGAAGTGGGGGTAGCAATGGTGGCTGGGGTTGCTGATAGCGGTGGTACTGGGAGTGATGCGGTTGAGAGGACCATTCTGAAGAGCTGCTGATGCGAGGCCGCTTTACAAGTTCATGATCTTGAGAAGGGGCATGCTTTCTCTTGGTGAAGGATGGAACAGGGGAGTCCGACCGAGAACAAGGAGGAGAAGGTGGCAACTCTGGAGGTAGTGGAGCTGACAGAGAGCCCAGAATCTACAGGTGCGTCAGGAACCAACATCGAGACGACAAAGAGTGAGTGGCACGATGACCTCGAGGCTCTTGAGTAGTTGTTCGCGCGTCCATTTACTGCAGGGGGTAGGATGACGAGGGTGAGAACTGAAGTGGGAGTGGAGATGAGGGAGGTTACCGTTTCTTGAACTTGACGCTGGAGGAAGTCACAGACGACGACGACGACGATGCTGCATGACTGGCCATTTCTGAGGGATGGCGGTGGTGGGAAGAGAAAGCGGTGGCCAAGTTGCAATGATGGCTGGAGGAGGAGGTCGCTGGATCCGCTGCAAATGGAAGAAAACGCGAATTATTTATTTATTTATTTAGGAGTAATTTTACTGCGTCATGCAACATAACGAAAAGCACATAACAGTATTAATGGCGCTCAGAGTGCTTAAGCGACGGGCTATGGTGCAGCTATGGTCTGCACAGAAATTTTAAGGTTTACATTTGGCATGCCTGCCATGAGTCCGGCATGGCTGCCGGGCCTCTGCGGACCTTGAAACATGTCTGTCCGTCGTTTGCCATCTCTAAGACGGTCTGCACGCCTTGCAAGAAGGCAATCGATTAGAGGCTCGCTCATGGCCTCGGGAAGCACAACGCCCTGTGGTCCGGCTTTAAGAAGCTCACCTTGGCGAGCCACTAGGTCAAGGGGGAATAGGGGTAGGGGATCAAGGGGGATCGCAGATGCAGCAGCAAACCCCACTGAAGGATCTTCCAGAGGTATGGGTACCAGGGGTTCTAACCGGGCAGCTACGCGGGGGGGGAGGGGGAACAGTCCAGCATCAGGCGAAAATGTTCCTGTTAGGCTTCCGCCAATTCAGTGGGACGCTACTCGCACAGAGCTACTCGTCAGCTGGCTACTCAACCATGCCGCCGATCGCCACATCCTCTTCCATGATAAGAACACTGGGGGACCCTCAAGCGCCCCACCAGCAGCCCCTGGTGACAAGCCATCCGGCCGCAACAAAAAGGAGGTACGACTCGCTATTGCAAGTCACATCTTTGCAGGTGATCCCGTTTATGGGGGGCAATGGGCTGTCAACTCGGACAAGTTCCAACTGTCCGTCATGAATCGTCTCGTAAGGTAAGTGATCAGTAGTTCTACATACTCTACTGTAATACTGACCCTGCGAAGTTTGAAAGACAAGTACCGCGAACATGTAAAGAGCCTCAATCAGACGGGTGCGGGTGTAGCACCTGGCACAACTAGTAACCTTCGTGGTAAGTGTTCTGAAGCGTGGTGGTTTTACAAATACTCAAGGTCCTTGCAGAAACAATCATAAGCACGTTCCCCCACTTCGAAGATCTCGACTCAATTTGGAGGGGAAATCCCTCCTTCGACGCCCGGCCATTTACATCCGATCAACGAACGAACCGGTCTGAAGATATGCTCTCACTTGTGCGAGGGGGTGCAACATGCCCCGGCGACGACCTTTTCACGACGAACAGCGGTGATCCAGCAGTGCTGCAGGAAAGCGCTGCTACCGGCGATCAGGGTGTCAGCAGCACTCCTTGGGGTGACTATGACTATGGTGGGACAGGTGAGGATGATGGGCAGGAGGGTGAGCATGCAGGGGACTACGACTTTCAAGATGACGCTGGGGGGACGTTCTACAGGAGGGATGATGACGCTGGGGGAATCCCCTATAGGAGGGACGATGATATCGGGGGGGCTTATAGGAGAGACGATGACATCGGGGGGACTTTTGGCGATGACATTGAGATGGATGAAAGCACTGGGAATGACACAGGGTATTCCGCAGGTGTTCAAACATGGGTGCGTACTATCTGCCAAAAAATCAACCGCCCATCTCACAGCTACCCTTTAGCGAGAGACTGTTTCGTCTGGTATGCAGATCAGATCCACCCCCCAGACCAAGCGCCGCACCAAGTCTTGGGATTCGCGTGACACGTCTAAATTCACAGAGACATCGTATCGTTGGGGAACTCCCGCACCGACGTCTGGCGGTGCTCCGTCTTCCTCGTCCCACCCTCGACACCGCTTCGCATCTCCTTACTCACGCTCTTCAGAACCAAGTCTTACAAGGGGTCGCAAACCGGCAGTAGGACGTGCCAAGACTGATATACCAGCACATTTAGAGAATCTTAGGCGCGAGGCCGAATTGCTCAGAGGGGAACGAGCATCCAACAGTTCCACCAAGTACGAGTACGCTATCCATTCAAAGGAACTTGTTTTTCGTCGGGAGGAGGCCATTCACCAGCGACATGAAGCCGAGCTAAATCACAGGCGCCAGAAGGAGTCCAAACAACTCGACATCGAGCTTACGACTGCACAGACGCAACTGTTCGAGAAGCAGGCTGAAGCTCTTCGACTGCAAATCATGTTGGCTGAATTAGAGGCGAAGAAGCGCAGTGGTAGTGCAAGTGGCGGCGCTGGTGTGTCTGATCACGAAGCTTTGTAGGTTCTACATACAAATATCTTGCCATGTCGACAATCTCATGTACAACCTGCTTGTTGTACCTGTAAAATGCTACTGAATTTTTTGTGTCCGTAATCTACTACGTGAGGGTTCTTCAGCGTGACCGGACTGTGAGTAGATCCCGCATTAACGCTGTGCGGCGGCGTTGTCCGGGCGAGCCTTCAACCTCACTCACGACGACATCCTCGTGCTGCCTCTCGAACTCCAGGCCCTCACGCAAAGCCCAGCCCATTGTCGATCCTTCGTCCCGGTTTCCTCCCTCAAAATGCACGATCATGTTGTGCAAGATCAAACAACACTCCACCCAGTAAATCGCGACATATAAGTCTTGCTTGCTCCGGATCTGCAAGCAAAGCTCTCGCAACGACTGGAACCGACCCTTTAGGGCTGCAAACGCATGTTCTACCCGGACTCGAACCTTGAAGTAAGTGCACGGTCAATAAACCTCGTTCTTCGTCAAGCACAGGCGACATACTTTGGATAGGTAGCGGTTGTAAATGCTCTGCGGTCGTGATAGGCTCCCCCCCCTCGGTCTCTTGAAAGGCGACAAACACCACGGTTCCAATGGATACGCACTATCCGCCCAAACCCAGTGTTCAGCCGGTAGGATTTCCTCGTGTTCACGTGCAAGCTGAGTAGCCTGAAACGCGTATGCATCATGAACGCTGCCCGGATGGCCGAGCCCGTAGTCGACGATTTGGAGGTTGTGAGGCATCACGACGAGCTGCATCTACAGGTAAGTCACCTATTGGATCAACCTGTCATCCACCGACCTGACAGTTTAGTGAATAATTGCATTTTCTGTCATAGAACGTCTCCCCATACAGACTCGGTTTTGCCATCAGCTTCACAGCTGATCCATCGGCCGCAAAGACGCCATTCCGCCACGCCGCACACGTTCGCACTCCAACAAATTCCCTCGCATTGTCAAGCTCGCTATCATTAGCCCCCGGGAAGAATATAAAGTCGTCGTGCAGATCGAGCAGCGCGATCATAACACGATTAGTGCAGTTAATAACTGAGCCAACGCTGACCCCGGCCCACTGCCTCACGTCCTCCGGCGAGATCGCATTGCCATAATGTCCCGCGCGGTTCAAGAAAATTGCCAGTTGCAATGCAACTGGCAACTGACGGTTAGGTGAGTTATTTTGGAAGATCGGATTGCCACTGATACAATCCAAAATGAAGTCGAACGTGTCCGGATTGACACGCAGCTTTTTGCGAAACAAATCCGGCCGGTGGTCAGCAAATGCAGGTAACAGTTGTATTTGGGGGGCACGCATCAGAGGTACAGCGGGCCGGAACAGCACTCGTGCGGTACAGGCTTCGTCACGAAGCACCGCGATGGCACCGAGGAGGCGTTCGAAGTGCGCGTCCCTTTCAACAAGGGACAAATCAGATTCGGGCGCATCATCAGAATCGGACGGGCGTAGCGACAGGGGGCTTGGTGGCGTAAGTACTATGGGACTCTCGATCTCCGAAGCTAACGGAGAGTCTTCTTCGTCAGACCCTAATGCGTTCTCGATTCGAGCGATGGAAATATCTACAGCGATCTCGTCGAGTTCAAGCAAGAGTTGTTCTCTCTTCGACTGGCGTGGCATAATGGAATGCAGAGAGATGAGATTAGAAGAGGAATCATATGAATTCAAATGATATATACAGCGTATCTACAGCTTTTTGTATTTCGGTATGTGCTACACAAGTCCTCTTTTAGAGCTACGGGAACCACTGTCGCAATACTCCGGCGGAGTTCCAATGCCTGAGCAGTACCGGCAAAGTTATAGCTAAGAATCAACAACATCATAGTCTACCATAGCCCGTCGCTTAAGCACTCTGAGCGCCATTATTATGCAGGAGTTTTAGAAAGAAATTGAGTCTAACCAGCCCAGCTTAAACTCGTTGCTGCTGGTGGACCAAGCAGGGGTGCGACACGATGATCCCATGGACGGCGATACGGTCTTCTGCAGCTGTGCTCTGTCTGTCAGTGGCCACTGCACGTTCTTGTATGGGATGACGTGACGGCCAACGGACCCCCAGACTTCAACGAGCAGCACACGTTGCGCTTCTCGATCGGCCGCACGACCTCCTTCCATGTCCTCTCATGCCAGCGACAACATCGCCCGTTCACGTTTCGTAGGGATGCCCCTTCCAAAACCAGACGTAGACCCGTTTATATTATTGCATAGCATTCCATCTCATACCGGGCCTGCCATGGCCTTGGCCGGTTTTGGTTTGCGACGTAATTCACCGGTGCGGCGTGAATTCGTTTCAGATTCGTAAGTAGACGCATGTGGGTCCCCATTCCAGTCATGCATCGACTACTGGGCCACTGCTAGGCTCAGCAAGTTTCCCCGTACCAAGCTGCTCGATTCACTTTTCTCGGAGCTCGGGCGTGTTCGAAATTCTTGTATGACACCGCTCTTCGACATTCCATCGACTCCCGATATGCCCCAGCCGCCCCACGCTGTCCCCCAGGAACCTTTTCCTAAGTTTGAAACACCCTGTCAGGTCATCAGACTTGTATATATTTACGCCACACACACACCCATGTGCACATTTCGCTGCCCGATTCAGAATACTCATCTCCCCCTCGCTATCCATACTCTTGTCCCTTAAGGACCTTGTTCGCGATACATTTTGCCTCAGAGTTCGGCAGAAAAATGCAAGCCATTTGCCACTTCCCTATTTGGAATCTTCATCCGTCGATCACGTGCCCTTACTAAAGACCCGATCTCGCCGAAATTAGGCACTTGCTAATTATTTTTTCCAGACTCTGTTGCTCAAAATGGTCTCGTCCGTAGGTTCTCAAGGCTTTTTTTTATTCATTTATTTGGGTTGGTTTGAAGTTTCTTGGTCGTCGACAGCCTTGCCTTTCCCTGGATAAAGTACGTGGGCCCGGGGTTCACCCAACATGGCAACGTTTCCCAACTACTTCCGCGGCAGTACCGGGCGCCAATCCAACGACCGGGCCGCGACTTGGCCGGTGGGCTAACGTTTTGTTAAGTCCAAATATGATACTTGTTCTAGAGGACTCTTCGGGGAAGCTTCTCTGGCTAAGCTCTACTTGTCTTCCACTCGCATATGCTGCTCTGATAAGAAGAAAGTCTGAGCCCTATCCTTGAACCTATCAGATAATGAGTATGGCAATTACGAATGTTTGTTATGCCTATAGCCAACCCAAAGTGTCACGTGTCCACGTGTGACCCTACTTACCCGATCCATACATGCCAGTTTCTTATTGTGTTTTTCCAGATTACAAGGTTTAATGCTTGGGGACCCTCTCACAGCAATGCCCGATCGTGTACTCCACTCCAATAACACCATCTTGTTGGAAAAGGAGTGAAGATGTTTTCATCCTCTTACTCTCTCGAGCACCGTGAATCTGGCATGGTTGTCTTTGAGCACAGCCGACGGTGCATGATGCACGATGATTCTACTCTCGTTCATCAGGTGCACTGTAAGCTGGCTTACGACATCACACACTCATTTCGACACATGTCAGTACAAAAATCTGGGGCCAATACTGCTTTGAAACCTACACCTTTGGCGCCAGTCAAACTTCCCATATTCAGGGCTCGCCCTTGGCATGCTGTAAGACCATCCACGCAAGTTCGGTATACTCCCCCGCACCACTCTTGTGCTGCCACTGCATAAGCGAACTCTCAATGAGAGAGTATGCTTCTTGTGGAGAATGGTCTTCGATCCATCGCACGTACTCCGTCTCTTGCCATCCATGCAAAGTGTGCGGAAGAGGTATGGGAGAGCGAACAAGAATGTGGTGGAGTACGATAAGCGGTGGGAGACCCGCCGTACGCTCAGAAGACCCCAAGTTCGAATTCTCCAGGAACAACAGTGGTCTATAACTCAACGCCAGATATAGAAGGGTCACCACGGAGACAGAACTCACCGCATAGCTCTAAGCATCTTATATTCTTCACCTACAGTTTCTAGACTTCCACCACGCTTGCCCTGTAGGTTGTCGACCAAGAACGCACTGAGGGCGAACTCAAGTTCAGTCATGTCTGTTGTAAGCTGGAGCTTGCCGACCTCGGTGAGGGGACTGGCAATAGAGGCGTGCAACACAAAAGTCTTAATAACGTATTTGACGATGCCGGGAATCCTGGAATTAGAAAACGATCAACATCAGGCACAACGATGTCAAAGTGGTCCCAACCATGATCCCGCAATTTCCTGAGCGAAGTTACTAAGGATGCTGGTCTTGACAAAATCTAGCTTGTTGACGAGGTCTTTCATGTACAGGCTGGGCCCAGTCATCCCAGCCATCGAGTCCACCGACTGCTGCAAGTCCACTCTGTGAATTCGAGATGTGATTGAGGCAATTTCATTGCGTATAGCGGCAAGCAACGGATTGATCACGCAGTCATATCTCGTCCGCATTTTCTGAGACCGAGTGTTAATCATCTTGCCGTACGCCCCATAGGGAACCTACACTGATACCAGGTTGAATCAGCACAGAAACCGTTGCTGGATGATCTTCCATGAGTGTGCTGAGTTTCGTGTAGGAGTAATATAGACAGCTAGCAACTTGACCGTTCAAAACTTGTTGCGGAGTAGCCAGTGGACCTAGCAGTGAAACTGCGGAACGCTCTGTGGAGATCTAAAACATATCATTCATTTCCACATGACGAATCGGTTAAACGACAAGAATTACGCACCAAGGCGTCCGCCTTCGTGACCACGTTGTCCAGGGTCGTCGCTACGTTTTTGGCGACAGCACGCAATAACAAGGGATCGAAACGAGCAGAATCCAGTTCATTGGTGATCAGACGCACGATAGCTATGCCGTCGTTAGCACTTGGGGGAGCTCTTGTTCCAGCTGAGAAAGCTTGGGAAACCGCCTCGTTGAGTCTGGTTAACGAGCGAGAGAGGTAGATTCCCTCAAACGTAGACAGCGCGCGTAACACAACCACAGTCTCTGGTCTAACAGCATAGTCAGGCAAGGGCACCTTATCTATGTCGGTTGTTCACTGACGATTGATGGGTTTCGGTGTATACGGTATCGGTATGCAAGGCTATACTGGCAAAGAATTCATGAAATAGTCGCAGAAGCCTCAGATATCCTGAGCTGAGGGTTTGCTGAAGGAAAGTCGAGCCTGCACATATGATCTCATCTTGACCCGCAGAAGAACCAGGGTTTAAGCACTTACTCTTTGCAGCGTCCCGACAGCACTTTTCCAGCGTCATTCCAAGGGACGCCCAGAAAGTTGAACTCGGTTTATTCTCCAGCGACTGAAAACAGTTTTACGACCTGTGAAACCCATCACCTGTCAAATCGAGTACGATACGTGCCTTCATTGATACATCTAGGAATGATATGCCCGTCGCTGGATCCCTCTTTAGGTTCAGTACCTTCTCCAACGTATAGACCTGAGTCATAGCAATGGGTCAATGTATGCGGACCTCTCGAAAAGACTGTCCCTTTACTTTGACACAACAACTTGACATTTGTTCTATCAGTGACTCCAACCTTGTCCATAATGCGGCCGCGAACTGGGGTGCAGTGACACTCGTCGGCTCCGTTCGCACGCGGGATTTATACAGCAGACTCTGTGAAACCTGCTGAGGTTCTATGATGATAGAAGAGTTGCAACAAAGTAAAACCAAGGGGTCAGTAGACACCACAGCAGGGATGGTCACGAAGATGACACCTTTAGCAATGATCTCCTTGGACATACTCGAGAGGTCGAAGGCATTCCGGATAAGACGTTCGACAGCATCGGTTAAATCTTTCATGAGGCCCGCGACAAGTTGTGGTAGCATTCGGAGGTTGTACGCCGCTTGTAATGACGAAGCTAACAGCGACTGATCCTTGAAGATCATTATCAGCATGCGTTATGATTGACTTGGCTGAATATGGTAGCAAGAGACTTGCCAGTGCAGTAAGCCCTTGGACGACCATCGCCTCCACCTCTTTAGTGACTTTTGCGCGTGTGTCGGATATGAAGGGTATGTAAGCGGCTACAACATTGACGGAGCACAGAGAAACGTGATTGGAACTCCCTGCAGTAGTGGCCCCAAGTAGAGAAGCGTCTTGTTGATCACCTTCAATATCGGATCCCTCATCGAGCAATGCACCTGCCCCAATATCAGCTGCGGCTTCGAAAGGCCAGAACGTGACTAAGAAATACCAAGTTCTGTGATGGTGAGAGCAGCCTTCGCGATCACTCTCCCCTTGTCCTCATGAGATTCTGTAGACAGCCTCTCCCCATCGATTGCACCAACGTCTTTGGGGCGATCTCGTTCGCCCTCACTCATCCTACTAGGACCCAGTTCGTACCGCGCCAGCCCTTCTGCAAGTGTTTCGAGCCTCTTCTCTAGAACAAAAAACCTCCCGATGCGCCGAAGTGCATTATTCGCTTCATGGATTCGGTGTAGGCGAGTAACCTGTTTCTGGAGGGATTCGTACGGCCCACGTAGTTTCCGTCGTAGTCTACGCGGAGACGTCGACATGTGAACTATCAACCCTCAAAGAGTCAGACTAACTCACTGGTCAATGGATGATTCCACATCATCCAATCCCTGTCGTACGGAAGCCAGTAGCCCCGACAAGTGCCTTGTATTTGAGGAGTACAGCAACAGGTCCTCGTGATGTGCCGTGACCTACGTGATTGTACGCCATCAAGCTCTGCAATACAATGGTGTTACAACTGCACATACCAACGCCTTGATCTGTTTGCTCGCATCCTCGATACCAAGGTCAAGCTTCGAAATCGCAACTGATATGTCCTCCCTCGCGGGTTCTAATATAGACAAAGTGTTCAACATGGGCCGTGGCATACTTCCCCGCATCTGAGACTGTCCAAGCATATGTGCATCCATGCTCGAACCTGTGGCAGCAGTAGACGGGTAAGGCTCGCCAGATAGTACCGCGTTTGCATACTCGTTTGCATCAAACTCTGGTACGGCGAAAGCACTATAGTCTGTTTAGGTGATTATCGGGTTGGGTCAGTCAAATGCATTCGTGAACAAGCAACAGAGCGAAAAGAGAGACCTGCCATGCTTCACCCTGAGTGGTGGCTGCTGCACTGACTGCTGTAATCGCATAAGCGGTACAGGTTTAATGATCGATGAGACTCTCCCACGTGACCAAATGTGTATCTTGTACCCCCGACTTCTCTGCGTACGGGACAAACGAATGAATGAAAGGTGGGACAGCCTTGGACAGGCTGAGATCACTGATGCTGACGATTACGCGGCAGTGGATTGGGTATTGTATTGAATAAGGTCTGCACTCGTTGGAGCATGGTTGACACCTGCCCCGCAGTGGGCTGCGCAGCCACAGCCTTGGCAACCAGTATTGCCGAGTATAAAAGGTCCCAACCACGAACGCTGCGGACGCCAGGAAAAACGTTTCTTTCTCCTTCATACACAATGCTTTCTATGTCTGTTTTTCTCCTCGCCGGCGCTGGCTTCGCCGCTGCACAATCGTAAGTTTGATCTACGTGACCAGGCCCGAATGTGGATGATAATATCTTCTCCAGTATTTCCTCCCAGTGCTCGTCGACATTGGTATCCGTCGCCAGTTCTCCCGACTCGTCGTGTCTCAACCCCAATGGAATTGTTCAAATTGCAATCACTGGCTCGAACTCATCCGTCATCCCTGCCGTAGACTCTTGGTTGACCGGACTTTGTGCCCTGGGTCCCTGCAGTAACTCTTCCCTTGACGCAGTGCTTACAAACATTACCACCGGTTGTTCTTCTGAGCTCGCCAGCCTTGGTCTGAATACCAACGGCTCGACGAACCTGACACTTTATTTGGAAGAAGCCTACCCCACTCTTCGCGAGATCTGGTGCTTGAAGGAGTGCGTCGACCATTTTGCTTCAAACAGCTTACTGAAGGCATCCCCCACTTAGTACCTCCGTGAATGAGCTTTGCGTCACGGAAGAGCTAACCGGAGTCCAGAATACTACGGGCACACTGACGATCAACAACTTTATCAGTGTCGTTGGCGAGATTGCCTCCGGCAGTAGCTCTATTCCACAGAGCGTAGCCTGCAGCAACTGTAGCAAGGCAGCCTACACAATCGCTGACGCAAATTTCCCTGCGCTGGTTTCGAACTCTACTAGCACGGTGCAGAACACCTGTGGCTCATCTTTCACAGGTTTGTTGATGACGTGATCGTTCACTTTTGTTACTTGACCAGTTTCTGTGATAGATGGGCAAATGCCCTCTGGCATCGAAGAGACCGCATCCAACAGTTCCAGCTCCAGCAGCGGCAGTACAGGTGGTGCCGTCTCCCTTTCTGTGAACAGCTTGAGCGTGGGTGTCACGGTGCTGACGGTGGTATCATCCGTCTTCGTCATCTTTGCTTGATGGCATTAGTCGTGGTTCTGAGGACACTACTATCATCTTTTCTTGAACTTTTGGCTTATGAATGTACGAGTAATGGACATAGTTACCTAAATTCTACGGACATTGAGAGTGACTAAAGTAATTCAGCTTTTCCTCCAGGCACCATTGGTGGCCATGCCAGTTTACATTTATCCAGTGGGATGAGGGGTTTTTAAGAATAAGCAGGACCTATCTGGAGAGTCGACCACGTGACGAACTAGTGCAACTGCCGGCGGCGAGACGTTTAACCTCCTAGTCAAGCTCATTGCACGGCGTCGATATGGTCTTCCACACCATCGATTATCGATTTATCAACAACATCCGCTGCTATGGATATGTCACTCGTACACGAAGGCAGATAGTTATTCACCAATACGAGGAAACGTGATGTGGCAGTCAAGCCCAGTGTCCGGGAATAACGGGAACGGAGGCAGACAGGCCACCATCAATCGCGATATTCTGTCCGTTAACATAGCTGCTCTCGTCTGAACGGCGGTGAATTGGGGAAATGTGAACACATAGGAGCGGGCAGCTCACCAGTTGCCAGGAACAGGGCCATTTGGGCAATTTCTGAAGTCTCATGGTCAGCGCGTGTCGGTTGAATACGCTATGACTTACCCTGTGGAACGCCGTACCGACCAAGTGGATTGAGTTGCCCCAATTTGCCGCCAGTGCCTCGCTGACGAGCAAAGTCGAACATGTCCTTGGTCATGTTTGTTTCGATCAGGCCGGGACAAATCGAATTTACGCGAATGTCAGTCTTTTGGAGTTGATATACGCTGGTCTTCGCGATCGAATTCACCCTATGTGACAGAATCAGACAAATCGACACGCTATATATATATATGTATAAGGTTTGCTCACGCAGCTTTACTTGCACTATCTGCCATGAGGGTCAGCACGCGGACGAATGAAAGGACAATATTGCTGTCTCACAGTCAATTGTACCGGCTCCCGAGCGTAAACCCGCCACTCGTGTGCCCCATCAGTGCGGCGTGACAACAGCAATGACCAGGACATACCGGAAGCGGTCAGTATGATACTACCTCCACTTAGAGTCTTCCCCTTGGAGGGATCGACGTGCATCATTGCCCGTGATCCATGCTTCACTGCTAAAAAGCACCTAAAGAGGGTGTGAGATGGCGCATGAAGACCGACGACAATCACTCACGACAACGAATTCACGCGGATCGAGTCCATGAAAACATCTGCTGTCAAATCTTGGAGTGCTTTATTGTGGACAATCCCAGCCTAAAAACATCACTTGGTCAACTGATAGAGACAAGAAACTGCTACTGACGTTGGCAAAGAACACGTCCAACCTTCCCTCTTCTTTGATTGCTTGGTCGCAGAGAGCAGCTATGGCAGCATCATCTGCCGCGTCCGCTTGGATGACGGAGACCTGTTGCAGTCGTGGAGTGGCGCTACTGCGCAAAAAATCTGACTAACTTTGACGTCCGGATACAAGCCCCTGATCGTGGACTCCAGCTCCGGCAAATTCTCTGCGGAAAAGTCTAAAAGGTAAAGGTGACGAGCACCTAAAGGCCCGTCTGTCGTTGGTGCAATCCCGCCTAGAACTCTTCGACTGCCTACCTTCGCGTGCAAATAGCAGCGCAGTCGCGCGTCTGGCCAGAGTGTCAAGCTGTGGTGGTACACGAAGAGGAGTTGCAACATTACCCTATACCATGTAACGAACCGACTCCTGTTATGATGCAAGTCTTATCCATAAGTCGCTGTCCGCGCGGCAGACTATCTAAATGAGTTTGTATCTGGCCGATGCGAGCGACCGTCCGCTGGTAGTGCTCATCGGCGGTGAGCCTAGGTCCGGCAATAGCGTTAGGGTTGCGCTTGGACATGTCGGGATGAATGAACCGGCTACCGTCGTCGAGAGCGCTTTATAGCTGTACCGGCCATCACCAAGTTGTCTCAGCGCCCAAAAGCGTGTTTTTCTTTTTTAAAAAATAAAATAAAAAACAATATTATTGTAAAGCTGAAACAGCGGCTGTGGTATGCTAGTACACAGCGATGAATGGTGGCATGTTACGCATTATATAGTTAACGATGGAAATATTGGGTACGGTCTATAGCCAACCAGAACGTTTGTCCCTTCATTCGTGTCTACATGCCCGGATGCTGTACATCAAATTGACGGGAAGGGGGAGGCCGATAGTTGGCTGCGTACGGAGGGACTGCATTAAGTGCCACCCTGCCGTAGTTGGTATCAGGATAAGGAATCGAATAGTTCGCGACTCCAACATGCCCATACACGTACTGCTCGTCGCCCTGCACAGCAGGGCTGTATGAGTGATACAAATTTTCCCTCGTGGGTGAAATTTGCAAATTGGCCATCTCATAGCCGGGGCCCTCGGGAAAGGTAGTCGGAGATTGATCAGACGTGGCTGGTGAGGACGATGAGGTGTAGGATAGCGGCGAGTCGTACTCGAGCGATGGTGATGTCATTTCGTGATTAGGCGGCGCATGGCACGAAGAGGAGGGGTCGGAGAAAACGCGAGGTCGCGTATGACACAGTGAATCATATCCCATCTGAGGCTCAGAGCTGAAGGGTATCTCGTTGTTTGTACCGTATGATTGGAGGTTTGCCCGCTCCTCAAGCGAACCACCATTCGGGGTTTCAGGAGAGAAAGAAGCGGTCAAAGGAGACGGATCTTGGCGACCTGAGCGAATACGGTTTTGCTTGGGATCGAACGTCAAAGCTGGGGTGGAAGGAGGCGGACGGGTGCGTTTCTTTGGCTGGGGTTGGGGACGCCGCTTCCTCTCTGTTGGGAGGGCCTCCGTCGTGAAGAGCGGCTTAGTGTCCTTTAGTTTCTGCGGAAGTGAGTGACGTTAAGGATATGAGTCGATATGATACCTACTGCATGTGACTCTCTACGGTGGCGGACGCTGTCGGTGTTGTTCATGGCGTTGTTCATCGCGAATTGCTAGCGTATGCCGACAGGAAGAATAACCAAATCGCTCTCGAAGGCGGGGGGATCTCGCTGGCTTGGGGAGCATTTCGGATTGTCAGGTATATATATCGGACTGACCGGTGGTGACGTCGGACTGCTCGCACGTTCCGACCACTGAAGAAAACGCGACCTCCTGCAGCTGGCAGAGAGATGGAATGACAGCATAAGGCCAACCAGTTGTATGAGCAATGCGTAGTCGACGGCGGTTGGGTAGAAACTCCTAAGTGGATTTTTTGGCACTCCGCCACTGCCTTGTTTCACCGAAATCCACTCCCCCGTACGGTCGTTTGCAACGCGGTTGCATCTGATATCTCCAAGTTACCTCAAGCATGTCGTCCAGTATAGAACTGATCAATCCGAAAGCTGAGAGCGTTCGTCGCGCTGCGGCACTGCAGGTAATTTCATCAGATCTCGCGTCTCTCTACCCTCCGACGCACTGCTTGCACTAGGTGAATACAAACGGCGCCATGGGGCTCGCTAGCGTTGTGAAGGGTAATCTCGGTAAGCGTTCCGCCTTACATCCCGCCGTTCCTATCCGTGATCGAGCCATGCATCAGGTCCCAGAGGTACGCTCAAGATGCTGGTCGACGGTGCAGGTCAAATCAAGATGACCAAGGACGGAAAGGTCCTACTGTCCGAGATGCAGATTCAGAATCCAACCGCCGCCATGATTGCTCGCACTGCCGTTGCGCAGGATGATCAAGTTGGCGATGGCACCACATCTGTCGTCCTTCTAGTTGGAGAGTTACTGAAGCAGGCAGATCGCTACATCTCTGAAGGCGTGCACCCCACTGTCATAGCGGAAGGCTTTGATCTCGCAAAGAAAGAGGCCCTGACGGTATTTCTTCCAATGTGCGAGATTTCTGCCAAGATCTTCACATGAGTCTGCCTAGTTTCTGGATACATTCAAGCGGCAATCGAAGATGGATCGGTCTACCCTGATTAATGTCGCACTTACCTCGCTTGCGACCAAACTGCATCCCTCGTTAGCGAAGAAACTCGCGACTGATGTCGTAGACGCCGTGCTAACCATCAGACCTCCACCGTCCCTGCAAGGCACGTATTTCATTTACTTGGACAGCATCCACGCTAAAAATCTACCTCAGACGCCACGGATCAATGGCAGGACCCCATTGATCTTCACATGATAGAGATCATGAAAATGCAGCACCGTACTGCGTCGGAAACTCAGCTTGTGCGTGGTTTGGTACTGGATCACGGTGCGAGACATCCGGATATGCCAAAACGCGTCGAAAATGCGTTCATTCTAACGTTGAATGTCAGCCTCGAATATGAAAAGACGTAGGTCCTCTTACATTACATTCATGGAATGACAAGTCACAATAGTTTAGGGAGGTTAATTCCGGCTTTTTCTATTCGTCCGCCGAGCAACGTGAAAAACTTGTCGAGTCTGAGCGACGTTTCGTCGATGCAAAGGTCAAAAAAATCGTCGAACTGAAAAACCTTGTGTGTGATCAAGCAGTTGGGACTAAAGAGAAACAGAAGCATTTCGTCGTTATCAACCAGAAGGGTATCGATCCCCTCAGTCTCGATATCCTGGCGAAGAATGGCATCCTAGCATTGCGACGCGCGAAGCGCCGCAATATGGAACGGTGCTTAGTCCGATGCACATGTAATCTAATGGCTCTAACTGATTTAGCATAGGCTACAGCTAATCTGCGGAGGTGTAGCGCAGAATTCCGTCGACGACCTCAACCCAAACATCCTCGGTTGGGCAGGCCTTGTCTATGAGCACACCTTGGGGGAGGAGAAATTTACGTTTGTGGAAGATGTGAAGAAGCCGAAGAGTGTAACCCTCCTGATCAAAGGGCCCAATCAGCACACCATACAGCAAATCCAGGACGCTCTACGCGATGGCCTTCGAGCCGTCAAGAATGCCATAGAAGACGACTGTTTGATTCCAGGAGCAGGAGCCTTCGAGGTTGCATGTGCTGCCCACTTGAGTGGTCCAGTCAAGAAGTTTGCAAAAGGACGTGTGAAGATGGGTGTGCAAGCGTTCGCTGACGCACTCCTTGTAATTCCGAAGACTCTTGCACAAAACGGCGGCTTTGATGTCCAGGACGTGGTTGTCTCCCTGCAGGTTGGTATCCTAACATGGCTCAGTCGCCTGTGATGTGATGTCCCGTTTAGGATGAACAATCTGAAGGCAAGGTGGTTGGACTAGACCTCCAGTCGGGAGAACCCTTCGACCCTACCGTAGATGGTATTTGGGACAACTTTCGAGTGAAGAAGCAGATGTTACACTCGTGGTAAGCAGCGTGTTCGATGATATCGAGTTGCCTTCTTCACCTTCCCGCAGTTCTGTGATTGCCACAAATTTGTTGTCGACAGACGAAATTCTGCGTGCCGGAAGAAGTTCCCTCAAGCCGGATGGCCAGTCATAGATAGGAACAAACACCTTCCCGCTGCTGTCATCGCCTACTAATTCGCGTCATGTTGTTGAACTGAAGTACTGGTCCATGACAACTCTTATGAACGGCATTAACGATATTCGTACGGCTATAAAGGTTCGACTACAAGGACGTGAAGAGGGTTTAACTTGAGAAAGCATTGTCAGGCATAATAAGTTAATACGGAAGATGCACAATTGACCGCCGAGTGGCATTAGCAACCTGGATAAATTAGCCGACAAGGGACTTAGAAAGGGGATCCGTCAGTCGGAAAGGACGTCCGATGCAGAATCATCCCATCCTGCGTGGACAAGATGAGTCGGCGATGAGAAATCGTCGCCATGAAAGGATGCTGATTTTCTAAGATATTGAGACATAGGCGTGGCCTGAGCATTTTTCCATGGCACCACAGCAGGGAGTTCCGCCGTGTATGTGACACGAAGATGGGACAAGGCATCCTCACTTGAAGACGGTGCGTGGGTTGCTTGTCCTTCCGCGAGAAGTCCTCCAGCAGTACGGTCACCTTCGGAACTTGTTGATACTGATGATTTGTCGCCATTGAACCCTGTACCATGCCTCGTGGCAGAGATCGAGAAGTCACCTGGCTGTGGGTATGCTCAATTGGGTGATATGACAGTGTCTGCGCAACACACGTACGTCTGCTTCTGGGGCTGCGAGAGGCTCACCACCAGATTTCGCATTCTTTCCCGGAGAGACCGATCCGGTAGCAAGCGTTGACTGTGCGTTCAACGAACCCGTTGGATGCGACTGTACTTCTTCTTCTTCAGAGGACGTCCTTGGTCTCAGTCTCTGGCTGCGGCGTGTCCCAAACCCCGTTTCTAATGGCGACTTGGTGGCCGAGTGCCACCGACGCCTTGCGAAATTAACTGGGGATGGTTTGTAAATCAATACGCTAGTAATACTTTCTGCATGGGCACCTCGGATGGAACGGCGCGGGGAGGTATTGGGTTGGTGGACTAGGTGCGTTTCTGCACATGGGATTGGACCAAGGGGTAGTGGGGTACGATCCTCGGGAGTGACAGGACCGTTACTATCGCTCTCCGAGGTATGCAGGGAGCTCTTCATATCGTCTTCTTCACGGATTAAGTCTTCACCGGAAGGGTCTGGTGCCCACTTTCTCCGAGCAAAGTTTGTTGGATTGGGACGACAAAGCAAGCTCCCATTTATTCCACTGAAGCGAAACGACATGGAACCTGAAACACTGACTGGGATAGGATCGTCATCGCCGTCCACCGTGCATGCACGGCTGTTTCGCAACCGTTTGGTCGGACGAGGGGAAGCATCAACTTCAGCAGGTATATTTCGTTTTCCATTTGTCTGAACAACCATTTCGGCATCGTGGTCACGATTATCCTCTAGCCACTTTTTGACCTTGGTCCTCTGTAGCCTCCGTTGGGTTCTAGCCGAGCTGTCCTCCGGCGGAGGGGTTACCTTCCCCATTAACGGACCATCGGTCGCCCCTTTCTTGCCAAAACGACCTTTTGGATCCCGTGGTTGTTCTTGTAGCACCGACGACTCCACGCCAAGATGACCGGATTCGGATGTACTAGACTGATCACTCTTCGAGCTTGCAGGAGAAGAAGGATGGGGTCCTGTTGCCACAGACTTCGCAATGACTAAGGAGCGCGATCGACATGGTGAATGAATGCGTGGTCTGCCCCGCTTGCGTTTCGGAGGTTCCGATTCAGGTGGTGGGTACTTGCGAGGCCGACCCCTTTTCCTCTTCGGAGGCGCCAGCGTCTCGTTCGCTTTCGAGGACATCTCCACCACGGTCATTTGGTCAGCTCTGCTTTTCTTCTGCGGCCGTTCTTCTCCTGCAGATCGTTTCCGTTCGATAGTTGATGAAGTCTTCTGTCCTGATCGCCTGAAGATATCCGCCTCATCCCGTCCAGATTGGTTAATAACTTGGTTGAACAACCGGGCAGGCCATGCATGGCCATAAATTGCAAAATGTCGCATACACCTGTTACAACTTGACTTCAGCCTGGAATGCAGTTTGCTCCTGCGGCATCAACTAACCGAGGACATTCTTGCGGCCCCTTGCGTTTCCTGCCTCTTCGCGGCGGCGTATCAACACTGAGCCCCCAGACCACTTTGTTGTTGACAGAAATCACAGGCAAGATATTGCAGCAAGTTACGCAAGTTGGTAATGGGTGACCGTCTGACCCAAGTGGCACAGTACTCTTGCCAGTACTGAGAGATTCACCCTTTTCGGGATGTAACGATGGCCGCGTCCGCAATACACGTGCCTCAGGCTCTTCCTTGATAGGAACCTTGTCTCTTTCCTTTCCTCTACCACCAAGAGGAGTCGATAATCTAGTAACATCTTCGTAGCAACCTCTGGACACGTGGGAAACTGAGGGTAAGGGCGTCAAAGATTTTACAGAGATCGTTGGCGTGGCGGTGGCAGAAACAGAGTGCTTCTGAACTCGTGAGGGAACTGTGCGTTTGAAAGATTCCGCTGTACTGTCAGGGGCTTCAGATCTGCGACTTGGGGGAAAAGAACTGTCCAAGATGCGTCAAGAATCAGATAAGACAACCTCATGGAAAACGAACGTTGACACGGATCTGCGACTCGACGAGAGCCTCGATGACGAAGGGTGGCCACCCAACTCCAAATCAACGTCACCCATATCAACGACGTTGGCTAGTGGTCTGTTTGTCTCCTTTTCCTCATCCTCGCTTTCGTCTGAGTCATCGTCTTGTTCTTGAATGATAGCATAAACGCCCCTACGAGTCCGCCGCTCGTTTACGTTGGATACCGCAGCGGGCGTGGGCTCGGATTCGCTCAAATCATCCTCAGACCGCCCAACGTCCGAGCTACTGCCGCCGTTGTTATTTTCTGGAGTATAACCGCCTCGGCCATTCTTCTCGCATGTCTCGCACAGGCAGTACCGATTTCTTTTGCCAACTTGACAGACATTCAAAAACCCAGATGTCAAGAAGAACCATGACCACTCACAATAACCGTCACCATAGTGAGCTGTGATCTCCTCGCCAACAGCGACAGGCCGAACTACTCGGAAGGTTATGTACTTGCCCTCTCGAAAAAGCTCACAGTTATTTTCGCAATCATGCTGCGGAATATGATGCACGGTATTAGCATCCCGGTAAAGAGGGTTGAATATTTCCTCACTTACGTTCACAAACCGAGCGGGTCCCAAAAAGAGATGATTCTTCTTCATCTGTCGTGAATGAATCACGCTAAAGTCCCGTCTAATATCACTACTTCTCAAATCTGTCCGTTTCAGTTCTCTATCCTCTTCTTTCGACAGATGAGCCATCGAACCCTTAAGCTCGGTGATAACCATGCCGGGAGTCAGGGGCCGAGTGGCGAGTATACACAGTTCCGACTTTCCAGTCATGTGCGAGTAGCGAGACGTGTGTGCGATTTCTATGGAGCCATTGGGATTATAGAGTTCAAAATAACGAGAGGCGTGCCTGTAAAGGTGAGGTGAGGACACGGTTTTCAGTGACATGGGTCTCACACACGTGGCAAAAGCATTAATTTGTTTTTGGGTGTAAGGTCTTAAGTAGTAGCGAACAGGCGAGAGGCTAAAGCACACGTGATGAGGAGTCGACTTGAGACCGCAGTAGGTGAAGTACAGACGCTAGTAGTCCATCCACCGCTTGACGGACAGCAATGTGAGGTCCAGACTTACTTTCAACCAACTGCATGATAATAAGAGATGACGCAAGGTTGGAGCACGCGAGGAGCAAAACGTGAGCGAGACAGTACGAAGTGAGAGGAACAGTTACGCACGCGTCTAACAATTCTCATGAGATCACCTGCATCAACCTTAGGGAGCCTGCGCGAGGGGTCCATCTTGTGAACATAAAGAGGGACGCCACCGGTTCCAAGTTTTTCGACAAGAAGATGACTTAGAAAATCGTCGTCCTTGGACAGGTCGCGCACATTCATGATTTTGGTGGGGCGCCATGCCAGAGGGGCCCTACACAGAGCTGACGAGTGACTACCCGTCACCGACGCTGGTGCCATCGAATTCGACGGTCAGCACGCGCGCTGAAATAATTTCCGAAGAAAGAGAGAAGAGGAAAAAAAAAGAACCTGAAGAACAAAACACGAAAGTAAAAGCCAAGTGGAAGAGACCTGCACTGGTCCAGGTTTACGGCATTTCCTTCGACGTTGCTATTACGTAATAACAGATACCTATTGTTTATCATTTTTTTTCGAAGATGAAATTTATTGCCTTCCACCACGACAGACGTGTTTATGTCCAGTGTCACCGACATCCTGAAAGAATTAATTGCTGGTGTACTTGCGACATCGCGCCGCAGCGGCGAGCAACGGCAGGTGTTGCAAACGGAGTTCTAAGTCGCTTACGTAAGAGGCTAAGAACAATGCCTGGTAGCATCGAGTTGGGTTGATTTGCGGCTGTCATCGTACGGGACTTGTTCGTTCCATTCCGACAGCATTTCCTAGCTTGATCGCTGAGTAGCCTGAGTTCGTTATTGCCGGCACGTCAATGCGAGCAGGAAGACTGCAGAATTCGGATCCATCCATCAAACCGACTGCCGTTCATCGACGGACCTCGGCGTCATTGCTGACTCAAATACGCTCAGCGATACACGTTCATGTGCCGTTATGACGTCGACCGCTGAGCGTACAGAATCACGACTTCGATGCGTGGACCGACAAACAAACCGACGGTTTCCTCTCCAGTGCCTCACGCATCCCACCTTGTAACCAACCCATCTCCTGATGTCATGGTGGACCTTGACATGAGGTATTCATTTTTGGCTGTGCAAGTACATATTTATCAATTTTTATCGCTATCGAGACTCCAGAGGGTTCTCCTGAACCCGGAGCTGTGTGCGCTTGGCGTCTCTTAATATCTTCTTAGTGGTGGTGGTAGTGTGGCAGAAGTGGGACCGATCGACCACGAGCAACGCTCGGAGACTCCCCGATAATGAAGGAATGTAAACCGCACTACGATAGTGCAAGTTTGGCAATACACTGGTATAGGTCTTACATTTCTCCGGACCCACCATATGGCCGGCCCATTCTCAGCCCCGATCTTCTGGGTACCCATCGACGACGATCCCGCAAGTTGAATCCATACCGGATAACGGATCCGGGAGACTCATGCGTGTTTCTCCTGTTACAGAAGAATGAACAGAGAAGGCACTACACAGTAATCATTGCAACCACGGCCGCAGTCGATGCCCCCGTGATATTTTTGCCTTGGTCTTTGTCGCGGGCTGCCTTGTCTTTGGTGAAACCGCGTTTCGGCATCCCAGTGAACAGACGTTGTGAGTTCATCGTCGCTTGCCTCTTCAAGGAACAGGCGTGTCGTCCAAAAATCTGATTTCATGAATCAAAGCCATGATCGAAATCAAGGTCGGTACCGCAGTAGACTTCCGAATGGAGCTTATGATCACGCCAAGAGACAAGGTCGAGGTAAACTCGGCGTTCATCTTATTCTCGATCACCTCGTTACGGAGGACCACATAGTTGGTCTCGACTGTGTCTCTGAGCTTGCTCACGGGCACGTTGATGTTCTCACAGCCTTCCATTAAACGTGCTGTTCTGCTCACAGTACAGCACTTAGCACCCACACGTATTGGGGTCCGACAGATTTGAATCGGTACTATGTGATAGGTAAAGCACATTGTCCTCCATCGGTCGCCATTTTACCTGTTTCAATGTCCCTGGCTTGATTTCCGAGAGTATCGGAGATCGACCAACACCGTGCAAGACATATTCGAAGTGTCGACCATGAATATTGAATGCTGCCATGCTAGCTACACTCGTGGACTTTCTCACAAGCTCTTCAAGGATATGAGGTTGTATCAAACATCTGATGCGGCGAACGACAAATACTGTGCTTGAGCTCGCATCGGCCTGTTTGTCTGCCTGTTTTGAATCTGATATCTGATGCGGTGACCGTAGTACAGTCGTGTCCACCAGCATTTTAAGCAAGTGCTTGTAGCCTACAACCACTTGCTTAAAATGCTAGCTTGCCATAAACAAAACAAGATCAAATAAGCCGTCCCTTTTTCGAAATCCCTCACCATGGCAGATGGAAGTCATCGTAAGCTGCACACCATTCTTCTGCAGGCCTGACAGCCTTGAAGTTTTGCAATGCTAGCGTCCGGATTCAATCCCCGCCTACCTGGCTTCCGATACCAGGTGCTCTCAAAAGTTCTCGGAGCGTCCATGTGGTTCTTCATCTTGTACAGAGCACGGTGTGTCCCAATGCGTTTCTCTCTACCTGCGTTAACTTCTCCCTAAGTGAGGACGGTCCCAAGCTACTGGTTAGACCTTGTTGCTTATTATCACTGTGCTTCTAGTGGTTGATTGATGTTGCAGGGTTTGCGTCACCCGTGGGAGGGTCATGGCACAACGACGAACACTCTGAGAGCCATTGATTCTGCGTCTTTACAAAAGACTCGTGTACACTCCTTTCCTCTTTCCGAGGTGCAATGACCAGTCTATTTGCATCCGATTCGAACCATGTGCGAATTTCGAGTAATCCAAACTCATCCACATTGGTCCGACCATCATTGCGTATTTGTTATGGAAACCTAGTGCTATTCCCAGCATTCTACATGTTGTAGTTATGGAATGGATCGCTCGTCCAGTAGAGTCGTTGAGATAGTTCAACGTTTAAACTTCAGTGCAAGTCGCGCGAGTACTTGGTCGCGAGTCCGGGTCTTGCTGGTACACTGACACGATTTGGCCACCGTCGCTTCGGAGCTACCGCATCCTTCGAAGCTGACATTGCATGTCTTCCCTCCAATAAGTCAAGGGTCGGATACTGACTGGCACAAGGTACAAAGGTTGTCAGCCGTCTTTTGTTCGGAATGCTGCCATCCCGTCGTCGTGTCGTGAATGGTTTACGAATCCTATGGGTGCTAGTGGTCCTCTGGCACGAACTCGGTGCCTTCGATTGGGCCCTGCGAAGTTGCATCTGGCCAGATTCGCAGCAGGTAACAAGTACGTTCAGAAATATCTTTACGCACGCTCACTGCTCCACGGCAGCCTCAGGCCCAGTCGCCGAGTTCGCGAGTTGCGAGAATACTCGTCCTCGCAGACCCTCAGATCCCAGACAAGCATTCATACTCCGAGCGGGGTGTTTTCGTGTCCTTCCTGTCCCAAATGATGGTGGACCTAAATCTTCGGAGGAGTTGGCACGCTACCTTTCATCGTCTTCAACCAGATGCAGTGGTAGTTCTCGGTGTGCTTGCTGCTGCCTGGTCATAATGTAAATGTCTAAATATACTTGCAGGCGATATGATGGACAACGGTCGCAAATCGATGTCTACCGCCGAGTAGGTATTTCCAAAATACATGTTTCGCCGACGATCATCTTCCTAAACAGATATGAGAATTACCACCGACGGTACCGTGACATCTTCAAGACATATAAACGTTCTGTCCCTACGTACTTTCTCCCGGGAAATCATGACGTGGGGTATGTCACTCCTGACCGTGCGCGAGCAGGATCCTACTGTGATGTTGAAGGTTTCCCTACCTTACAGGCTTGGTGCGTCCGCGTCGTTCTCACCCGAGGCGGATTCCCGTTATACATCTCACTTTGGTCCTCGCAATCACTACGTCTCTGTTGGAAACCATACCCTCGTATTCATCGATGCAACTGCACTTGCGGAAGAAGACGTTTTACGTGCCGGGAAGGGGCATAGCTTTGACAGTTGGCCTGCTGTGCGGTACGGGCCAATCGAGTTCGTACGCCAAATAGCAGAAAACCATTCTGGGGACTCTGTTGTGCTGTTTACTCATATTCCCCTGGCTCGTCCCCAGGATGCGAGTTGTGGCCCACTACGAGAACGGGGTACGATACGGCAGGGATTCGGCTTTGGGTATCAGAACACTCTCATGGAAGGGGCGACAATTTTCTTACTCGATCGACTTAAACCATCATTAATTTTGAGGTGTGTGCTTATTATCGGCCTCAGCGGTAGTGTCTGAAGGGGGGTACAGTGGCGATGACCACGATTATTGCGATTATCAACATATCTTACCGTCAACTAATACGAGCGTCCGAGAAGTAACGGTCAAGTCATTTTCCATGGCGATGGGCGTCCGTCGACCTGGATTCCAGTTGCTGTCCCTTATTTCGACGGTACCCTTGGAAGATTCACTCAATCAAGTACCCGTGCTTCCTCCACTCGATACGCCATGTTTTTTGCCAGACCAGATTGGCATATATTTGCAAGTTTACTTCCCATTGATTGTTCTTTCGCTAGTTATCCTGCTAGTCTGCAACATATCATGGTCCACGCAACGAGGTTGGGGGCCGAAGCGCCACCGCAGCCAAACACGTTTGGGCTATCATGAGTTATCGCGCGGCATGGGCGACCATAGGCATTCACGGAGCACCGACACTCATTACGAGATGGACTACCCCTCGTCTCTCCCACCGCCTGTATCGAAACCACAAAATGTCGACTTCGGTTTTACGTGGTGGAAAGGTAGATGGTGGACCTCTGTATTCTGCAGGTTCAAACGCGGAGTTCAAAGGCGTCGCATTCCGTCCCTTCCGTATAGAAGTTTCCATAGACACGAGGCTAGCATTCTTTGCGCCATTACCAAAGATGCCCTGGACGTTTCGTGGCCTGCTGTTAGTGCCTTCGTGGTTGCTGCGTGGTGGGCCATGCAGCGATAAGCATGTCTAATGCCCGATGCGGTGGTATGTGTGGGTCATGCCACCTGGTGATAATATCTCTTGACGCTCGCTCCAGCTTCGGAACAGTCGGATGGCCGTGCGCGTTTGCACGGCAATTCGCTCGTAGCAGGCGATTCAAACATGTTCCCACTCTACCTTCACCATGCCGCCGCCCGGGCATGTTCACCATGTTATTTGCTTTCCTTCCGTGTCGTGTTCCCTTCTGTAATTAAAGCGTTCCACCAGACGGATTACGGGCTGATATCTTGGTGATTGGCGAGTTGCTTGACGTGTGTCGTATCTACACCGCCAATTGACCGTGGTATCGATCCTATACTGAAAAATCACGGTATCTGTCCGGTATGAAACCCATATTAGGACACTAACATTCTCACAATACCCAATTGGTATCGTAAATTATGTCAGTTTATATACCCAGTGGCGGATACGATGTGGTGATGGGATCCATACCGAACCGATACAGATCTAAGCAGTATCGGAACGATATCGACTGTTGGTATGGCTTCCATACCAAGGCCAGATGGCATACCTCATATTGTTTGCTCAGTATATAGGCAATGCACTTAGAGCTGCAGCCAATTTGAATTGCTCAATTTTCTCGACTTTGCTTTAGACTCAAAAAGACTAGCATTTTCTATTCAATGACCACTACAGGATTGTACAGTGTAATTAATAGTATACATCCTTGATGTTGATGATCTGTGCCAGTGGTGGGGCTGGCAGATGCTGGTAGTGGAGAAGTCAACAGACTCGAAAGGAGAAAAAAAAAGGCTGACATTGTGGAGGCCTATCTCGTGACCATCCGACGCTGGTGGTGCATAACTGTTGATGTGGTGGTGGTGGTCGTCGTCGTCAATGGTGCTGGGCGTAGTTGTTAATGGTGGTGGTAGCGGCTGTGGATGTTGGTGCCGGTGAGTAAAGCGAAGCGTACAACACAAAACGCACTTGGAAAAAAAAAAAAAAAAGACGACACACATACAATTACATCAGCCTTTCACACGGATATTAGTACTTACCAACTGTATAGGTTACATACTGGGTCGATGTTGTTAAGGTAGGCGACATGCGGATTCGACGAATGTCACGTGCAAAAAGCGTTACTTTGAGTGACAATACACTGTAAATAGGTTAACAATTTGAGATGACAAGATCTCGAAAAAGTGTTACATAGATCGATGTAGGATACTCAAAGGTAGATTACTGTTTTCTTAGTTTTTGGTTTCTGAGAGTCTATGAATTATTAACTTATTTTTCTTTGGAACATGGATGAAAACCCGAATATTAGATTGGTCTCCGCCAGGGCAGCCACTGCTAGGCAACAGATCGGCTGTCAGTGCTTGTGCCAGCTGCTCAGCGGGTGGACTCAGTGATGCTATTAGCACACTAAGGAAAGGGCTTCACTCACTCAAGAGTCTGAAAATCTTGACTCCCACAAAATGGAGAGTCTAATTTCATATCTACAGCTTTGCAAACAAATCTACTTGCTTTATAAGTGCTTATTGACTAGGTCTGAGTGGAATGCAGGCAGCATGGGCAGTTAAGAAATATTGAGCGGAATCGGGTTCCTCCCGAGAGCATTATGAGAGTTTGATGAAGCACACAAGGAGTCTAGGCAGCATGTTTCATGGATCATTCAAGTACTGTAAGCACTTGGTGATTAGCAGCTGCATCGGCAGACCCTTATCTGCACCGCGTCACAGGCCTGTCACACGTTGAGGGGTTCGTCGAATCCGCATGTCGTCTACCTTACGATACCGGACAGCAGTATGGTATTGGTATTGGCAGGCTCACCAAGCCAGTACGAACGTAACAGTATAGTAGCTGTAGGCCAAGGATATCGGGTCGAGCCTGCCGACATACATACTTGGTAACCACTCTACAGTACCGATCCGATACTGACATAGCGGCATGGATCACATGATTACTCATGTTACCACATTCATGTCAACCAGTTATGGATGTGATACCGTTTCCACAAGGGTTAGATATCTTTCGCACGATTACCGATTCAGTCAGGCGGTCGATTGGCGGTGTAGGTACAGGGTGATGTACTGCTGTTACGACACGATCCGCCCACTAAGTACTCGTGTTCAGGTAGCAAACGCATGTCCAAATCAAGTCTGCACTGGTCGAAACATCTGCTTGTGGACTCTGCGCTCGTCATCCTGGACGAACGGAACCCTATTGCCTGTCTTTCCATCCGGGGCGTAGTCGATAGCCGGCAAGACAATGCACCCTTTTGAGTGCGTCTATCAGTTCTTAAATCGTTCTCCCGTACGAGTAGGTCACGAAAGATTACGATTGTTGAGATGAGGCACGGCAGCTTATCTTGGGGAAGCCACGGTCCTCGTGTCGTTGGAGCAGACAAATTCCCCTTGGGAGACGCCGAAGCGAGGCGGGGACTATGATATTGAATGGGTGGCGGCACCACTTCCTAGATTCTGACAGGAGCGAGGGTGGAGCATACCTGTTTACACCCTGTAACCACCGCATACATACAGTATCCCAAATGGAAGTAAGAAAACGCGTCATAAATGTATGTATCCCACCACCATGAGGAGATACCCACTCGGGCGGGTTCGGGGCACGCACGACAATGCACCAGGAGAGGATTGCGCGTTGGCAAGTGATCCGACTGGCGTGTACCGATATGTAAAAGGAACGACGAGAAGTCGAGCGATGATGGTTATAAAAACAGTGGGAGACCGGGGGAAAACGCCTTCTGGCACGCCCCCTGGCTAGCAATTGGAGGGCCAACCGAGGCACCCTTCTTCGCCTGGGACTTATCGGAAGACCTGTTTTTATCTTTTTTTTTTTTCTTTTCGGGGGAGCATTTTTATGCAAACACGTTCGTCTCGCCACCAAACAGTCGGCGGCAGTCAGGAAAACATTCATCGTCGCCGGTCCATTCCGCTTCAAATTGGGGTCAACCCGCGAGCACACAATATCACTGCGAGAACGGTGTCGCCGGCGCCCTCATCTCCCCTTGCACGATACTCATTGACAGCGGCAGTCGACGAACGTGCGAGCCGAGAGTTGGACACAGGGCGACGAGTTATTCAACGTAAATCCGTCTGCGGGCTCATACCGGAAGAATATTTGGGGGGTTCAAGCTCGGACTTGTCCGCGACTCTCCACAACCGTATCGATCTCAGCTCAGAGTTTCTTAAGCGACACCACAAGCCAAGATCGTCGCCCACAAGGACGTTTTCTGACCCTCAGATCCTCTCCACCACCACCACCCAACCGGTACACATTCCAAAGTGACATCCACCTCGGCCCCCTCTCTCGTCGTCTGCCGCTGACATCTCTCTTTAGCACCATGGCTACTCTTGCACCTCGTGCAGACTCCTTCAACGCTCGCGTCCGTGGCAGCAGCCACATCGACTTCAAGACGGCCACCACTGGCGTTGCTGCCAAGGCCATGCGTAATGAGATCGGTCGCCTCGTCAGCACGGTCGAGGATCCCGCTACGAAGAAGGTCGGTGTCGGCAGCTCCGTGAATTATCACACTCAACTCGTCTCCTTCAGGCTTTCGACACTGAGATGCAGTCTTTCTTCTACCTTTTCACACGTTATCTCTCAGAGCGTGCAAAAAGCGTGGACATGCACGTCGTTTCGCCGTCTTTACCGCACCTGGTTACTAACTATAACCAGTGACTGGGATCGCATCAAGTCTCCCGCTGGCGACCAGATCGTTCCCTATGATTCCCTTTCCCAGCCGCGGAGCGACGGTAACCTCAACAAACTTGCAGTTCTCAAAGTAAATGGAGGTCTTGGTACCTCTATGGGTAAGGCTCTCCGATCCCATCCGATATAAGCCCGAGTTACACCTCTCCAGGCATGACGGGGGCTAAGAGTGCCCTTGAGGTCAAGGATGATATGACCTTCCTTGATTTGACCGTCCGTCAGATCGAACATCTCAATATGACTAACCGTGTCAATGTCCCCCTTATCCTCATGACGTCGTTCAATACCCACGAGGACACCCTCCGTATCATCAAAAAGTACGCCAACCAACAGGTCCAAATCACTACGTTCAACCAGTCGCGGTACCCTCGTATCTACAAAGAAACTCTTCTCCCGTGCCCGAAGCGTGCAGATGACGATAAGAAACATTGGTACCCCCCGGGTCATGGTGATTTGTACAACGCTATACACCAGTCTGGGGTTTTGGATCAGCTCATCGCGGAAGGCAAAGAGTACCTGTTCGTATCCAACTCTGACAACTTGGGTGCAGTGTAAGTTGACCTTGTTTTCGAGATACCGCTGTCCCTTATATAGGATGTTAGTGTGGATGAGAAGATCTTACAACATATGATCGACTCGCAATCAGAGTTTTTGATGGAAGTCACCGACAAGACCAAAGCCGACATCAAGGGTGGAACACTTATCGACTACGAGGGCTCCGTTCGTCTACTTGAAATTGCCCAAGTTCCCTCAGAACATGTCGAAGATTTCAAATCAAGTGAGCGGGATGACATTCTCGTTTGGGTTGTACTAACGGGATACCATATAGTCCGCAAGTTCAAGATCTTCAACACCAATAACTTGTGGATCAACCTCCGAGGTTTGTTTATACAAGTCATTTACCATGCATTTCTTTGACACATGCTCAGCATTGAAGCGCGTCATGGAAAACGAGGGCATGGAACTCGAGATCATCGTCAATCCCAAGACAACCGACGATGGCCACCCTGTCATCCAGGTACTTGTCGTCGGTTATGTCAAGTAGGCAACGTTCTTCATTATTGTTCCAGCTGGAAACTGCGGCCGGTGCCGCGATCAAGCATTTCAAGAACGGTCATGGTGTAAACGTTCCGCGTTCTCGCTTTCTTCCTGTGAAGTCTTGCTCGGATCTCTTACTTATCAAGAGCGACATCTACTCTCTGCGCCACGGCCAGCTCATCCTCAATGAGAGCAGAATGTTCGAGACTATCCCCGTTATCAAGCTCGGAGATCACTTCAAGAAGATCCAGCAGTTCCAGAAACGGTTCAAGAAGATTCCAAAAATTATTGAGCTTGACCATCTTACCGTCACTGGCGACGTGTACTTTGGTAGGAACGTGACTCTCAGGGGAACCGTCATCGGTAGGTGGCATGTTGTTCGGGTTATTTGGGATTGACTCATTCATTTGTGAAGTCGTTGCCAACGAGGGGCAACGTATCGACATCCCCGATGGCTGCATCCTTGAAAACCGTCTTCTGTCTGGAAACCTCAATATGATCGTAAGCCAAACACGTTTGCTATGCTTGCTTTACTTAACGATGTACTTTGCAGGAACTGTGAGGAGCGCGGTACCTCTTTGAGCTTGATCAGGCGCAAAGTATCTACACTTGCGAGAACTGTTATGATTGCTGCTTATCCGAACGTAGAAAATATACGTATGACGGATGGACTTCACACGTTAGAGGAAAATGATGCGAAAAATTGCACGTGGTGCCAGTTCTGGTTGTGGGTTGTAAATATGATTGTCCCTGCTGTGGTCTTTTCCTGGCTGGTGCTGGTTTCCGGATTTCTTATGACCATGCAAGCACGTGACGAGCAATGCGTGCTTGTCACGTGGTTAGTCTAGTCCGAATGTTCCTCCCCTCGAAAGTTGGAGGCAACTGTTGTCGTCCGCGCTGGCAGTCGTCTTGTTACCATGGAAAGCAATAAAAGAAAACGCGCGGAATCAAACGAGCTTCCAACACACGCACGGATCACCTACCATGCTGGACCGCGTGCATTCGAACGGCTGTTTAAAGGTGAGGAAACTTATTCGTTTGTAGTAGCCGGGACTTGCTCAATCGGCGAGCCCGTTTTTAGAGCGTTCTTTACAGGAACTGAAAGACGTCGTGCGGCTCAAATTGGGCCTCGGAAGTGAGGCGACTGTGAAATTGAAACAAATGCGATCAAACGCGCTCTTGGACCTCGATGACGGTGAGTGTCTCGTATTCCTACTCGTGCGATAGGGCCAGACCAACTCACGCATCAACCTCCACGATATACGTCTTTGGTCTGACAGACGATGATTTCGAAGCATTGCGCGCACAGGCATTACGGAACGGAGGTTCGACCATCGACGTTGGAGTCACCGTAGAGGAGGGCCAGTCCAAGGTATGCGGTAAACACCTACAATATATGCGCTATATCTCGCAAATCATCTACATTTTTAGGTTCCTGCCACCTCTACCGCTGTGATTGACAGACCTCAAGAGTCCGTCCCTGTTACCTCTCGTGGCACCGGGTCAGTGACGAAGAAGCGGAAGGTGGCCTTCGGTGATGATGCTACAGCAACCACACCCCAGGCTGTCACTCATCGTACTGCAAGGGATGGGGAACCCGATGATGAGCCTGAGAGGAAAGCCAAAGGCAGGAAGGTAAAGTCTCCATCGAAGGGCGCTCATTCGGCAGCGGAACCGACTCAGGGATTACCGGCGCAACCCGAGACAGAGGCAGATAGCGTCACCGCGACCATCAAGTCAAATGTGGAGGGTGAACGCGCTGGTGAACCACCCAAGAAAAAACAAAAACGTGCGAAGGAGAAGGTTGTCCGTCCAAGTAGCGAACCTGCTACAACAGGAGCTGGTCTGGAAGCCGGAGAACGTTTGAAATCCATTGAAGTCTTGAAAGATAGCGAAGCTTCGAAGTCCGGTCGATTATCTCCACCGACAGACAACATACGAGAACGAGCGAGAATGGCAGAAAGACCCATCGACGAGAGTCCGACTGAGGCAGTACCACCTGCTTCCATAAAGAAGTCTGCGCAGCCTAGGAAGAGCAAGACTCAGGCCAGTCGGAAGGTGGTGTTGTCAATTTCTGACCGAGCGTCCTGTTAGAAGCTAACGGGGTCTGATAGTCTGGGGATGGAGGTGGTGGAGAGGAGGCATCTCCCAAACCCACTAGGCCTAAGGGCAACAAAAAGGTAGGGCTCTATACCTTGTTTCAATTTGGCGGCTGACTTTGGTGGCAGTCGACAGATAAAGGTGTGAAGTCGACGAGTATCCCAAGGACGTCAGAATTGGTAAGGGAAGATGAGATACCAGAGCCTTCTCCGGGTGAGTGTGTAGTGAACGTAGGTGAATCAATGTTCAATTTGCCTTCATAGTGGAAAGTGGACAATCTGCTACCCTGGTCACTGATTGTACGTCAAAAAGCACTTGCTCACATCTTCAGCTCACAATGGTTCAGCGCCCAGGAATGACCCAAGCAAATCTGACTCTGCTGGCACTGCAACCTACCCAGGTAAATGCCAGCTGCAATAGAGGTATAGTTACTTTCTGAATATTGTGTAGCCTCTAAGAAATCTTCGAAGAAAAAGTCATGCAGTGGATCAAGGGTCAATATGCTCGAAAGTGGGTACAGTTTTTTTTACATAGTTTGAGCAGTCATGGACTAAGGCACGTGAAATAGAAAAGGGCGGTGGCGGTGACGGTACTACAGCTGATAAGAGCCTTGTCAGTACGTGACCATGCCTGATCAAGCATTGGAAGCCACATTCATTATCAGTCTAGGCGACACCTCGCCGTCTAATCCTACCCTTTTGGATGCGGAGGCGTGGAGCGAACTTCTTCAAAACTTAAGAGATGATGTTGCAGAGCTTCAGAATCAAGAGGGGAGTATATCTGCGCAAAGCGAATCTAAGAAGTCGGTATCAGTCAAGAATCCGAGATCTATCTCTTCCTCTGTTACGAACTCAACCTCAAAACCCGCACCCGCTCAACCCACTCCATTCCCTGCCGCTCAGCGTAGTAGCATTTCGGCTGCGCGCGCACCATCAGAGAGTCCTTTCAGTGACTCACCTTGTCCTGTTTGCTTGCAAAGGCCTTTTCACGTCCTCCACCACTGCCCAATCGTCCTTAAAGGTCCCGAGGTTATTCAGCAACGTTTAGAAGAGCTTCGGTACTCCGATGCAAGAGAAAATCAGGAACTTATCGAGCAACTTGAGGCCTCCCTTCGGCGCCATAAAGACAGCGACACAGTAACAACCACACATAGTTCTCTTCCTGTGGAGGCGTCTCGTGAAACGGATGCACGTTCCCCTCCCGCAGCATCCTCTCTGTCACAATCCTTTACTCTCCATGATTTGCCATGTGATTCACACCTCGCGAATACAGACGGGAGTACAGATGAGGGATCTGGTGCGGAGAGCTCCAACGAAAGCGAGGGAAGGATCGCACAGACAATACATCTAGCAAAACCTTCTCTGACCAGAGCACCCACGTCTTACGGTGATGACATGCTTGAAGCCGTTGTACGCGGGCCGGCTCCTCGCCGTGTCCTATCGAACATCTTGAAAGAGTTGCAAGAAGAAGAGACACAGCAGGTACATTCGAAAGAAGAGTTTGGTCGGCAATATTTGACGATTTCAGTAGGGACCGACGCTTTCTTCCGTCGACGACGACGAAGAGCATCCGAAATCCCTCCCTGCTATTTCGAACGTGGGCGGGAGTTCGCACAGCGTCGCCTCCCCGGGACCCACCACTGGAGTGGTCCCAAGGAGAACTGTTTCCAACCGTAGCAAGACGGGAGTATCGCCGAGGAATCATACAGACCTTCACGATGGCCCAGACTCATCTGACTTTGCACAGGACCCTGCGTACTCGCTGGATACAGATTTTCCAGGGGTCCACCCGATTGAATCCGATACACCTTTTCCCAAAACAATGGACAAATCTGACATTGTGAGTCAATCGACGCCTAAGCTTTCCGCGAAACGGGGCAAGCTCCCTATAGTGGCTGGACACTCCACTAGTCAGAAGGCTGCGGGTAAGCCAAAAGTGCTAAACCCAGAACAACTGCCTTCTCCTGCCCTCGCGCCAAAAAATAAAAACTCTCGCGGAGCTAAAGGGACCAAGATGTCTACGAAGGCTGCGGAGAAGACTCCAGTTACGAAGTCATCTATCAATGGCACTACGAATGGTATTACGACGAATGAACATGTGGTATCCACACCCTCTTTGGTGATGTGGGAGACAATGCGCGAGCCAACTCCATCTGTGCAACTTGATGAGCTGGTATCCAGTAGTCCACAGGTCGAGGAATACCTTGGCCCGGTCAACAAGACTAAGGCTGGTCGCCCAGGTGATGGCAGGAGGGATATTTCGAACGGGAACGAACGGTTGTTTGACCTCACGCCAAGTCAGATCCCGTTCCCATATTCACAGTACACGCCACCTCAAGATCTGACGCCTCAATTGTCGGAGATGGACGAGAACCGCGTCAGGGCACCGCTCTCCAAACGTCCTCCCCAGAAAAGTGGGAGCTATCGGTCGTTGACAGTACTCGCTTCGGAAGCATCTTCGCTCTTTCCATCCAAACTGCCGACTCCAAGAGCTACAACTGCGGATGACAAAACTTCGAGAGAGGACGCTGCGGACGACACGTCTGATGATGACGATTCGTCTAGTTCCGAGACGAACGATCCCACGTCGGCAACTCATATTCCGATTGGTCGGCGAGCTAGCTCCGTACTGCCAAATAAAAAGAAGAGAGGACTTTTGCAATGCCTTTGACGTATTTCACATTCTTGCGAACCATTGCAACATCGCACTTATAATCCACAATAATGCTGCTGCCCTAATTACATGAAACTCGGAAGCGTATGTGTGTTCTGTCAACGTTCAATTCAATCTCTGCTGCGGCATACTCAGTGCCCGGCATGGAGGTTTTAGCTGAACCTGGGAATTTTGGCTTCCTACACATGTATGTACGTAAATTGTTACGGCATGAAAAATCAATATTCTTGTGAGTTTCGTCAGTTACAACTTGGAATTGTCCGACTGAATGGGTAAGTGGAAAGGTCCAAGCATACTAATCGTTGTCTTTCGATCCACATGTTACTTACGCGTCAGTGCACTGTCCTTGCGTTCCGCTTGGTTGGCAAGGACTTTTTGTTACTCCGCTTGCGCTGATCATCGACAATATCATGAGGCGGACCGCAAATATAACTACTTGCACATGGAGAAGTTAGACGGGTGTCATTCCTGCAGTTACGGGTTACTGGAACATGACACGGTAATAGGTACACGTCAGCGACCAAATCGGTGCGCGCTACTGCTCTAACTACAAGCCCGATGATGTGCATGGTGTTTCCTTCACTGTCCGTTTCGCCCCCTTAGAGAATAGCAGTAACCTTGGAATAGCCGTGGCCGTACACCGGCTACCTTTGCTGGATCCGAACATTTCATGTGGTAAGTTTGCAGCCTTGTTTTCGATAGTACATTCAGTTGACACCACAGACTTTGCCAGCGTTAGGTCACATGGACTCACCATTCTTGACAAGCTGGCGTGGAGAAGCTAACCATAGGCAAGTCGGCTCAGATGGCACACTGACGTCGCATTATTCCAGGTTCGTACCCATACCCTTTAGTTGTCAGAATCACTTTCCTAGCCAAAAGTTCTACACCTTCTTACTGTTCGTCCGCGACACGCGGATGAATAGCGGAACGCCCCCGCTTATATTCGCTTTCGGTTGAGTGTGAGAGTCGTTGTGGTATTAACATTGTCCTAGGGTTAATCACTGATTAGCATCTACTTCGGGCGTCACCAAAGCTATTACTGTGGAGCAATGTAGCACTTTTTTTGCCAGCATCAAGTAGCAAGGTTCCCTATTGCTCTACCCGTGTGCCAGCACACCTCCTGCCTTATCCTCACAGTACGCACCTTCCATTATATTTGTTGCGTTACCTCTCTCCGTGGATCTGTACAAAGGCGTCCACTGCGGTCCTTGTCCAAGGAAGATTTTTGCAAGTTCTCTCACAGGCAATCGGCTTGACTACCATCTTACTCTGGCCCAGAGCTTTGTCTGCTTAGGGTTTCTCAATCCCTGGCGTCCCGTGAATGCAAATGAACTGCCATAATCCCTGCGGACCACTGGTCCCTATTTTTGAGCCTTGTGTTTGCCACGTGAGCAGTGGGAGTAAGCCGTGTTTTTTCCTGTGGCATTCACTTTCTCCTGGCTGCTTACAATTCAGTCCAGGTTGATGCCATCTCATGCTTGTCTCATAAGCCTAAAAATGGCTGGAGCGTTTTGCCGTTGGTATAAAGGAGCTCTCCCGTTTGACCCATGGAGCCAACAATCCGTACGCACGCCCGCGCCGTTGAACATTCAAGATGCTTGTGCGTTTGGTGACTTCTATGGTGCTCGTGGCCCTTTCAAAGACAGTCTCTGCCGGGACGTACTCATTGGCGAGCAACCTCGTTGGAGAAGGGTTTCTGAATGCCTTCAGCTGGCAAGCAATAGCCGATCCGACTAACGGACGGGTGTAAGTTCTCTTGATTATCAGTGTGACCAGCGACGACGCTCACCATAACAGTAACTACGTTACAGAATCAACCGCACAAGCCGACGGGTTGGTGTCCGTGTCGGGAAACCAAGTAACGTTGCGGGCGGACAGCACTACTGTGCTGTCTTCCTCGGGTCCGGGACGGAACTCCTTCAGGCTTCAGTCTAATGCACAGTATACCACACATGTAGCCGTGTAGGTCCGGTCACTTCGATGCCGTTTCGGGCTCTCAATTCCCTGGTGCAGCTTTGACATCGCTCATATGCCCCAAGGGTGCGGAACATGGCCTGCTATCTGTGTGTTATCCCCTCTCCTGATGCTTCTGTGGTCTGACCGGGAGTAGGGTTTGTTCACCTTCCGTTCTCTGGAAATACCTAACGCCCACCTTGAATTGATTTTTCAGGGTAAGCATAGTTACAGACAAGTTGCGTGGATAACGATGTTTGTATAGGAGGTTGGTGCAAACTGGCCCAACGAGGTTCGTGTTGATCTCTCGAGGGGTTTGAATTTCATGGCAGCTCGGCGCAGGGTGAGGTGGATATCGTAGAAGGTGTCGATAATCAGAGTCCTAACCTATCATCACTGCACACGAGTGCCAGTGCGTTATACAAAATCCAGCGCGCGATTTTTTTGATTACTAATGGATGCAAAGACTGTACGATGCCAGACTCCAGGAGCATGACCGGGTAAGTTATGAGCACAGGTCAGCAATTCTCTGACAGCATCCTTCGCAGCAGCACGAGCACGGGGACAAATTGCGACGTTTATGAGACGAATAATTCGGGATGTGGTGTGCAGACTAATGACAATAACAGCTTTGGACCCGATTTCAATGCAATTGGCGGCGGATGGTGTTGACCCTCTTTTGGTATTGAGGCGTGATATTAAATTCTTTGTTAGGTACGCCATCGAGCGCACGTCTACCTTCATCAAAATATACTTCTGGGGGAGAGGAAGTTCCTCTGTTCCGAACGATGTCCAGCATCCGGGAACATCTGTGAATACTGGCAATTGGGCACGTATTCACACTGCTACTCACCCCCCTGCTCACGTTCGTATTCAGGGAATACCTGCTGCGTCCTTTCCCGACACGGACTGCAATTTCTCCACGCACTTTGGCCCCCACAATATCATCATTGATTTGACTTTTTGTGAGTGCCAAAGTTGACTGCACACGTTACATGCCCAACTAGTTCTATATATGCAGGTGGGGATTGGGCCGGTAACAGCGCTGTCTATAGTGCTTCGGGGTGCCCATCGGACTGCGTTGGTGAGTTCCGGTGTCTCAATGCCCATGCATTCGGAAAATAACCCCGGATCGCAAGACTATGTGAATCAGAATCCTTCCGCATTTGTCGACGCATACTTCACGTTCAATTCTCTCAATATCTACGAGTAAAGGCTCTGATGATGTATACGTCCATAATCTGCTGTATTCGGAGTACCGTGAACATTAGATGCGGTAGTTATTTGTTGTCTATGTCACCTATTTACATGCCCAAGTAACCGCGGCAGCGAACCTGATCATTGCGTGCAACAAGTGATAACTAGTACCACGCAGATTTGGGATTCGACGACAACATGGCTTGGGGCTTGGGTTACATAATATTAATCACGAAAGGGCGCAAGGCGTCTCGTCAAACGATTACATAATCGTTGGCGACATGCACGAGTTGGTGGCCAAGTTTCTTCGCTACTTTTTTTTTCTTCCCGAGTGACAGACTGACCCTGTGGAGCTTCTCTTTAGCTCGTACATGATCTTTACTCAAAGCACTCGCGACGAGTAAGCTCGTTGTCAAAGCTTTCGCTCTTTCTACATTCATTGACTGGATCGAAGTTACCTCAGTGACCTGGTGTTCTCACTCCTCAGCCTCTAATCTCCCCGTCCAACATGATCTCTTGCATTATTCGCAGTTCAACCCTCTATCGCGGTTTTGCTACCCACGCAGGTCTACATGCTACCTCACCTGCTGTTTTGCACCTCAAGACTGGTCAGTCTTTCTCGGGACGATCATTTGGTGCGCCAAAAAGTATCTTTGGAGAAACCGTATTTTCTACATCGATTACGTCTTGTTCGTTTTTTTCGTGCATTTCATCCGCGACCATACTTAACGTTTTACGTGTCGCTAGACACCGAGTCCATGACCGATCCGTCTTATCGTGGTCAGATCCTGGTCTTCACAACTCCACTGATAGGAAACTACGGCGTGCCTCGTAACACAGTTCCATTCGACTCCAAAGATGTTGGCGTTGTGCTGGAATCTCAAGATATCCAGTGCAGTGCAGTCGTTGTTGCAGACGTTGCAGAAAAATTTTCGCACCACTCGGCCGTCGAGTCTCTTGCTTCGTGGTGCCACCGGTCTGGGGTGCCAGGAATCACTGGAGTTGACACGCGTGCAATTACCCGTTTACTGCGCGACCAAGGTACTACCCTCGGTCGGATCGCCGTTGGTGCGGATGCATTGGCTTCTCGTCCAGTTCCCGACGAATATTGGGACCCTACCACTGAGAACTTGGTTGAGCAGGTATCTACCAAGGTGCCTTATGAGCTGAATACGAAGGGCGATGTTAAAATAGCTGTCCTCGATTTCGGTGCCAAAGCAAATATCCTACGCTCACTCGTTCGTCGGAATGCAGCAGTTACTGTTCTTCCGTGGAATTTCGACTTTAATTCCATTCGTGATCAATACGATGGTCTTTTTCTTTCCAACGGACCTGGCGACCCAACCCACTGTATTGGTGTGGCCATGAAGTTGCGCCGGACCCTCCGGGAATGGAACAAGCCGGTTTTCGGTATCTGTATGGGACATCAGATCATTGGGATGGCTGCTGGTTTGGAAGCGTATCGCATGACCTTTGGGAACCGTGGCCACAATCAGCCTGTACTTGCTCTAGCGTCATCCGGGTCGATCAAAGCGGGCAGAGTGTATGTAACAAGGTAAGAAATGAAATCGAGTGGGAAGGTGATATAGTAACTCCTTTCCAGTCAAAACCACCAATATGCACTCAAATTATCCGACCCATTCCCACAAGGTTGGGAACCCTTCTTCATCAACTGTAACGACTCATCAGTGGAAGGCATCAAGTCAACCGTGGAGTCGGGTAAGAAAATATGGGGAGTGCAATTCCATCCCGAAAGTGCTGGAGGGCCGTTGGATACGATAGAGGTCGGACATTTATCACTCCAACAGGCGTGGGTGTTGACAGTAATTTCAGATGTTCACGGACTTCGTAAACGAATGTCGGGCCATGAAGCAGCGGGGTGTAACGAGCATGCCCGTCGATGTTTCTGGCGTCGTTGGGATTCAGACACCTTCGGGACAGGCATTTGTAGCTTCTGCGTAGGAATACCCTGTGCAATAGCAATCTGTACATTCGGTATGACACGAAATAGAAAAACAGCCCTCCATTGGCAGGTCACATGCTATTAGGTTAGTTGGTCAACTTGGCAGTGTCTAAATCGGCGGATGCCCAGTTCCGCTCTTTCTGACCCTGCCTTCCTGAACAATTGCCATGAATTTCCTTGATGCATACGGTATCGCTGGTACTGGAACCAGTACTCCGCCGGCCGGTGATCGCCCAGAACAAAGCCTGAACGAAGAGGTAACGCAAGTCATTGGCACCCTTGGTCGTTTCTGGGGAGGGTTTAAGAAACAGGTACGATGCCACGGAACCCGCTAGACAATCACTCCTTCGGCTGACATGATTAGGGTGGGGCAGCGTTCGCGAATGCACGACGAGATTTTACCCAAGTTGTCACCCAGGCTCAGCGAGAGCTTGAGAAGTTCACGGCGACCGCTCCAACCGAAGCCCTCGCCGAGAACGAATCCACCCCAAGAGACGGGAATGACGTAGAAGCTGAGGAGCACCAAGAAGGGAACACTACAGGACCTAGCACACCTACTGCAGAAGAGGTGGATCGCCCTCACGATCCTACTACCACGCCATCGACTTCATCGGCCCCAATGTCGCAGTCGTTATTTGCACGCATACGTTCATCCCTTCCACCAAACGTAGTTTCGGCAGTACAGGCACATCTACCAGAAAGTCTCAAGAACTCGGAAAACATAGATCTTTCTCAGCTACGCGATGCTCTCTCAACGGAGTTCCAACGAGTCCAAGGCGTCACACGCGCCCAAGCAGAAGAGTATGTACACAAGAGTGAAGTCATTCTTCGAGAAGCGATGAGAGAGGCGAGCGAAGTCCTTCGGGACGCGGTGAAAGTCATCCCACCAGAGGAGGCAGGCGCCGAGCGCAGTTCCGGTGCCGTGTGGGATGGTGCAGACGTATGGATGCTGCCCGGTTTGACTTCCGGTGCGGAGGGGAGCAAGGGCAATTCTAAAGGGAAGGCTAAAGAGTCCGAGAGCTCTAGCCGTCAGTCAGAGGACGCACGGCGCGCCGTAGCAACACGCGCAGAGTCATTGTTGAAGCAGCTCAGAAGTAACCCCGAAATAATAAAGGTCGACCCCGCCGTGGACTCATCAAAGCAATCGTATTTGGCATGGGTAGATGAGCTTGAGGCAAGCAATGCAGGATTCGGTACTGAAGCGTGGTCGGAGCGAATTGCTGAAGCGCTGGCCGATGTCCACGATGGTCCTTCACTACAAGACACATTGGATAGTCTCGGTGCGTCCCTTGCTGTGATTTCATGCGGGAATGTCACAAACTCCCATGGCAGTGCCGTCATATATGCTCGAAGAAGTGTTCTGGGTCAGATACTTCTTCCGGGTACATCAAATTGAGCAAGAAGAAAATAGGCGCAAGGCTCTGTTCCAAGGTTTCTACCATACTTTTCACTTCTAAGTGTCCACCTCTGAATTAGAGTTCCAGCTACCCCTGACAAAGACGAAGATTTTAGCTGGGAAGATGAGGAAGAGGAACTCGAATCTGCCAGGCCCTCTCATACCTCGGTGAGGTCTGTGGAATCTCAGCGCACCCTAGCTCCCCATACAACGTCGAACGCCGGTGACGAGCACTCGACTTCCCTCAGTCCGGCTCTGAGCCCCAGGCTCAGCAGCGAGGACAGTTATGACTTGGTATCTGCAACTGTTAGTAATGCAGGGGACGTGCGGGAAGGGCCAGAGCAGGTAAGCACAAAGGAAGACTCGGAAGAGAGCGACTGGGAATGAAGGAGTGGCGGTTTGATGTATAGTACGAGGGAGGTCAGGTTTCGCGCTGCGAGTTTTTCTTCGTTGTGTACCGTTGGCTGGTGTCTGGGACTCTATTAATCTAATCGCTAATCGTGGTGGCTGTGAAGCTGATGAATGAGTCAAGTGTAAGTCAGATCTGTTGAAGGACTGTCAGCCAGGAAAAAAAGCTACAAAAGCCGGCTTCCTCGTTTCGATAACTGAGACGGTCACACTGGTTGCGGCAACACCAACACTCGTCTGGCAGTCGCAGATTGGGAACAATGTCGTTCCCTAGACACGATAGTATGTCCTACCGTATTCTTTCCCACTGACCATCCTGCTGATCGTATCCGATCGCCGGTAGTATCACAACCTTTCAACTTCCCGAAGGAGGAAGAAAAAGTTATCGAGTACTGGCGCGAGATCGACGCGTTCCGGACCAGCCTGAAGTTGTCTGAAGGGAATCCCGAGTTCGTATTCTTCGACGGACCACCGTTTGCTACTGGATTGCCTCACTACGGCCATCTCCTAGCGGGTACTATCAAGGTATAGAACACCGCATTGACGGAGTCCTTTTTAATATCTCTCCTCTCGTCTTTTGCACCTAGGACATCGTCACTCGATATGCTCATGTCTCCGGTCATCATGTCACTCGGCGTTTTGGCTGGGACACCCATGGTCTTCCGGTCGAACACGAGATAGACAAGAAGCTTGGAATCACTGGAAAAGAAGACGTGGTGCGTATGGGCATTGACAAATACAACGCGGAATGTCGCTCCATCGTCATGAAGTATGCATCCGAATGGCGTACCACTGTGGAGCGCATGGGACGCTGGATAGATTTCGATAACGATTACAAAACTCTCAACACGACCTTCATGGAAAGTATTTGGTGGGCCTTCAATGAACTTTGGAAGAAGGGCATGGTCTACCGCGGCACTCGTGTGATGCCTTACTCTACCGGTTGCACCACCCCTCTGTCGAACTTCGAGGCTGGTTTAGATTATAGGGACGTCAACGATCCTGCCATTACTGTTTCCTTCCCTCTCGTGGACGATCCCACGACGTCGCTCTTAGCATGGACTACTACCCCGTGGACACTGCCTTCAAATCTTGGGTTGTGTGTGCATCCGGATTTCTCTTACGTAAAAATTCACGACGAGGATAAAGGGGTCAACTATATCCTTTGCGAGAAGCTCCTGGGGACGCTTTACAAAGACCCAAAAAAAGCGAAGTTCAAGAAAATTGCCACATTTAAAGGCTCGAATATGAAAGGTTGGAGATATGTGCCGTTATTCGAGTATTTCGTTGAGCAGGGAAGTCTCACTTATTTGTTGCGGGTGATACTTAGAATAACTATCCATATCCACTATAGTTTGGAGCCAGAGCTTTCAGGGTAGTGACTGACTCATACGTGACGGATGAAGACGGTACAGGCATCGTTCATCAAGCACCAGCCTTCGGCGAGGACGACCACCGGATTGCCATTGCAAATGAGATCGTAGCACCTGAGGAGATGCCACCATGTCCAATAGATGATGTTGGCAGGTTCACCGATCCCGTCACGGACTATCGGGGCATGTACATCAAGGTTAGTATTGTCCCATAGACAGTGCCTTGGAGCTTGCTAACGGACCTCACACTAGGATGCGGATAAGGAAATTCAGAAGCATTTGAAGGCAAATGGACGACTTTTAGCGCAGTCAAATATTAAACACTCTTATCCGTTTTGTTGGAGGTATGTTACCGCGCTTGCTGGCGCAAGCGACTCCGTCGTTTATGTTAACATCGCGGTAGGTCTGGAACCCCTCTGATTTACCGTGCTATACCATCCTGGTTTGTGAAAGTGCAACCCATCAGGGACCAACTTGTTGCAAATAACAAGGAGACTTTATGGTTAGAATATAGTCTCCCCATATGATAATTTTAACAAGTTGCTTCAGGGTACCCCAGACAGTAGGGGATAATCGTTTCGGCAATTGGTTAGCCAATGCGCGTGACTGGAACGTATCCCGAAATCGGTACTGGGGAACACCATTACCCCTCTGGGTTAGCGAAGATTACGAAGAGGTCTGTACACCTTTCCTACGACCGTGTAGAAGGTTGACGTAACATCGATCTTTTAAAGATCGTCTCAGTTGGATCCATTGCAGAGTTAGAGGCACTGACCGGTGTCACCGGAATAACGGACCTACATCGAGACAAGATCGATCACCTCACAATACCCTCGAAGAAAGGCAAGGGTGTTCTGAGACGAGTAGAGGAAATATTCGATTGCTGGTTCGAGTCTGGAAGGTACACTCTCCTCTCTATTCGAACGCTAGACTTCTTACGCGCGCCGTCATCCCTCAAGTATGCCATACGCGCAGGTGCACTATCCATTCGAAAATAAAGAGTTCTTCGAAAATAACTTCCCCGGCGATTTCGTTTCCGAGGGTATTGATCAAACGCGAGGGTGGTTCTACACTCTCCTGGTGTTGTCAACACACCTCTTTGGAAGGGCACCCTGGAAAAACTTGATCGTTACTGGTCTCGTTCTTGCTGCAGATGGCAAGAAAATGAGCAAGAGCTTGCGAAATTACCCAGACCCTAATCTCATGTTCGATGTCTACGGAGCAGACGCCGTGAGGTTCGAATGATGTGCTTAATTCTGATTGGGTACCTGATTGACCCTCAGGATGTTCCTCGTCAATTCTCCTATTGTTCGAGGTGACAATCTTCGGTTCCGTGAAGAAGGCGTGCGCGAAGTTGTTTCACGCGTTATGCTTCCGTGGGTGAACGCATGCCGTTTCTTCCTCGGACAAGCCAATCTGTTGCATAAAACTACTGGCATAGAATTCAAGTATAACTCCCAAGCACCACTTTCAAACAATGTCATGGACCGCTGGATTCTTGCCCGCTGTCAATCGTTGATTCTTTTGTTCCGAACGGAGATGGCGGCATATAGACTTTACACCATTCTCCCTCGTCTGCTGGATCTTATAGCTGAACTGACCAACTGGTACATTCGATTCAACAGACGCAGGTTGAAGGGCGAGGATGGCCCAGAGGCTGCGATTACCGCGCTTAATACCCTCTTCGAGACCCTCTTCACTCTGTGTCGCACTATGGTACGCGCCTGACATGAAGTCCTTCGTTGTATCGTTAATGTGAAATTTCCAGTCTTCATACACTCCGTTCTTGACAGAGAACCTTTATCAAGCTCTTCGCCCTTACTTGCCAGAAGACCCGTCGGTCCCAGACCCCCGTTCCGTCCACTTCATCGGCTTCCCAGAAGTGAAACAGGAGTACTTCGATGTTGAAATTGAGAGACAGGTTCAGCGGATGCAGGCTGTTATTGATCTTGCACGGAATATCCGTGAACGACACAATGTATCGCTGAAGGTTACATCGATGCCCATTGAGATCATCATTGCACGCTTACACGTTATCTTAGACTCCGTTGAAGGCACTATTGATCTTTCATCCCGACGCGCAATACTTGACAGACGTAACACCTCTTCAACGGTACATCCAAACTGAACTCAACGTCCGCGATATCGTTTTCACATCGGACGAAACAATATCCGGTGTACGCTATCGTGCAGTAGCAGACTGGGGTGTCCTCGGCCGTAAACTTCGCAAGGATCTTGGACGTGTCAAAAATGCACTCCCTGGTTTGTCAAGCGACGCTGTGAAAGCGTACCTTGAAACAGGCAAGGTGACTGTTGACGGAATCGAGCTCGTCGCTGGCGACTTGACCGTTCAGCGATACATCGAACTGCCACCTGCCTCAGAGGGTCATTACGCTACGCACACAGACAACGACGTCGTCATTCGACTCGACATTCAGGTGCATCCCGAGCTCCTAAGTGAATGGCTTGCGAGGGAGTTCATCAACAGGGTGCAAAAGCTGAGGAAGAAGGCCGGCCTGCAGGCAACAGACGATGTAGAAGTGTATTACAGATTCGAGGATGATTCAGGTGTAGAGCTGTCGAACGCCCTCGAGGAACACGCAGAAAACATTCAAAGGACTATCAGGAGCATCCCGAGAAATGCAGGAGGGTGTAATGGAGGCGACTTCATTGCGGAAGAAGAGCAGGAGGTGGCGGATGTGAAGTTCCGGCTAACGCTAGTAAAATTATGAGGAACTGATGGTTCCGTGTTGCACGATTAGAATACACTTGTAAGGAGTAGACCTTGAGAGCCGGAGGGAAAATTAGTGGCATGCTTCAAACAAGGAGAAGTACTGTTGAGGAGACAGGATCGGTTCACTTCTTGGTTGACCCGAACCCCCCAAAGCCCATAAGTCTTGTCATCTCGTCGTCGACCTCCGCCTCCGCAACGAGTGCGATGCGAGCCTCCTCCTTTCGAGCCCTCTTCTGAGCTTTCTGCTCCATGCGTCTGGCAGCCTCTTTCGCCTTCACTTCCGCCAATCGTTTGTCGAAGTCAAATGCTTTCGCGTTCGAAGCTTCCTTCGTTTTTTCGCGGAGATAGGCGATCCGTTCACGGACCTGTTCCAACGTCGAGCGCTCTATGCGGGTTGTCTGTCCCAATTTTCTCAAGTCTGTGTTTCGTCAGTTTGATGCAAATCAGATAGGAGAGAACATTACGAGCTCTTCCGTTAATGTGGTCGAGATAGGCAGATGTGTCCTTGTACGTGCGACTGCACGTCTCGCAGTAAAAGCCAGGCTGGCCGGGACCACGACCTCCCGGATTCTGCACGACCATTGTCTTGTTGAGATTCTTTTCCAGCTCGAGCGAGCCTTCTCGACGTTTCATGAGCTCCGTTGGCTTTGGAAGATCTTCTTTTCGCCCTTTACGTGGAGCCTTGCCTGAGCAGACGTGTCGTCAGCACTGTCATGCCACAGAGGTCGTCGGACGCACCCTTTTTCATGCGTTCCTCGTTCTCCTTCATCCTTTCCCTCTCCTCCTCGTCTTTCTTCCTCGCCCGCTCTGCGTATTCTTCCTTGTCCCATTTCTTCCTGAAGTCTGTATCTGTGGCTTTGGCTCCATAGGCGCCAGTTTTGTCTGTCATGGTGTTTACTTGCAAGTAACTTGTTTTCGACGTTGCTCAACTAGGAAAGACGAGTCAGCCACGTGGCTTCATTCAAAACTTACTCCAACTGACGGCCAAAGGTTTTTAATGTCAAAGTCGTGCCCGTCATCGTGCAACACGTCGGGATCGAAATGGACGCTCAGCTGGAAAAGCCTCTCGCTGCATTGTTTCCGTTACCTTTTCGTGTTTTATTCCTGGTCGGTTTGGGTATCCTTGGTTGGGCAACGAACCTTCACGGCCTGGAACGGTTAGGCGTCGACGGACCAAGCATCCTGGAATTACAGGACCGCAGTTGTTTGCCCCTTCGGTCAGGTTCCCCGTCTCGCCATAAGCAGCCTTCAGCACGCGCCTTCTATGCACCCCTTTATCGTCTTTTCGTCATTTATTCGGCGTGGTGCTTCGGTGCATGGCTACTGTACAGGGCGCAAACGCGTTCAAATCTAGCTCTTGTGGATGTCTTCGCGTACATCCCAGGGGTGTGCGTTCTCTGCGTGCTGACAGTTCTCCTGTGTACGATGGACATCGTTCAAAAACGCGAAAGGGACTCCTTTTTGCTGTAGGTCCCATTCCTTCCATAGCGCTCGACCCCATTACTATTCCTTTAGTTCTGCAGAAAGATGCTGCTTTTCCGCGTCTGACGGTCCAATACACTTCTCAGACGTTATTTTTGCTGACATCCTCACCTCATACGCTAAAGTATTGGGGGACCTCTGGTTGTCGTTTTGGATGCTGCTCCCTGGAGGGAGTTTGCTATCCATTCCAACATATGAGGGATGGTATCAATGGGTATTACCATGTTTAATGAGGTAGTACCTTTCCGTTCTTGCAAATTTGGGGACACGAATATTCTGACCGACTGTTGTTAGTGTGCCATATGCCATCCGTCTCCGACAGTGTCTCATCGAATACTGCTCTCCCTCCAATACCAGCCGCCGCCCACTCTTCAATGCAATCAAATACGCCTCCTCTTTTCCGGTGATTTTCTTGTCCGCCGCTCAGCGATTAGTCGAGTCTGAGGTAGTCAAAGTCAGTGGGGTGTCAGCTGAGCACAAAGGATGGCACGGGGAGTATCCCCTCTTTCGACTTTGGTGAGTTAACATGTTCTATATATGGAATGGTTATCATTACATGGCGGCATCGCGACAGGCTGTTTGCCGTGGTCATCAATTCCCTGTATTCATTTTGGTGGGATGTGACCAATGACTGGGGCCTTGATCTCCTAAATTTACGCCATACCGAGTCCCATGCGGTCGTCTCTCCATTGCAGCAAACCGTAACCGCCGACAGGTCCTCTTCACACGTCCGATCGTCCCGTGCGCTGTCCTTCCGCCGCGCTGGTCGACACGGCTCTCCCTATCCCTATGGGCTTCGACCCGTTTTGCTATACCCTCTTCCTGTATACCCGTTGATCGTGTTTCTCAACCTGGTGTTGCGGATGACGTGGTCCATCAAACTGTCGAGCCATCTTCATCTACAGTCCGAGGGCAGCGTCGTGATGTTTTGTCTTGAAGTAGCAGAAGTGCTACGAAGGTGGATGTGGGTATTCCTGCGCATTGAGTGGGAGGTCGTGAAGAGAGGAAGAGACAGAGAGAGGTCTGCAGACACGACCGATGAACTGGGACTACCTGATGCACACAAGGACCTGGTTGTCACGTCAATATTGTAGCTCATAGCCGCGGACCAACGATAGACAATCTTAGTGGGGACTGTTTTCGGGACGGCTAATACAGAACAATTTCCGGGTCGCTGCTGACGTTGTGGAAGTCGAGGAGGCTGTCCGATAAGGGACTCAAAAAAAGGGGGCCGGTTTCTCCTTTGAATCCCAGTCACCGTTACCAAGCGCGATCAGGTGGGCGTACGGCCAAAATAAACTGTTCCCATCTGACTGACAAGGTTGCTCAAGGACTAAATCCGATCAGACGGGGGTGGGATTCAAAAGTCATCTGATGCATTTGAATCGAACGCTCTGATATATAAACCACGGTGGTGTGTGTGTGTGCACCCACAACCTCACTCCCACATAGTCACTCTCCACGCGCGTCTAACCAAACATGAAGGTCAACCTGCCTTCTTCCATGCGAGACGTTCACCTAACAGCGTGGCGTAGGTTCTTGCAATTCTGTACAAAGGCGGCGATGCAGCCAAGGCTGAGCCTCGTCTACTTGGCACCGTTGAGAACGAGGTAGGCACGACAAACACGCTGTGTGCACGGCTCCTATACAGTCGACGTTTGCGTAGCTTGGACTTCGCGAGTACCTCGAGTCGCTAGGCCACGAATACGTTGTACGTAAGCTTGACCTCGGAAATACCCGGTCAACTCACTGCGTCATAGGTTTCCGACTCCAAGGAAGGTCCTGACAGCGACTTCCAAAAACACATCGTTGACGTACGTAGACTCCCGAGCTGAGACGACTTTATTTCACTCGTTCAGGCCGAGATTCTGATCACCACCCCCTTCCACCCTGGATATCTCACCGCCGATTTATTCGAGAGGGTAGGCGCTCTGAACATCACTGGTCTGAGGATACTAAATCTACTTTGCAGGCCGATAAGCTGAAGCTGTGTGTTACGGCTGGCGTTGGGTCTGACCATATCGATCTCAACGCTGCAGTGAAGAAGAGTGTCCAAGTCTTGGAAGTCTCAGGATCAAATGTCGTGTCTGTCGCGGAGCACGTTGTCATGTCCATCTTACTCCTCGTGAGGAACTTTGTTCCCGCTCACGAGGTATGCAATGTCGGTTGGGGAACACAGAAACCTATCCTGACGCAGTGCGAAGATGATCGAACGTGGCGACTGGGAGGTCTCTCAAATTGCACGCAATGCCTTCGATTTAGAGGGAAAGGTCGTCGGTACCATCGGCGCTGGTCGCATTGGCTATCGCGTTCTTCAACGTTTGGTGCCTTTCGACTGCAAGGAACTTCTTTATTACGATTACGCTCCTCTTCCAGAAGGTGAGATCACCTCGATCCGGTCTCATTCCGCTGACACCACTTCTGGTCCATGTTGCAGCCGCTGCCAGGACGGTCAACGCCCGCAGGGTCGAGGACCTCAAAGAGCTCGTCTCTCAATGTGACATCATCACTGTGAACTGTCCCCTTCACGACGGCACACGTGGTTTGATCAATGAAGAACTCTTGAGGCATTTCAAAAAAGGGGCATACCTCGTCAACACTGCTCGTGGAGCTATTTGCGACAAAGATGCCGTGGCCGCTGCCCTTAAGTCTGGGCATTTGAACGGTTAGTGTAGGAGGGCCCTGATCAGCCAAACAGATCTAACATCATTAGACAGGATACGCTGGTGATGTCTGGAACGTTCAACCGGCCCCCAAAGACCACGTTTGGCGGACGACCAAGAATCCGCTAGGCGGTGGCAACGGCATGGTACCACACTACTCGGGCACCACTCTCGATGCACAGAAACGTTACGCAGATGGCGTCAAAAGTATCCTTGATAACTACCTTACGGGTAAGTCTCAGGAGCCTCAGAACGTCATCGTCGGCATTGGCAAATATGAAACCAAGGCCTGTAAGTATGCATTTTGCAGGGTTGCGTGGAGGTGCTAACGCGGAAGCACCCAGACGGTACAGCGTTGATATGGATAGAAGGTTCCCTTGAATGTTCAGGTCGCGCTCACGCATCTGTGTATCGACTGGACTGTAGTAATATCAGTGCAGACGCGTCTAACTCATTATTGTCGCAAAACGAGTACCCAATTAAATGGTAGTACGAAGCAACACAGGCAGCACAATCGTGTATACAGCAGAAATGTTGAGTCTCGCCTAGTATCAAACTAAACATATAGAGCATCTGCAAATATCTCGCACTAAGTTTTCCTTCCGATGGATGTTGATTGTGGCTCTCATTCCCACCGTCCCTCCGTTCACTCGCAATTGCACTCGCCAGGCTTGCATTGACAGCTGTTTTACGTGAAGGTAAATGATCCAAAAACCTCATGACGCACGACGCTCTTACTTGGGCCCGCAGGTACACTTCGGGTTGCCACAGCTTGGAGTGGTAGCCGGTTTAGTAGTCCCAGTGGACTACGAAAAACGAAGCTTCAATACCAAAACCCATCATCAGCGGCTGGACACAAGACGTACCGGCGATGACATGATGTTTACTACAGAAACTCAAGGCCGAGTGTGTCCTTTATACCGCATCGACGAGTGGACCCGAGCCCCAGAGTCGAGACTCGGACCCCAGCAAACACTGCTTGACGACGAGTCATCGGTTCAGCGCCGATCGGCATGCCCCAAAACTGATAACCCAACAAGGTGCGCTGCGGACGCTGTCGACACGGGCGTGGAGCGGTAAAACATCAGATTTTGGATATTGCTGTCCCCCCACTATCCTATATGACATAGTCCTTGGTGAAACCTGCAATTAACTTCGTACCAATATTCTGGATAAAATACATGTCCCTTGAGCTAAACGTACATACGGATATATGATGAACAGACCCCCCGGGAAAAGCCTCACGCCAACCTCCTCGCATAATCATTGACTTGCTCCTTCATGAACTTTTCGAGCTTTGCGGCGTGCTTTACGTAAACGGAACCTTCTGGGTTGTAAAGTCGACAGTTGTCGAAAATCAGTTGAGTGTCGTCGGTAAATGTTTTCATGTTCGAATACTGGTTCGTATTGAGTTTATGCTCCATCGTGCTGAAATCTGTGAGGATGTCAAGACCGAACAAAGTAATCTGACGTAGTTCGCTAACCCATGGGTCTCTTTACGACGTCGTAATAATCGACGACCTCCTCTCCGTTGACGGGATTCAAGAAGGCCCACGCGCTCGGATGAGCTTTCAGGTCTCCGAGAAGTCGGTGCATGAAGTTTTGCTCAGCGCTTCTTGGTGTTGACGATGGGCTGAGATGAGGGCATGACCAATGGACACTCATCACCATTCAGTCGAAGACGCACTATGATGCCATTCCTGAGGTCCATCCACTCTCCCCTACGGTAGAGGCGTCAGGATCGAAGAGTCGGATACAGGGCGGAATACTCACGGAGCCCTGGAACGTCCTTAGGATCTACGGTTACACCTTCCGGAGCGCCCTCCTGAAATTGCGGCAAGCCATCGTATCTAACATGTGACTTCGACTTCTCGCGAATCTTGGCCACGACGGCATCACGCTGCTTAGCGATGATGTTCGCCTTGTCCAGATAGTTGACCTTGTGCAGCATGGTGCATTGCATGATGGTACCCCCTTCGTAGTCTTTTATGTACCCAGCCCATACCGATCGGTCCAGAGTAATATCCTTCGAGAAGCCCTGCTTTTTGAAAAAAATGACAGCAAAGTTGTCTGCATAGGTAAGGAAGTGCATGACATTGGGATAGGTATTCCGGACATGTGCCTTGAAATGATCCATCAGCATACCTCCGTATCCCTGCAAACGGTGAATGTACAGAAAGCGGAGTAACGGTAGGGGTACCTTGACTTGGTCTACTGAAGCTGTGGCGAAGAAGACTATCTCTGCGAAACCCCGATGAGGGAACGGGCGGTAGCAAATCCCACCGACCACCTTGTACCCCCGCTTGATTATTGCTAGTGCCTTGGAGTTTCTGTCGTAAACCAGGCGAGCTATGTATTCTCGAGGCATCATTGGCAGTTGGGTGCGAAAAAGAGTCTTCAAACCAGTCAATATGACCAGCGAACGAGGGGATCCATCGTTCTCTACCGCGGTGATTTGGATAATGCCCTTGCGCAACTCGACAAAAGCAGCCTTTTCTGTCCTTGTTGGGGGCTTCATGCTAATTCAACTAGACGCAAATCAATAAACCCGGTTTACTTACCGCAGCGGACGCTGAAGGCCCAGCATCGACAGTTACGCCAGTCGCTAGCCGAGTCAGTTGGGACTCGTCCATCTTCTCCTCCACTTTGACCTTTGGGCCAGAAACGTGGCCATTCACGCTGTTACCATCAGGTTTGACGTCATCCGTAGCAGAAAGGGCTGTCTGCGACTTTGACTTCATGCTCGACGTCTTCTTTCCGCTTCTTTGTGTAGTTCGTACAAGAGTATCAGACGCCAGTCCCACCTGGGTTGCCAGTGGCTTATCGTCCTCTTCATCCTCGTCCGCGTCACTCAGTGGAGAGAGAGAGAGACGACGCCTCTTAGTGGGAGGTTCTCCAACTGAGATAGAGGGTGTAGCAGATAGGGCACGTGAGGAACGGTCTGCACGATGGCAGTAAGTTACAGGTGGCTGGAAGGAGGCAGCACCCGCCTTACCTAGGGATGTAGGGGACATGGTAATCAAGGATACTGGTAATTTTATTTGCTGCCTCAATGATAGCATGTCGTCGTCAGCGTATTCAAAATCCAACAGCTTGTCCACGTCCTGTAAACGGGCAGGATGTCGAAATCAACAAAGTCAGTTGCCAACACGAGGAGGTCCGCACCTGTAGCATTTCGTCCAGACGGGTAGCCAGACGACCTCGACGGGAAAACTCCTCTGTACCCAATGCCGCCTCGTCGGCTCCGTGCTCTGGAACGCCATGTCCACAGGCGCACGTTTCAAGATATGACGGTTCGTTGTCCTCGTCCGAGCCGTACTGGATTAAGTCACCGAGCGACGAACTGTGACAAGAGTGGTCGCCTAAGGCGAGTGCGACGCCAGGCGGCGGTCGTAAGCCTTGACAGGTATCACATGCGGAGCAAGGCGTATGACGGGCAATCCTGAGTGCCAGCACTGCGTTATTGGACGGCGCATCGTTTGGCAATGGGTACGACAACTGTATCATTGTTGTTGGAGCGGCGAGTTATGACTACACCATCGAGGCACGAGTACTTGAGTTAGTCCCTTGTGAGTCCGAGTCGTGCGACACAACGCCGGGAATGCACCAACTAACACCGCTCGAGTGCCCTAGTCACACCTGTGAGGTCGTCCTCGTCATCGTCATGCTGCCGCAGTAGTGCCCGTCTTTGCAGTGGCGGTTGGCGGCCGTCATTGGCTCGCCCTGAATGATCTTCCAACGCAGTATACCACTGCCTGGTCACCACTCCGTCGTCCTGCTAGCCTTACCGCCTTTACTCTCGCTCGCTTTAGCCTCAGACTGTATACAATTCCCACCCGGCAGGTATGCCACCGTGACTCGCTATACCCTACTAGAGGGCATGCGGGTGTGCCATCAACAGTACGCCGTACCCAACCACTGCCACGAGTCAGAGGGCACGCGGGAATGGCCCGTCGGTGCATCATATCACGTATGTAGGCAATGCTTCAACCCGCCGTTTCACCCACACACTTCTGGAAACACTACGTGAAACCGAAGTCTGGGTTAAATGGGCTAAAAGGGTCACGCGAAATATGCACTTGCACGTACTACCCTTTCTGTACTTCTGGCATTTCGCCTCACCTTGTTTATCAGCCCTCGATCATGACTGATGCTCGCCTTCCTGATGCCTGCCTGGGTCAAAGTAAGATTCATACATATCCTGGCTTTCTCTCAGTTAATGTCACTTCATGTGCAGATGTTTGGCTTTGACTTTTCAAGTGTTTGACATCTCAATGCAGCAACAACAGCCTAATGCTAGGTTGGATAATACCTTAATTCACACTCATGACATATACCATTTGTACCTGCAGTGTGGTATGTAAAGGCAATTACCCATGTAAATTCTCAGACTGCTATAAGTCTACGATAAAAGGTAGACCAGTAAGCTGGTAAGCATAGAACATTAAGATAAGAAGGAGTATTCACATGTAAGAATTAACTAGTTACCTTGCTTGCAAGGTTTCTCCGACATTAACTAGTATAACTGAGTTACCAATACAGTTTTACATAACAGTGACAGAAAATTAGATAAATGAAAAATGTATTTCCCATAGTGTGGCCATCCCCCTGGGTGTCGACATCCATGCAACAAAAGATAGGAGGGGAGTCAGTGTGGTTTGTATTGAGTCACTGTCAGTAGAGGGCAGAGAGATGACTGAAAGGTGAGGTCACAAAGGTTGCAAGGGGTGGAGGCATGAGAAAGGTAAAGCTCCTGAAAATACGACATATGCTGTGTGCTGCGACTCAAGCCCCTCCACAGGGAATTGTACCTCAATTAACCAGTGTATATGTACAATCATGTCTCATGATACCTACAAGACTATACAGTACGAAAACGTTATAGCGGCAACTCTAATCTCATGGGCCAGCTGGTCCAACGTCCTGATGGCCTCCCTCTAAACTCGTTTCCACAATACTTGTTATTTTGAATGTGAACAGCCGCGGATCTCTGGGGGTACGAGGACGACGTTTTAGCCGCTCCCTATTTACCTTGAAGTAACTGGAGTAACTCAACCGCCTTAACATCTACTTCCTGTAGTCGATATTGTCCGTTTGTTCGCAGAGAAGGAATATGCCGAGTTGAAAAAAAAACGCCTTAGTTCTTACTTCCTTCCACCCTTCCGATCACTGTCTTGAGGATTTTCGTCGTCGAAATGTCACCACCTGCGAGTTTCCTCTCGTCGGCTGTTCAGTGCGTCTGGTGCTAGCGAGAGGCAAGAATCCACGAAACGAACGACGGGTACCAACATTGTGCTGTCATAAGGCGAGATATGAGCCGAAGACTAAGCAAAGTCAAGTGAAATCAACTTGGGCACAGTACAGCCCATGGAGCGCCTGCGAGGCCATCACCTACGTTATTGGTTCCGTATACAACTGGATGAAATGCGGCAGGAACGGTGGAAGCACTCGGCGGCATGGGGTGATGCGTATCTCCAGACAGGGCTTGCATCTGCATCTGCGTGAAGTAATTTGCTAAAGAGTTCGGAGACGTTGCATTTCGTCGGGCGCTTGCTGGAGGCCCGTCGTTTGGATTCTGTGGAAGGGAGCGACCACAATAGGCAACACGCATATCTAGAGGTTCGAGATCGTCAATATCGCCGTGATTATCGGGGGCATGCTGATGACGGGACTGTGGGAGCGATTTCAAGCTCAATCTATTCGTTTGCAAGGGTATGTTATCCACACCAGCCGCAGAAACAGCAATATCAGAGGGCAAAAGCCCTGCAGACCTGTAGCGTGAGGGGGCATTCGAAGGCCAGAGAGATGAGGAGGAACTTGAAGAAACTGGAGCTTGCTGTACTTCCCGAGTTTGGCGGCCTTGCTGGTACAAACGGTCGTGAGAAAGCTGAGCGGTATCCATCGTAGAGACGTTCGGCGCTTGAGGATTCGGTTCCTTTGAACGTGGTTCAACAAATATGCGAGGGGCAGCTCGTAAGAGTCCATGAAGAGCAGAGGAGGCGGCGATTAAACGACTATCTTGTGAGCAATAGAAACCTTCCCCGAATTCGGCGTTGAAATCCTCTAGTGAATGAGGAACATCTGGACGCCTCGAGAACATCCCGTCGGCGGTACGGGGTGCTTCATCATCGTAAGAGTAATAGTTACCGACGGCATTGAGGCACTGATCACCATGGTGGTGCTTAACCTCGCTGGATGGTTGTTGGGTCGGCGCCTGCATGGCCGGTGCCCGTTGCTTGTGGACAGTATGAAGAGGCATTTGGCGAAATTGCTTCTCAGACGGTTCTCCGCTCCTCCTCGAGGACGAGCGCCGTGATGTGTGTCGCTGCGAAGGAGCGGTCAATTTCTTTTGCATTTGCGTAGGGCACGGAGAGGGTGGCTGCGGTATCAGTAATTCAGCACAACCAAAGCGACCTCTTTCGAGTGACCTCGGATGGGTAGAAGGTTGATGATCCGAACCTAGACCCCATATCACGCGAGAAACGTTGCCGGGCTGTTCGATGATGGTGCCCTCGGCCCCTCTATATAATATAGGATGACTGAGGTTTACCCCGATTCTGGCCACTCACGACGGGCATCTAGCGTACGGCAGAGATAACGGACCATGGAGAGCCGGGATCGGTCGAGGAGGAGAAGAAGCCCATGCCATCCAATCTGCGGAAAGGGGTTAACCACCGCTTCAAGAGCGGCAACGAACGTATATGCGTCGTGCCAACCTTCTGTTTCGGTAAGGGAGTGACATGAAACTACTTCACGCGTTAAGTCTTCGGAAACTTGTGCACTGCTACCAACGAAGAGAAAGGACTCTGAGGAAGATGGAGGGGAAGGCGTTCGAGGAACGTCTGTCGGGGGTCGGTATAGTTCAAGTTGCCCTGAGTACGGTCCAAAAGAGTCCCCGTATGTAGACTCGTGCAATTCGACAGAAAACCGAAGGTGAGACCTGATATAGTCAGGCATAGACACCACTCGTGCGCTGGACCCATTGCTGCAGTGGGGACCTTCCCCTTCGTTCTCTGGCATGGATACCACGCGCCTGTTTGTCAAATCGCCTGGCGGATGTCGAATGTCCATGAACGCTTTCTTTTGCTTCGGCGATTTATGAGATGCCAGTGGAAAGCATATCGCACTTGTGGAACTAGCGGAGGCCGTGACCGGGAAATATGCGCTCTCGTCGTGAAGCATACAAGGGGGTGAAGGAGAGATGCGGAAATTGGATTGAGGTTGCAGTACCTCTAGATCCGTGCGTAGGACTTCATGTTCAGTCTGTACTGCTTTGTCTACGTATTCTCTGTTGGTCCCCATCGCTCGCGGTGATGACGAGCACGAGCGGGGGAGATAGTGCAGACGAGAGGAAAGAGGGGTTTTGCATCTCCGCAAGGCCGCCCCGTCGGTTAGTGTCACATGAACGTCGACTTCAGCCGTGCACACGATTCTTTCTTCGGGCCACCCTCGAAACCCATTGACGTTGGCAAGTTCATCGAGGAAACTGCCCGGATACACGCTGCCACTGCTGAAGATGTACTCTTACACACCAGTTGGCAAGAACTTTCCCAAGAAAATCGAGCCACCATCGAAGCAGAATGTTCAGGAAGGTACGTCCAAGCCCTTTGTGGGATGTCGTGGCGTTTCATGGACCGAGACAGCATCGCTGAATTGAAGATGATCACCGAAGATGCGTGGAATAACCCGATGGTTTCCGCACATCTGTACACTAGGCATGACGACGCAATATCTTCTGCTCTCGGGCAGGCGGATAGCTTGGCTCAGAAAGGCCGCAAGCGAAAACGTTTCGATCTCGCTGGTCAGTGTGGTAGTGCTCCCGAGCTCCAAGCATTGCAAGAACGTCTACTCTCCACCCCTCTCAAATGTTGGGAGTACGTTCATTAGTCACTTTAACATCCTTAACACTCTGATTTCATGTAGATACGGCAAGGAATCGTCACTGTTCATGCGGACTTCCAGGAACTCGGATTTCAATGCTTTGCGCTCAGTCAAGAAAACGGGGCAGGGAAACTTGTCACGACGCCACCAACGAAGTTCAGTCACCGGTTTGTCGTGCGATTTGAACTCTGAAGAGCCCGTTACCCCGGATGCCTTGATCACTCTCACGGTCTACAATCGTGTTCCTTGGGTACGGAGCTACCTAGTCCGCATGTCCCAGCATGTTGTACTGGCGTCACAGACGCTCGGGGATTTCATGGAGTCTATTCCCTGTGACTCGAGTGGGATGCCGGTAGAGAAGGTCAACTCAGAGGGTGATGTCACTGAATACTCCTTCGATACTCATTCTCCAGACGCCGAAAGTGGCCGGTTGTTGTTGATAGAGGGCCTTGTTTACAGTGACGGTCGGTCGGGTATGGACTACGCAGAGTCAGATGAGCCAACCCTCGTAAACTCCGTGTCGTAGCTGACTACATGCACTCTAACAGAAAACTGTTCTCGTATATGTCCAAGTTACCGGGGGAGAAACGACCTGCAACAATGAAGTCCTCTGCGTCACTCAACCGAGCTACATTCAACTCGCTCACACTACGAATCAACCAACCATATTGGATGCTTCATCAGGGCAATTGCGAACACTTCATCGTAGTTGATCAAGTCAGGTATAGTCCTCATTGCATCCGGGGGCATACCGGTACACTGATACACCACCCGTTTCCGCACGCAGGTACCCACATCCATCGGATCCAGCATCGGGCTACCCATTGATGCTTTACTTGGCGCCTACGCTTTCTGAGCTCTGCAGAGCATGTTCTAAAGCTCCCGCAGTCATATCCGTTGTTAACGACATTCGACTTGGGGAAAGCCCGTGTCTGCTTTGTGGGCCATGCTGGCGTTTGATGGGTCCTCCGAAGGATGACGCCGAAGTCGCGATCGTACCACTGGTGACTCATCACGGCTCATGGGTTGAAGGCGGTGGTCGGAGAGAGCCCTCCTGACCTACGTTGTTATTATCCGAGGCCTGCGCTATGTAAGTCAGCGAAGGCGATTTGCAACCAATTCGGAGTAAAAGTCCTTGGTGCGCACTACCGGTATCTACACGCGTGAGGATAGATCCAGCCTACACTATGACAGTTACAGCGAGTGCGATAATAGTACTTATGTTACAATGAAATAAGAACGAGGGGAATAATTCAAGCCGAACGAGAGGCGGAAATTAAGACGAGTCAAGACGTTGACAATCAGTGAGTGAGTTTAATATTGATCGGCCCTACGAAGTCCCCGTTCAACGTTCAACCGCCGACGCTTGAGAAGCCCATGGAGTATTTTCTATTAGCCCAGGAAATAGAGACTCGCGTCTGCGAGCGACGTATCGACCACGACCTCCCCCCCCTGCGACGGGTCCCAATACTGAGGTTGGTCACCCCACCCTATCCACCCATACATTCGTGCAGTGGAATTGAGAGTAGTCACCATATCCCGCTGCAGGTCCGGCGCCCACGGGTTCGCCGACTGGGCGTCCCCTTTGGTCACCATGGCTCTTGCTTGCTTGGTAGTGACTTGAAAGATACCCTGGAACTTCTCGTCGAGGGTTAAACTGGATGGACCAACGCCGTTTTCTGCGTGGATCTTGATGGATGTAGGAGGAGATGAAGGATCGTGGAGTACGGTCGAATTCAGTGTCCCATAAAATGTGCGCATGCTGGCGATAAAGTTTGGTCTCTGAGGCGGCATTTTATTGGGAGCCGAAAGTGTTATCATACTAGTCAGATTGCTGCATAACTACGTTAGTGGCAATGTACAACCAAAAAAAAGAGAGCTGGCGTGCCTATTTCCCGTGTCAATAGCCAGGAAAGTGGGCATGTTCGAATCTGGGTCGTTGTACAGTGTGATATTAGCCTCAATGGGCCTGCCGGTCATAATTAGGATGATCAACAGTTCACCGGTATAGGGCGCTTACGCCAATATCGTGCTCAACACCAGAGACTCTGAAGTATAAAAGTTGCCAACAATCGGTTGCATGGACGTCTCTATAAACACCTGGCGCGCTGACAGGGACTGATGGAGAAGAGTGTGAGCAGCACGCAACAAAGGCAGGCAAGGGAGTATAACAAACGTCTATAACCATTTTGGAGGTGGGACCCTCCAGAGAAACCTTCTCGAAGGTGACAAAATCGGAAAACGACGAAAAATGCTGGTCAAACAGAGGGAGAAAAGTGCCGAAGCTGTTGACCTGGGAAGGGGCCTGAGACTGGGGGAAAAGTAGGGTAATATTGTATAGAATACTGTCGGAAGAGGAGAGATTGTTAGGGACGTAGAGGGAGAGATCGGTGGTATTTTCGGTTAGCGAGAAACAAGTAAAAGTCTGGTTGAAAACACTGCTGTTCGATGTCTGCATCTTGATCGACAGGGTGGTGTTTTGAACGGATTGGTCTGGATTTACGCCGACGTATAGATCTCCAAACACGATGCCAAAATCTCTCGCGTACGATGCATTCAAGGTGAGACTGAACTGCCCATTAGATGAAACGATGTTCTCCGTCCTGCGAGGCGATGGTATCATGACTTATGGAGAAGAGTAAACGACACTGACCATGCTTGCATCGTAGGTCCGCCATCGAGAACCGCGGCAACAGTCCAATTATTGCACACAGGATCCAGGCCCAGTTGGGTGGGGCTAGATATGTTATTGATATTGGGAGTGTAGTACGAGCCGGTGCTTTTGTTCGGCCAAGGAGCAGCATAGGCGATCGAATTGCTTGGGTATTTTTCATTATCCGAAGGTTGATTCTCCTTGTAGAAAGTCGGAATGGAGGAGGTGAAATAAGGAGATGTGCGCATACCTTGACAATGATTGGAATGCCGATGACGAGAGTGAGAAGTATGTAGACGACTAGTGCAACCAGCGTAGATCTCCAGCTTAAGAAGCGACGCCTTTGAGGAGGTTTACGAAGGCTCGGCAAGGAGTCGTTGATGTTGTTGTAAGTAAGGGCCTGCGACGTTTCGTAGTCGGGAAGGGGACTGCAAGGACGACGACCTGCCGCACGCTCAGGGTAGCGGACGGTGGGGGAAGCGACGGGGGGGTCCTTTATCCTCTGTGCATCGTCTTCGTCGGCAAGGATCATGCCTGGAAGACTATGACATCGACGTCAGGCGAGCGAACAAAAGGGCGAGGGGGGGGGGTGCTGAGAGCGTTGCCTGCGACGATGGCCGTGTCACTCTGCTGTTGCCATTCCAGGCAAGTCTACTCGAACCGGTGCAGCTGACTAATACACAAACATGTGACATAGGGTCCTATCTAAACACTTCTTCCGGGCCAATTTATCTTACCACCAACTAAACTCTTCCAGCAGCATTACAGTGGCCGTTGGACACTGGGTTCCAAGGCAGTATGACAACGTGGGTGGCTTCAGTGCAAAGTTCGTTTTATGCTTCTTGGCGGCGATACGGAGGACCCGACTGCGATGAAAGTCACATATCAGGGGTGCGAAGCCACCGCTGTGTGGTCGTCCGCCTGAAAACGAATTAGCAGTGCTGTGAGCTTAGGAGGTAATAACTGACGAACGCGTATTATCTCGATCGTCGACGCTGCAGGGAACGCCATCTAGGAACCATCGACGCCATGCCGCTCTGATTCAAATCCGATATCATCGACGAGTGATCAAGTATAAAGATTCGATTATATGTGTGTATATCCAAACGTTGATTATTCTCTAGTATGCTTGGTATCAAAGTTCCGTTCGTGTTTCTGGAAGGATTGCGTGACAAAAGCGCTGCCAGATTTTCGACAACTGGCCGATGCAGTCAAGCCCGTGCTGCTTGCATCCTTGAACGAACTCGAGGGAACGTGCTTGGAGTCTCGCGACCCAGCAGCCATCCGTTGTATTCGCGTGGATAATATCCAGTGGTTGCTTCGAGTCCGGTCCACTGGAGATCGAACGCTTGACGCTGGACGTTTCCCGTGGCTGAAGTGTTCCGGTCAGTCATTGCGCGTCAGACTGAGCAAGTTCCGTACATAGCTTTCCGCAGCCCTCTCCGCTTCGTGGATAAGTCTCTCCGAATCATGGTGCCCAACGCGCTTCCACATATCTCGGAATTGCTCCACCAGGTGGAGGCTCTCGCTGAAGCGGTGAAGTGTATTGATCAATGCAACCACCTCTGAGCGCTGCAATAAGTTTTGGTTGTTGCGGGGACTGATGCAACGAATCAGTATGCATCTCCTAGATGAAAGAACAACACTGACTCTAAAGCCTTTTCATCTATCTCGAACAGCGTTTTAAGAGCTGTGGCCAAACCAGTCGTCTGAACCTTGCCCCACAGGCGGCACTTATCACATCCAACGCAGTCCATGATGCGAGAAACATTCCGGAAATGATCCTTGAACTCCTCTTTCAAAACCTATGGGAACTTCCGTCAGCAGATTTACCATATAACAGTAATGTTACCCGACATTCGCGTTCTCTCCCCGGAATAACACACTTTCGTCGAATTTCCCGACACGTTTGGCAATCTGTAGCACATTTTCAAGTCTCGCCAGAGTTCTAACCTCATCTATTAAATCTGACTCATGCGGATGGTCGTGAGGTATGACGGAGGACGTCGGGCAGTAGTCGTATGCAGAAAGATACGGCGCTATACGAGCAACTGCACGGAGGAGAAGTACTATATCGAAGTAGATATATTGCAGGCGTTCCGGGTGGGAAGCCACACGATTGACGAAACACTGAAGGTTTGGCCCCTGCAAGACTGTGAGAATTCCGAATCTTGTAAAGTGTATATGTATCCTACCCATTCCCCAGTTGACTGGTTGAGGTACTCCGCACAGATGTGGGTTGATATTGATGCATGGAGACCTGTAACACTGAGCACGTGGAGACAGTACAAGATTCCAAGCACCAACCAGAAATGATTTTGTAGTAAACCCTCTTTTCCAAGCATTCCTCCGCGGTATTATCCCCGTTGATGGGCATTCGTAAAACGTCAGTAAGGGTATCAGGTAAGGTGACGAGTGCCGGAGATCTTCCTATAAGGAGGTTTAGTTCGGAGAGGCCGAAGCAATTCTCTTCGTAGATGGCTCTCCAAACACGGTGTGCAGAAGGCCCCGAGTATCCGGTGTAGCGCTCCGGAATGGCAGCCAAGTCAAAATATTCACCCTCTGTGAGAGACAACGTTCAGCACATAATGGGGAGTTGCAGGCGAAGCGACAGCTCACCCGTTAGGTCGTCCAGGAAGCAAAAGTCAGAGTCTCTATAGTAGCAGCCCGGTAGCTGTATTCGCTGTCGAGGAGTCAGACACAAGAAACTGTCGAGAGCGTAACGTAGCACCTGGTCAGGTGGTGGCAGGTCGATCTTGCTCAGTGCAGCTGCTCTCCACTTTTCTGGTATTTCACTCTAAGGGATTGGTTAGCGTCGGATACGATTTACCGACCACTGGCGGACCTCGTCTACGGTTGTGATCCCACATTCACGGTTCATGCAGAAGCCATTCTCCTGCCAGAAGGGGCACTCCCTGTACAGGTCAACCTAACTCGGTGTCACAGTAGCAGTTGCGCGCAAGAGGACGAGGTACTGACCTGGAAATAGCGAAAAAAAGGTGTTTGTACAAGGTCGTGAAGGTTTGCCCACAATTCTTCATTGACACTCTCGATGGACTCGTAGTCGCACATTGTGGTTTCAATGGGGCCTGTCATCTGGAAATACGAGCGAGACTATAGAGAAGCTGCAGAATTATACGTAGGCCGCATACCGTGTGTTGGCAAGGGGGTTCGACCCGCGCAGGCTCGTGCTCGAGCACATTCTTGACCTGATCCTTGCGGATCAAAGCTTCTTCTAGAAACGAGCTTGCATATGCCGAGAGAAAAAAGCTACATGTAAGAAAGATCGCAAGGCGTGCTCTTCCCCAGCAAACGGAGCCCATGGATGCTCCTTAATGATAAAGCGTTTCGGTTGTGCTCGAGTTCCACGTCAGGCTCAGGTCACGTGTTCACAAAGTAATTGCACGTGACAAGCGCGACCAACAACTCTTCCTGACTACTACTGGAGTACTGAAATGCCGTGGACGGGTGCATGTCAACGTTGTCGTGCTGCGAGGGATAATACGAGCATGGGTGTCAGCTGGTTCGACGAGTTTCGCCCTAAACAAACACTGTTTCGATGCCAGCCCACTAGAAAGGCATGTATGTCCCACGGGTCCGCATGACGATGGCACGCGTCCGGCCAAAAGTGCGCTTGTTACGTCCGAACATCCTTCACCTTTTTTTTTGCTCGACTCTCCTCTTTTCGTGTGGAGTTCCGTCTCACGTCGGACTCTGCCATCAGGTATCATCTGTCAACCGGTTCTTCGTATTTTTTCTCCCCCACAATGGCTCTTGCGGCAGCTGATCACAACAAGGTACGGGTTGAGCTATCTTGTCCACTGGATGGAAGTGACACTTCAGAATGAGTAGAGATTAAATCCGCTCGAAGGGGCTCCCGATCCGTTTCCTATTCTCGGGGAGGAGGCTCCGGGTAGAGCTCGAGATGCACGGGGAGCTTTGGACACGGATTCTCATTCTGACTTCCCATCTCTTGTGTCCAGTACTCCTACTGCGCAGCTACCGCCCAAGTCTGCTTGGGGTGCTGACTCTGGTCCCCGTATCAAGGCTAACGCCAGGTCTCAACCTATGGCCTCAGACTCTTTTACACTCTCAGCCATCGTGCTTCCGACTACTAAGGACGGCAAGCCCGTGTCCCTCGGAGAAGTGATGAAGCAGGTCATGTCCAAGTTCAAGGTCAAAATCGAGGCTTCAGCGAATCAAAAGGCTCGTCAGACTACTTTCCACATGAAGGCCGAGTCCGAGAAGGACCTGGAGAGAGCTAAGCGACATTTGCTCTCGTTTCTAAGCCCCGTGGTAAGCTAGCTCAACTGTCATCGGCCATCCGTTTCCAATCCCTGTGCAGGTAACCCTCACAGTCCTCGCTCCTGTTTCCACGATTGGTTTCGTTATCGGTCCAAAGGGCGAGTGCTGTGAATAAGCAGTTTGACTTGACGCTGATCCGCTACCAGGTGCTACCCTGAAACAAATTCGTGATCAATTCGGTGTAAAGGTTGACGTGCCACGCAAGGAAACTCTTACTTCAAATGGTACGAGTCATGAAACCTCTTCTGGACAGGCCTCCCCTTCGGTTGACCTGGATGCCGGGGAGGAACCTACGCTTCCTGTTACAATTATCGGTCCCCGACCTCTTGCTCTCGAAGCCCGTGACATGATCACCAGTATCGTTTCTGCTAGGTCATCTAGGGTCACCCAACGCGTCAAGGACATCCCATCTCATATTTTGCCCTTCGTCATGGTTCTTCGTTCCCATTTCCTTCAAACAGCTCAGGGAGGCGATATTCAGCTGACATTGAACGCGGATCGCGAAATTATTGCAAGTGGCGACCGTGAGGCTGTTATACGAGTTGTCGAAGCCATCAAGGCTACAGTTCAATCATACAAGACTGCCTTAAGTCAGCTCAGAATTTCCCTTCCAAAGAGGCAACATCGTCTTCTTGCCGGTAAGCCTCAGGAAGATATCTTTATGAAGAGCAAGTGCTCGGTTATCGTCCCTGATGCTGAGGATCCTAGTGAGGAGGTCACTGTCTATGGCAGTCCGGAGGATCTTCCTTCTGGCCTTGCGACAGTCATGGAAATGGCCAATTCCCAGTATATCCATGTGTTCCCGCTACCCGGCCCTATAGCGCTTTCCCGTCAATTGCTCACTTATATCACTCGTATAAACTATTCTGAAACCCTTAATGCTAGGCACCCTGGTGCCTCCGTTTTCATACCTTCCGCCGCGGCAGCTACTCAGCTTTCAGTTCTCAACGTCGACATAGTCGGTGAAAAGTCCGTCGTCGACGCCGTTGTTAGGCAGATGTCTGAACTCCTTGGAAAACTCATTGGAGCAACTAAGGAGGTTTCTATCGACTGGCTTAGCCACGAAGTCATCAAAGTCAAGAACGCAGAGAAGTGAGCTACTTTCATTCACTTTCAATACCTGTTAAATTACCATTATACTATAGGCTGGAACGATTTCACGAGGTTGACAATGTTCAAGTCTTCTTCCCACCTGAATCCTCCCAACAATCATCGGTTCTACTTGTTTATGACCCCTTTTCACCTCGCGCATCCCCTTCTCCAGTAGAGAAGGAGAAACATTTGGATGAAGTCCACCAAGCTTTGCTCAAGATGGCCAAGGAGGTTGCCGACATTAAAACCGAAGTCGTCCCAGTTGAGAAACGCTGGCATAAGGCTCTCATAGGCAAGGATGGTAACATCCTCGACTCGTAAGGTTTTCCACTAAGATAATCGAACAATCCATTTACCGTCTTACAGTATTGTTGGCGAAGACAGGACTCTCTTGGTCAAATTTGGTGTTGAGGCTGGTGATCCCTCCACCGAGGATGTCATATGGCTCCGTGGCACCAGGTCAGACGTTGACAGTGCGGTCCTGAATATCTGTCGGATCGTTGAAGATGCCAAGGAAGATGCCATCGCCAGCAGCTACGTATGTTATCTCAATTTTCTGTTCCAGTCGACGCGTTCTCATGCGTATAGTTCACGGAGTTTGAGATTGACAAGGAATTCGTTGGGCGGGTTGTTGGGATGCAGGGTGTTAATATCAATAAACTAAGGGAGCAATTCAGCGTTCGGGTCGACGTCTTTGATGAGGTTGAGGACAAGGAAAAGGAGCTTTCCAAGAAGAAGAAGTCAGCTACCCAGAAAGCCAGGTTCAAGGCAAGATGATCCTAAGTAGCGATGCAACCGGTGCTAACGAGAATCCTCAGATTACCGGACGGAAGGAAAATGTTGACGAAGCTAAGAAACGAATCTTGGTTCAAGTCGAGAAATTGGTTAGTCATTTGTTCCAGTGTATGACTTTGGCTAATCCAGGTTCACAGGCTGACGAGACTACGGAGACTCTCAAGATCCCTAGCCAATACCATGCATCGCTCATCGGTCAAAACGGGAAATACGTTGTCCGCCTCGAAGATAAATATGATGTCAAGATTAATTTCCCTCGCCAGTCTGGCGACAGTGGAGAAGGCAAACGGGAGCTCAAACCTGACGAAGTTGTCATTAGGGGTGGCAAAAAGGGTGTAGTCCTAGCTAAAAACGAGCTTTTGGAGGCTCTGGACTTTGAGAAGGAGATGAACAATACGCTCAAGTTCCTGGTGCCAGGAAGGGCTATCGCCCGTATTCTTGGAAGGGGTGGCGCCACCATTAATGAGATTAAAGACGAGACGGGTGCCCAAATTGACATTGAAAGGAGCGCGGAGGACAAGACTGCGGACGTCTACGTCACAGCCCGTGGTACTAAGGATGCCATTAATGCTGCCAAGACTGCTATTCTTGCAATCGTCGAAGAAGTGTCGGAAGAAGCCAGTGAAATCTTTCATATTGAACAAAAGTACCATCGTTCAATCATTGGTCCTGGTGGTCAAGGCCTCAAGGACCTAATTGTTCGTTGTGGGGGACCTTCAGACCAAAAACTGCAGGCTGGGCTGGTCAAGTTGTATGTATTCCCACCTTCTCCCTTCCCTCCCTGCGGCTTGCTTATTGACCATTATCTAGCCCGCGTCAGGGTGACATTTCTGATGAAGTTCGCCTCCGCGGAGAGCCCAGTATTGTGAATAAGCTCAAGAACGAGCTAGAGAAGAAAGTTTCTGTACTTCGTGACCGAGTTGTGGTGGCAGTCGAGATTCCCGCTGCGCAGCACCGCAACATCATCGGCAGGGGTGGTCAGCATTTGAATGAGCTGCAAACTCGGTATGATGTGCAGATTCAACTACCAGGTTCTCGTGGGTATGGTCAGGTAGGAGAACCGTCCAATGCCGGTGATGTGGAGAGTGCGGATCCTGGCGACATCGTGAAAGTTAGCGGGTCAAGATCGGCCTGTGATGCGGCAATCTCGGCTATGAAGGTACGCAACCTGCACAGCTAGGCAGCGCTGAAATCAACTGAGCCGTCAGAGTCACTTAAAGGGACCTCTAATTGACGGCCCAACAGCCGTAGTTTCCGTTCCGTTGATGTACCATGATGCTGCCTTGCAGCAAGGGGCCCTGTTCCGTACGTTGAGGTCACTTGGTGTTCAATGTGAACATCCAGTCCAGCGAAGCGGATCTACCTTCCCGTCGCAGCCTCCTGAACCCGTGAACTTCAACGCCCGCATTGACACCGAGGGCGCGCCCGAGGCGGACTGGCAGGTTAAGCCCAACTATCAGTGCGTAGAGGAAGGGAGTTCGGAGTGGACTTTAAGGGCCACAGATGCCGCCAGCCTGGAGCGTGCCCAGAGCGAAATTCAGGTTGCCATTCAGCAGGCTAAGGATAAGACACATGTTGGTTTTCTGACACTGCCGGATCGTTCCGTGTTCCCTAGGCTAGTTGGGACGAAAGGTTCCAATATTACACGCTTACGCAACGAAACTGGGACAGATATTACCATCGGTAGGGAAAACAACACTATCGTCATCGTTGGTACGTAGCTTCCTTTAGCTATCCATCCTTCGCATCTCACCTTCAACGTTCAGGGTCCGAATCGGCCATAGAGGCCGCGAAGGAAACGATTCTATCACAAGTCATGGCCTCTCGCGTGGGGCGTCGTTAGATGGTCATGAGACGAAGATTACACTTTACCTGAAATATGAGTACACACTATGCATCGCTTGGATTGACCCATACTACTCTAAATACATAAACATGCAGACAAGTAACTAGAACGAAGAGTGACTCTACAGCGGGATGCCGTCGATGTCATCCATTTCTCCATCGCCTCGATTATCTTCCGGTCTCTCCTCAAGCGGTACTCCATCAACATCTTCATCAAGAGGTACGCCGTCAACATCTTCAAGGGGAACGCCATCGACGTCGTCTTCAAAGGGAACACCATCAACATCCATCTCCTCGATGGGCGCACCGTCAATGTCATCATCCTCCTTGTCAGTGCCAAACTCCCTAGTGGAAGACACTGCATCTTGCGCAGGTTGGAAAGACTTCGACTTAAATTTGGATATATATTCATTCTCGGTTTTCGACTCCTTGTCAGTGTTATTATCGTCCTTGAGAGGTTTTACTTCAGTGTGAGCTGTACCATCCAGGCGTGCTCGAAGCTCCACAGTGAAATCTGGAGGAAAGACAATCCAGTCCTCCCAGATATCCACGACAGATGTGATCTGTTTCTTGAAGGTTTCTGCGGTGATACGGCCGGGGAACGAGTGGTAGATAGTAGAGAAATGATCGAATACCACCCCAAGCCTTGCTTGGAACTCTTGTCGGAACTTCCACGCGCTAGGAACAGGAGCAGCCGAATTATGGAGTATGTCGCAGATGAGATGAAGACGGGCAATTTTACGAGGCACAGGAGTGCCATCCACCAAAAGAGACGAGATAATAAGATCTGAAACCTGAGTCCGAGGGATTAAAGGATATCTCTATCGCAAAATAACCGACTCACTTCACGAGCAGCTTCGGCATGCTCAAGACTAAATGTCATACACCGAGCCAACTCGCCGCGCTTCCCAGAAAGTCCACGCAGCATGGCTTCAAACCGCTTGCGCGCTAGTTTGCCGAGTACGGTCTTCTTTGTACGTTCCCGCTCTGACTCCTCAGCAGAGTCGGTTGAATAGATTGAGTTGTATCCCTGATGACTTCTGGTCAGCACAGATATAAAAGTGAATATCTACACCAACATTATCATCAAATTCCGAATCCACTGCTGCCCTCTCGTTCAACCAATCCCCGATAGAATGCATGCCGATGATGCTGAACTCCGCTAATATTAGTATCCCTCCTCAACCGTCTAGTTGGAAGCGCACCCTCCGATCGGTCAGGAATGCATACTTCACGTTCTCACGTTCCCATTCCTTGAGGTTTTCCTCGTACTTCAAACCATGACCCTTCACCTCAGCAGCAACAGCCCGAATGAAGGTATCTGTAACACCTACTCCCTCATCCTCCTCATGTCTCCTTGGAGATTTACTACGTTGCCATCGAGGACTTCGACTCTTATGCCTCTCTCGGCTATATGACCGGCGCCTTTGGCGTGAGTGTGACCGGCTACGACTCCAAGAGCGGCTTCGTGAACGTCGACCTGATCTATGAGCAGACAGCGAACGAGACCGCGAACGTCGCTTGGGAGAGTAAGACCAACTTCTGCTGCGACCCCTTCCGTGATGGCCCCTACTTCTCGAGCGTGAAGGAGAGCGAGAGCGGCCAGAGGCAACTACATTTCATGTTAGCCACGATCAGAGGCAACTGATATTGCAAGTACGGACCATAAAGTGGTTTGTTTCCCATGGGCACGGCCTTGCTCCATCCCACACGCAAAACTGAACCTCCCCAATCAAAACCATCGAATTCTCTAAGAGCAGCCTCCGCGTGTTTGCGTTTCATAAACGACACAAATCCACTCAAACCTGCATTCCTGTTCCGTCGCGAAGCAGTCATGTCTCCACCAGGCCCGCTACCTATATCACCCCTTGGCCACATGATCTTGACCTAACGACGTATACCGGTTCAGGGTTATACGCATTCATCGGTTGAGACCACTTACAGAACCGACTGGCCCGTGCCGAGCGAAGAATGTGCCCAAAGATTGCTCGGTGACGTTAGGAGGCAGGTTGGCAACGAATAAGTTCGTCGTCTATAAGAATGGTTAAAGCGGAGCATGCGAACAACCGCAGACGCTCACCTCGGGATCACCTCGGTCCTTGCTTCCGCTCTGACCCTCGTATGCTGCATAGACAATGAGCTGCATAAAGTGTGATGCACCAATTGAACTGACCTGCCAGCGCCGTAACAGAACGTCCATGCGCTAGATAAATTAGCTGTCCGCTTGTGCTCTTGTATCAAAGACCTTGCTCACCAGTGCGTGCATATCGAGCTTCCCGCAAAGCTTGTTCCCTGAACCCATGTTTAGAAGTAGACGACCACAAGAACTGATATGCATACCTCTTGATCTCCTCAAGGAAAGCATCCATGGCACGTTTTCCCTTGGGTTTAGAGAAAACAGATGCTGGCGAGGGCTAATAACACCGTAAGAAATCGAGGACGTGTGGAATGATGGATCTCACACACGTCTTCCAGTTCGGCTTGGAAGGCCTTAGGAGGCTTTACTGACTCTATGGTACCCTTCAGCGAAGGCTGGTAGAGCGTCTTCGCGTTCGAGTCGCTGGATGCGCGCACGAAATTAGAACTCGATTTCCGCCTGCCACCGTCCTCGCCCTCGAACGCATCGAGAAACTCCGCGTAAGCCCTTGCCGCACTCTCTTCCTCCTCTCTCTTTTTTGCCTCTGCGGCCTCTTTCTCCTTCTCCCTCCGAGACTTGCGCACGGTACCCTGAGCGTATTGGGACAGTTTCGTCTCATCCACTCCCTTTTGCTAATTCATGAAGACAAATCGGTAAGTGTGTTCTACGGAAGAAATGGGCTCTATCCGTCGCGCACTGGAAAAGAGGGCTCTTCGTCATCGTTGTCGAAGAATGCAGCTAATTTGGACTTGGTCTTGTCCATGGCAGCAGCAGCAAGCAAGTTGGGTATCGAGCAGGGACTTGTCTCATTGGCACGTCCAACTTCAGCAATTATAACCGTCATAATGAAGTTCCCACGATGCACTATCTACGGCATCTATCCAAAGTCAAACCGAAGGGACTCAAAAACACCCCGCCATGGTTTATCCTCACATCATCAAATTCGCCAGCCCTCCCATGGCATACGCCATAGGCTTCAATGGTGGGTGAGGTTGTGCCTCGAACTGGGAGTACTTCAAATCCCCAGACGCGTCTATTCGGATCTGCGGTGTTTACACATTAGCTTACGACGCATCATGGCCAATGTAAATGCCCACATATGCACCCTTGTTGCCGGCTTGATCAACATAATTTGGTGCAGAGAAGACCTAAAACGGAGTGAGTTCCACCACAGTGCTGCTGGGGCTTTGACTTGCCGTTGTGCAGAGACCTTCATGCTCTACAGCATAGCCATCTTTGTAGGTACATAAGTGAGTCAAGGTGGAATGACCTCTATTGGAGCAGCAACAGACCTTGCCTCACTTCGTGGCTCCGGATGATTCCAGTCACACCGTTGAGTGCGCACCACGCTCTTGTAACGTCTGGTCCAAAAGAAATGCCGACGCCCTATATATCACAGCTCAGACAATTGACGAGCACTAGCCCAAGAAAAAGTCTTACCCGTTTACTTGGACCACGACCTGGTGCCTCTTGTGGATCGGTCCAAAGGAGCTAGATATATAAATTAGGGCTTGTAGACTATGACTGGCGGAGTGGACAGATACCTCGCCTAACCGAAATGAAAAGTCAGGAAAATGGGCGACCAAAACGTCAACATAACTGACACATCAATCCTTCCTGGCCTGGCTGCCTCCCTATTCGTGGTATCTTACGAACGTCATCCAAAGTGACGTCGTCCTTGCTAAACAAACCGCCATGAACAACGAAATACCGTTTAAGGCCATTCGGTGACAAGATCGTTTTGGGATTGACGTTTTTAGGCTTTTCAGTTGCGCTGACCAGTGTCGCTAGTGGAACTGAGAAGGTGGTTAGGAAGGTTGCTCGGAAGTCTAAGCGACGAGACCGTACTAGTCGTAAAGACATGAGCAAACAGCTGCAGGGAGTGTCTAACTTCAGAATCGAGGGTATTGATGGGGAACAGAAATTGACCCTACCTTATACGTCTGTTCTCCATGCTTTTTCTTGGCTTCGCCCTCGAATCCATATGTCCGATTCATCTCCTTCGCTTCGTGGTTGCCCCTGTTAATAAACATCCGATTCGGATATAACCCTAATACCTGTCGGTGGAGGGTGCCCACATCGGGGGGATGTACTCACATTTGTAGGCAAATGCGATCAAGATGACTTCAATAGACCAGGAGCCTCTGTCGACAAGATCCCCGTTCATCAAGAGATAATGATCAGCCTGCGGAACGCCCGTAAGGGAATATAAATGCAGGAGGTCATAGAATTGACCTATGACAGACCCATGAGACTCGTTCATCGCCAAATTCAATGATGCAAACGTGCCATGAACGTCTCCGATTACATCGCACGTCTCTCCCTCGCCCAAATTGATCTGAACCAGACTCTCCTCTTTTATAAACTGCGCGTGAGCTCCAAGGACGATCTCCCATGCAAATCTCCGAGGAATCTTTTTACCCTCCTTGAACCAGTCGAGCATTTGGGTCACGAAACCCTGCGTTATGGTAAACTTCCCATCTTCCGACTTCTGCATTCTTGGGCCGGTGTAGTCACTTTCTACTTCGCAGTTGCCTAGACATCGTCCGATAGTCGGTCAGTGTTGTGCCCGGTGCTTACAAACGAACCTTCTCCGATGATTTCCAAGCATTGTTCGACGGCACTTTTTTCTTCTTCCATTTCAATTGCCTCAAGATAGCTGTAAGTTTCGCGAAGCGAAGTCACCAAACTGCTGCTCTGTTTACCTTCTCGAACTCGATCTTCCGCACGAGCTTTTGTGTCGCTGTCAGCTGTGCCCGCACGGTGTCATTTCGCGGTTCTAGTGCGAGTACTTTCTTGAAATCTAAGACGGCCATCTGCGGCTTCGCAAGTTGAAGGTAGCATGTTGCGCGTCTGATTGTCCAAATATCAACATAACCACAAAGTCAGGTCAAGAATTCATACCTGTAATATGCTTTGGCATATTTCGGATTTACATCAATAGCTTTCGCTATAAAATTGTCCCGCAAGCACTTCAGCTCGCCGAGAGAGTGCAACTTAGTTACAACGTACAAGCATCTGCGAGTGCAAACCCGTACTCCTCTAGCTTCGTTCTCGCTGCGGCGCGGTTAGACCAGAGGGTTGCATCACCCGGATTCAGCTGTATCGCCTCAGAGTACAACTTAACTGCTGTAGTGAAATTATGGCCTGTAATGTCAATGAGCCCCTGCTATCCCCACGATAAAAGAAGGAATCACTTGTAAAAGCTTTGTTGGCCTCTACTTTGATTTTACCCGCGAGTTCGCGATCCTCGTCTGCGACATCTTTAATGCTCAGCGATTGGATCTCCGGAGAGGACGATGCTGGCGTAGTAGGCGCCAATGGCGCGGGTTGCAGCGATGCCGTTTCGGTCGAGGAAACGCTCATACTTCCAGAGGTGGCCTTTCGTTGTCCAAGTGGTGGTATCGTAGTGCTGAGGACCGTTTGTAGGCTATGGGTGACGGTTGCCCAAAAAGGAATCGACGAGCGCACGCGATCATTCATGCCAGCTCACTAAAAAGGGCATCTAACACAACTTTGGTTGTCCAATCATCGAATACATCAATAAGATTGACACCAGCGCAGGCTCTCCGAGGGAGTGAAGTACGACACGAGCAATGCTACCCTCGTATGGCCCGGTTGGTGCTTGGAACATTTCCACGGTGAAACCGGTATAGCCGTTCTGGAGTCAGTCATATCAGCGGGACTGTGGAGAACAAGGATTCGAGAGGTCTTGGTAAAGATTTGTCACTCTGATTTGTCCTGTCGTATTGCTAACTTGACCAGCCCACAAATACCAGCACCTTCCAAGTCAACTAGAAAAGCTTTGCCTCCGTTCGCGCTGTCTGGTGACTTACGTAGGACAATCTGGCAACTGACTCGACGTTCTAATCCATCGCTCGTGCTAGCTATCCGGGAGAGGCAATGGACTAAAGATTCGTTACACGTGGTGTCCGGAGCCTCGACACTCTTTCTAGTGCAATGTTCACGAGGGGCCACCACAACAGTGAACTACTTTTCCCGGTTGGAGCATAATGCTTTTGTGAATCGGGTGACTCACGTGTGTGACTCGAGACAGACAGACCAGCTATGTCCTCAAAGTGGAAAAGCAGTGACTATGTGTTCAAATCGCGGTTCAGGCCGGTGTGATCGTTCTGTTGACTTGGGTAACCTCGGTAACTCACCAATAATTTCAGAAAACCTGCAGGTTAAGGCTTACACGCTGTTTGCACAATGGGAACCTTAAGGAGGCTATCGACTGGTGGTGGTTGACGTTGAACTGAGGCCAAGGTCTTTCCCGTCAAAAACGCTTCGTTTTTTCCGCCTAGTGAGGTCTATTGCAGGCTACCCAGTGCTTGAACTGAAGCGACCGAATCGGATGGCGATGGACGAGTGATCGGGAAACAGTGGTACGTAGAGTGGGCACAACGTTCGGCAAACCTTGTCGAAATATACCGCGCGATGACCTTCAGACGTTGTGCTTTACTTCTCAGGATGGTTACAAGACACCTCACGCCTTCCACAAGCTGTGTTACCTCCTTGAGTTCATCAAAGCTTTGGCTAGGGAGTGCTGTAGACCATTACGAGGCAATATTAGCGAGGGCGTGGAGTGCGATAGGAACCCAATGAGTACAGGACACAACCGGTCGGAGAAGAGCGTCTGTCCACGTGATCTCAATGGCCTCGGCTTTATGTGACGACCAATCGGAGCTTGCCTATTTGACCGCAACCTATCCATTCCCGCGACGTCACAGGTTTTGCGCCACTGGGCTCTCCTTTGGGCCTCAACTGTCGCCGTGTCAGTGTTACGGGTCGTCATAAACCCTTTCGCAGGACGGAAGGACTGCCACGGATCGTAAGATGCAGTGGTTTCATCAAGTACTGGAAGGACGGCTGCTGAGGGCCTGCTGCAATCTGGGGTTGATCTGGAGGCTCCAACTTTTTCGTGATCGATCGATAAAGAATGGCTGGCTAGAAGAGAAAATGAGAGTGACTACGCGCTGGCACGCTGTGTGGAGAGTGGAGGGCGGTGGAGACCCCGGACTGTGCCTCGGTGTTCGGGGTCCTGTCAGTGTCCGGTGACTCCATCAGCTGTTATAACGCCCGAGTCAACACACCCGAGTCCAAGTCAGACAGCAAGTATCGCCTCCACTTTTTAAACGCGCACGACAGCTGCCACCGTGTGCCTACTCCCCCCTCAGTTCTTGTTCTTCGAATACGCCCTCGAAGTGTTATCTGGTTTTCTCTGCCAACGGAGGAAGCCATCCCACGTCAAGGAGTAGTCTAGAGTCGCTGAGACTTTAGACAAGCCCTTGCCCGCTCCAGCCGACGCGATGTGTCGGTTTTCACTATCCAGATCCGACTTTACAACAGCCCACCGCCACGTTGCTTCATTCTTCCCAGTTTTTGTTCTCATCCAAAGCGTTATGAACCCAGTCGTACTCTCGGTGATCCTCTTCTAGGTAATTCCCCTTAGCTCGTTTGCTGTCTGCACCCCACTGGCTCTTCGTGACACCCGCGCTGTCTCTGCACATGGTTCGATCTACTATACATGCTTTTGCCCAAAGGGGCACTCCCTCATCTTCTCACTCTCGGGTTCGCTGGCAGCCCTATAATGCTAGTAACCAGCCTTTCCAAGCACGCACCTCCCCCTATCTACCCACTCCAGCATCCTCCGTTTCATCCATCTCGCCCTCCCCGCATACTCTATCCGAGGACCGCACCCGACATGCCTACCTAGTTCCTCGTGATTGCCAACTCCGCGATGCACACAAATCGAAATATGCACTAGGTCTAGTCGGTGAGCTGCGATTTCGTACTCAACGAGACGGTCGTAAACTTAGAATACGGCAACCAGATCAAACCGTAAAGTCATTGTGCGAAATATGGCCTCTCCAGGACATACCATATATCTTCCTCACGTCATGTCGTCCAGCGGTCGCCACATCACCGCCTTTATCTATCAACACAATTGCCAGCCCTCAACTCTACTCTCCGATATCACCGTCAATCTACCCCTCACCCGTTGCTTCCCCCTTGTCATCATGTTTGACTCGTGTTCCCCAGCCTCCGAACACCCAAAGCTTCGGATGCGATGTCTCATCTATGCGTGGCTTTGTCCAGGAGGTCCTCCGCCGTTCACGGACATCTGGTGGCGTTCTTCAGACTGCTCTTTGCTATCTCGAAGCTGTTCGAGCGAAGGTGCCGGAGCTCATTCGCCATGGGAAGAACAGCCCCGAAACAGCAAGAGAGGCGGAATCTTCCGAAAGAACTACTTGCATCGAGGACGGCTCTACTAATATTGATGACACCGTGTTCGATGGGCGCAGTTCTTCTGACGATTCCGCTTGTTCTGATAGCCTTCTTGCAACAGTTCGGATGGACTACGGATGTGAAGTGGACAGCTTTTGTGCTGACTTGCAACTGGGCGATGACGATGTGCTCCCGCACAAATCACAAGTAAATGCTAAATCATTGCCGCCCCTACCACCGCTTCCGTCCCCCCTCTTATGTCCCCGTCGCACTTTCTTAGCTTCCCTCATCCTCGCGTCCAAGTTTACGCAAGACAGGTGCTACTCCAACCGTGCATGGGCGAAGCTTTCTGGACTCTCTCCCCGCGAAATTGGTCGATGTGAACGAGCGCTTGGCGAAGCTCTCGAGTGGCGTCTATGGGTTGGAAAATTGCCTGCAGCGCAGTCCAGCCTTGGGCGTTCGCTCACGAAATCCAAAAGCGAGAGTGATATCATCAATGTTAGCAAACCACCCGCAAGTCTCACGCAACCTCCCAAGAGTTTGGAATTGTCAGCGTCGCAATGGTGTTCGCAATCCCCTGTACCGAGGAAGACCTCGCAACTTAGGAGACATGCCACATATCCCAACTTTAAGAGTTATCAAGAGATATTACTTCCACCCCTTACTCCTCAGACGACATCAAGTATGGTAGTGCTTCAGGCGGATGGGACGCCATCGTCAGCATACGCGACCAGTCCTTCTACGCCAGGGCTCAGTTCCTCTCCGACACCAACGGAGTGCTCTGCTGGAGACCGCACCGTGCAGGTTTCGAGTTTTATGGATGTGCTGACACCACCGCCGGGCCAGTTCGCCGCCTTTACTGGCGCGCAGAACGGCAAGGCGTCGTTGGTATCAAACGACTCATGCATATATTCGATATCTCAAGATGCGCCTCTTCCACCGCACCCTTTCGAAGGACTTCACCTCCCAAACAACGGATACTCTTTACAGCTACCCCCTTACCGTGCCATGTACCCGCCGGAATATGCCTGAATCACTTTCCGAGTCTATGTGATGGCCGTATATCAGGGTCGCTATTTCACCTTCCTATTGTTAATCTCTGTACATGTCATTTTCACTTCTTGTATGTTGTCCTTCTCGTGCCGTTGTGTTTCTGCGTGCAGTGTGCCACGGTGGAGGTCATGCTGGGGACGTCGTCCCGTGATGTAACAACAATGGTCTCGATACCCGAATATAGATGCTTGTTCGCTGTTATCTTACAGTGTTTGTCTACCGCGGACGGTGCAGCCTCCGAGAATGTGGTGGCGGATAATTTGTACGTATATAAGCCGGTTGAACTAGCAGAACTCTGACGATCGCCTTAGAAGCGGACAGTCGCAGTGAGGGTCTCGATTTTAGAGCGGATTTCGAATTGGTATCTTGGAAAATTCGGAACGGAGTAAGAGGTGGAGGCGTATGAATGGATCATAAGTTGGTGTTATATTACGTAGTTTGTAGAACTCCTGAGAGCAAGGGATACGCGAAGGTGGAGGCAATCGACGTCAGGCCATCCGAGAAAGGTGGAAACCTCCGTAGGAGTACCACGAGCAGGGTCCTGAGAAATGGAAGGCGGAGAAGGAAAATAAAATAAAATGAGCAGGGACCTTCACTCGTTGAAGAACTCCAAAGGCTCGTCCTTGACCTGAATCGCGCGCCAAAGGTGTGGATGTCCATCCGCATCTCGTTTGCCCTCCATCGTAAAGATGGAGTGGAACATGACGTCCTCTTCGCCCTATAAACAAGTAGCACAGAAAAGTCATGCACCGAATGATTTGAACCTGAATCCCGTTTACCTGGTTAGGAGGATCATGGATCCTACAGACACGGCAGCAAGACCACGGTTGACGAGCATCGCCAAGAGATCAATAGACTCGTCGCTGGAGAAGACAACTGCATACCTAACGTGGATGAACCCCTCGCCTAGCTCATCGTTCACCGCAGGTATTCTTATCTTTCCAAATAAGATGGTACCATAGCTGACCACGCCTGCTCTAATCTCGACGAGGTCGTCCTCGATGGTGAATGCCGTGAGTTTTTTGTCAGACAACCCTGCAGCTCTGGACCACATCTTCGGCTCGTGGACATCCCAATCATGACGCGAGGTTATCACGGCATGTCTGATCTCGGGGAGGACACGGTTAAAGGCTTCAACTGCTCTCGCGTGCGGAGCATGGGGCGCAGTGAGGCTCACTTCGTCCGCCGAAGCTAGTAGGGTAGGGTTTCAGATGAATGGCTGTTTGAATATCCCAAAAGAAATAGCAGTCACCCATCCGTAAGTGCACTGTAGTGGTACGAAGGTCGTCGTGAAGGAAGACGCTCTGCTATTATGTTCGCGCTGGTTAATGATCTAATCTCTTAGTCTATCACGAGCAACGCGTGTGAGTGGGGCCGCCACGAGCCGCACTACCACCAGCTGTGCTTAAGGAAAGGTCTCAAATTAGGTTTAGTCGTTATCTGCCAAGACATTGGCGCTGCGATTGCGTCTTCAGAGTACCGCATGCGGGCGTGAACTTGGTGCAGGTCGCATCACCATTGGATAGTACAGAAATGGCCACACTCCTCCCCATAACTAGTTGCTTTGACATCGGGAGAATGAGAAAGCGAACGCAGTTGGGCTGAGCCCGCCCGTGCGAGCAATGTTGACGTGCCCATCAAAAAAAAATGTCAGATTCTGTTTCTAAGCACACCGGATCATTGATGATTGTCTCTTCCCAGCTGATATTCTCATTAGATCCATAGGAGCTTTCCCGTTTTGTAGTTCATCCTTCCCACTCACTTAGTGCATATTTTTTGGTTCTCTATCATGTATTGACCCAAACACATCGTGGTGGTCAATACTTATCCACCTAATGCTAGTTGCTACACCAATGTATTGGCTGTGTAGACGCTGACACACATAATAATAGACTGAACTACCCCTCCAGTACAAGGTATTGGCAGGGGACGATATCAACCCCTGACCCTCTTCCCACTCGCTTGGTGGCATAGTGAAGTGCTATATAAGAGTTCCCTCTCCTTTGTCATGTTCCCGAATCCACCCCCTCCCAGTCATGGGACAAAGCACTCAGTGTATGATGTACCGTTCGCTGCTAAGAGCGGCTATGCAGGTTCTTCCAGTTTCAAGTTCACCACTGGTGGCCCCAATAGTGGTCGTGAAATGTTCCAGGCGACTGGCCTGCTAGAACTACCCGTAGATAGGAAGGATGCCCGTAATACATATGTGCACTAGCCAATGACCTTGTCGACTCCTGAGGTAAATATATGCTTGCCCATGAACACTACGAACTGACGAAATGTGAGTGAAGTATTCAAAATCCTCGAGATGTAGAATTGAATGCCACACATTCCGTAGCCAACTCACCCGACTTAGCACACTCAAGTTTGTTCCGTAGGTGATACACATTCTTCAAACCGCTATGTTTCTGCCACCATCCTTCACCATGGGCGAGGCCCCCACTGTCAGTATTATATACCATAGGGATTCTCGACAGTATTATACAAACTTCAATTTACATCCCACCAACATCACACTGCTGCCCAGCAGTGGTCCAATATTCTGACAGGTGCCGAGAAGTGCCTCGGTGGCAGCGTCAGAACCCGACCGTCTATCCAAAAGCGAGTGACAGATTAGCATTAACAAAGGGGTCCTCAGCAGAAAAGCCATAATAATGCTCAAGGATATATTGCAAAGTCTTTGAAGGAAACAAAAAAAGAAGGAAAAGAAAAAGAAAAAGATGGAGAAATCATTATTATCACTGGTATCTAGCATGTTGATCATTAGACGGGTGCCCCACCAAATTCCTGTCCTGAGGTGTGTGAAACTGTACGGCGGATAAGCGCATATCAATGCTGTAAGGACAGCGACGTACAAATGGATCCATCAGGCTCAACCCAGGAAGCATTTGCGGCTGTGGTTGCGCCCAGTGGTGTTGTGATAACTGGTGCTGCGTGGGAGTCCGCACATGGAGGGGGTAACCTGTGGTATGAGACGGACCGCCAACGCGAGGATGATGAGTTTGAATGGTTGCGGTGGTACCCGTATAGGTTGTGTCATAGCGAGGCTGGCTAGGCTGGTATGTCGACATCTCGGGTATCATAGAAAGCGCACTAGACTGGCTAGGATGATGCAGTGGCGGATAGCCTTGCGAGGTGCTGGCGATGCATGAAGACCACGGTTTGAAATTACGAGAACGGCCATGACTCACAATTGGCGTCGTGCTGTCTCAGGGTCGGGGACTATCGGTAGCACGACGGGTTCACTGGGAGGACACTTTAAATATGAAGAAAAAGAATAGTCAGCAACAACGTACCTGTGACGGCGCGAAACGGCGGGTGGACGGGTATACTGGGGCGGGGTATTGTCGCGTGTAGGGGGAGTCGACGTTTCAGATATACCAGACGACTCCGCTGTCGAGGGCCTTCCGTCAATAGACTCTTTCTTAGGCACAGGCTTTTTCCGCGTCGGGACGCCCTCCGGCCAAGTACACTGGTGCAGGATGGTCAGATGTCAATTTTCGAGAAACGGACTACAGCCTACGTCTCGTTGTCCATGCGTACATCTCATGCAGATAGGTTTCGTCTCGTCGCACTACTCGGTCGTGTTTGCACATCACCGGGCGACTTACAGTGGACAAGACAGCACCTTTATTTTTTTAACGCGACAAGTCAAGCAACCTGTTTTACTCCTCGTGTACTTTGGACGCTTTCGCTGGGGTTCCGTGCGAGATGGAAGCCCTCCTGTGTAAACGTTGCCTGTAAGCGGCGCGGGCAAGTAGTGAGTGGTTGAATTGTAGGTGTTAGGGGTGGATTGACTATGGGAGAAGGATGGTCAGCGGCGGAGGACATGAGGACAGATGAGCGGATACTGACTATGTGGTACCATCAGACATTGGATTCAGGATGGGAGGAAGAGTTTCGGGCTGCTGATCCTTCATAGCTTTTTTTATAAGCAACAGAGTTGTACGACGAAAGCAGGGAGAGTGGAAGGTGGAAAATGGACGGAGGGTCCACCCATTGTCACGGACCCGGAAATAGGTCTGGATCACTAAATTCAGATCTAAGGGTCATTTGTGTTGTAACAGATGGCATTTTCAGAGGTGCCATAACAATTTTCGTTTTTGGGAAGTGGGGAATTTTCTAATAGACTTTCCACAAAGCATCGTGCGCCCTGCATTTTTTGTAAATACACCTCTAAAAAGTAACAGATTGGCACAAGAAGGGAAATAAAAAATAAAAAAGATAGCGGGGGAGGTTAAAGAACAAACCTGTACTCATGGATTATCGGCGCGTGATGCTTGCCAGCTGCAGTGCGTCTCGGAGGTAGTGTGATAGACTCGCAATCTGGACATAACGGGGCTGCCCTAAAGTATTTTTCCACGAGTTTTTTTTTTCGCTGCGAATTTGACGATCTCTTTCCTGATCCGGGCTGATCTTCTGGTCAAAAGACCTTCGAATCCAAGGTTGCACACTAAATCTGTGGCAAGTTGATTGATGGACTATCCCCAAAGGGTAATCTGTCGGTCCGTACACGCGCGCGGCGCGGTCGATCCTCCTGCCTTGGCGATTGAATGGGGGGCCCATACTGCAGCTGCTGGCCAACAACCACATATCCACCAGCCAGCTGCACGCCATCGAATTCCGTAATGTAGAATATGTATTTGTGAGTGCCGCATCAGCGTAGTCACCATGGCACGACTAGTTTCGATCCTTAACACCGTATGTAAGGTTTCACACCACATACAGGTCCCCGCACGACTAGCGTCGTGCTCATTCACGTACATGCACCGTCTTCTTTGTCAGAGCCCCCTCCAGTCTCCACCTGGATTTCCATTTCCCGCGGTGTTCTTTTCAACAGTGGTCTGTCTCGTGGACTGATACTCATCACGTGGCGCGGACTATCTCCTGTCGTTCTGAACATTCACTTGCCTCGTGACAAAACGTTGAACGAAATATTATCCACTTTTGCTTGCGTCGCCGTGCATTTTACATGTACATTAGCAAGGTAATGGGTCCCATGAGTTTCATCTCAATTGACACGTGTATGGACACATGGAAGTCGGCCCACCACATGCACATCTCAACGCGTGCAACGGACTTTATCAGAAGCCCGCTGCGAGGCACGACTACTAATACCCAATCGGAGGGCAAACAATCCGTTTGATTGTGCCCGTTGCAGACGCATTTCAATCGTTTCAATGACAGTCATGGAACCGATCAGAATCAGTGACCAAGTGATTTTACGTCCAGCGAAGCTTTAACGCTTTGACATCACTGCCCAGAAACACAGCAAAGTCAAACTCTCTCAAATAGACACATCCCAGTACCGAGCAACGGTATCAGGAGTGGCGCAAAATGCTTCTGAACAGAATAATAAAATAAATAAAAAGGAAGACAAAAAATTCGGCCCTCAAAAAGCAATGCAGGGACACCCATTTTGTTGCAGGCCGTCATCTACAACCCTTTCTCATCGAGTACGTCAGGTTCACGTACAATGTAAGGAGCTGTCCACACCGTTACTCACATCGTGCAGCACCACGGTTTGCGGACCGTAAGGTTCTGTTCTCTCCCATGAGATGGGTGCACTAACAACCAATTTAGCAATTGCTCATCACCAAGTCAGCTTACACTGACAGCGTGCGGACTGAAGGGCGCGCGACCCTCTTATCAGAGAGATAGCACTGCGAAGCCAGATTGCTTGATCTCAAAACGCGCTCAACTTGCGCTTTTGAACGGCTCCATTCCTATCGCGTCGAGGAAAGGTTGCTAGCTTCCAGCCTTGTCGACCACTGTGTACGGTGAGTGACGAGGATGCGACGGAACCACGAATCGCGAGGTCATCGCAGCGCCACATGGATTCCCCAGCACTCACACCTCCAGATAGGAAATGCGGCAAGAGCTTTTTTCCCACTTGCGGGTCATAAAACGTCAACCGATCCGCTTCCGTTCTATTCAAACCGCCGCGGTTTCGTCCAGAAGGTTGACGCAAAGAAGGACTCCCACGTCTGCCATCGTTTAGACAGGTAGTGTTTAAAGCGGCAGGTGCGACATAGAGGACACACTCTCGGTCCTTCGCCGGAGCAAAGCGTCATCCCCTTATTGTCATCACTGGTGATGTCCACTACACCTTCAGTATGTGGCCGCTAAGCGCGAAGCTAATGTGAGTTCTTCACTTGGCATCGAATCTACTCCGTGAGTACGATGATCCCGAGCGGGTTTAGTCCATGTTTACTCATCTAATCTGCATCTGTTACTAGTCCCGCTTAGAGTCTAGGCAGACCAAAGACTACGATCCAGAATCGCCGTAGCCAGTGGAAGTAGGGGAGTTAGTCAGGTTCTAGCCGCCGATGTCGTCTAGTAGTGGGACTTGAGTTGCGGTACGGGTGACTAGTTACTCGGTACCAGGCCTGACCGAAACATTTTCGTTCGAGGGCCTGCAGAATGCATCACTGCCTTCTCATTTTCCTCTCCCGATCACTTACCGATGTGTTGTCTTCGCTGTGTAGTGGCATCGCTTGTGTGGTTGCCACACCCGTGAAGGTTCGCGGGATCGCTTATGTCCAGCCTGTATATCGACTCCCTCCTCCAACATTTTGCCACGCGCGGCAAACATGACCCACTGAGTGGTAAAGTGGTCGCTGACCAGTTCTTGAAGCCACATTCGCTGATTGCACCCCAAGAGGTATCTCACGAAGGAGTTCTGGGCTCGCTACACAGGACCACGAGCGTTCCAAATAATAATTCAATCGACCTTCCCCTGAAAGCGTCGCGCATATTTACGATGAAATGGTGTGGAGTACAGATAGACGATTTGTGCCTTGCCACTTGATGGGGACCCTCGGATGCCCCATACTCGCAATGGGGGCGCCACGGACACGAAACGCTCCAAGGTCCCTCCCGCTTAATCGATCGGCAACTGAAGAAGTATTTGCCAACGTAGTTCGACTCGATCGACAGCCACAACGCGTCACATTAAGTTTATCCGTTCGATATTCACGACTACGCCCCTGGTAGAACGCCCTCGAGATCTCCAAACTTTGGTGTGTTTCGATCGTGAACTGAAGGGCCAAACCTCCCAAGTGGCACGTCTTCCATGCTCCTCTTTCAAAATCCCAGTAGTGGACTTCCGGGTCTGTTGCAAACAGAACCGGATGAAATCTAACATTTCTACTTTGGAATTGTCTCGGCGGGTTTAGTAAGATCCAATGCAATCTGGGCATGTAAGTGCAGCATACATCTGTGTTTCATTTTGCAAGATTGCAGGAACGTGTACTTGTCCGGAAGTAGAGAGAAAAAAGAGGTGATCAAGGATAAAGGAGAGCAGGTAAAGCAGATGTGTACGACTGAGAAAGGTAAACGGTGAGCAGTATAATCCGTCAGTCCCAGAGCAATGGGTTCATGCATGGGGAACCTGGGGAATCTAAAGTGGCGTCGGGAAAGGTAGACCCCGACTAGAGCTTGGTCGCGAGCTAAATACAGCCAGCGGACACGACCACAGGGAAGAACGATTAGTAGTGCGACATGCAAGATACGAACGATGCTTACGCGTCACTCGAACTAGATCGATTGCGGTGCCATCCCCAAACTTCGCTGATCCACTTAGCCATCGGCACCTCCTTTCTCATTACACCAACGATCCAAGGGTGTGCTAGCATTTCCTCAGGTGTGGGGCGGGCGGTGTGGTCGACGATCAATCTGGAGGTGGGGATGAAGCACAGTACAGCGAGCAGAGCGATAGATCACGTACGTCTGTCTGATGAAGTCCTTCATTTCGTCACTCCATTTGAGGTCCGGTTCATCCGTCAGCTGTGGAGGCTAAGGCATATTTTGAGAGCTACGGATGTCAGAAGAACTCCGGCCTTACATCTCCCTTTGTGATGTGGACAAGCAGCTCGATGGACGTCAAGTCGGCCGGGAACGGGTAGCGGTTCTGAACGAGCTCCAGTAGTGTGATACCGGTCGACCACACGTCAGCACGGATACTGTATTCTTTACCACTGATACGCTCGGGCTAATTTGTGGATTTCAGTCAGATGGGCCACTTACAACAAGGAGACGCGTACAGCCATGTAAAAACTGGTCCCAGTGAAAGTTTCCGCCATGGACTTGACAAGTTCGCCGGAAACCCCAAAGTCGATAAGGCGGACGACGCCTTGCTCAGTAAGTAGGATATTGGATGGTTTGATGTCTCTATGAATGGTTTTGAGAGTGTGAAGATACGCCAGTCCTGAAAGAACCTGGTGGGCTGATGTCAAAGAAGACAACCGTGAAATATTGATATGAAATCACCCCCTGAGCGATGCGACCGGCGACTTTTTCACTGACACGACCGCCGCGTTCTCTAATACGCTTACTGACCGCCTCTAAACTGCCGCCAACACAGTATTCCATCATGACCTTGACTTCGCTAGAGGAGGGTGACATGTAAGCGCCATAGAAACGGATGATATTGATGTGTTTTGAAGTGGCTGAGATCTGCAGCTCTCTTCCGAGTTGCTTGAGAGGTGCTTCGCGTGTGGTGATCGTCTTCCTTGCCAAGATAAAGCCATTCCGGATGTCTCTAACTTTGTGAACGGCACCCCCTTGACCTTCGCCCAGCCTGCATATCTCCTCCAAAACGCTATCGGACCACATCGTAGATCCGTAGGTCGATATCTCATCAGCCGACGCGTTGGAATCGACGGATGCTTTCTTAAACACGGAAACCAGTTGCTCGATGCTGCTATCGCTTGAGTCACGGTGCTCCGCAGGTCGAGGTGTCTGAAGCTGCATGTCAGACGGACGGACGGTGGCACCGTTCGGGTTTTCTCCGCCTAGACCGGGGGGGATAGAGGCGGGGCCAGCGTAGTAGTCGCTGATGCTGCCCACCCCACCAGAGAGGGGTAGCTGAAGTTTCAGTTGCAGGCCATTCGGTCTTTGAGATGGAGTAGAGCCAGGGATGAGAGGGCGCGATGGGGTGGGTGACGAGGAGAGCTGCGATGCGGGCGATGGGGGACGGAGAAATGACTGATCTACGGATGCCTTGCGAATCTGCAACGGACGAGTCTCGGCCAAGTGTGGAGACTGCGAGCGGGGGGTCCTTGGGCCAAGCGGGCGATGGTGCATTGCGACGCTGGGTTGGGCGGTGCAAAGTCGTGCGCGGAAGGGCGCGTGTGGGGGAGACCAAGCTGGTTATCAGACTGCCATCTGGTCTTCAGCCTGCAACGGCAGTGTAGCCAAGTGGTTACGGCGTCACGTTTAGGCCACGTGCTCAATCCGTGATGGGTTTCCCTCGCGAGTTCGAATCTCGTCACTGTCATTTTTTTTTCTTCTCTCCCTGCTTGTGGCAGAATTGCCACTGCAGCACTCATCGCCATATGACTAGCACGAGCTGTTCTGATCTCAGCAGTTCTCCGTCCACCACGCCACCCCCGCCTGCATCAAGGCGGCGACCAACTTACTTACGATCACAGAACATTGGAATCGACCCTTCCGTGCTCGCTGGAAAGGTCTTGACTCGGATAGGTCGCTCACCCAAACATCCATGCATGCAACTGCATTTCGCCGACGGCACGGCCTACCAAATCCTTGTCGACGGCTACGACCCCATGCATCGGTATGTTCCCGTTCCTTGTTCGCTCTGTCGACGGGTATTTCATCCTTCCCCGGTACATCAGTGGATTACCTAAAGCGCTGGAGATGGATCCCACTCTCGACTCTCTTCTTGGTGCTGCACACGGACCGGTAGTACTCGAGCGGACGATCGATCAATGTGCTCTTGTCACGCTGACGGACAAGGCGTTTGAGTCGAGGCAGAGGGAGCAGCGCTGGGACCAGAACCACGTAGGGGTCGCCTTCAAATTCCGCGAGGAGCAAGTGTGGCATTGCGTGTGGGCGATGCTAACCGACCATGAAAATGGAATGTGCGTCTTCCGAAGCTATAACGACGTTTACCTCGATCAATTGCGCCACTCTCCCCGTAAACGCCATTCCCGAACACCATCCTCGCCCACTTAACGTCATTGACGTTGTGTTGCAGTATGTATAAAATCATCGCCACGAATCGCAAACCCAACACTCGCACGTCCACGCTGTACTGAATTACTGCTCCCATGTTTTGTCGACCGACTCGGACTCGTCGCTGCTATGTATCTCACGCAATGTACCTGCTTTGTTGTCCCACGTACTCCCGTACGCTTTTGATACCGCGTTGTACGAATAGATAACGTGTATTAGCATCTGCCCTTGGAAAAAGAAGACGTGATATGTATGGTAAAGGTGCTGCTGGCACATGCAATCATTTATTATTACTTGATGGTTTTCAATTCCATTCTATCGTGCCGCACCGCTCAATCAGAATCAGAATATGAACTTACGGGACGGGAGGCACATTTCAATCCCTTCCCAAACTGGCATAGCGGCTTATTGTAAACAAAGTGTATTGGGGTTGGCTTCACGTTAGCAGCTTTAGAGTGAACGTCAGCCAAATTATGAGTTCCTCGCCCATCAGAGAGTTCGAAAGGGGGTGGTGCTACGACAAGTCAGGAACGAATCCGTGGCACATATGGCTCTTCGGATTTCATCACTGTCGAATACATTGAACTGATATGTTCGCATTCGGTGACGTGAGTCGTCAGCTCAAGGAAGGAAGTGCATGTTGGCAGAAGTTTGCAGCTGGATCTTGAAGAGGACAGGCAGACATCTCGCACGGCAAAGTCAACCAGAGATAAGACGTTTGACTTTCAGGCATGAAATGCATCCGAACTACCATGCTAATACACCATTGAGCGCATTTACATGTATGTACAGCTGTCACCGTCCCGTGGTGTCGCCAGGTTCTTGGCTCCCACGGTGTCCACTTGCTACCTCCACCTGAATGGCAAGCCACTCAACGACCCACACGCGCGTGTCCTTCGCGTCTTTGACACCCCAGAACGTCGGGACGGTTCGAAAGCTCAACACCGTGCTTTTCCCCGTCAGATATGGCGAGAAATACTACCAAGACATACTCCAAGCCGAAGTCGAACCGTTCTGCCAGCTGGGTTCGTCCCGTTCTCGCGTCCCCCTGTCCACTGCTGTCTCATCGTTCAAAAGTGTACTACAATGACATTCCAGTCGGAAATATCTGCTGTCGGTTCGAAGGCAGAGATCTGTACCTCATGACCATGGGCGTCCTCGCCGTGAGTCAGATCCTACCGTCTCGGAACCTGTCGCTCACACCCATACCCAGCCTTATCGCTCACGCCAGATCGGTTCCCAAACCATCGAACGCATCATTGAGTCCGCGTCCTCTCATACCAAACCGAAAATCGGACGGATATACCTTCACGTACAGGTATCGAATGAGGATGCCAAACGGTTCTATGAGCAGCACGGGTTCAAGGAGGTGGGCATCCAACAGAACTACTACAAAAAGATCACTCCTCGGGATGCCTGGATACTAGAGAGACGGCTACAAAATGCAGACAAGTGATCGTACAACATCGATGGGGCTATTGAGAATGTTTCGCAGCTGCTGGGAGAGCATCTCGGCAGGTGTAAAGTCAGATACGGTCGGGGCAGTACTGCTGCTCGTATCTTACTATACATATACATATTCGAGAGAGTTCTCAAGAGCAGCACAGGATCGTTACAGTATACCAGAGGTGATGAATACTACGTCCTCGAAACTAATCAAGTCATAGTGTCGCTGCGAAATCATGGGGTATGGCACGAGCCACGTACGCATAACCATAACCACCAACATGAGTAGCGATAGATCATGCATGCATCATGGGTCCTCGTCCCGCCCGCATTGCTTGACAAGCTGATCAGCAGTGAGTTCAGTCACACGTCTTCCGGGTGTAGTCCACTCAAATACCTGATGTCGTTTCAAAGCGTCTTTGCGGGTAAACGTCTTCCCACATCCACCATTGCACGAGAACGGCTTCTCCCCGGAATGCGTCTCTCTGTGGCGTTTAAGATCGTGTTGGCGATTAAACGACAGTGCACAAAGATCGCACGAATAGGGGCGTGCAGGGGACGCCGGATACTGCGGTGGTTGTGGAAAGTACGGAGTGGGGGCGTGACTGCTGGGTTGGGATGGAGAAACAGGGTGATGATGGTATGAACGGGAAGTGGGGTATTGTGAGGCGTCGTTTCTGGAAGGCATATGACGGTCAGGCGAGGACGGGTAACTCGGTCGGGAAGCGTAGGGGCTGGGGGGAACTTGTGGGTACTGAGCCGGTGGTTGCACGGGACAGGCTACACCATGATGGCCCGGTACTGGTCCGCGGACTTGCTGGTGTGTTCCGTACGGGACGGGGGTATTTGGTTGGGCGGTCATCTGAGCACTCAGCGTAGGGTATGGGGGATGATATGACCTGGGGTCGACATTGGCGTGGGGTGGGTATTGTTGGGGAGGGGGCTGAGTGCTCCCCGGTGACCACTGACTGCTTCGACTGGCATCGGGAGGGTAGTGGTATGCACGTCGATCGGACATATCGATAGGCCTGACTGGGGGTGGGGTGGATGACGGTGATACCAAGTATCCTGAACGCCTGTCATGATCTCACCGAGGTTCATATGCATTTCCGGAGCCGCTCAGGCGCGCACGACCGAAAAACATGAAAGATCGGCCACTTTCTGTAAACCGCCAAACTGGCATAACTCTGCAGACTTGAAGGAGCTCAAAGGTTGGGTGACATATGAAAGGCCCTGATTAGGAGCGTGCGTACCTGATAACGAAGGTCATCCATCTGACTGGAAAAAAGAGTTGGCAGGGGTTCTGTAACAGCAGATAACCTCGTAAGTTATCACCGTATCATATCATCTTCTAACCAAACTTAGGTGTCGACTCCCATTGGTCTGGTCTATACACACACCTGAGACTGCCCAAGTTATCGTGGATGTCATGTATCACCGCATCAGGTACGAGCAACCCATCTTGGAAAAGTGTCAACTTGTCAAAATCTCTGGCCATGGCAGTGCCTGTGAGGTCTCCTGACTTCCCGGAGCGGTACATATGCGTGTTGGTTCTGTGCGTAGGCATGGCTGCTGTCCCTTCCGATCCCTGAGCATTCTCAAGTAGGCATTGCGCTTTGTGGCATGGTCTCTTTGCAGCCTCGCCGTCATTCCCGTGAGTGGAATCACGCCCTTCCCATGCAAATGACGCCCCGTCAAAACTGATCTATAAAATGGGGAAATAGCTTGTCAGGGCACATTACGGCTGAACGTTCCAAGCCATCGGTCCCTTGAAAGAATGGATAGCCTGGGATAGCTTGCATCACTGCCTTGTCTTCCAGCGGTCTCCAATTTGGATCCCATCAATCTCAGCGGGGGAGGGGGGGAGGCAGCTAGTTCGGATGTAAACCATGTCGAGGGCGCAGGAGGTAGCCATTCCGGCTTATCACTGCTGGGTATGATCTTAACGGCACCGCGGTGTATCGATATGACCCTGCGGTCATTCGTCACCACCAGTGCCACGAGCAGCCCGCTCACCCCATCCCGTCGTGGCGCCGAAGACGCAGACTTGGCGCATACGGCCAATATTTGAATATCGGAGGGAACTAATACGTACCCACCGATCATATCGCATGATCTTACGCATATTCCCGAGCGCTGGAACACCATTGACATTCTGTCTCAGACGCTTCCCCACGACGAGTGCACCAGACACAAGATGGGAGGGCTTCATGTACATACTCTGGGACGTGCGTGAGCCGACGTCGTCGTGCTTTGACGCAAGGGAGATGGGTACGTGTTCTGTTGACAATGCAGTACTTACTCAGAATTGCGTCAGCCTGGATCACGATCAAGGATATATTGCTCGACCGCTCAACCTTACCGCAGCGGGCACTGTGGGAATCGTTGGCCACACCTGCTGTCACGAGGGTTCGGCGTCGCAGCAGATCCGGCAGTTTTGACATGTCGAAGCATATATATTAAGGCTTGAAAACCAGGAACTGCAACCCTTCGCAGAGACAGCCCTTTACGGCTACATACATAGTTCAAGGTTCGCGTATTCATATGTGGCTACGTTCACCACACATACTTACATATGCGCAGCCTCTCAGGGGCGTTTTCGCTTCACGTAACTGCATCAAATCAACAAATGCCTGACTTTGGTATTAAGCATAACATTAACCTACTTATGTACCGCCGCCGATTATTCCAATGGCAGGCTGCACAGCAGCCAACGGGCGTCAACCAAATCTAGGTAGGAACCGGGTGAGGTCTGGACATCGTTGAAGTAGCTTGAGCCATTTCGCAAAAACTTGGGTTGCCGTTACTCGCCGCAACCACAAAAGTACAAATGTCTTTCCCGAGGTCACAGGGTGCTATGTAAGCTGGGTGTTTGGTGTATGAACTCGTTTCGGTACTTATTGGAGCATACCATGGGAATGGAGGTATGTAAGTAATACTTGCGTCGCGTTTTTGTTATTTATTCAAAATCGTGATATCGTTCTTCTTCGGCCTCAGCGCGCACGTTTAGGTGTTTACGGGAAGAGAATTGCGTCACGTCGGTGTAATAGTGCTCTGACTGATGACTTGGTTCCTGCACAGGAGCCAAGACCCGGTCCGTTATTCGTACTCACTTGCAGGGTCGGGAAACCCGTAGTCTCGGTGTGCTTGCAGGATGCCCACCGACACGGGTTTTTCTATCGCAGAGATCTGCAGAATTGAAGAAGGGAGAGAAATCTACTTGCCATCTTGTGGTTTAGTCCTCAGAGTTCTTTATGCCAGAAGTAAGAAGCTAGTTTCTTTGTCAGGAAAATAGTCCAAGTCGGGAGCCCCAGACCCAGAGCGCACGTGTAAGCGCTTGCCCTGACTTCGGTTCTCTATGCGTAGCACGATTGCGTGAGGCACACAGTCAGCCTCGCGTACCCTACTCCACTGTCTTCCATGCGGAAGTTTCCCTAACGAAGCCTGTGATTGTCTTTGCATAACCATCTGCTCACCAGAGGTCGTGCATAGCAAACAGTGTACTCCGGTACTCCGAACCGTCTCCTTTTTCCGGAAAAGCGTTACTTATGGCACGCTTTAGCCTACCGTCCGATAGCATGTCCTTCCAGCCCCGGTCTATCTGGTCAGGACTTGCTTGCGATTGGACCAGTGCATACGCGACAAGAAGCACGTATTTCATAATAATTGTGGATAACTCGATAGATTCCCGAGATTCGAGCAGGGCAAGTATGTCATGGCACGAGGCTCCAGCAAGTCTGGTGGACGTCGATGCTCCACCTTCCTTTGCAGATGACGCAGATCCTGGGATAACAGGTGAACCTCGCCGGGCACGGGCTTGAGGCTTCGCCCGTCTGACCTTTCCGCAACTCTGAGAGACCCCCAAGTACCGCTGGCATAGTGCAATCTGGAAGCGGAGTATTGGCATCGTTTTGGGTAGGCTCGTTATCAACCGCAAAATAACATCAGGAGGAGAGAAATGCAGTCGAGCAATTACTGCCGCTGTAAACATATTGGCGTCGAAATCGGTTGTCTGACTGAGGTTGATGAGCTATGGGGCTCCGTCACCGTGACAACCTATAATGACGAAGATCGTGATTACCAGTGTAAAGAGGCGGGTCCCCATTGACCGTCGCAAGTTGCAGTCCTGGTTTGTGCAACGGAACATGATATCAAGTGGCGCATCAATATCCTGCCTCGGACCACGCCCGCCCCTCGGCGGCGGTATTTGCGACAACAAGAGCGGAGAGAACTTCACTGTAACGTCATTAGTGCGAGTTTCGGATGAGAGACCAGACGTACCACCGGAATTCTTCTCAGTAAGAATTTCATCCCTTTCGAACAGACGTAGAAGCCAATCCAACACTGGCCACGCGTGCTCCGCTACAACAGCTGGGGCTGGGTTACATGCGTTGTCCGAGTCATCATCTGCGGGGCCTACGGCAGGTTTCGTCTGTCTTTTCCTCCCCTCCTCAGGGAGAGGAGCGAATTTTCCACGCTGAATAAAGCCTTCCTTGACAATTGCCCAACAGTCCTTGCAGTGCTTGAGACACATTGCCTCTCGCGCTATAGGAGAATCCTGGTCATAATCCTTGTCTACTGCCTCTGATCGCGTGGCACACTCATTTGCAGTCGCGACCGCGTACTTGGGCAAGCCGCGGAATAAAGTGTCGGGAGAGTTTGTACGAAGAAAAGAGAATAGGAGTTTCTGAGCTGCCCCCGAAGCCGTGACAGTTGGCGCAAAAGATATCTTCGGAAGGAGCTGCTTTTTTTTCGATGGTGACCCTTTGGCAGGCGAGAGGGGTCTTTGGGTTTGTTCCTGTTCGTCTCCCGTGTGGAAGGGAGGCGGATACAAGGCGATGTAAAGAAGCTGACGGATGATGTCGCTTTCAGGGCGTAAGCAGTGGTCTAGTCACCAAGACATGAGCCGAATCGACTGCACTCACGGTGGTGGTTTGAACGCCGTCGACCGGAGGAGCTCGAGCGCTGCGATACCAGATTCGTACTGGCCTTCTTCAAAACAAGTATCGACGAGGTTGCGTTGGCTACGAGTCATCTCCCGCTCTTCAGTGATCTCTGTGAAAAGTGAGTGCGACATCAGTCGACGACGAGGTTCAAATCAGACAAGTACGCGTTGTATCGAGCAATACATTTAGTGGACACCCTCTAGCACGAAGCCTGGCACGTGACGCGCGTTTACGCATACGAAGGCGCAGTGAAACAGCAGCGAAAGAGTTGCTAACCACCACAGTCTGCGCGCCGTTATCGCCGGTGATGCGCAGTTTCCACCTGAAACGCGAGACGGTGGGCGGGGGGCGTGGGCGGGAACACGAGTTGTCTGGGGATCCATCGAAAGACCGGTACTTGCGATACCACGACTGAGACTGCATGGCGGCTGGGTCACAACGGTTCATTGATGAGCATGCTATATTCATGCATGACGTGCCTGGGGTATGTATATGATCCCTGGACGTGATCGAACCGAAAAAGTGCCAGTTCCGGTTTGCAGAGCCAAGTCGTCACCGGGACTGTCTTGCTGCCATCCCGACATCCGTAAAAGATGATCGTCACGCCAGGCTCAGCCACGCTTCGCCTGACGAGGGTGAAACAGGGAGTTGACACTCGGTAACCCACATGTCAGTGCGACTGGTCATTACATGTCGCCCTCGCCCTCCGATATTCAACGAGGCCCGGTAAACGGCTGGCAGTTCATTCACTACAGAGACAATTACGATGCAGTGGCTTTCCAACGACGCCGGGTTCTGTAACTGTTCAACGGCCCTGGTTGGGTATTGCGCAATTTTGTTTTCTAGTTACCGTAACCGTCCTTGTAACCCTTTTTTTTCGTTTTTACTTTTTTCCAGTAACTGCTTCTCAGCTGGCTTGTCGACGTGCACACTGATACCTGGTCCGGGCGCTTGGTTGAATGTTTCGTCAGACACGTAGCGTCTACCACGTCCTTTGGCAAGCTCATCGAAGAATGGCTAATCATGCTCCAGTTGGGTCGAATATGGGTCCCGTCGAAACATCCATACGGGACAAGGTGAGGAGTTCTGGTCGACAAAGCAGCAGGGCACTGAGGCATAGCTCGCGCCGCACAGTTGACCACCCTGCTGCAACCCCTGCAACTCACCATCACGAACGAATCGCACCTCCACCGCCACCACGCCGCAATGAGGGCTCAAGGCGGTGGCAACGGAGAAACACGTCAGAACTATCTTCCTCCGGGCTAGCTCTCAAACACATCCGGAAAACTCACGTGAATGCTTCCGCAGATTTTAATGTGTCGATTATCTCGGCTGTTTTCGAAGGAAAGGTAAAGTGTTTTTGTTTTCGAACGTACACGACCTTTCAAGTCGCTCACGGTCGGCTGTCGACGTTAGAGCACCATAGAACGTCACCGGATGATTTACGCCGCTCTGTCAGATGAACTGGCACAAGGGCTTCATGCCATCTCCTTGCGCACTAAAACGCCTGAGGAAGTCGACCCTGCATCGGCTGCTGGTCCCCTAATGACGTCGTGAATGACCCTACCTCGGAGTCACTGGTCGGTGTTTTGTGGTTCGACAATCATGAGGGAGTCCGTTGTTTTAATTAATGTGCCGCCGAAACGCTCCTGGCGGTGGGTTCGCCTCAGGGCTCTGCCACAAATACTGCGCTCAGTTCTACACTAAGCATTCGTTGGACGACTCGGTCCATCCTGTTAGACTCTGTGTTGGTAGTTCTAATTAAAATTTGGATGGATGGAGGGCGGTCATGACTGGATCGGTCTAGGAAGCACATACGAATGTGGGGCAAACCGTCGTACTCCGTTCGCCATCATACGTGTCTGATCCGCTACCGCCACAACAAAATATCATGAGATGCCGACCTGTACAGGGAAACTATGCATGTCTTGCTACGTTCGTGAGGTATGGACGCAGTTGATCACAGTCCCTCTGCTGTGTCTTTTGGTTTGTGCCCACAATTTTAGCCAACCCAAATGACCTGGGTTGATCCTCGTCGGGCGGTGCACAGCAGACCCCAGGCGACGATCAAGAGGACTGCTGTTTACGAATTATCCCGTGGATACGGTGTCCATGCCATCGGCCGCTTTCACACATCGCATTCTACTTGGAGGGCCGACGAGGGTGCTTTCCGGGCTCAGTGCTGAATGAATCTCATCAGCATGCAACAACCATCGTGCACTGTCCGCCCATCATGTTCTTGGGTAGGGATATAAGACTTTGGGTCGGAACCCTCCATTGCACTACCAAACCCACCCCCTGGTGTTCATATCTAACTGCCTCTGTGCTATGTCTAACTTCAACGCGCATCGAGAGGAAGGCCGACCGACGCTCCCTCCTGTTCGTGATTTGTTCCGCGGTAACTTATCCTACACATGACCTTCGCCCGGATGTCTGACTCCCTTCAGAGGAATTGTCCTGTTCGCCTCGGCCTCCAGTGACCTCGACTCCTCCCTGGATCGTTGCTTCCACTAGTAGCGAACGCGATCCCCACCGACGCCCCCCTCAAGTCAACCCTTCTCTCCAGGTTCGTTCACGTATCAAAGTGTGGCATTCATCTCTAAGTGCCGATGCTTCTAGTCTTCCTCGGCTATCTTGTCTTCGCAAGAGCGACATGACACGCGTATCACATCCCTCCCGTACAACAGCCCAGTCGGTCGAGATAGTTCACTAACCCCTGCTTATCATTCACAACACCGTCACATACGCCAAGACTACGCGCCGTTCGATGCATTGCAACGGAGACCGTCTCATGATCAAGTTTCCTCTCCATCCGGATCACGTGTGTATTTAGACCAAAGCCCATCGCCCTATCCTGGAAGCTCCTGCCCACCGGTGGCAGGAATGCCGGCTCGCCATGCTTCTGTGGTGCCTTATACCGATAACCGGACGCAGCCTCAACGCAGGGATTCACTGGCTGGTTCAAGTATTTCAGAAACGTCCTTTAGTCCACCCACGTCGTCTATGTCTACGATGAAATATGAGTGTACGTATTGTGGAAAGGGTTTCACTCGGCCCAGTAGCCTCAAGGTCTGTCTACCGTGAGGCGCTTGGCGAACTCGCATGCTGAACGCTTTCTAGATTCACCTAAATAGTCACACAGGGGAGAAACGTAAGTGTTGGCGTACATCGGTGTTATTCCCTCGGAATGTTACTGAAGGTCGATCCGTAGCTTTCGTTTGTACATTTGAAGGTTGCGGTCGCAGCTTTAGTGTACTCAGCAACATGCGCCGGCATGCAAGGGTACACGCGGAGGCCTCCGGCCGTCAAAACGAAGCTTCGGGCGACGAGTTCAGTGACAGACATTCACCAACTGAGCGTTAGGGACGCAGCTCTCGCCACTGAATAGGCACTGTCTCCGACAGCGACGCCATTTCCTTCGCTCATTCCCAGAAAACTCATCACAGCTCACAATTGAATTGTTGTCCTGCTATATCTTTAACATGCATGTTTTCCGCCGTCGCCCTCATCAACACTACTCATCACCGTCGTATGTAGCACTGGCTTACTCCTTTCTATTGCGTCGATGCACTATTTATCTCTTTACCATATATATCCCTATTCTCGGCTTCCAGTTAGACACTGCCTTGCATCAAGAAGCTGTACCGGAAAGTATCTGCAGTGTATGTGGAACGTATCATATATAGACCATGTCAATGCCTCCCTTGCGAGGAGCAGTTTCGGAATGGTTCCAGTATCATTAATTAGAGTCCTGTCTGGTGCAGCCTCTTTGCGCAGCGTGTGGCCTTTCTCAGTGTGGTTAACATCACTCGGTAAGGCAGTCTCCCTCGCAGCTGCAACGTAAGCTTTACGATATCCCGGAGCACGCGTCATGCACGCGGCGAAGTGATGTCATGAGAGTTGGGCGCCCTCAGGGACCTGAGTCAAGTTCACCACGAACTTTTCTGCTACCCAATTTCAGGATATTCTTACCATGACTAGAGTTATTGTAGCAAACCGACTTGTCATCCTGAAAAAAAGCGAGAAAGCCGGACACACGTGTCATTACAACATACATCATACAAGGAAGAAGAAACAATTGACCACAGCCCCTACAAGCGCACATTAGAAGTACATGTCCGCAAACCATGTCGTCACGTCCTCCATGTTTTGGCAAGGACACTACTCTCTCCGTACGCCGCATCCGCACGGGAACCATCGAAAACGCACCTCCACGGAAGAGTAGGGTCCCCCCTACACGCCTTCCCCAGGCTACAGCGAGATAGCGCGACCCGTGCTTGAGACGTGTACATTGCGAAATCCAGAACGGCCCCTTCCATGTGGGTCTCGTTCACAACTGGCGACTCAAGGGCTCGATCAGCACGGGTGTAGGTGATCGCGTGGGGCTCTTGTGTGTGAAGCCCGCAAATGCAAGGGCCTTCCGTACATTTAAAATTTTCTTCACGGTGGACTCTCGCAGAAGTGGATCTTTGGTGGCATCAGTGAGCACACCATTTACAGGAGCCAAATGGTAAAAAGAAGCAACACGTTGCGGGTGAAGTAATGGCACAGCTACCTCAGGAGGTATTTCCCAATCGACATGTCTAGTGTCCTCTGGACTCCATAGTTCTGGACGGTAGGGACAGGGTATCTGTAAATATTTTCCCAAGCAAGCAGTACCTTTTGAGTCGATGACGCGCCTGGGAGAATAGTCGGGACAGCACAACTTTGCGTTGACTAGGTTTGCGGACGTTCAGCACCGTCGCCAGCATGTAAAGGTGGTGACAGGAAGCCGCTGCGGAGTGCGTGTATTGCACGGGTGTTCGGTCGAGACACGGATGTTGTACTCTGACTATCAAGACGGTCTTCTGATTCACAAGGCTGCTGCCGCATCAAATTGATACCCTCATGCGAAACATGAGGACGCGGGGGAGGGGGGGGGGAAATTCAACGTATCCTTCCAGTTGAGGATTTTTCGACGAGTGACGTGCCGCTACGAGGTATGCAAATAAGCCACTAGTTGGTAAACAAAGTGGGGGAAACGCACGGAGTAGCTTACGAACGGGGGATACCTGCGCAGCAGGTCGCGATTAGCCACCAAATCGGACCAGCACGCGCTTAGGCTCATCCGTGCAGGGATCCAAATCTAATTACACTTAAACTCCACCAGTCATAGGAGAAAGAATAGCTATCTCCCCTGACAGCTTCGGGAGATGCTGGAGCAAGGAATGGAGCGGCCCCGAGGGTTCAAGGGAACAAAAAACTCGCTATACGAGTTGGTCCCACACCTTCGGGTTAGAACAATGGAAGTATTGAGGAAATGGCACTAAAGGAAGTCGGACAGGACCTACACCGGGTGCGCTAACTGGTGCACATGGTCAACGGATGAGTCAAATAATCCGAGCGGAAATGGGTTAGCCTATGGCAACCAATGTACCTTCCTACGGTTTCTTTCGCGCCAAGTGCAACTGCCGCCCTGGCCGTCGCCGCCGTCCACAGGTAATTTGATTTCTTCCTTATCCACGGGCTTTGTCTTCGTGCTATCGAGCGGGCTGCTGCCAACGTCGAGATCGATCCGATTCCACACGTATGCAGAAGGCGCCTCCATTGTTGCTCGCAGTCTACGCTGGGTTCGTATCAGTTGTGTTACGGAGCCATTATTTTGACTGACATGAAGTGTCATGTGCCCAGTGAGGGTCAGTGTTGTTCGGGTAGCATTTAGTGTACTATCAAGGCGGAGGGACCCAGTAGTCCCCGTGGGATACGATGGACACTGACGCAAGCCCGAAGTCGCTCAGCCGTATGTGGCCGAATTTTGGATCAAACAAAAAGTTCTATCAGAAGGGAAAAAAAAATAGTTAGCGTTATCTGGCAACGGGCCTTAATTTCTAACTATTGACACCTCACATCAGGTTTAATGTCACGATGAATGAAGCCATGTCTGTGGCATGACTCCATGGTCAGGATCATCTGGAAATAATGCGCTGCACAGCGAGAGGACACAAAAGAGGAAGGACAAACCTCGGCCACATAGAAACGGGTGAAGCCTTCGTCGAATGCGTCCCGCTCTATCAGAAGCTTGAGGAGATCCCCTACCTCCCATAGTATCTATAACAGCACTGAATGAAATCAAATGAAATTAGTGGCTCGTGATGAGCTCCTGTTCGGAAGGTTGCGTGGTGGCGATAGAGCTACGGACCAGATACAGGTTATCACGGTCCTGGAAGCTGTAGTACAATTTGACGATCCACTCCGCTCCACCAGGAGAAGGAACCAAAGACGCAGATTTGAGAATATGGCGCTCAGCGCGGACATGACCTTCTTGCCATTTTCGTAACATATCCGTCTTGCGTAACCGTTCATAAGATGTGGGATAAACATTTTCAAATGAAACTAAACCAAATGCAACACCTGTTTCATCGCAAACAGGTTCAGCTTGTCGCACGTTCTTCACCAATGATACAACTCCAAAGGTACCTGTGAAAATGAGCGAAGTATACCAACTGAGATGTAATCAGAAGGTGAATACCATGACCGATAGTGTTAAGCTTATAAAAGCCGTAGCATCAACTTTCCTCCGACATTCGCAAGATAGTCGGTTTCGTTTCAGTGCCATTTCGTGTGCAACAATTCTGTCTCTTCCTCACCAAGTTCTTCTCCGCGGCGGCCCTTCTTTGTTCCCGTGAAGGACGTTGCCTGAGGAGTGGGAAATAGAGATTTTCGAAGTAAATCTAGGCAGACACAACTCTTTCCAAGGTAGCCAATGATGGAGTGATCGCTTGTTCGCGATAAGTGCAAGAAAGGAGCCTCCCACAGTGGTAGGTCCGCACCGACCCGTTCGACGACGTTCGAGTATGCATAGAGTGTGCCGCCACAGGACTGGTAGAGGACCCTGGAACATCACGAAGATTTTCCGTAATGTTAAGGTGAACGTTCCCCATGGCAGCAGTAGTCAGAGCAGAATTCGTGCTGGTGTCATCTACTACTCATGATGGGGACCGTTGGTCGCCAGCAGTACTGCCGACCGAGCATCTCAGCGCATTTACCACCCCATTTAATGTCCTGGCCTGGTTACTCTACCTCACGCGAGCTTTAACGAGATTGGCCCACTGTGGATCTGGGGTTGATGAGGTTTGAATCATATGACGTTGACTCTCGATATAAACTCCCAGCTTGCCAACGCCGTCCGGACCCCATCGAGTAAGCAAGGCTTCTGCGCGATCGGCATCAGAAGCATGAACCAGGTGTCTGAAAGTGGGAACGTCGTAGTAGAGGCGGGTATTTTTATAATTACTTACACAAAACCGGCAGGGTGAGAGACTATATGCTTGCTGGTCTTCCTCACCTTTCTGAGACTGGAAAAGGATGACAGTACCTGGCTAAAAATTCGCGATAATTTTTGGGCCGATCTCGCGCGAGTCTCTGGCTGCCCAAGCGATGAGGTGTTGGAATCGTAGCCGCCGAAAGGTCATAGGAGCCTTTGTGTAGGATCGCTCCGTCTGAGAGCATTGGCGTCGAGCGTGTGGGTGGGGGGCAGAATCGGTCGCTAGTTGTCGGACGACTATCGTGAGCTGCGACAGGCGGGTGAGGTGGCGGACGTGGAGATCGCGCCCTTATCGCGTCCACGGCGGCGGAGAGCCCCGAGCGGTGTTGTCGACCCGTGAGAAGGAGACGCGCTACTGCCCGCACGCTGCCATCCGGGATGGAAGGATTAAAATTTTGTCCGTTCGTTGCTGATAGGCTCAGAATCCACGACGACGATAACAGATTGAATTTTTCTGATACGAGATCAGAAGGAGTACAAACTGGTCAGGAGGTGTGTCCTCGTCTCGGCCGGTGACAATATACACGGATGGGTTTTACTTCCTAATCTAAGATTGACGACTCGTCATTCTCGTCCCCCGGGTTCAACGGTTGTCATGTGTCGTTCATTTCCCTGATTTTTGCATTCCCTCGCGATCAAATCTTTTCATTCTCGCCAGCTTTCCTTACGGCGGTGAGAAATGCCTATTTCTAGTCCTCCGAAGCGGTATACGAGACGCTCGATCAGTGTGTCCGCCTCCAGCTGACGATGTCATCTTCCTGTCGTAACCCCAGTGTGTATTATGTTGTCGCTGCCCGCGTTCGCTGACCCACACATAATCCCCGTGTGTGTGTATACTAGCTCACCATTTGCCATACCTCCGCGCAACGCCGGTTTCCTGGCAGTCGAGCCTTGCCATGGTGGGAAGATCGTGACATTGCTGATGGGGTACTGTCTCCTGTTGGTAAACACTTTGGTAGCGACCTGCATCGTGTCACAAAAAACGGCCACGAGGCACCGTCTGACCTAGTCATCGGCGACAATGCAATTTCCGCATGTTGAGAAATTGACACAGCATTCCATCCGCATCCCTTCTTGCGGCTCGTTCCTTCTTTTGGATTACTCCAGTGCAAAAAAAAAGAGGCCCAAGGCCGCGAAGATTTCTATCTTGTTCACATTTTACATAGAAGGTTCGTCCGAAATCCCAACAGCAAGGTCTCGGATCTGGCTAGTGCTATTTCTGGCCGGAGGTGACATCCTCTCAATCCCCTCCGACACATTTATTAGAAGGTGCTTATTCCGCACTCATCAACACCCGATCATACTCGTGTCCCCACCTGCACCCTTACCCTGCTGTTCACACCACACCTCGTGTCAGGCCATTTACCGGCCTTCATGTTTTCCTCGTTCATCCAACGGCCCTGATCATTTGTCCAAAGTCATAGCCTCTGTCTGCAAAAGCCATTTCTACTCTCACCACCGATCGTTAGCGCGTCCAGCGCGTGTCCCTTCATACTTATAAACCGAAATTTCTACGTTCATTGAACCATAATTTTCTTTCCTTACTCTGTCGCCTATCTGCTTAACTTACCATGACGACCCCGAGGAACGATCGTATGTACGAGAGTGCCGGGAAAACTCGTAGAAGCCCTCCCGGGGGGGATTCGCAAAGTAGTGGTTTCTTTCAGGCGGGTACAGGGTGGGCGAACTGTGCTCCCTCCTCTTTCTTCAGCGTTTCCAACCTCCTCACGTTCTCCAGGTCTGTTTTCCTACATAGTGTTCATGCAATATGCTCAATTTGATGGCTTCCCGCGTATAGTGCCCAGCCACTATTCTAATCAATATTTGCAGTCGCGGTCGTCCCATGTCAAAGCCGAACATCCTGTGTCTACTTACAGTCAGTGGCCTGCCTCAACTACCCGTGCGTAGTCGTACGGCTGCGCTTTATATGTACTCATTGTCCTGCAATGAAGCTGTTTCTGCAGCACAGCAACATTCATCTCCCGTTTATGAACACTACGATTCAAGATACCAACAGGCGCAGGGCTATCCGGGATTTACTCCGCGGACGTCGCCCCCAGTTCCTCCCGATTCCCGCAAGCTTCCCCCGCTCAGCGTTTCGCAACCTACAATGAGGGATGACCGGTGGCAAGGGGGCGCTTACGGTTCGGTAGGACCACAGTTGAACTATGGTGACATCCGTTCACCCACTGCTACTTACCCTTCGGAGTATGCCCAATACCAACACCAAAGCTCGTACTCGTACCCTCCGGTGCCAGATACGCGTGGTCACCCAAGCCAGTTGTCAATGCACCCTTGTCATCCAATGTCCATCGCAATGTATCCATCAGAACGCGGACTTCCAGCGCAAGTCGAGACCCATGGAACCTCTCCTTATTCCCGAGGTCCAGTGACAAACACACCCCTTACTCAAGAACCGGCATCAATGCTATCCACGGAGGAACCGGCGATCAAGAAGAAGCGCAAGAGAGCTGATGCTGCGCAACTGAAGGTACTGAATGAAGTGTATGCCCGTACGGCATTCCCCTCGACCGAGGAGCGTACCGAGTTGGCGAAGAAGCTCGACATGTCGGCCCGGAGTGTTCAGATATGGTAGGGAGAAGAACCGGTTTTTTTCTGCGTTTCTTATCGACTATGACAGGTTTCAAAATAAAAGGCAGTCCATGCGGCAGACAACCCGCCAAGCCTCGAGTTCTGCCAATGCTGCGTCGCAACATCAACCGTTTTCCGCGCCTTCTCAAGGAGGTGAGGCAAGTCATGCACCTTACAGTGGCAGCACAAGCCCAACTGTCGGCCCCACTCAGTCGTATTTGCCGCGCACGGACTCGCGCACCCCAGGTAGCCTAGATGCTAGGTCGTCGATCACGCCCCGTCGTGAAGATGATCCTCGCAAATGGCCGAGTCGATACTGATCTCGATCAGATTCACATGCGATATCGCTGTCCGCTAGATTCCCTCATATACCAAAACTCCGTACTCAACTGTTGCAGATTATATATGCTAGGACTTGGATCGTTCGTCGTTCATTATATCTACCGGCTTTAATTGTTGTATATAAACCATTTATTGGTTTGGGTGTATCTGAGATCCACATGCGGTTCTGGTTTCTTTCTTCTTCTCTTGCACACAGTAGCTTGTATAATTGCGACTGATACCTGTACCGTCTCGCTTGCTAGTCCTGCTGCAATTACAGTATGATGTCACTCCGTAGCATGCAGCGTGACCGCATCACCATCGAGATAGTGATAGAAGCCCCTCTTGCCCAAGTAGGTATCGTGCGTGCGTGAACGTTCGATAAGACACACGCGACACTCGCTGATGGATTAATCGGGGACGGTACCATTTTACCCTGTGGAGGCATCCTTCCAGTCACATGCACGGAGAGACTTTTCGGAATTGGTCTTACAATTCCAATCGAATGGGGAATCACATCAGGAGCTTAGGCGGGAAACGTTCACTACTCGGATAAAGATGGTTTCTCGCGTCGACATGACTACACTGCTCGCACCGAGAAGATGAGATGAATTAACGACGCTTTAAAGCGGCTGGTCGACTATTATTTAATAAAAAGCTGACCGAGGAAGTTAAGTTTAAGGGGTTTAGATTTCGAATTCATTTTACAACCATTAAAATTAGGTTTTGTGGCGTCATTCACGACACTTATCCTGGATACTGCGACTGGCTGTGGGCAACCCAACATGTAATCCATAAGTTACAGAAGCGATGATATTCACACCAAATGATTCATGAACAGAGAGAATTTCCGCAGCGACGGACTTGTACTTTTGATGGTTTCAAGACTCATGCCTGGCGGAAGCAAATTGCTTGTTTCAGGAAAAGGTAATCTTAGATCGCAAGACCTCGAGCACCGCTAAATGTCACGGGGTCGCTCATATGACTGACTTCGGTCTCCCAAGTGGGAGCAATAGTCCAGAGAGTTCCTTCGATCGTCATTCTGTAATGTCTCCTGTATCTTTTATCCTGAAGTTGCGTACCGCTTCTGGGTAACACTGCCCTATCTTCCCAGCAACCCAGCCATGCTGATGTACTACAATATTCGAAAGAGGCCCCTGTCGCCGAAGTAGTTTGGGGTTCGAGCGCGGATTAGTACAGGACGGGGAACATAAAGGACGTCGACTGAAATGTTTGTTGCTCCCCACGTATACAGCGGCAATTCCATATTGTTGTACCGCTCGCCTCGTCACAGATCACGAGAAATCCGACACCACCGACGCAGTGGCAGTAACTTCGACTTTTGCCCTCGAGCTTCAAGATTCCCTTTTCGCCCCAGTCATCAGGCTGGGCGCAGACCGCACAGACTAGCAATCAGATCGCTGCGGTATATTCCGCTGTTCGCACAGTAACTCCATCCAGTGTGCACGGTCTGGATGCTCCAACGTAAGCTGTGTGGGCAAACATATCCCGGCGTCAGAACTTTCTCTGGAAGGACAGGTTACTGTGGAGAGCTTCCGTGGCATTACTAATCGCAGGCCGAGCCCGGCGGAAATGCAGTTCAGTTATATATCTACTTCCAGGCCGAAGATCCATCGCATCGAAATCTACAGAAGGGCTGTCAGTGGCACTTTATGAATAACGACCCTCGTTCTCTTGGAAACACTTTCATTCTCGAAGCACATTGGAGGGCCGATGTTTACTTTCTGCTCGTTGCCCAGGGCTTCGCTGTAGTACTGAAGTTCAAGACCCGAGGGATAATGCAATTGCAATTTACCTGTGCATTCACATCGTCATCCAAATGGAATCAGAACCAAGAGGGCCATGTAACACGCTCCACCAAACCGTTCACTTTCTCCAACACGCTAGTTGTCCACACGAAGTGGACACAAAGGTGCGTCATATGGGGATGACCCTCGGTGGTGGAGATAACTGACTCCCACTGTTCATGAAATGCTTTCACTAAGCAAGCGAGCCGGTGTGGACGAAATGTAACCATGTGACGTCACACTGGCTGGGCTGTTGGTAACCACACAACGAAATTAAATTAATGCATCGACGGTTTTATTGATCGCTTGAATTTTCTGATCGTACAGTTGTGGGCTAGAGAGGAAATCTGGAATCGAAGGCTGCAAAACATAAGCCGAGCAAATGACCTGCTACACGTGTTGAAAGGTCCGTGCATCTTTCGCTGATCATCTGCGATCACGATTGTTAACACTACATACAGTAGATGTTCATGCATCATGTATGAAAGAATACTAATTTGTACACGTTTTACAATAACCGCCTAAACCACCTAAACCCGAAAAATGAAAATGTTATGATTGCTGTATGCAATAAGGTTGGTCAATGGGATCCGGGTAGCAGTAGCAGGCAGATTTTTGTAAGCTGTGTCCGGGAGTTGAGCCTCGTACACACGAACTATCACGACAACGACCAGTCTAAAGCCTAGATGGACCCGTTCCTTAAGTTGTCGAACTGGCTCCCTTCGTACCAGAGCCAATTGGGACTGTGATCCAAATGGCCCATAGCCTCTTTGACAACCTTCACAAGGCTTTCCCCCGGAACAGGATCCTTACCATGTCCACCTTCCATACCTTCCCTGCGAGACCCCTTGTCACCACTGAGCTCCCAGAACATGCTTCCTCCTAGCCCCTGCTCGCGAATCCATCGACCTTTCATCGCTGCAACCGCTTCGTTGTCAAAGCTAATCATCTCCTTCCTCTGGTAATCGTACGACCAGCTCGCCACTATGCGGTTGTCCTCGAATACGTAAGAACCGGGTAGAGGAAGGGCGCGATAATCGTAAACGCCTTGTTCCCAACTACCTTGCCCCAAGCCGGAAAATGGAGTACCAGGACCGGCTGTATTCATGAAGCTCCTTCCGTACAGTGGGATACCCAATATAAGTTTGTGTGGTGCGACGCCGTTGGCCTTGTACCAAGACACTGCATCTGACGAATTGATCGGTGGCCCGTGAACATTCGCCTGATGATTAGCAACGTGGTCCCAAGACCCCGCTGAAAAAGGTAAATGCGAAGATAAAAGGCGTGCCAAGAGAAAAAGCTCACAGTAGTCATATGCCATCAAGTTCCAAAAGTCAAGATAGGGGTCCATTCCCCCAATGTCCAACATCTTGTAATTCTGGGGGCCGCAAGGTGCGGCAATCTGGGATTGTGGTCAGATCGAGCCAACTGGCATAAGCATACACATACAGTCAACAGGAATTTGTGGACAATGTCTTTGTCCCGAGAGTGCTGGTCAAGAGCCATACGGAGTTCCTTTAGGAGCTCGCGGTATCCAGCTGCTTGCTCAGGATTCGACGGATATTCATAATCAATATCTAATCCATCCAAGCCATAGTCTTCCAAGAGTTTGACAGCAGATTTGACGAAAGTTGCACGCGCAACAGGGCGCACGACGACCGGATGGAAAGAAGGAGAGTATGTCCAACCACCAATGGAGAGTAGAACTTTGAGATGACGATTTCGCTTCTTGAGCTTGTGGAGGGCCTTGAAGTTGCCGTAGAGGTTGTTCCCTGGCTCGGCCCAGGAGTCTCCCGGATAATGGATGTCTTTGTCTGCCCACACGTCTGACAGAACAACGTCGCCGGTGTCCGCCCTCACATTTGCGATGGCATAGAGTATATGACTACGACAACTTAGAAGACAGGAGGGGAAGGTTGACACGAAACGCACGTGAGATCTTGTACTGGAATCAGCGTTGGCGGAAACTTGCGAGCATAGATTCCCCTAGATGCTAAGCAGGCGGTGAGGACGGATGGAAATAGTCAAACGCACCAATTAACAAAACTGTTGGCGGAGGGCATCGATTAGCTGTCGAGACTTCAGAGGTATGGGTTACTTACTAGCCAACGCTGTATTTCCCGTGGGCCACCATGGCCAGCGTTTCAGTTGGTGATGGGACAGGAGTCGACAAGTCCGATTGCAGTGCTGTGAAGTGCGGAATCCAATGTTCGGCGCCAAACGTCGAATGAGGGTAGTGGTTTTTGAAGAAAGCAAACGCGCCCAGCTCTCCAATTAGGTATGTCCCAAGAGCGAACAGACAGACTGCTATGCATACGAGGAACTTTCTACTACGAGATGGGTGGGGAGCAGTCGGTCCATCAACGACTTCAGCCGAAGGTACTGCTTGGTATGACGCAGAAGCCATAGGTGGCCACGATTGCTCCGATGATACTTGCATAGTGCCATGCCGACCAACGTCATCTGCGTCATCGTTGCACAGGTATGTACTTAAATTAATACTCCCAAGTAACACACGACTCCTCGCTCAACCTTGCAGTCCGTCTGCCGTGTTGCCCATGATCGGGTATATCCGATGGAGTGTCGAATCTCGGCCGACGGCGAGCAGAGATGCGGGTTGCTTCGCACACCTACAAACCCATGATCATGGGTTGAACAGACTAAACCTCGCTACCAACATCTTTCCAGCACAGAAGAGAAGGTTGTGGGTTCAGATTAAAGGCTGTATTACCGGTCGAGCTTCCGTGTGCTAATTAGATGCTTGCTGATGGGATCTCGAGTGTTGAAGCCTCCATGGCTGACGCGGGACCACACTGGTGATATCGCCATCACGATATTTCTCAAGGCCCCAATGCGCCCGCCAAGGTTAGGACGGGCTCACCAGTACCACCCTACCATGGAAGTGGTCGCAGTGCGGGGTACTCGTTAGTCTGTCATTATCATTTGGGCGCATAGTTAGCAAGGTGCCTACGGGAGATTACATGGGTAATTGAGATCTATCGTTCGTGGGACCTGAAATGTAATTATCTTGGCCAGAACCGGTTGGAGGGTCGGAGGCGTTGTGCTTGGGTAGTCTCACTCACATCACCTTCGGGTGGTGAAGCCGTTCGGTCACGTATGATAGGACGTCCCTCCAGGCTCGGGCTCGGCCGGACACGAACTTGGTGTCAATATGTACCTGCGGTGCGATTCTAGGCGTCATCCAAGAAGTTGCGTAATCACGCCTAAGCCCTGACAATTGCTATTAGTGTCCGCGGAGCGATGATAAGAAGTATATATTCCGCTTGCTTTGGTTTTCCCTTCTCTAAATAGCAGCTTCATGCCCACTTTGATGTATTCCGGGCGAGAAATGAACTCAAATACCACGGTAGCCCTATCACCCGTCCGTAGAACCCCTTGTGGATGATCCAAGGACACAATCCGAACAGTTTGCCGTACGGCCTAATGAGAAGTTAGCAGTCGAAGAAGTGCTCCTACAGAATGGCACCAACTCCGCAGTGAAGCATAGCCTGTTGAGCGCTGTCAGAAAATAGCTTCGCGATAGCACTGTGTCGCACCTGATAGTTTGGTTGCATAGTGGTGTTATGACTGTGGGAACATCAGCTTTCGAGTAATCAGCAGAACATCATACATACTACAAGATAAGAACTTGTCCCTCAAATCTACGAGTTGCTTTGGTACATCTGCATCAGTGGGACAAAATAAATAGTTTTGGGCATGATCTCACCTCCCGGGGGGCCATCTGACTTATGCACGATTACCATTCCTTTCCTTACAGAGACACGCTTAACTCGTTTCAGTGCCAGCGAGACACACTGTCCCGCTTCGGCCGAGAAGACATCTGCACTGTATACGAGTAGGTTCATTTTCCCTCGACTTGGAAGGGGTAACTTACCGTTTGCGCTGCATGCTACGGATAACTGTGGACTGAAAATGCCCATTTGCATCTGGTCCAAATAAGATCGCGTCTCCAGTCTTTACTCTGCCACTATTCAAGATGCCATTGACAACCGTCCCGACATAAGGTACCGACCACACTTCAGTGATGGAGTACTGAAGCGAACTCAGAATGGGCGGATACAGCCGGAAAAACATATTTACCTCCAATGGATGGTCAACTGCAAAAGTTTGACAGTCATATTCACTTGGTTGGAGTAAGTTTAGGAATGTCCTAAGCTGCAGAGCGGTTAGTCGGAAGTCACCAGATATATAGCCTATCAACAGACATAATCCAACCCTTCGCCAGTGACATTGGACAACCTGAAAATGGGGCAAAGTCTAGCTTGGTGATAGATGAGCAAAGGGGGTAGTAAAGAATCAGAGAGCTGACTTGTTCTGAGCAAATACTCCGACGAGTTCTGTCACGATCTCTGTCGACTTCACGAACACCGGCATTTTTCTAGCACTGCATGTCAGGGGACCGATTGCCTCAGAAAAACGCCTCACCTGCACCCAGGGCTCTTCAGAATTTTCGTTACTTGTTTCAACGTTTCGGACAGTACGTTGGGAGGTGTCATGTCAATCTAGAAGATGTCAAGCACGAACTTGTGACTTGATAGATGTGAGAACCTTGGTGATACAAACGATAACAGGTACATTCAAGGCGAGGGTGATGGCCAGATGTTCTTTGGACATCCCAATGAGGCCGGCGTTCCCTCCCACCATCAAAATCACACAAGATGGTGCACCTGAGGTAAGACCGTACAATGTTGTCTTCAGATACCTCTCATGTCCTGCCAAATCTAGAAAGGTGATAGCTCCAGCTAGCTGGTCTAAAGAGCATAAAAAGCATACCACTAAAAGAAATAATCTTGGCGGATCGAGCAGCGATCTCCTGCCATCCGAGCTTATCTAGTCGAGCTGTGTCTGGATCTTGCCCGTCAGCCCGTCCAGGCAGGACCGGAACGCCCGATGCAGTAAACCCCAGTATCTGAGGAAAAGGCAATGAGGGGTAGTATATCACTGGGAAGAAACTTACTTCCATGCCGACACTAGATGTTCTGCCCGTCTCTAGCTCGTGCTTGTGTCGGAAGAGTGCAATACGGGCTCGTCCTCTCCCATCGTCGAGAGTACCTGGTAAACATTAGGGACAAGAAGGGGACGTTGGAACCACTTACCTCGGGTCAAAACTCCGAGAGTTGTTGACTTGCCCGAGTCGACGTTGCCCACTACTGCACATCGCACTTCGGGGTAGAAGCGACGTCGACAGGAGGGAGGCGAAGCAGGAGAACGGCTCGAGGATGTGAGCCACCGGCACGGAACAAAACGGACACCTACAGAGATGGGTAGTATATGTGCTTTGTTAGGGTCAAAGGCAGCTCTCACCATAGCGCCAATATCCGCCACTACTTTCTCGACGACCAAGATAGCTTTCCCAATATGATCCTCCCCCAGAGAGGTGCCTGTCCATCCCGAAGCGTTGTCAACGGGCTCCCCAGAAAACAGGGTGCTAGCGGGTGGTCGAGCGCCTATTCGGAAGATGCACTCCCCTCTCCACCGCGTTAGGAGTGATGCCAGCGAATTTCTCGCAGACTCATAATCGCCATTAAGTAAGAAGTTCTGCGGTGATGATTACATACATCGGCGATACCTGGGTAGCAGTGACGGACGCACCAAGACGTCATCCTCTTCAATGAAAGGAGCTGCGGGGTCGGTTGCTTGGCTCGGCAGACTTCCGTCAGCAGGTGCGGTTACCGGATCAGCTGAGAGACGATCAGCATTAGTATCCTTACTAGAGCCTCGCACCGGCTGTTTGGCGAGTGCGCGAGATTGCGCTTGTTCGATCTCTGCTTGGAAGTCACGAAGGGCAGTCATGATAGAGATAGAAGTTATCCGAGCCCGTGTGACACTGTGAGTTTTTCCAAAGAACCTATTTCGTGTCAATGAGTCAGATACCGAGTCAGAGCGACGAATCTGTACTTCAGCTTGGGCGGCTAGTAGCCAAGTACGTAATCACAGTAGAATTGATCCGACCCAAAAAGGATTCCCCCACAAAAGGCAATCAGAGTATGGACACGACGCCACACTCACAGACTTGAGCAGTGAACGGAGGACGTCCACGACAACAAATGGCAGCGGTTAGGCAGTCGTCCACGCCAGCGGTGGCGACGGACGCTCCGCGTACCATTCGTGGGACTCAGCCTGGTCTTTTGGATCCTTCACAACCCTCTCGCCTGCTCCGTTTCGTAGATGCAAAGCTTCACTTCGCGTCCTTCGACCCCAAAACCGCATTCGCCGACGAACAAGAGCCTGATATACACAGGCTTAATATCACGGATACACTTCCGCCACCCAAACGCGTCGTGATTGAGTCCACACAAAAAGGGGTATCCTTCTGGCGTTTTGTGCCACGCGCGCGCTTAGAGGAAGGTGCGCCAGACGAAGGATTCTGGCCGCGTCTCATTAATATATGTGGGTGAGCAAAGCTGTGCTTCGAGGTGTTTTCGATTCATTTTTGACGGGATTTTCCGTGCTGGCGTAACACGTCCTTTGGCAGTGAACAAGTGTACTGCTACCAAGAACAATGGGAAATCTACAAGCTCGACCCGGCTTATAGGTGCACGGTCTTCGGTGGAAGCAAGTTATCATCCATCACTAGGGTTAGTCCAGGGAATCCAATCACGCCAAGACTTGAAGCCTCTGGTGTAAAGCGCAGTTGCAGGACTTCCCCAGAACCGGCCCCACAAAAGAAAGTGCGCCATAATTACACCCAATTGAGCACCTCCGATGACTCCGACGGGACTGAGAATACCGAAAGAGATGAAATAGAGAGCATGCTGGTAGACGACGACTGTCCTAGGATACCTAGATTTGCGTCCAACCGCAAACCTGGTCGGGTCAGCCGAGAGGAGATGTACTGCTGAACGTCAATGGCGTTGGCGAATAAACAGAGTGGTGCAAGAAAAATATAATCGGGCCCCACCGGTACCAACGGAAACCAGCTTCTCCATGCGGAGTGATAGCGATGATTCCAGTATTTCCCCGCCTGCAGCATACAATGTAAAGCGGAAAGGCGCGTTTTGCGACATGACTCTTCATTACCCTTATCCTGACCCAGTGTTCAGGAGACTCCAATGCACCTCCCAACACCGACGATGTGGCCGGATCAGAGGTCCGCTTTGATAGAAATGCCGGGTCGAATAAACGCATGCGGGTTATGTCAAAAGAAAGGACCTGTCAAACGACGAATCACAAGCGTATCATGCGAGAGAAGAAAAGACTCCAAAAAATTATTAAACTCCGCCAGAGACGTCGGCCTGACCACCGTCTACCCTTTGAGGATGATTTGCGCTTCGAATTTAAGCCGAGTGGTGAGGAATTCGCCATAAACTTTATTTTTTGAGTGGGGCTGATGGATTTATCCCAGTCGACGACGATGATTCAGAGAGCAGCGAGGGATCAGATTATGAACAAACAAGTGATCGCCCTGTCGACGACAGGGACGATCCAGAGGCTGCTCGACAGGCAGAAATCGCCGAGTCTATTCGCAAATTGCGCGAACTTGAAAAGGATCGTCCACTGTGGGAAGAACAAAGGCGGCTGCGAGAAGCTCGCGAACTTGCAGAAGAAGAGGAACAGCGCGCCAAATTCGAGCAACACAGACGAGCGGAGGAGCAACGGAAGCTACGGGAACAGGAGGAGAGGAAACAAGCGGCCGCAGAAGCCGAGCGCCGTGCACGAGACGAACTACGGCATCAAGAAAACAGAAAACGAAGACAAAGAGAGCGCTGGGATTCTGGCCCATGGACACCCATCAGAGCCTTGGAGAGATATAGGATGTTGAGTGAGGAATTTGACGCTTGGAAGTTTTCCCCCGATGAATCGATTACATTTTATGATGTACCCTGGCCAGTTCTACACGCCCCTTCGCGCCTAACAGTGGAGGACGTCGACTGGTCTGCGGTGGAGGCATTCTTCGATGCCGCGAAATCGCAAATGCGATTGCAGGATTACAAGGCGTTCGTCGAGAAGAGTCACAGGCGATTCCATCCCGACCGATGGCGAGCACGCAATGTCTGGCTCGCAATCAGAGACGATGCGGAACGTGGCTTTTTGGAAGTTGCAGCCAATACGGTCGCGCAAGCGATCACGCCCATTTGGAAAGGTTTAAAGACGCATGACGTCCGTGGATATCAATCGTAGCGGATACGTTGCATCAGTAAATTCATATGCGTACCCTATTACTTACAGTAGATGCTTGGAATTTCACCCTGGCTATCCTCATTCTGCGCGACCAGTTGAATGGAGGAAGCCTTCGAGGCCTGCAGGCGTAGCTGCGTTTGGAAACAGGTTTCAAAACAGTCCTCGGATACGTCGTAGGCTGGGTTTCCGAGACCAGATGGTTCCAGGGCCGTTTCTTTGGGCAAGACAGCCTCATTCGATCACCGTGTCAGGAAACCTCTGCATCAAACAATACGCAAGGTCATGAAGGCCCGAGGCCCGGTTGCAGCCACAAACTCCTCTACAGGTACTACCTGCGACGATCACGATGGCCACTGGTACGCCGCTGCCTCATAAGCCTCGCCATGTATTAAGGAGCTCCTGCGTTCGTCGACCGACCTTAGCTCAGTTGGAAGAGCGCGAGACTGTAATGGATAAGCCTTGGCATCTTGAGGTCGCCTGTTCGAACCAGGCAGGTCGGATTTTGGCTCTTTTTTTTGGTGGCTATTACCATAAACGGCATGTCTGATTAATCACTTTGTGTCACACTCATAACTTCTCTTCTTACTCGACTGTCATGGCGTCGGCATCTGGTGAGTGCAAGCAGCGTACGGTTGACTCGCGTTTCACTGAAACCGTACCAGCTATAGGAAAACTCTCGCGGGAGGAGTTTCGCCGCCAGAAGGATTTGGAGGCTGCACGAAAGGCCGGTACAGCTCCTGCAGCCCTCGACGAGGAAGGCAAACCCATCAATCCCCACATCCCCCGTGGGTAGCTGCTTTCTTTGTCAAAAGCCATTCTCAACCTATCTCTTTTCAGAGTATATCTCGCAAGCGCCATGGTATCTGGACACGGGGGCTCCTTCCCTTAGTCACCAACGTCGGCCGGCCACTACCAAACCGCCCAACGAGATCGATAACTGGTATGACCGTGGTGCGCGGGCAGGCCCTGCTGCTAAGAAGTACAGAAAGGGAGCCTGCGAGAATTGCGGCGCAATGACGCACAAGAAACAGGATTGTCTCGAGCGTCCACGGAAGAAAGGTGCCAAGTTCACGAACAAGGACATTCAGGCAGACGAGGTAATTCAAGAAGTACACACTGGATACGACGCGAAAAGAGATAGATGGAACGGGTATGACCCCGCAGAACATGCGAGGATCTATGAGGAGTTCGAAGCTCTCGAAGAAGCACGGAAAAAGTTCAGAGAAGAGGAGATCGACAAGCAAACGGCGACCGACCTTGCCACTGCAAGAAAGGTTGCGAAGGCGGGAAAGGAGAAAAAGGATGTGGACCCTGATTTTGGTTCCAGTGATGAAGAAGACGCAGACGAGGACAAGTACGCCGATGCTGCCGATGCAGTTGGACAGAAACTGGACACAAAAACGCGGATCACTGTTCGCAATCTGCGCATACGGGAAGATACCGCCAAGTATCTAATCAACCTCGATCCTGAGAGTGCCTATTACGATCCAAAAACGCGTTCTATGCGCGATGCTCCTCTGAAAAATGTCCCACCGGAAGAGGTATGTGCATACTATTTTGCTCAAGGTGCTCTAAGCTTTATTGCCCTTAGGCGAAATTTGCCGGAGAGAATTTCTTTCGGTATTCTGGAGAGGCGCCTCAAGTCCAGCAGCTTCAGCTCTTCGCATGGCAAGCTGCTCAGAGAGGGAATGATGTTCATCTCAATGCTGCTCCTACACAAGGTCAACTGCTGCATGAAGAGTTTGAAGAGAAGAAGGAAAAGATGAGGGATATCAATAAAGTCAGCGTACTCGCAAAATACGGTGGGGAGCAATATTTGGAACGCGCGCCAAGAGAAGTCTTGGACAGTCAATCTGAATATTATGTCGAGTATTCTCGGACGGGTCAAGTCATCAAAGGGAAAGAGCGGGTGAAAGCTCGCTCCAAATATGCCGAAGATGGTGAGCACCACAGCCTGCAGCTTTCTTCCCGATGTCTTAAACATGTTTCGTGTAGTCTACATCAATAATCACACAGCGGTTTGGGGATCGTGGTACGACGTTGCAAGCGGGAGTTGGGGTTACGCATGCTGTCATTCGAGCACCCATGTGTCTTACTGTTCAGGCGAGGCTGGCAAGCTGGCTGCTCAAGCATCGACCGCACAAGCCTTGCTCGCATCATCATCATTGCAGCTGGGCAACTCTTCAAAGCCCGACGAGCAGACGGAGGCATCAAATGCACCAACAGAACAGAATTACTCGAAGAAACGAGTCGGGGAGGGTGATGTTACTCTGGACAAAGAGCGATTAGCCCAGGCCTTGGCTGAGGAAAAAAAGAGGACAGCGTGGGGAGGTGATGAGAATCGCTCCAAAAAGCGGAAGAGGGGAGAGATTGGCACTCATGATGTGACGGAGGAGGAGCTCGGTGAGTTTCATGGCAAGTTTCTAATAGGCACGATTGACTCACTTGTTCGTCTGCAGAGGCGTATCGGATGACCCGGCTCAAGGGAGACGACCCGATGGCAAGCTATGTAGACAATGAAGATGCATACTAGTCATGGCATTGTCTTAGTTTTCCATCTCTTCGCATTCGTCCCACTATATGTTACCACGTTTCAATTTCATGTATGTATGTACTCTATTAATTACTCTTCGGAAGAGGCGGTAATCAGTGTTTGGTCCCCAGTTTGTACTCGTTCTCACTCCGAAGCATGGACCGAGTGCGTCCATTGTTGTAGGATGAACACAAGTTGTCCTTAACTTGACTCCATGTTTTCGACAGCGGCTGCCCTACTCATTGGCCTGGGCACCCGCATTGCCTTGGATAAAATCTCCGGGACTGTTCCAGACGATCCCAGCTCACCTCAATCTCTTGCAGACGTCATCCTCCTGGGTGTCGTCCAAGGTGTAGGCCTCTACTATGCCCTAATGGAATTCCCCGACTTCGCATTGGTAGTCGCGTTCGCGATCGCGGGCCGTCTGGCTTTTGAGGTCATGGTGGTCCAAGACCTTGGCAAGTGTGCAACGACACTGCTGGGTGTCGCCTTAGGTGTGCTGGCCACGGACGTGTTATCCCAGCTGATAGAAGATGGGTACATCTTTGACTTTGGGGAGGACGGAAGCAGCGGGTACGAGGAATCTCGTACCGTCATCAAACGCAAGCGTTTGGTTAAATTTCGGCCTTCTACCGAATATTCCTCTGTTTCTCCAAGCAAACCTTCACGCCCCCGCAAACGAGATCCCGAGCGAAAGTGGCGCACGGCGTCATCCATTACATCCATCACCTCTTCTAACTCTGATACTGTTGATCCTGATCGCATCATGGACCCTCTGGAGCGTGAGGTCGCTACGTTGCGTGCACGAGCATCCCTGGCGGACAGCGAGCGCCGGCGCTTCAAAGAAGAGAAGAAGTGGGCATTATCGCAGGGAAACACAGCTCGGGCAGCGCAGATGAGTTGGCAGGTAAAGAGGTACACTGCCTTGACAAAGAGTTTCACCAGAGAAGCAGATGCACGGCTGCTGGAAGGTAGGCTCATACCTTGTCTTGGACCTCCTTGGCTCATGTCCGGGTCGCGCGGTTAGTCAATGCAATCAAAGTAGCTCGCCAACAACAGAATGATGCCATTCCATCAGTCGTTCAGAATGCTGAGAGACGTCAGTCTGAGCGACACACCAATCACGCGCGGCATTCTTCCCGGGAAGTCGTCGTCGAGCGCGATTCTACCGGCGTAGTCAATGTGACCCGACCCAGACATCCCAGCCAAAGTTCTTCTGGAAACCTGAAATCTGCTATGCGTGTACAACCAAGATAACATTATGCGGCAGGTGAGTCCCGTACCTCTTTTCATCTCGGGCTGTCTGGGAATCTTAATCGGCGTAAATAGATCATTTTGTAATGTTTAAGTGCTAAACCATCTCATGAAGCAAGGACACTCGCTCTGGGCAGAGTACAATGATACGATCCGAGGAAACAGACATATAAATGGTGTGATCCGTGCCGACGTTGATATTAGCAACTATGAGTACAGCAGAGAACGAAATGCGAATTAGGGTGGCTACGAATTAATGGGGTTCGACGTAATACAAACAACATAAAGAACGCAGAGCTCCAAGTTTCAAGGTGTCAGGTAGAGGAAGAGAGCAAGGTCACTGTGCAATGTGCAAATGAAGTCTGTCCTATCGATGCGACTTGCCATTGGTCTTCATAGCCACGTTTGAAGGCGACAATGTCTTGCCACTGGTAGTCGGACGAGGTTTCTTGCTCGCATTCGTGGCATCAGATGAGGGTCGGGGTGCAGCTTCTTTCATGACCATTTTGGCGTGGATTTCCTCCAACTTGGATGCTTTGACTTTCTTCGGCCAGAAAAGGGTGACGAAACTGAGACAGTGTTTCAGGGTACATCGATAAGAAAACATTATCCTGAACTCACCTCCATAAGTGTCGCTTCCACCTCTCGGAATCTTCTCCGGCAGCCTGTTTGGCTTGTAGAACCGCATCAATCCGTCGCCCAATTGCAGCTAGGGAGTCCTTCAGTATCGCGACCTTGTCGTCTCGCGGCATATCTTCTCCGGACAACTTGAGCTGCTTCTATGAGAGTGTCAGGAACATCCATCCTCCGACCATCAATTGATTGCGTACTAATTGTTTCTTTACCGGTCGCAATTCCTCCTTAGTGGCGACTTCATCCATAGATGGGCTGGGGATAACCTCTCAATACATTGTCTGATTGAGTAGACTGCACTTACCATTCGTCCGACGACTCAGAATCGGTAAATGTAGGTGTAGGCCTCCGTTTGCGCCTCTTTGTGGTGGTCGTTGTGCTGTCGTCAACAGAAGCAATAGCCTCGCTTTCCGCTCGTCTCTTTTTGCTGCTGATAGAGGACGAGGCCAGCACTGTGGGAGGAGGCGTCGCAGAGACTTTGACCCCTTTATTCCGCAACGAACTCTCATAAGAGCGGAATTTCTCGTCATATTCACGGAGAAGCCCCAGGAGGAAATCACCTCGTCGGACGAGATGAATGGCGTTAGGGATCGGTCGCGAAGAGGAGTCCTCGCCCTTCTTCCCTTCTTCCAAAAAGAATTTGCCCTCTAGCCCTAACCGTTCATCTTTCGCCATTGCCTCCCAATTTCCAAACCCGTAGAGGTGAGCGCCAACAAGAAGCATGGAATCTTCCTGGGGGCCCCAACGACCAGACCAATTCAAGACTGGCCGTATGTTGTCAATTGGGATGGCCCAATTGTAGAGCTCTTCGGGACTAAAATCGGCCAGAATATTGTTCAGGACACGTAAATCTCGGTATCTCGAGAGAACTGTCTCCGCGTTGATATTGCCCACGTTTCGATAAGTCACCAACACGGCTTTGCTCTTTTGAGCATTCGTCAATGTTTCTCCAGCCGCCATGCGACTTCGTTTCTGTTGGTTGTTCTCCTCCACTGCACGGGAACAAAGGTCAATAATCTCATCCGCAACATCGATAATCATGGCCTTGTGCTTATCCGTAAGCTTCGCTTCGCGGACCTGGAAAAGATCTCAATTGCTGCATGGTGCCAGGAGGACTGCTCACGCACGATGATATCATATCGCTGACGAATGTCGCCCCACCGTTGCAAGCTGCGGATGAGTACGCGAACATCGCGCTCCTTCAGTTCCATAGCTTTCTGGCTTGCGGACTTCCGCTGTGCTCCAGGGGCTTTGAGCTTCTTCGGAGCTGCAGAAGGTGCAGGATGGTCAACATCCATCCCTTCATAAGAAACCGGTGCATGAGACCGCTTGCGATCACGCAACTCCTGCGCAGCCAACTCTTCTGCTTTTCGCTGATCTTCTTCCTTTTCGAATTTCTGTCGCTCCTCAAGAGGGATGATATCCTCCCAGTTCATGTCATTCTTGACATCACTGACAAAAGCGAACTGTGCAAGGAACCCTTCGCCACCAAGTGACGTTCCACCATCACCGCCGGCAGCAATGGTTTCATGATCTTCTGCCCTGTTCAGAATATCATCAAGGTCCATGTCGTCCAGCTTCTTGTTCTGCTGCGAGTCATCCTTGTCAAACCTACATCCCAATCAGCTCAAACCAGAGACGAGGTACAACGATTAACCAACATTTTTTGGGCACCGTATTTGAGAACGGCTGTCAGTTCGTCTTTGCTCAAGTGATCCGGCTTGACAGAATCCTTAGGCTTGTCGCCCTTCGAGCTGAGATGAGCTTGAGACGTGTCCATTTGATTGATGACTGACGACGACAGCGCGAGCTGAGACCTCGAAGGATACACGGACACAAAAACTTACTGGCATACTCCAGAACCATCTTCTTCTTTGCGCGCTCCAGGACGTCCTCTTCCATCGTGTCCTTACTCACGAAACGGTACACGCTCACATGTGACTTCTGGCCAATTCGGTGAGCACGAGCCATTGCCTGCAGGTCATTCTGCGGATTCCAGTCACTCTGTAGAGTGGTTAGATATGCCCCACGTCAGGAACAGGAGGACTCACATCGAAAATGATGACGGTGTCAGCGGTTTCCAGATTAATACCGAGACCACCTGCGCGTGTCGAAAGTAGGAATGCAAAATCAGGGGAGCCCGGTGCATTGAAATGAGCGATCGCCTTCTTCCGCGCGTCAGACGCAACCATTCCGTCCAAGCGTTGATGCTGGTATCCACGAAGGCTCATGTAGTCGCTCAAAATGTCAAGCATGCGAACCATCTGGCTAAAAATGAGGACACGGTGATTGTCTTGCCGCAACCTGGCAAGGAGTTTATCAAGTAAAACCATCTTCCCACTGCTCATAACGAGGCCCTTGAGCGTTTCCTCTTCGGAGTCGGTGCGTGATTCCGCGCCATCAAAAAGGTAAGGGTGATTGGCAGCCTTCTTGAGCTCCATGGCGATATTAAGGAGACTGATGTTGTTGTTCCCATTTGCGCTCTTGACCAATGCTTGGAAATTCTGTCCCGAAGTCAGCGTAAGTAATGAGTGTAACAGAACTAGTCACCTTAGTAAGAATATTCTTATAAAAGTGCGTCTGTAATGCACTCATTTCGACACGAAGAATGCGCTCACTCTTCGTAGGCAATGAGGTAAGCACATCGCGCTTTAACCGCCGTAACATGAGAGACTCGAGCTGTAGGTGCAGCTCTTTGATTTTGGTCTCGTGGTCAGCATCACTCAAATCAAACTCATTGGTCAAAGCAACTACGAGAAAAGTCAGGTATATGGAAGGTACTAAGACCAAGACGACTTACATTTCTCCGGCATCAAAAAATGCATCAACGAAAGCAATTCTGAGAAAGGCGGGCATGAACTATCTGCTCTGTGGGATACGGTTGAAAGCAATAATGCACCTTTCACGTTGTTTTGCAGCGGAGTTCCCGTAATGAGGAGTTTAGAGGATGCCGAAAATGACTTGAGTGCTTCGTACAGTTGACTTTCGGAATTTTTCAGGCGGTGAGCCTAACGTTGCCCAGTAACCAACAGTTCGTGCATGTGGCAGCCTGCGCAAAGACGCACCTCATCAACAGCGAGCACTTGCCACTTTATGTCTGCCAGATCCTTTGCATCTCGGAGTGTGAGTTCATAGGTGGTGAGCAGCACATTCATCTTCAAGCGCTTGTTAGATGGGCCGAACTCGTGTGTGCGAATAACTTCACGCGCTGCGGCGGTGCCTATGTAGGTGATGACATTCAAGTCTGGAGCCCAAGTGGCAAACTGAGATTGCCACGCCGTGATCGTTGAAAGAGGCACTATACAAAGAAAGGGCCCGTATTGATGCATCTCGTGGAATAAGTAAGAGAGGAATGATACTGTTTGAACAGTCTGTAAAATTCAGATACGCCAAGAGACTAATTGGGGCAGGAAGTAGTACCTTTCCAAGGCCCATCTCGTCAGCCAAGATACCATTCTCGCCTTTACTCCACAGATATGCGAGCCAATTTAGACCAGTGAGCTGGAAATCCTTGAGTTGACCACCTGTAGTAGAGATGTACTCCGGGTCCTTCACTATTTTCTGAAATGGCGGTCGTTGATGACGTGCATACTGAACACTCTTGTAAGGGAACTTCGCTTCTGCTTCACGAGCACGATATGCTTCAATCTGGGCCTTGGCTATTTGGCGTATTTCGTTCTGGTCCTCCCACGTACAGTGTTCATAGTTTAACGCAGTCCATTTGCAGAGGTACTCCGTGTTGTTGGGTACGTCCAGGCTCTCCCGGTGAGCGACAATTCTCTCCACGGTCTTATAAGTCTCCAATTCTTCCTTTTCCCGCTCCTTGTCCAGAAGAAGGGCCTCTCTGTCCTCAGTAGAGAGACCAGGTGAGCTCAATCTGGCCTGGTATGCCTTATAAGCTTTGATGTAATTGTCCACACGCTTCAGGCCCTTGAAACGCTTCAAGAATTCGTAAGTCTCATCGGTATTGTGGAGATGGGAGAAATTCTTCCACTTGATATGGAATCGCTGGGATGGTGTCAGCCGCTTTTGTATTCAAATCAAGACCATTCCAAAATACGCACGATATTGTCATACCACAAATCCTCTACGTCATCTTCACGATTCTCGTCTCTGCAGTGTCCAAGGACTGCCTCTATTTCATCTTCCTCTTTGAACTGCGCACTGGGATCAAGGTAATAGTTCTGTCCGGATTCATCCTCTGAAAGTATTCCAAGATCTTGATTTCCCTCATAATAGTTTGGAATCTTGCTGCCCCTGCTTGAAACACGAATTTCCTCCCCGGAGACACGAGGCCTCTTCTTTTTCTTCGATCGCGCACCGTAATCGGAATCTGAGTCTGAAGATACATGGCGGAGTGCTGTGACGGGTTGGGAGGGGACGAGATGGAGTACAAAGCAATCCGCTAACCTTTAGCCCTGGGAGCTGAAGACGAGGGGACCCCTTTCTTCTTCTTTGACTTGGCTGCCTTCTTCTTTCCATACTCATCATCTGCGTACGAACCGTCGTCTTCGTCGTCGTCATCTTCATCATCCGCAGGGTTGTCTTCATAACCCTGGACGCGAAAGGGATGGTGAGGGTATGTGATGGGTGGATGTATGCGTAACATACCGAATCTTCCGCGTCCTTCACAGGAGCAGGACTCAGTCAAGTGAAGAGAGAGGCGGAGAGACGTGCTCACGGATAGTCTTTGCAGGTAGGACGACGGACCTGCGACGGGCGTCTCTAAAGCGGCGGAGGTGGTATCGTCGACGTACTCTGCCTCGCCTTCGGCATCGACGTCAGGCTCCTGGTCCTGGACATGCCGCAAATCGTTGGGGAGAGGCTTATCGTCATTGTGGTCATTGTCCGAGTCTACCTGCATACTGTCGTCGCTGTCATAGTTGAGCTTGAGGGCGTCGGGGATGAGCGCCATGTCGTCGTCACTGTGACTGATGACGACGGGGGGATGGTAGTGGTTGAGGGTTGAGAGGGAGGTCGTCAAGGATGCTGTTGACGAAAATGTTCGCACGCGTGGCCATCGCTACGGACAACGCCGGGCAGGGCCCCATCGTCACCGCTCGTGACGAACTCCGGTCGTCCCGTGCCACTTTCTTTGGACACGAAACTTTGACATTTTACTCATTATCCTGACATTAATCATCAGTTGTTCCCCATTTTCGGCGAATTCCCCCACGAAATGCCCGTTCAATGGTTCTGGACAATAATTGCTGGAACGGCCCTCCACAGCTTTCGAGCTCGCCGTCCGAGTCGAAGTCATCCGTCAGACAAATGCGTGCTTATCGTGTGTGTCCACGGAATCTAGATGTGTTCGATATACGTGAACAGATATCCAACGGCCGGTCAGTGTTCCTTCCGCATGCAAGTTGCTGTGTACCCAGGAAGCTGCCATCCGATCAGCAACTGCCATACAACCAACCGCATACAGTGTTCCACGTAACGCTCGCTCGCTTTTCCAACACGATTCATAGTCGTATGCAATCGTGTCGCTGTCCTGAAGCACAACGTCCATGTCGTTAGCGGGGTGGTGCTGTAGGGTGTGTGCTGTTACCGGCGTCACGCACGTTTCATATCGCCTTAACGCTGACGGCCAAGAACCCCTTCTGATCACTTTTTTGTTCCACGTCTCCCACGAAAGCCAGAAACACGTTCCTTCATGTGAACCAACTAACAATTCCAGGATATAGTCTGATAAACTCTGCTGCAATGCCGCCTACAGCTTTTTATCTTAAGTGTCACATGAATCGAGCGATCCGTCCTACTTCCACGCTGTCTAGTGGAATGAGAGTCACTGCCCACACGCAAATGCCGCGCACGTCATGCACCAATATTGATGGCACGCTCTGAAGAACCTACACTGCCTCTCAGTTACTGGGACCTCTGTAACGAGTTTGCATCACCCCAGGACTACTGCCCAAAACCGTTGTGATCTTGCTTGCGCAGCTGGGAGTTCTGTGGTTGTACATTTCAGGCTGTGTCCTCGTAGATAGCTAGTTGGTGGGATTGAGGCTATTGAACCAACCTCCAAATCGAGGTGGCTTTGCTATCTGGACCACGCTTGGCTGCACATGGATTCAGAAGTCGACAAACCCTCTCATCTCTCCGTAATCTTGGACCTGTCCCCGACCCAGTGGTATCTGAGTGCAAAGGCTACAAATCCCTACCCGTTGACCATCGGGTCATTCCTCTCGCAACTTTTGGCCTTTCTCAATGCCCACATCGGCACCAAGAACGAGAACACGCTAGCCGTCTTCGGGGCTTTTCCAGGCAAGAGGTATGTCCCTATAGGCGTGCCCGTCCCACACGGCGGTATGTTGAATACGACGACGCACCAGCGTCATGCTCTACACTTCCACGGAGGCGTTAGTGGACGAACCCCCGCCTTTGGATGCAAATTCGTACCCGCCTTTCAGAATGATGGACACAACAGTGACGCGGCAGATCTTGCGCGAACTGGACACCATCGAGCCTGGGGACGAACGTACGCTTACTGCGTCTGTCTTGCAGGCATCGGCACGTTAACATTTCGCAGGACCTTGTGCTTTGGTCGGTGCACTGACGAAAGCCCTCTGCTGTATGTCTTCCATACCCATACGAGCCAGTAAACTCGACTCTACACAGATATCAATCGCATCACATTACCTTCCACCTCATCAACAAACGTCGCAGAAGGATCGACTCATCCGCCAGATCCTCGCATCCTGATTCTCTCTGTTTCTCCCGACTTATCATCATCATACATACCTATTATGAATGCTATTTTCTCTGCACAAAAGCTGGCGAGTTGTTTTCACCAACATATCCTTGAGTTCTCTCCTCACCTATTTTCCTCAGAAAGTAACCATCGACGTCTGCAAAGTCTACGGCGCCGACACTGTCTTCTTGCAACAAGCTGCTCATTTGACCAACGGCTCTTACATATATCTTGAGCGACGAGACGCATTGCTCCAGTATCTTATCGTGCGCCCTGTTCTCCCTTTGCGCGTTAACTTCAGTTACGAGCTACTTTAGATGTCGTTTTTACCACCTCCCTTAGTGCGAAGAGTCCTTGCAGTTCCCAGGCAAGACAAGATCGACTTCCGTGCAGCATGTTTCTGTCACAAGAATATCGTGGATGTTGGTTTCGTCTGCTCGGTGTGTTTGTCAAGTGAGTTCGTAAAAGCAAATCCTTCCTATGGTTCTAAGAGTTTGTAGTATTCTGCCAGCCTGTACCTGTTTGTTCAACTTGCCGGTGAGTGTTGGAACTGGATCCACGAGGCACAAGAATTTATGATGAGGGATAGCACGAAATTCCCTATCAAGGCTCTACAAAGACTCAAGAGTGCCTGTCCTTCCCCTGCGCCTGCACCTCCTCGACCACTTGCTAACCTCAACAATGCTGTTCCAAGGACGACGGAGGCCACACACCACAGCACCCCAGGGCTGCGGTGACTTTCCACGTGGTTGCGCTTATAAGGTATCCTCAACAGTGCATTCTGGAAACCGACTGCACGGCGCTGACGTTTACTGACGCATGTAGAGGTTTACATGGAAAGAGCAGTGATATAGACCGACTGCTTTTCCGGCACGTAGGGTCCGCTGATAATGTCTGACCGCCGAAGGATTGTGGCCTGTGGAATGATCATGAGCGAAAGCATCGTCGTCGTTACTCCATACCTTTGGTATCGGCTTGTCAGAGCTGGCGTAGGCGATAGCCATACCTTCTGCTGTGAATGCACACCATAAACGTGCTGAGCGGTAACAGTCCGTAAAGCATAGTGGTTCTAGAGAGTTCAGCTAACGCACGCTTAGAATTTCCGCTCTCCGCTGTCAGTAAAAGCACTCCCGCGTTCGGACGCGGGATGCTATGTGCGGCCGCTGGACGTACTTCATGTCTTGTTCGCCGCCGTTTCCAGAAGAAAGACTATTCACAGAAGCACTTACGATAAAACCGTTTCGTCAACAAGTTGAGAAGTAAGTCGTGTACGTCTGTTCCTTCCTGGTTCTCGCAGGAATGGAAGGAGTCTCCGATGGCACGCGCCAAGCCGACTCTGATGATGTGCTCACCAGTACCTGAGTCGTGAGCCAAAAAATGAAATGGGAAGAACCTCCAGGAGTTGATTTACCCGATATACTACAAGCCACGCCGGTTTTTCCGTTGGATGGCTGTTGTGCCCAACAACCTGCGCCAAATATCGCCGCCTGCTGTTCTTTAACGTGTGCTGCAGACCGTCCCGGATTCGTTGCTCACCTCTCCGACACGTCCTGAGTTCTTGAGAAGAAGCCCACCACTGAGTGGCCTATTAGCCAATGTACATATGCAAGTATTTGAAAGGGCTGGATCAACCTTGATACGCCTGCTGCCACATTGCCACAGTCGTCCCATGCAACTGCGCCAACCGTATCTTGAATCGCGGCGTCCAATAACGCTTGTGAGTCTGGAATCATCCCCTCCTGTATGTCGTTATACCTTTCCATCCACTTCTGCCAGTCCTCCTTTGCTCGCTTGGATATCATGCTTTCGGGGTCTACCATTTCCAATCCACTTTGCTTAGCAAAGGAGCGCGCACCACTCGAGACAAGCATCCTGAGTGGTAAGGTGATGTGAACCCGGGATAGGGAACTCGGAGTTATTATCTTACAATGGAGGGATGCGCCCCAATCCGTCGGATTGGCGAGAATGACACAAGATAGCCTTCGCCAACTTGATTGGATTTTTGACTCCTAAAGGTGTGTCGAAAGAAACATAAGGCTATCACAAGATGAACCGTGTACCTGGGACTGCGCCGCCGCCGCCAAACTCGCCAGTGCTGCCATCCATGATAGCAGCGTCGCACTCGACCGTGCCATCCAGGGTGAGGTTAGAGCCAGTTCCTTTCCGAGCGTTAGCTTGAATTCAAAGAGGACTCGACCGTTCGGGATCGCTGTACCAGCGTTTATATTTTCATCGTCCTCCAATTCGACTATCGCCCGTTCGACGACGGACAGAATGTCTGTGCCTGGTATTGATGATACTCGAAGAGCTTCTGTGCACGCTCTGGTTCAAACTGATCGTCGTAGGTGCGCAAAACGACCAAGTAAACTGGTACCTCTTCATCGCATCCTTCACAGACCTCTCCGAGGTCTTATTATGGTGTCCTGCACCAGCATGCACAGCGACATATACCGTGGAAGACGACATTCAAGCAGGTGTGACATGTGACATGTGATGGCTGCAATCGTTCTGTGGATTATGTAACCGATTTGTGCTCATTCGAAAGTCAGTGTAACTGGCATCCGTTCCACAGTCTCCTCCCTCTCATCCTCTTCCCCCTTCCCTTCGTTCAACCGAGAATTCCACATCTGTTGCAGTCGGGCCCTCTCTTCGCTGGGTAGATGCACAACTGCTTTGCTGATAACCTTCGTTGCCTCCTTTCCATCTCCGTGATCAGCCAACCAACCCGCCCACGTCATAGCCGACCGGACACCATCAAAGGCTTGCCACTGTTGGTATATGGTGTTGAGCATCGTTTTTTGGACAGCCTTCTTCCGTGTAGATTCAAGAGAGAAAAGATGCTCCCACACAGTTTCAGTAGGAAGATAGGCGACAGGTAATCTTCGTACTAGCTTGCAACGTTCGACGTCGTCAATACATTCAGAATACACCACCTCAGAGATGTATCGGAGGAGCAAGCTCTCGTGAATGCTGCGTGTAGACGAGTCTTGCATGCTTTGCTCGAGCAGATTCTGTAGCAGGGCAGAATGATTACAAAAAGGAGCACTTGTGCGGGGGAGAAATTACCTCGAACAACGAGTGCCGATTCTCACCAGCACTTGTACAATGGTCCAGTCCCCACAACCAGACCTTTTCCACTTCTCTTTTATCTGGGAAACTCTGCACGGCGGAGCGAGCCGATGACCATATCGCGGTAATATCACCATCGTTGACTGCTTTCTCAGCGTCCAGCCGGGACAGCCAGACATCGGGTGCGTTTGTTGCACGACAGTATCTCCTCGCTAGTTTCAGAATCCGTTTGGGAGGCGCGCCGTCACGCAGGAGAAGACGTAAATGTGTGGCTTGAAGAATCGGCAACGCATCTGGGGGGCGGGCCAATGTAGACAACGAAGCGATTAGATATTGTTTCTGACGAGGTTTACCCATCAGCCTGGATTTGCATACCAAATACAAAGATGTGGATATGTTACCAGGGTTGGATCCAAAGTAGGCAGCCGACACCACTCCTCAACGAAATCCGCATAAAGCGCAGAAATTTGGGCTCTTGCCTTGTCATTTAGTGGGTTACCAACGGCAATCATGAGGCGTTCATTGGCATATCGGAGCCCGTCAACCAGCCTCTCACTCTCTGATTGGTTGGAGTCACTTCCTACACTTGCCTTGTCTAAGGTCAGTTCGCGGAGGCGTCTAGTGGCAAGCATCTTGATTGCCTCGGGTTCATCAGGTATTGTCTGATGGAGGAGGTTATGAAGTTCATCCAATAGCGTCTCACGGAGATGTGGCTGACAAGGGTAATTACGGATGAGTTCATCAAGTTGCGAAAAGAGTTCGATTCGGGGTGAGGCTTCGGAAGAGGTGTGAGATGGTCGGCTGAAGAATATGGTAACATTACTCGCCTTTGGCGGCACTGCACATGGCAGACTTCACGATGGCTCCCTCCATGATGGCCCTACGCGCAGTCTCACCCTGGTCTCCTCCTTTTGCCGCAGCGACAATCTCGTCTGGCGTTTCTCCCCTGTCGTCGGTAACGATGTTAGGGTCCGCCGCACTGTCCATGCCAGTATCTACATCCATGCTTGCATCTATGTCGAGCGGCTTCTTCTCAGAAGTGATACCAATGCCTAAGATATTCCACCGCCTCCGCATGCCCTCAATAAAATGCAATTCCATTCGGACGTATTCTCTCCATAGGTCGACGCTGTGCGCATTGAGCCGAAGTCCACGCTGCAAGAGGGCACGCGCAGCGGATGGTGAGGCGTGTGACAACTCATGAGAAGCGGCGACAACGTAGAGGGAGGGTACGTTAGGGTGTAACTGTAGTGCGCTATGCCAGTTCTCCGTGTCAGTCACGAGGTCGACGGTCAAAATACACATCTCACCGCGCGGTGATCCGTCCAACTAGACCACGGGCACCTGCGCGCTTGGCGACCTGTATGTATTGAATCCACAGACCGACGTCCGCTTTGAATTTCCTGAGAGCACGTTCAAATATGTGGAACTGTCGTCGCACGAGGGCATAGTCAGATATAGTGGTTTTCGATTTAGGGAGATCTGAGGTTGTACATGAAGGAGGTGGACACAGGAGAAGGTTCTGGGTAAACCTACCAAGCCGATCCAATCTTTTTCTGCGAAGCTGTTCCAAGTTCATCTCATATGCAGCGTATCGCAAGAAGTCGGCTTTTCTGGCAATTCGGCGCACCAGTGCATTTTCGAACTGTGTCCGCTTTCTCATGATCTGCTTTACCTCGGTCTAATATAATATCAGTCAGCAGTTGCACCACAGACAACGATGCTAGCGCACTTCGGTGAAAAGGCCTCTTTGAACGAGATCCTTGAGCTCTGCGAGCATCTATGCAGTCGTATTGTGTGAACGGCTGGCGAACAAAGGGCCAACGGGCGTACCTGTTCTTGCTGGAACTGTACCCTCTCCATTTTGGACGAGTTCCGCGTATGACGAGCAGTGTGACTACCGACTCAGAGGCAGAAATCGGTCCAAAGTCGTTACCGTAGAAAGTGGGCAGCACGAGCGATGCCTGCGAGACGGTAGTTCGTTGGATTAGTAAAAAAAGCTAATCAGAGGCGGAGAACCAAAATTGCTCTCTGTCGCAGTGATGCCGCCAAAGGTCTACCGTACCGGGGCGACTACTGGCATCCCTCGTACACACTCGCGTTCCTCAAGTGGGTCCTCTAAAGCAGCCCCCAACCTTCACTTTACCCAGAAAGACCCAGCCCCACACAGGCAGCAAGAGAAGCCTAAGAAGAACGGACACGTATACGAGGTATCTGCCAGCCTCTCGCTATCATTCATCACAGCTCTTAAACGTCTTCTGACCTCGTCTAGCCGCACACGAGAAACGCTCAGCAGCATTCAAGGACGGGAAGTAGTACCCGAGTAGCTTCCAAGGAGGCTCTCTACACACAACCACAGCACCCTCCCCCGAATCAACGGCAACATAATAGCAAAGGGAAGAACTTCACCTTTGCCAGCGCCAGTGCAGAGGACGATGACGACGAATGGGTTTCGAGTGAGAGCGGTGCCGCAACACCCAGCAGTCCCCATCCGGGCATGGGAAGGTCACAGACACCCGTCGAGCAGCGTGCCATTACGGACTTCAACCGATTAACCATCGACGAATTGACACTCCGTCCTGAAACTCCCCGTGCTCAACATATACCGCCATCTTTATCCCGTGTATCGACCATCCGGGGGTCCGAGTCGCAGGTGTCGTCGACTATAGTTCTGCCACCCTGTGTAATTCTGACGTACACTCTTTCCTCAGGTGGCGTCCACCGTACATCACGAAGAGCGGATCGCTCTCCCGCGGCTTCCTATCACTGAATCACGCTACGCGGAGACGCGTTCGGAGACGTCGTCACCGGTCAATCGCACTCGCTATGCACGTTTGTCTTCGACGCGCCCTCCGTCGATGCACACTGTTACTGGGCGGTCAGATGCCCATCTTCATCCACACCCCTTGATTCGCGGACAGCCGCTGGGACCAATCGCCCCCAGATTAGAGCCTCTTGCTCCACTAACGGTCACGTCTGAGGCATCTTCTGTCCAGACATCCACTTCGCCGACGCTTTCTGCCTCGCCATCCAGTGTAAAAACGACGTACGCTGAGCCTTCTAATAACCGGAGGACGTCTGTCTCTTCCGTGCGCTCAGTGGCGACCCTGCCGAGCCAGAGCTATCACCCCGGAAAAGGGCACTACCGCGACCGCACCCTGTCGTCCATGTCGTCGACGTCTTCCACCTCTGTCCAAGCCCTTGCGTCATTGGCACACCTCCCCACCACACGACCGTCCACGCCACAATACACCGCATACTTCCCGCCAGCCAGCTTATCCGTCTATCTGGAAGCTGTCCATCCCTTACTCCCGCCTCCGTATCTCAATACTCACATGTTCGTTCTCACTCATCGCAGCCCACTGAAGGAATCTTGGGATAGAGTTGCAGGTGTTCGAGAACAGCAGAAACGATAGTATGACGGCTCTGGCACCTTCCAATACGAAGAACTGACAATGTCTTGGACCACACTACTTATAAGCGCCTTCTATATATTCGTCTTTCCTTCATCGTACAAGTGTTGCAGTACAGCTAAGTGTTTGTAACTAGCGTCAAGTGTACCTTGTTTACACGAACGAACTTTGCCAAATTGTGCGTAATATTATTACAGACTGTCCACGTTCAAAAAGTCCAAATTTGTTGTAGTCATGGGTCTGTCCTTCACAACATCAGCCAGCTTGGTAGATGGCAGGGCCCGCGACGATGTGCGGATTAACCAGAGACAGGTTGTAGGGAGTGATGTATGGATTGTCATCTGTCAGCGCGACAAACCTATCGAAAGAGTGTGAACAGGAAATGAATTTGAGCCTATAGAAACTCACATGGTGTCGTTGAAGATAGGTGCGGTGTCGTCACCAAATACCCGCCCACCCGGTTGCTTCGTGCTGGCGTAATTGTTTTTGGTGTCAATGTTATACAGAGGTGTATATGTCGCGTTCAACTGCGAAACCCAGAGAGCGTACTGCGTGGATCGACTAAGCAACTGCGCATTCTTCAGAAAAAGGGGTTCACAAACCTTTGGAGGACCAGCAGTGGAGGTCGTCTGGTACTTCAAGTCGTAGCTGACGTTGATACCCGGGTTGTCCCACTGGAAGTTAACCTCGTACCCGGGGTACGAAATTGCAGAGACGTTGGTTGACACTGCGGCCTTGCTGTCATTCCTAATAGCATTTGGGTTATTCTGGCGTGATTCCAGTCAGAAACGGTACAGAAAGAGGATCCAGAGAATCCCTACGGTGACATTCAGATAAGGGAAGATTTGCCACTTAATATATGGGTTCTCTGGCGGACAGTGGACGAGGTAGGGCGACAGCAATGTCCATGCCCAAGCTTGGGGGATGCCAGCTATGAACCACACGGCCATGGGGAAGAGACCCTGTAACTGCCGGAAAGCCATTTGCTGTCTCGCCTCAGTAGTGATGGAGTTAATCAGAAGCTCAGCAGTGGCACGGTTGTCGAGGTGAGGCAAGAAACCATAAACACCGGATTCACCCCAGCGAGTCAACTGCGTAGCGTTGAACGTTCCATTATTCGGCGATCAGAAACAAAGCACGTACCTTCTGGCAGAAGTCGAAAAACCCTCGGACGGTATCGAATGGATACTGATATTGGCACTGTTTTGCTCCGTAAGCTGCCAGAGGAATCAGGGCGCGGTGGACGGAGCAGATAGTAACGACACGAACGGTAGATAATGTTGCTGATCATCTCGGCATGGCCAACTTCTTGATCGGCCATGTACTCGATGAGGAACTGATACTCGGGACCAAGACCTGCATCTAAGAATTCCTGAGCAGAAAACCTGGCGAGACCGTAGTGGAAAAGGTCTAGTTCAATGTACTCTTGGTTGAGGGCTAAGTTCTGTGATGAAATTAGAAGAGAGCGACCGAGAGAACATTCTTTGGTCTCTTACGAATGACTGGAAGTCAAAATCGCTCATGGTGTGGTAGACAGGGGGAGGGGAACCCGGTGTGACATCTACACCCCCAGATGGAACGGGGGGTGGAGGTGGGCTAGGCGGAGCAGCATCGGCGAAGCGATAGAGCGCGATTACACTGGCAATGAGTGGTTTGAGCATCTCGAGAGGGCGGGGGATTCTGGCACCCTGACCAGCGTCCCTTTTATGCCTTGCAGACACGGTGAAGACCCGCCGCACAAATCCCAATGATCGAAGGACAGGTCATATCTATTTGATAAGATGATGGGCGCGGCCAAGTTACTAATCGCATCGAGAGGAACTTCTGGCCCGGTCAACATTAAAATGACTCGAGTCCCTTAGCACGCACGTAATTATGGACTGATCGAAAAAAACCACCATTAAGGAGTGTCGATTTCGAGGCCATTCGTTTGCAAAGTCAGAACGGTTTGACATTGCCGATTTCATTGTTCGTGATGGGGTACGTACGAGGCTGTTACGACGACGATTCGAAGGGCGTTGATCAGAGAAGGTGGAATGAGCGCTGAGGGGAAAATGACATCACCATGTTGGACTTAGTCGAGACCATCCAAATCGGGGGGGAACCCCCTAAAATTGTCATCGCCCTCAAGTTCAATTATTAGCAAGGCTCCAACCACCCCAAAGGAACCATGTGCCGACGTGCCGTTGATGGCGAGGATGATACACTGATCGATAATGATCACCGTGAGCCCGACGCTGCTGAACTCGATCTTTATTACCTTGTACTTACATGGCAGTCTCCTGCACGTACGGCCAATACCCCGGATCCTTGCAGCAGCGCTTCTTGTCATACATACATACACGCCCCTGCCAGACAAGTTTACTAAGACCGCCAACTAGCATGTACATCGAAGGCCTTTCACATCCTTTCTAAAAGTCTTTTGATGGTCATTCGCAGTGCCAAGTCGTCGCATCGCAGTCTCCATAGGCAGCCTTCCTCATTTCCATCTCGCAGTCGCAGCGCTGCGTACTCGTCCGCGGGTGTTCCGTGTACAAGGACTTTGACCTCGCCTGCGATAAAGACAATGAACAGCCTAATGGAGAAGAGAAAGGTGCACCCAACCTTCGAAAGGGGGCTGGTCAGCGGCGATGACCCGCATGTACAGTTGTAAGGTTTGCAGGACTCCAACTATTGTATCTGTCGAGGCCTCGCACCACCCTCTTAAGTTCGAGTTCTGCATCGAGTTCCACCTTTCCTCAAAATTGGGTTCAGGTCGAGTATCCACATGGTCTGCGATGAACGGCGAATCCAGAGCAATCAGACTCACGCGCGACGTCTGATAGTTGGGTAAGTAAAAGTTGACACGTGCGATGTGCATCCCACCAAGTCATCTAGCGCCACTGCCGTTGAATCCTCAAGCCCTTGGGTTGTCTATTCAGAAATGTAGTCAGATGCGTACGGCAGTCAAACGAATCATCATACGTGAGCTGATGACTCCAGCCAGCGTTCTGCGGCTGCAAGCGTTAGCTCTCCCGCCGTTACCGGGCTTTCGGACTTGGCCGAAGGTACCGTTGTGCTACCTGTTCTAGGCAATTCCTTCACGATATTTCCTGGGCTGCACAAGGAAGCCGCACCCAGACGCTGGCTGGTAAGATTTTGGCGACCAGTCACCAACTGAGGGGTTGCATATGCTTCATATCGCAGCTTGTTCGGAGACGCCACCGATAGAGGAGAATGAGTTTGAAAAGGCCTGGGACTATCGCAGCTTCGGTGATGAGGAGACGACCTGCTGATAGAACCTTGCTGATAGTTTGTCAATGTCGAAAGAAAATCTGGAAGCTTCCTCCAAGTCAATAACGTCAACATCAAGTGGTACTGAGCGACATACAGAAGAAGGCGCTTGAGATATTATGTCGGTGAGGATGTGTCTCTGCCGAGAAAATCTCGAGAATTGTTCACATCGCTAAACTATTTTAGTATGTGTTGGCATGCTATATTCCAGTTACTCACAGCGCGGATATATCTCCCTGCAGATTGTGACAATTCCTGGACCGTCTGAGTGACCTCCTCGGGCACCTCACTGCACTCGGCCGATAGCCGCAACATGGATAGCAGGCAGGCATCCTGCACGGAAGCTAACAACGAGTATGTGTTATCGGATTCCTAGGACTTTTTTACCACTCACGGGAAAAGAGGACAAGCCTTTGTGCCATCCCACGAAGGATCTCTACTGGTGATATCGGAAGCTTCCCGCAATACTCGCACACGAGAGCACTAAGTATCACCATTAGTGTGGGTCCGATGCGAACATCCAACTCTGTAAGGGGAACAATCAGCCCAGTCACGAGAGCTATCCGAGATATCATGTCGGCTGTATAAATTTCAACAACTGCCGGCTCAGGACGCCGCAGCACGCACCATTCCGGACGCGATTGAGAACCCTATCAACGCAACCTTCTAGAACGGGTAGGGTTCCTATCCGACCTTGTACATCGCCTTCTACAATCGCAAAAAGCTCCCTGAGCAACCTCGCATACTGTTCTGAATCTTCCTGGCATTGAATCTCCACGGCGTCGAGGAGACGTAAGACACAATCTCCTTTCGCCACCACGGAAAGGTCAGTTCGTATGCTTCGTGTTAGTTGGGAATAATAGGTCGCCACTATGCTTGGATTGACGGAATACAGGACTTTCAGCGTCTAGTGACTCACTCGTTAGTCCCGTTGCATTACAACAGATAAACTTACCTCACTATCTTCCTGATCAGGTTATCTTGCGAGTTCAGAAGTTCGATTATTTCTTGAACCTCCCGTTCATCAAATACAGCTGGGTTCTCTGGTCGACTCCCAGCCCAAGTGCTCGGGTGGAGAAAGCTCAAACACGATACGAAGATGTACTGCTCGTTCGTATCGCTAGATTTGATTAAGTGGCGAATGCCAGCTGCAGGAGAATATGACAGCTTGGCCTGATACTCGGAGATCACATTCGATGGGACAGTTGACAGAAGCGAGAAGGCATCAAGGATTGCTTTATTAAACTTAGCACGGGCTTCTGGCAGAAGTGAATGGCGTACCCTGCGTCGGAGGGAGGGAACTGTCCTTGATGATATCAAAGATGAGGGGAATGTTTCTGGGGTCAAGGCTGAACACTTGCTCAATGACAAACGATAACGGTGCTAAGGGATGACGACTAACCCCATTCCTCCTTCACGAAGCGCTCGGAGGATAACATGGATAGAACGCTGACTACCGAGCCCAGCGTTGCGTAAATGAGAGTTCAGGAGATGGGCCATGGACTCCGATCGAAGCTACAAGCTTCATCACTGCCACACGCATTCGTCAGAGGATATACTTCATACCTTACTAGCCACCATCAGATTGGAAGGAGTAACACTGGGATCCCCAGCATGTGTTAGCAACTCCTCCAACCGTTTAACGCAATCGGGGTCTTGGTGAAACAGGGAGTAGTACGCCAAGTAGGCCCGTCGGCGAACCAACTCACTAGGGGGTAAATGCTACCTGAATGGGAGAATTTGAGTGAGAACGGGTGCTATCACTCACTTCTTATCACGAAGAAAAAACTGGAGCCGCGCCTGCACTGCGGGGGCAGCGTCCTCACTGCGAATCTGTATAAGAACTTCCAAAGCTAAACATATGCGACCAATCGACGTGCTCTCGAGGTCCTTGTCGCGATGTCAGCTCCCAAGGGGTGAAACGGAACGTAAATGTATATGCACCTACTTTGCGGAGGGTGTTGACGAGCATGAGATGTAACTCGTGATTTGGGGGCATCAATTGCGTACAGAACGTATAACCTACAAGGGGCTCGTACGCTGCTGTGAATACCGGAAATAAAGGCGTACCAATTCTCTTGTCCGGAATAGTCTCCCCAAGTTCCGCCAGGTTCACGGCGTGGTGAAATGCGAAGCTCAGGTCACCAGGCGAAGACGTGTTGAGGGCCATGGCGCAATATAACAACAAAACTAAGGATTCCTTGCAGACTCTCTGCGCGCATGACTGTCCTAAAGCCTGGAAGGGGTGTTTGTGAAATACCACGCACGATTGGTAGATACGGTTGCTGCAGAGTACTCCGAATAGTATTAATCTCGTCCAGTATGACTCCATCGGCGGCTTGGATAGATGCAGCAGTCTCCACTCTGCGGACGAGACTGTAGTGTGCGCGACTCATCGCGCCGGACGAGGTGAATGGCACGTCCATTGTAATCTGGGATGCGGGTAATCTTACACCTGTCTATCTGGCCGGTCGTCCCCTCTGTTGTTCTGAGTGGGTCGGCGTGTAGTGCACGCTACCAGCTTTGTGATGGGGTGACAATGATAAAGTGGTGAATGTGTGCGACGACCAAGCGCATTTACCAAACTGAGAGCTCAAAATGTCTCCCTCAGACCAGTCGGCGGCGGCACACTCCTTTAACAAGGTCCTGAGCCAGCCAAAATCGTCCAAGTCCAAACGATCCGGCGATGTCGATGACAGCCTTAAAAAGCTGAGACGGATGATTCTAGTCGAGGGCATTCCCTCCGCCGTCGTGCGTCCCCCTCTGCTACATTCCAAACTGAACAGGGCGGCTGAACCATCGCACTGAACAGGATCCAACTCTCCGACCTCGCATATGGAAGATTTTACTGAGAGTCGAGGATATTTCTGCAGAGACTTTCCTGCAGTATGTTTCCAGAGGACCTTGCGAGGTCAGGGAGAAAATCAGAAACGATACTTTCAGGTAACTGCGTTCGAAGGTCCGCGTGCAACGCTATCGCCTGATGGCTTTTACAGGACTCTTGCTACCGATCGTGGATTCAAGGAACGCGTGCGCGAAGACATGCTCGTCCGTCTGCTAGACGCCTTCGTGTGGCGGAACCACGGTAGATTTCAACTAGGTTGTTCTCGAGTGAGTACTTCTGACCCAAGTCTGCATCTCAGACCGACAGGAAACTCAACAACTTGGCTTCACGTATGTGCAAGGGATGAACGTCCTCGCAGCCCCGTTCCTTTACACGATGCCTTCAGAACTTGAAGCTTTCTACTGTTTCTCCAAATTTATAGAGGAGGCGTGTCCCCTCTACGTGCAACCAACCCTCGAGGGCGTTCACAGGGGCCTCAAGGTGCGGGATATTTGGACATTGTAGTCCGATATGCCAAAGTTATGCTCATGGTACCGCAGCTTCTCGACCGTTGCTTGAAGATCGTAGACCCGGACCTCTTCAATTACCTTCGAATGAAAAACCTTTCTGCAGAGATCTATGCCTTTCCATGTCCGTCTCAGTTCTGCTCAGCCTTTTGGGATTGGGGCATCCTCTCTGATACTGCTCCAACCATAGCCGTCCTCACCCTGTGTGCATGTACACCTCCTTTGGACCAGGTTCTTCAATTATGGGACTTTCTGCTTGCGTTTGGAGTGCATCTGAACGTACTATGTGTCATTGCCCAGTTGCTGCTGATAAGGGATGAAGTTATGAATTCCTCGAGGTAATCGCATCAGTTTTGCCATTGGAGCGGTACTGACCCTTGGATCAGTCCCATGAAACTCTTGAGGACATTCCCTCCTCTTGAAGCGACTCCCGTCATCGGTATCGCGGTTACCCTTGTTAGGGATCTGCCCACAGAGCTCTACGACGAACTCGTGCGGCATCCATACGAAATCCGAAACATGTAATACCACGATAGCACGATTTCATTCAGGCTCGCGTTGTAAAGTCCACTATTTTCTTGGCTGTATTTGCCCTCGTATGTAGCCTATCTGACGTGTTCCATTTTTGCTTCGATCGGTTGGCAAAGCCCGAATCATCAAACGCACACTGCAACCGGCTAATGCAGAACCCAAAAAAGAGTGCAATGCAATGTCTGCCATGCACTGCAGTAGCCCAGAACTTGTCAGGATGACTCTTCAGCTCCTCAGTGCACTCCAGTGTGCGCCCCTCGCTAGGTCGAGGAACGTGAGGTGATAGTGGCATTACGGGAACGCATGATGTCTACGTGAACAGCGACAGAGTAGCACAATGTTGACGTAACTCTCACTACACACGGGTAGGCCCGCAGGGAAGTAATAATTACTGGTGTCTTGCTCAGTAGATATCCTCGTAATTCTCTTCGATATCTAGGAAGTTGCGAATCTCTTGTTCACCCGACCCGTTTTGGCGGGTGAAATAAGCAAGGAGAATGGTGTAATTATCTGACGAGATCTGATTAAGGTGTTCCCGCGGACTGAAAAAATGGTGCACGGACCAGTCCACCGGACGGCAGCTTCGTGAGCGGCGACAACGGCTCGCTTCTTCGCCTCCACTTTGGCGGGGTGACACACACCATATGCGTTCAGTTCTTTTTCAAGTGCTTTGATGTTCTCCTTCAACGCTTGCAACTTCTCCAAACCGGCCATCCTCTTCTCCTGAGGACATAAGAAAATCAAATCACAAAGCAACCAATACTCGACAAGCACGTGGAACATACGCTTTCCGGCCGGGCAGACTTTTCGCGTTCAAGGGACGTATTCAAGTCCTGGAGTTGACCTCGAAAGTGCGACTTAGCGTTGTTTGCTGCATCTAATCGGTTGCGAATCTGGAACAATGTTACTACCATTACATTCAGCTTGGGCAGGTTTGTCGACGTACTACGTTCCCCCGCTCCGACGGGAAACTCCAGAAGACTGATTTGCGTTAATAACGAGCATACGCAGATGCATGCAGTGATATATGCGCGTACAATTGGAGGACCCAATTTTATCGGTTTGTACCAAGCGGTCATCAACAAGTGACTGCAGAACCTCTTTCACTGTTTGCGAGACTATGCAGGGGCGTTCAAGACAGACAACGCAGATCACTGAGTAAGTGCATCATACCGATTCCTTTGAGCTTTGGTCCAAGTTTCTCCAGTTCTTTTAGCTGGAAGGACGAGATGATCGAGCCTAGATCACCATCACACTATATGGAATGAAAGTTTACTTGAAAAAAGTCCCTCTGTGGGTTGTCATCTTCAGTATCTGAGCCGACTAACCCCCATTGATAACTTACCGACTCGTGAAATATCTCTAATAATTTGACGCGTTTCTCTTCGGCAGACAAACCACGGGGTGCCTAGAAATCATGCCTGGGCGGGGAAGTGTGCTGCGTGATCAAAATATCCTTACCATCGAGGAATGACTTCGTGGTAAGGGTTGACAGTAGTCCGAGTCCACCAACCTCAATCTTAGATCACGTGATGCATCGTGGGCTGTATGCTAGCTGTCAGTCCGTTACGCCTGGCAGTGTTCATCGTTTCACTTCACATCAGCGTAAGCGTCTCGGACTCATGCACATACATGTCGAACAGAGAAATGGTGCTTTGGACAATATACAACAACGATTATGGAAGGAAGTCGGGTAATGTCCTGAGTGTGTTGAAAACGCTATCTTGGCACAGGGGAACGTCCGTCGTTCATAATGAAGTAGGGGTGTCTGTCGCGCGGGGAACGAGGTACACAGAAAGAACCTGATCCATGTAAACAAAACAAGAATACGGGAACCACGTCTCCAGCGATGAGTCATCGGAGAAGTTCATTGAACGATTGGCTCTGCGACGGATAGCGATAGGCTACAAACTCGCGATCTTGATCAACGAGTTCCTCGATGGCTTTGCGCGACACAATAGACATCCGCGGCCCTGCGCTTTGTCGGGAACTGGTATACGCAGAATACAAACTGTCTTCATTTCCATCATATGCCGGGGTTGACAAGCGTGGAAATTCGTGTGAGGTTGAACCACTAATTTCGCAAGGATTGTTCGATTTTTTCCCGAGAAGTGAAGTAAAGAAAAACTTGCTCTTGCGCTTGGGCGTCGGAGGAACCGGAGGGTTCTCTTCAATGTTGACCAGGCGGCCGAGGGACCTCTGCGAAATGCCGAATTCGTTATACAATCCATTGGGGTTCCTCGCATAATCGTGACCGCCGAATGGCATAGTTTGAATGCCAAGTGTGGGTCGTGAAGTCACGCCGCTAAAAGACTGGCGCCTAGCTTCAGTACGGAAAGGTGCATGGGGAGGTGCTAATTCTTGTGGATCGTGATTACCATGGCGAGGATCATAAGTGTAGAAAGTCTGGGGACGAGATTCACCCCCAACGTTTGGTAGCCTTGGCTTTCTTTCTCCCGGAAGTGGTGGTAAGGATTTTTCCCTTGACAACACAGTGGAAGTTGGTTTGGGGAGCATCGCGTTGCCGGGCAGTTGAACTTTCTGTCGGATATCTGGTTCAGATGTGACCGAATGAACTGGCCTGAACCTGGCACTTTCCGCCGTTACCGTTTCGTGCACCTCTTTGTCCTCTGCTAGCACAGCAAATTTTTTCTCGATCACGTCTCCATTTCCCCCTGATGGACGCGAAGAGGTGGGTGATGGGAGAAGACTGGAGGGAGCCGTGGGAGGTGACATACCGGGGGACGACAACCCGTTCCAAGGTGATGACGTCGAAAGAAGGGATGGAGTCGATGCATGACGCCCATTCCCATTAAGGTGTTCTCCAGGTCCACGTTCCACCAAATATGACAGTGGTGGTGGGGGAGTGAGGGGTGAGTCGTCGTCATGGCGGTCTTGTGAACGCCCTAAGTCGTTTTCCATGTGAGCGTTGCCCTTAGCCGACGACCCTTTGACTAGCCTCCAGATCTTGGCAAAACCGTGCTTCTTTTTCTTGGGTTTCTCATCAGCGGCAGCGAGAGTAGACTTATCCTGGACTTCTGCTGCGGGCCATAGTTGACTCTGTTTTTGCAAAGGTAATTTGCTCCTGTCCACTGGCGGACGAAGACTTGAGGTATAAGCTTCGCGCTGCAGCGCAACGCTGGGCGAGGGGATGTATTAGAACCGCCCGAATCGAAAAATAAACAACATACTGCATGTCAACCATACTCCCTGACATCCCTGACACTGCTAGACTGTCCTGGCTTCTCCACGCGCCGCTTAGATGCTTGAAACCGAAGAATCGCGAGCGTCTCGGTGATGCAGAACCAGGACTATGCGCATCCGAGAACGAAGCCTGCGAATATGCTTGACTAAGGCTCGCCTGTCTGTCAACCGGCACGGTAAGGGAGCTTGCAGGTCGAGCACCAACTCCAGAAATCCGCGGACTTGGCATCGCGCCAAAGCCATTATCTGTGTGAGGAATGATACTGTTTGAGGAATACAGCGAGGTGGCGTCTATGGCGGAATTACGCGAAGATTTGCGAGGGCGGCTGCGTTCCTGTTTCTCTCGTCTACGACGACGTTCTCGTTCGTCTCTTTCCTCACGGCGGACATCGACATGTTCTACAATAAGTCCGTTTCGAAGCAACGTGATGTCACGAGATGACACTCGAATATGGTGTGCCCCATTTCCATTAAGAACGGTAGCGGGCCGTGGGGCTTTGAGCTTGAAAGAGTTGTCGTCCACACCATCCACCTCGAGCACGGACCGTCGAAGCTGAGCATAAGTGTCCTTGACCGTACTCTCGAGTTGCTTAGACTCTTGCATTGCCCGTGCGTGTGCCAAAGCTTCGGCCTCGAGTAGAGATCGCTGAGCCTTCACATACTGGCTCAGAGTCTGCTGCCTTGCCATAGGTTCGCGGGGATTCTGCCAGCCTCCAGTGAGTACATCAACGAGGGGGCAAGATATAAACTCGCCATCATATTCCATAGTTTGAGGTTTTGTTCCGTGAGGCGCCCACCTCTTGCCCGAGGTCGAGAGGAACACTCTGACCGCAATATACCCGCGGTTTCTTCTTCCTCCTCTCTCCTTAGTAGCTCCTGGTAGAGGACGTCGCTCTCACGATCCCAAACGCCAGGGCCAGTGACATTCACATCCGCCATGTCCTGGTCACGCATAGCGCACTCAACACAAACCTCCTCTGGCAGCTGGAGGGGAGTAGGAGAAAGGATGGGATTTATTGGATCTGGAGCCGCGGCAGGTGTGATAAACGTGGGTTGTTGAGGATATACCCGAGGGCTCGTCGATATCTGGATGGGAATGCCCCGTGTTGGGCTGTAGGGTCTCGCAGCAGATAGAGAATTAGGGGGTAACCGCGAATGACTCGCACCCTCCGATATGTGATAGGGAGTTTGTCGGCTGCTCGTATGATGCAGCGATACCGGAATGTCTCTGGAAGACTGGACCTGTGGAGGTGATGAAGGGGGAGGCTGAGAGATGGTGAGAGATTCCCCAAGAGACTTAAAGGAGTCGTTTAGGAACCTCGAGTCCATCAAGCCCCCATTCGATATGGGAGGGGCATTTCCAGCATTTGCGTCATCGTCTAGACTGAAACGCCCGGCGGTGTGGCGAGCGGAGACACCTGAAGACGATGGCTTTGGATGGGAAAAGCGCTGGCTATTCTGCAAGACTGCATTCGGTGGGTCATGATCTCCATCGTTCCGGGCCTGTTCATCCTCTACCACGGCTGTGGGAGCCTCATTTAGAGAAACGGAGTCTTTCTGAGGTTGTGCGTGGATAACATTAGGGTAGGCATTTAGCACCCTGTCGGAGGGGGGAGCGTATCTATGGTCGTTGGTATCCGTGTCCAGAACTGCAAGGTCGCTCTGGAAGAAGTTCAGTTGGAGATTGCCAGGAAGAGTCGAGGATACGACGTCGGTATGTTGGGGCTGAAGCGCTGAGACTGTAGCCATGGCTAAGAACTGGGTCGTACCACGGGGGAGGTTTAGGAATCCAGATACGAGATAGGTTACTTAGAAAAGTACTCCTAGAGGGCGCTTTACGACGCCGGTCTCGCCGATGGTCGTTGCGCAATCTCGAGAACGAACAGACAAGAAACGAGACGAGACGCTAAGCAAGACTTCAGCCGAGGGCCTGCGGACGCGGCTCTGGGTGACCACCGCGCGGACTGGCTTAACTTTGCGGAACGAATCCAACACAGGGTGGAGGACTGGTCAAAGGAAATTGGGCGATGCCATGGCAGTGCCGAGCCGGAACCTTACTTGGCATGTATTTCACACAGCTGGACGGCGACCTGTCCCCGGTCATGCAAACCGACAAATGATAGTGTCTCAGATGCAGTGAGCCTACTGCATGGTCACTGTGGCTAGAAGACAAGAGTCACTACTATTGTACTTGCAGCGTTCACACAACCCGACTCCGACCACGCCCCCTCAGTCTCTCCGGTGGGGAAGCCAAGCTACTTGCGATACCTATTACAAATTAGTCAAACGACCGTTCTTCCGGGTATGGTTGTGTACCCACCAAAGTACGCCTTTCCTGCTCCTTCTCATTTTACGCTGGAGTTGGAGCATTCCATACAGCAACGCTTCGGCAGTTGGTGGGCATCCCGGGACGTAAATATCCACAGGAACGATTCCTGTCAGGGTGGTCAGTGAGTAACGGCAACGACTCAGTCAGGTTAGATCCTTACGATCACAGCCCCTCACCACCGAATAAGAATAGTGATAATATCCGCCACCATTCGCACACGATCCCATAGATACTACCCACCGCGGCTCGGGCATCTGATCGTAAACTTTTCTAAGTGCTGGAGCCATCTTGTTGGTGAGTGTGCCAGCGACAATCATAACGTCGCTTTGTCGGGGGCTGGCACGAAAGACTATACCAAGTCGATCTTGATCATAACGCGCAGCTGCCATGTGCATCATTTCCACTGCACAACATGCAAGACCAAAAGTCATGGGCCACATAGAACCCTGGCGCGCCCAATTGACGATCTTGTCGAGGGTTGATAGAACATATTCTAATCGAGAGTGAGTGCGCGGAAACAAATAAGAGAGAGAAAAGGCATACCAGCCCTGTTCCGGGGATGTTCCAAACTGAATTGGTTGGAACCGCGCATGGCAATCGAAGTGACGGGTTCTTGGGAGGTCGGAGTCGCCGGTGACGTCTCCTGCGACTGGACGGGTTTGGAGATATGCAGAAAACGAGTGGCTATCGTAAAATCATGAATAGCGACAGTACAACGAGCTCAAATTGGTGCCTACCACAGATTCCATTGGCAGGTGTTAGAGCTGCACTTCGGCAGGCATTCTGAACTGTGATACTTTTCAGTATAAATCCAAATTCTGTATGTATGACAGACTGGGCTCACCTGACATTTTCAATATCCCGAGTGCCATGGTCACTAGCGGCGAATGATGCCAAAAGTCGATGTCGGTGCGATACTCGAATGATTGGTGTGGACGAGGCCGGAGCCAAGAAGATTCCCACGCATGTGGCTGACCAAGCAGGGATCGACGTCCCTTGCCCAATCTGGTTGAACTACGTTTACCAGCGTTCGGTCTGAGCTTCACATTGTGAGCTCGCTGCTCTCAGTCAGTAGGAGCGCGCTCGGAGAATAGTTGGTCTGTGTTCGCGAGACTTGCCCTCCAACTGATGGATTGCTGTATTGGCATTCCTTGAAGACCGTCCTCATAAGTAAATTAGCTCCTATACACAATTTCGGCAGCTGTACAGCAAGTGCTGCCTGCCTGATTCCCAAGGATGTCCTCCGTGGAATCATCGTGGCGCACTCACCAATTATCGCATCCCAGGGAGCCCACTTTCGCCTCTTGCTGTCTCCCAGTCAAGCGAAGGCACCTGAGAACCCAAGGTGGCTTTCTCACGCGAAACATTTGCCGTCGGTAGGTATAAGTACTAGCATGACCTGACCAAAACTTTTACTCTATCGTCTCTTCGTTCTTTTCTTCCTTCACCGGGTGACATCGTTGGCTATGCTTGGCTTCATAAAATCTGCCACGACGAGAGCCATGAGGTCGCCTCCCGCTGCTTCTGACCAGACTGCTGGGGTCGTCGATGCTGGCGTGCCCAACGACACCACGGTTGCTCAAGAGTCGACTCTCGCCAGGGTCGAGAGCGGCAAGTCCACTACCGGGACAGTCTCCAAGTCCGTGTATTCACCAAGCGCGCGCGCCTCGCTTAAAGGGTCCAACGCACCTGACGCTCCGGTCGAGCCACGGTCAATCCCTCTTCCCGATTCTGCAAATTATGCTACCTCGCTGGCACCTCCTTTTCCCGTTCATGGGCAAGATACAACGTTCTTGACCCCCAGCGAGCAGTCACGGTCAAGTTTCGAAGAGACTGGCAGTCACTCAGGACAACCCACTTCAGACAAAAATTTGGGCCGCTTTTCGTTCCTTTCGTTGCCTTTTCTACGTTCCGAATCCAAGCTGCTTGCTCAGGCTGAGCGTAAATCCGCGAACCGTTCCCAGATTACGCTCGCATCGGCTCGTTTGCCGTCAGTAGCCAGAAATGCAGGGAAGAAATCTCGGGAAAGCAAAACATTCGCAATTCGTTCCCTTCGCAAAGGAAGCACCGAGAAACGCGTCAAAGAAAGTGCTATGCTTGTTCGTTTACTTATTGTTTGCGACTCCAATCTATCTCCAGGTGCAAAATCAGTGAAGACAAGCTCAGTAGCTAAGAACGCAGTGAGGCGCATGCATTCCCACCTTTCGAAGCCGAAATCTGCAAGCAAGGTGATTGCGCATTTGAAGTACCCCTCCCCTCAGGCATCCGACCATCCTGTGAACTCACATGTTCCTCTCCGTGCGGTTTGCCTCGACGTCACTGACAACGAGGCACATGAGCAATACTTTTCGAAGCTTGGTTCCGTCGCTTCTGCCTCTGTAACTGCTGTTTCTGACGCCCTTCGGGACGTTCACATTGTTCACCTCTTTGCGGCCCCAAATATGGGCTTTGGTGCCCCAGCCACCTCACCGGGTGTCTTTGCTGGAGCTGTCCCCACTGCGGGCGCCGTTCTGGAGGCATCCAGGAAATTACTCCGCAGCTTCTTGCCCTGGGATATGCGACCGGCAAAGCTATCATGCCGAACCACAAGGGCGTGATTGTCCCCACAGACCGGGTATCCGTCCTCACTTGTAAGTAGATGACAACCTTGTCTCATTGAAGCGTTAACGCAACGCCCATCACTCGCAGACTGGTGGGGCTTTGAAGTCTGTCTCCCTCCTTCGACTTTGGCATACATACAATCCGCTGCTACACCGGGTTCTGCACTGCTAGACCTTCTCACCGCGGTTTCGGTCCTCAATGAGGGCGTGCGAGAGATACTTCCTTTCATCCGTTATCTCGCGCAGTTCGTGCAAATGGAGTGGCATTCGATACATGCAACAGACGAGGGGAGGGGTGTGGTATGCTGTGCGACATGGTACGAAATCTGGCTTATAGGTTGTAGCGCGCTGTGCTTAACATGCCCAGGATCATGCCCATAGCACTTGTTCCTCGCGCGTGGGACTTTGCGGACCTACCTCAACCCTCCGAACAAACCCAATCGAATGCTAGTCATACTCCGATTGCTACTACCAATACAAATACTCCGATCGCAGCATGTCTCTCCACCACACTTGCCACTCCGAAAGCTTCAACGGACGCAGTCCCACGTGTTTCATCCGCTTTCTCGGAGATATCATGTGATGAGGACGAAGTCAGGCCGGTTATCTCAAGTGAACCACCAGTCCTGCCAGAGCTTGTAGTCAGTTCGCCCGCCTCTACTGAGGGTGTACCAGAGCCGGTTGAAGGGAGTTCATACGTGATGTCCGATGAAGGACAGTGTCATGGAAGTGAGGCCATCGTTTTATGACGCCGCGTTGTCTCCCTTGCCGCTTCTGAGCTCGTAGGTTCCAATCGTCCGAACGGCCTGTTATGATAGTCTCCCAATAATCTGTTCACCGCCTCGCCCTCCATCTTTTGTCGTTGGTCGCCCTACACGTCATAGGGAGTCTTCTCTCGGGGAAAACGTTTACATAACCGTACCCATAGCTTCACTCATTTCCTACGTTACGCTCTTTTGGCCTTCGTCTCTACTCTCAAATCATAATCTGGTCACGAAACACGCCACTGGTAGCGACATGACAGCGTGAGCCTAAAGAAAATATGCAATTTGATCTGTACTGAGATTCGACCAGAGAAGACCATATTTTGATGTCGACTCAGAGATCGTGTACTACTCTCCCTCAGTCATGAGCCAATCTGCAAAGTCATCCAAGCGTTGCTTCTCAGCTTCTTCACCGTCACCTTGCCAGTCGTCTTCGACGCCGCTACGCCTGAACCGCTGTTTACCGGCATAGAGCGAGGCCTCGATACGTCGCCCAGCAAAATACCGACCATTCATCTTCTGTAAAACGAGAATTGGACAAAAAAAATCTCCACAATGCATCGCAGACTTACCATTACACAAGCTTGGGCACTTAGTGGCTCCTTATACTTTATGGTCATAATACCATCCGGTTCTTGCTGATGCAGAGTACGCCGTGAGACCGTGGAATGAGCGGTTGGCGAGAAACTTACATCATATAAGACAACATTTGTTACCTCTCCTAAGGAAGAACACTCTTCTCGTACGTCCTCTTTCAGGTCGATCAGTAATGTAGGGTCCTCGTCCAGTTCTTTCAAGGAAAACATATGTTTCAGGACCACGACTCGGCTGCTTCTATTCTGGCTTTGAATGCGATCTTCCTCGGTTTTGGCTGGGCCGAAGCCGTCGTCATCGTCCCATTCCTGTAGCTTCCTAGTCAGTGTTAGATTGTCACTCAAGACCTGTGGAATAGTCTGTGCATACTTTTGCATCTTTCCTATTCGCCTAGTCGCCTTTTTCTTGTCAACGGTTCTTCGAGGGACGCCACCTTCGCCGGAATCGTTGGTATGCTTATGTTTGAATTCCGCTTTCTGAACTCTCATTATCGTGGAGGAGTCGCCTATCCGCAATTCGGCATCATCCAAGAGGTTGATGGCAAGTGGGACAGATTCCTCCTTGAAGTAAACCACAAGTGCTTCTCCGCTGAATGATCCATCATCGCGTGCGTACAGTTTGATTTTGGGTTCGCCCTCGTCGTCCTCTTCGATGACACCGAACTTACTGAACCGTTCCGCGACTTCCTCCACTTCAGTGTCAGGTGGGAGTCCGTTTACATATACAGCAGTGTTTTTGGTTCTCGGGGGCTTCTCCTGGTCATTCCTTCCGCGCTTGCTAGATGGACCGGCGGTCGAGATATCTTCTAGTCCCTTCCTTTTTTTGTTGGACCGTTTCAAAACTGGTGCGGCAGGTATCTATCCAGTGGCGGTCAGTCACTCTGAGGACCATGAATGCCACTGGGCACGCGCCTCTTCATCTACGCCAGGTACCGCGTAAGCAGCTTGCTGCTTCTTCACCAAATCTTCATCAACCTGTGGCGGTCATGCTCAGACGAGATACTGAAGAAAGAGCACCTACTACAGGCACCCACGTCCCTTTGGCTGCGTCATACTCGAGTTCTGTGCCATCCTCCTGTTCGAGTCTCCATGTACCACTTTCTTTTGAGAAATGGATGCGGTCGTCTGTGGCGAAGGCCGCAGCTTGGACCTCAGCAGATGCGCCTGGTACTGTCGTAGAGGGCATGGAATCTGCCATGTTTCTTGAGGTGAGCGATGTTTGCCTTTGATTTGAAGCGGAACGGGGTTCTTTGAGAGCAGTTTCCTTTTCGGGGTTCGCACTCATACAGATGGCATTCACATATGATCGTCGGCAATTTTCATTCGTTAAACCATTCAGACAGGCGAACGTGATGTTGGCCCAAGTATGATCGCATAGCATCTATTAGACATACCCGACAATCGTGTAGATCTGACGCTTGACGATCGTGTCGGTCCCAACGCTGCCTCATTAAGTTGGGGAATTTCGGTCGTACGCGGATTTTCCTAGCTGTTCTTCAGACAAGTACTGCCACAAGTATATCAATTCGACAAGAGCTGGCAGCGTGATGACCGGATAAAACTACTTGTATAACATCATGGGGAAGTATGAATCAGGGTCATGGGGTGCATCCGGGGCAAGCTCGGGTCTCCACTTCTTGAACGCCGTCGGGATACTTGGCGGCAAAGTAGCTTTGCTATAAACCTCGGTTTGAGACGTGACGGTGGCAATGGCCTGTGCTAAGTCCGTGGTTTCCTGTCTGCTCGAGCGCAATTCTACTTTCTCTGTATCCTTAGACTCGGATGGGGCAGGAATGCTGAACGTAGCACATTCAATATCCTAGCTCGAAATAACACCGGAATATACACACGTATTGGCCGTTGAGTGTTGAATCAACAAGGTGGCCAGATCCGTTTGCGTGACCACGGAAAGTTGAGGATAAGCACGGCGCACGTCGCGCTTCCAGTACGGATTCTGAGCAGGATCGGAAGCTAGGAAAACAGTGAGTCATGACCACGGGGAACGATGGCGTGCTGACCTTTACTTGCAGGTGTTGAGTACTTCTCTGGTCTGGAACCAGGCGGAGGGTATCTGTTTACTCCTGCAATTGGAATGCCGGTAGAGATTTCCGGGTTCACAACTACAGCATCACCTGTAGTCAAAGTGATGAGTTCCGTGAAAAACGTTATGCACGGTGGCACGTACGAAACTTCTTCCAGAAGCCTTTAGGATGAACGTGATAGAGCGTCGATTCAGCTGCTTTCCTTGCTGTCATTCTCAGTGAACTCGACAGAATCCACGGTGGCTTCCGGCCAGTGTTGTTGATCACGTGCACGGAAGTTTCGCTCTCCTCCGACACAGTGGACTGCTTATGTCCTGCCCCAGGCCACGTCGGCCACCACACTGACAGAAAGCCGTCTACAAAAGTTTTTCGTACGCTTCCTTCGCCCTCGAGCATTCAAACGCGCACACCAATTCTCATGGTCCCATCATTGAAAAGTCTTCGGAATCATCAAACAGTCATGCACGAAGCGTCGTGGAATGCCGCTCGATCACTTAGTCCCATCTTCCCTCTTGGCGTCTATGTCAGGCTCGTTTCAAGCCTTCGAACATGGAGAGTGACTGATTGGCCTCTGAGGGATGATTCTGATGATTGTCTATTTTAACGGTACGACGCGAGATCACGCAATTCGTACCATTACGCCATTGCTCCCAACGGGAGTACACTATTGCAAAGTGCGTCAGGGCTATTCCACTACTTATTGTGCAAGATTGTACGACACAGCGGCATACGGCTCGAATACCCTTCAAGGGAAACATCCATTCTCCAAGGCGTAACCTTATCTTCACCCATACCCACCGTCCTAGGCTCTCTGCCCTTCCCTCCGGTAGCGCCTGCGTTATGGCCATCGAAGTCCAGCCGTTCCGGCATGATTCCGAGAAAGACCAATCTGCTGGCAGCACTCCTTCCACCAGTAATGACCAAGAGAGAAATCCCCACCAAGTGCCCATATTTGATTCAGAGTCACTAACAAATCCTACCTCTGCCATCCTCTACCTTCCACCTCTCCTTTCATCACTGCCTCCGGGGGTGGAGGTACCCGTTACTCAGTCGGAGAAGCCACCGCTACTTACGGAGACCCACTTGCCTAACATCGACCCTGTATCCTTGTCTTTGCATAAAGCACTTCATTATTTTCGTCCGCTATCTAACGAGTACGCCAGTTTGCCATACGCAGGAGCGTTCAATTGGCTAGCCCTGGATCTTCCACTAGACGAAGAGCGCGAATGGTATGCCGTGGTATTCCGGAGCAAGCGAAAAGTAGGGAGTGACAGCAGTGGTTAGTACCTGTTTCAACCCTCCTCTTTCCTGTTACTGATTTTCTGCGTCCAGCGCTATACGAAGCTGACCGGCTGGCTCATGAAGAAGCTGTCTCGAATGGTGGAGTGCGTATTATGTAATCAGCAGCATGCACAAACTGAGCAGTGCTATCGTTCTGAAGCTCATCATGTACTGGTACGGTGTGCCAGATCCACAAACCGGGTTAAACCTCGCTACATGTATCTGGCAATCGCGAAGACATGCTCTTACCGCAAGTTCACGACCACACCACATCCGAGCGATCAAACTCGCCGCTGTCTCGTACGAAATATACAATCTTGAACGATACCGTTTGTTAAAGGTCAAGGGAAAGCAAGGTATACAAGTAGAAGAGTTTAGCGTTGGTGTCGACGTTGGATGGTAGTAGTACTATCATTCCCTCCATTTGCGTTCGTGGCAGGATTGTATTCACACCTGCATCACCATCACAATAGACAACAAGAGAATAACCCGATTCTCCCATATTCTACACTCAAACGTTATGGCTTTCACTCGAGTTGGCCGAAGTGTCGATGGAATTCCGAAAGAGAGACCTTGAAGCGGATCCATACCCCGCGACGAGTGGTGAAATTGTATTCGCACTCTAGGGGTGTGGGCACCTAGCTCGGGTATCGGTTCCCGCTAGTCGCGACGGATGGGCATTCATGAACTTGCAAGGTTCCGCCTGCATCGCGAGGTGTTCATCGGAGAAAGCGCGCTGTGAACAAGGTATCCTACTCTCCTCCCTATCCGAAAGGTAAGAGAACTGGTCACACGGCGGATATCTGAGGCCGTCGGATGCCGAGGGACAACATACAAGTCGCGCATTTCGCCTCCGCGCTGGCGTGCTGGGAACGGGACTTGTGGCAGTACAAACCGGACTACGGAAACCCAGGGCGCCTGAGGGTAACACCCCGCTGACAGGGGAATGCAGCGATATCGGCTGCGAAGAATCGCTCTCTCGCTGAGGCGCTGGGTGCCCGTTATTAACCTTCGACCTGGGGAATGGTTCCCAGCGAAAATCAATAGCGTCGATGTCTGACACGAAACTGCTGTCCTCCGTAGCATTACAGGACAGGTCATCCTCTGTTGTGAAATTGAAGCACGGCTTGTAGCAATAGTACGCGGGCCCCGGGGTTGACTGGGCGTCTTGGCTTACGCCTCGTACTACATCCACCCTTCGGGTTCACACGGGACATCAATGACAATCTGGAAACATTAAGATGGTACCTTTTAATGGCAGTTGATCGTTCTGACTTGCAGGGGCGCGGACTAGGAGTAGCATGTAACAAGGCAGTTCGGGTGCAGCTGTGGTTGGATGCAGCACAGTCAGACACTGCATATGGAGACCTCGTAGACATTGGCAAGTAATCTTCGGACGTGCTCGTGCGTTGGAAGGATGGCGTCGATGTGTTGCCGATGGAGTGGTTTTCGCGGATCGGTGACAAAGTCGGGGAAAGGGTATTGCAATCGGCGACGGGAATCGATGTTTTGCCTACCGTCTCCGGATAACAAAAAGCAAATACTTGTTCTTCTTGCGATGAGCAGGATACCTTTTCAAATTGGCCATTCCCCACAGGAGCCTGTGTTACCTCCAAAGATGGGAGTAGAACTCGGAGTGGGTCATTTGGTTCTAAGACACAGAAAGTGGACGCCATCCAGTCCGGGAGGCGGCTGGTACAAGTTTCCGGGCGTACCTAGAAGGAGCCGTAATGGAGGCATAGGTTTATCGATGAGAAGTACGCATATAGCCGCACCACAGCTTCGGCAAACTGGTAACCGGTCTGCGCGTAGGTATACCAGTTGGATTCGTTCGCACCAACGCTCTGAGTTCTGTGCACAATATCCGAGGAATTTTTGCTGACTTGTCTCATTTGTTTGGGAGTAAAATTCTGAGCACGAGAGCCGCTGGAAGCGGAGGCGCAAGAACGCGCTCGGCGCCACGGTACACCTGTCGCTCGTCGACTGGAGGGTGTGGTGTTCATCGTAGCAACCATACGATCAAAGTGTGAGTTTAACCCAAGCTTGCGACGTTTAAAGGGGCGACTTTCCATGGTGGATGATAAGAGGGATGGCAGGTGCTGCCGAAAACGGATCGCTGACTTGATCCGTGCCACGTGGTGTCTGCCCCGTCCATATATGTCCCCTCCGGGCTTTCGGCTTCCACCTCGTGAAAAGCTCGCACAATGGCGACAGCGCGTATCTTGGCTTAGCGCTGCCGTGCGAGTTGCTCTGAACGCTGACGGTCTTCCAGGTGACTCGAAAATCTCAATTAATTCTTTACTTGTCCCTCTACCGCCATCCGGGGCCCGTGGTGCCTATGGGTTCTAAATCTTTCCTTCACAAGGAAGCGTCCACTACGCTCGGAAACACGGAATCTTCGCAGGCTGATGAACTTCCACTTTATTCATCGTATACTCGGCAAAGGCGAACCTCGCCTAGATGGAAGAAGTATCTCCTTCTCGCGTGCATCACCGTTTTCGCCTTTATACGCTTCGGGCATAGATTCCGGCACTCCACCGCACCATCAGTGGGGAATCCAGCGTATCTCATAATCGCCGAACATGGTGCAGTTGCGTCAGAGAATAAACGCTGTTCAGACGTTGGCGTCGAGGTGATGAAAGACGGAGGGAATGCTGTCGACGCTGCCATCGGTGCTGCATTTTGCATTGGCGTGGTTAACATGTTCTCGTGCGTTCCATCGTCGTGCATGCGACCTATCCCCTTTGATTTAGTCTATAGATCTGGAATCGGCGGCGGCGGGTTTATGACTGTTCGTATACCCCCACGTGCCCCTAACACATCCTCAGAGGTTTACGTGGTAGACTTTCGCGAGACTGCCCCGGCTCTCTCCAATACCACTATGTTTTCCGGGAATCCATTATCCGCCAAGTACGGCGGACTGTCAGTCGCTGTCCCAGGGGAAATCCGCGGCTTTGAAGAAGCTCACAGACGATGGGGTTCTCTGCCGTGGAACAGACTTATACAACCAAGTGTGGATCTTGCAAAGCAATGGACTGTGGATGCAGAATTAGCTAGACGTATTCAAGTCAGCACTCAGACTATGGCATACTGCTCTTGGCTAACGACGCTTTTTTAGACGTACTCGCGACTAATGTTAGAAAAGGACGACTGGAGAACTATATTTGCGCCCAACGGGAAGCCCCTAGTCGAGGGGCAGACCATTCGAAGAGTGAATTACGCTCGCACGTTGTCAATACTGGCCTCAGATGGCCCAGATGCGTTTTACAAGGTACGCATCAAGTACCGGCATGAAACGGCTGCGGTGATAGACTATTTTGCAGGGTCCTATAGCTGATGCATTAGTCCGAAAAATCCAAGAAACTGGAGGCATCATGACGCATGCAGATCTTGAAGACTATGCTGTCAAGGTCGAACGAGCCCTGCTGGGCACTTATCGAGACAAGAAAGTCTACACGTCGAAAGCTCCTACATCCGGACCAGTTTTGCTCCATATGCTTAATCTCATTGAACGGTTTGACCTCGCCAGAGAAGGTCGAACCGGATTGAATGTGCATCGCATAGTGGAGGCCCAAAAATGTGAGCAGTTTCTTATCGATCCTCCGGCTACTCACTCCATGTGGGGGTTGCAGTCGGTTTTGCAGCAAGGTATTAGAATTTTGTATTGAGTGTACTAGTACGTGACCTACGGGTTCACAGAACCAGGATAGGGGACCCAGCATTTGCGCTCAACAATTCAATCCTTGTCGCTGAAATGCCTACCAAAGAGTTCGCCGATCTCATAGCCGTTAATTTGACTGATGTAAGTCGCAGTTTGTAGGACGGTCCAGGTTGGTAACATGATTTGCAGGACCGCACTCATTCAGTGGAATATTACAACCCAGAGTTCGACATAGTGACTGACCATGGCACTGTAAGTTTAAATCTCCGTTGACAGCGGGTCCTATGAATGCTTGGATGTTTTCAGAGTCACACATCAGCCATAGACAACCAAGGTATGGCCGTTTCGCTCACGACTACGGTCAATCTGGTGTTTGGTTCTTTGGTGCTTGATCCAGAGACTGGTATCATTTTGAATGACGAGGTAAGCGTTGAACACCACAGTAGATTTTAAAAAAAGGTCAACAAAAGCAGATGGACGATTTCTCTACTCCTGGATTCCCTAACAAGTTTGGCTTGTGGCCATCGCCGTGTAAGTGGCCTGGGCGAATGAACATACACGTATCGCTGACAGCACCACTTTCCACAAGACAACTACCCAGAACCAGGAAAGAGGCCTCTTTCGTCCATTGCCCCCACTATCATGGAACATGCAGATGGGTCATTCTACCTTGCCGTCGGAGGATCTGGGGGATCCCGCATTTTCCCATCAATATTCCAGGTTGTTCTGAATCTTGACTGGGGTTTAGATGTCAGTGAAGCCATAGAATATGGTCGGGTACACGACCAGTTGCTTCCGGCTGAGGTGGAGGTAGATGACACCTTGCCAAACGACCTCGTTGGCCTTTTGAGGGATCGAGGACATAACGTCACCGGTAAGGCCACTCTTCGTGGAATTCAGAAGGGGGTTGCTTAATCATGGGGACAACTCAAGTGAAACCGATCAGCCGTGTTGCTGCCGTAGTTCAAGCAGTCCTCCAAGAAGACGGCGTGATTTTTGGTGCGTGATACCATCAAACTCTGACAGTTTGGCCCGTGTTGATGTTCCCAATAAACAACAGCGGCGAGCGACTCAAGGAAGAATGGTATCGCCGCCGGATACTAAGTATTTATCCATTGGGCGTGGCAGTCCACAAGCTCTACTTTCTGACCAATGTAAACTAGAAGCATCGGAAGCTTTTGTCGTGTATGTATGTACCATGGTTCTGGTATTATTCTTCCTCGTAGTGTATTGTATATATTCATTATTGCGGTAATCTCCTGCACGATACCTCGCAACAGTTTCGAAGGATGTTCTCAACATGTACGTGGTTCAAATCCAATCACAGTATACACATCTACTCTTCGAGAACGTGACACCAACTGCTGAAGCAAATAGTGGTAAACACGAGTGTGTATTCATTCATTACGCGGTGGTTGGACTCCGTAGTACTCTTCCATGGACCATGCAGATTGGGGTATCATATCTTCGTACGGAGGACTTCTCGGTTTAGCAAGCGTATCCGTTCTCGCGGGAGCTTTTAGTTCTCTTCCGGTGCGTACTCAACGTTTTGTACCATGGTGAGGGGACTACATATGTGTCGCAACACGTTCGCAGAGCACTGCCCGGCCAACTTCAAAACCAAAGAACCTCCTCGAACCTGACGACGAGGAGGAAGAAAATATTTCAGAGGCGCTATCCTCCGCTGACGCCTGGTTATTCCCTATCGTAAGTGCATTCCAGTTGGCCAGGGGTCAGCATCCCGACGACACGAACGTTTGACAGATCGGATCCGTGGTTTTGTTCGGCACGTATTTGCTGGTTCAGTATTTTGGCAAAGAATGGTTGAATAGGCTAATTGGTTGGTATCTTTCGTTCGTGGGAGCGGGGTGCGTTTGGAGGGTGAGTACTATGTGTGTCATGTTACCGACATTCTCATCGAATTTCCTCTACCTTCAGAGTCTCGTTTGCCTTGTAAGGTTAGTGGCTGGGAGGGATCGTTGGCAGCGGTTCGACCGAACTCGCGTTTTCATATTGAAGGGACCCTTAGGTTCGGGTAATGGCGTCGCTATCCTGTCGCTGGCTAATGTTACATGCAGAACTTTTCTCGATGTCTCTGAGAACCCCCTCGTTGGTATTATTGCCCGTATCTTCGATACCTTCCCTCCTTTTCGTTTGGTCTGAGACGAATCGCAAATCTATCATCCTGACAAATATCATCGCCCTTGCACTTGCCCATAATGCATTGTCCATTTTGCGACTGGACTCTTTCCAGACGGGTTGTGTCCTGCTTTCAGGCCTATTCTTATATGACGTTTATTGGGTGTTTGGTACTAAAGTGGTGAGAATTTGACTTAATGATCGAGTGTATCGGTCGAGGATGGTGGAGGTAACTGACTGTACTACTATCCGAGATGGTCGAAGTAGCGACGTCACTCGACGTGCCCATCAAGATTCTATGGCCTAAATCCCTCTCATTCACAACCGACAAGGGGGTCACGGTGCTCGGACTCGGTGATATCGTCATACCTGGAATGTTCGTCGCCTTAGCCCTTCGTTATGACTACTCTCGATCGAAGAAGGCGAAGTCATTCACCAAGCCTTACTTCTTCGTCACATTAATATCCTACACTCTGGGTCTGGTGACTACCATGACAGTCATGCACACTTTTAGTAGGGCCCAACCTGCTTTGCTATATCTCAGGTAGGTCGCTGCGGAGGAATGATTTTGCCTTGCTTTGTGAACGTTCTACTCCCATATCTCTAATCATGGTGGGATCGTGCTGACTTGGTTATTTGTTGGACATGTTTGCTTGTACGTCCCCGTATCTCTGGGCCATCGTCTTCAATCCGCACGACAACTTGCCGCGGACACCAGTCCAGCGTGCATCCTTGCTTTTCTAGTCACCGCCTTCCTTCGTGGTGAATTCCGAGACGCATGGGCCTGGTCGGATAACCCAGAACAGAGGCAAGGGGATCGTCCTCTCGCAGTAAAGGTGGACGGGCCCGAGGATGCGGCGCCTTCGGTCATGCAAACCAAGACTTCGGATGGTTCTATTCAATTGGAAAAGGCAGACACCAGCCAGCAGGTCGAACATGGGCAGGACAAGGTAGATTCGTTGAAAGCGGTCCACGAATCAGGGAGATCGAAATTGAAGAAGGGTAGCGGGGGCAGGAAAGATGCAAAGTAGATCTGCCCCGTGCGCGTCGGAGTGCATATCTTAGAAATTTAGGCTATGGAATCCAATATCCCTACCCTGCCAGCATGGTACAATAAGTCGGGGTGGTGAGCAGCGAATGTGGGGCCGCAAAGGAGGGACCCGGTGGTGCAGAAAGATGCTGTGTTGTGTGAATGAGGAGTGTGGTTCGTATCCGAAGAGGGACGACCCTGCTGCGGTGCTTCTCTGAAGGGGTGTTTTATTGACACGAGGCATATGAGCCAATGGATTGTTTGTACCTGACGTGGACGCTTGAAGTAATCAGCAGGGGAATACTCGTCAACAAACGAATATGAAGTACATATGGATACGTCGAACCAAGGAAATGGCGTTGGGCGGTAATTAACCGAACAACGACTCACGTACGGTATGTCGCCTTGCAAACTCGAAGCAATTCCACATAACAGTCGAGGGAGGGTGGGTCAGAGAGACCTGCGCAGTGGAAGTGACGTGCAAAAGGGTCGAGGCGCTGAGACGTCGCTCCCGTTCGGGTATGAGTGCAGCAAGTAAAAGAATGACATGCGTCCGTCTGTTACACATACTGTATATATGATCGATCGAGCGACAGATGAATCGATGACATTTGATGTGTGGCACACGTTTGACCCCTTCAGGCTCTTTCATTACACGCTCGCCGTGTGACGCTGAATTTAGGAAGTTGAGCACTCGCATATTATTATAGATGTGTGAGTGGGAACCTGACCTTGAAGGAGGAAGGGGCCGCTGACAGGTGTCAATTATCGCTACGTTAGCATGCGCTGGGCGCTCCCTGAACGGACACTGATATGCTACAAAGCGGTTTGAGACTAGTATTATGTCAGTTGGCGAGAGGGGGAGACTTGGGAGTCACAAGTCCGAGCGACCAGCTCACGACGTAGCCATACTGTGTGTATTTCTTCCAATCAGCAGCCGATTCATGTCGTGTTCTCGATCTTCTGATGGCCAGTACAGCCCGAAGAAGAGTGGAGAGAGAGAGAGAGCTTTGCAAAAGGGGGACACATTTGAAATAAGAGCATATTGAATTCGTCGCTTTTGCCAAACATGCCACTAATGGCTAGCTCGCACGGACGTACATCTACCTACCTAATGGATGCAGCGTGTCCATCGAGGTGGGATTTCGATATCGTAGATCTTATCTGCCTTGATTAAACTCAAGCTCCCCACTAGGATGAGAAAGCCTAGCGTAGGCCCTAAAGTTGGTGGCGGGTGATGATTGTAGGCGCGCACACGGTGTGCCAGAGAGAACGAAGAGGCCGAGCCAGCTTTTCGGACACTGCTACCGTGTAAACCCTGGAGTGGGTTTTGCGGCCACGGAAATGTCAGGGAAGCGAGCAAGCTTAGTAAGGGCGGGGATGACAGAGTGAGAGAACGCGAACCTGGCTAGTTTCGTATGGAGGGCAAGACAAGTCCGACTATTTTCGGCGGATGGCACAGGGAAACAGGAGGAAACTGCGGGAGATCAAAATGAGGAGAAATCTGATGGGAGGGCTCAACGAAGCGTGGGTATCTGGGGAGTGATAGCACCTGGATTCACCCTCTTATAGATCGGCCTCGTGTATGGATTACTTACTTTACAGACAATTGGAACCACGAAGAGAGAGATGTCATCGGAATCACCTCAAGTCCGCATGATGGCAGAAGGGTTTGATGAGCAAGTGGCTTGGCGGAGCGGGAATTGCCGACGCGGAAGACTAGAGAGTGCAAAGCAACACTACGGACAAGTCAGTCGGACCCAACGCGAGTTAGTAGCCAGCGATGCAGCAGGCAGGAAGAGACGACGACAGAGAAGAGCGAGTGAGGACCTCGGACACTGCCATCAACCATGTGAATGACGGGGTGCAGGAGGGAGAGGGGGATGAGTGATTATTGGTGTGTCCGGGGTCTTGCTCGGTCCGTCAACTCCAAGGTGCCCTGGTCTCTCTTTTCCTTTTCGTTTTTCGTCTTTTCCTCCTCTTTTCGCTGCCAGTCTCGTCTCATCGTCAGTGAGTGTCACGCTGCTGCAGGCTTAAAACGGGTGTCGTCGTCGGAACTCGATCTTACATAATCTCTATGCTAGCCTCGACACTTTGCAGCACGTTAGATTAAACGCCAGCCTGGGTCTGTTGTGACACCCTCGTTACGTCCCTACTACCAAGTTGTATGTGTGTCTGTCCTCGTCGTCTGCCTCGTACACTCCTGCTCAACCACACTGATCGCAGCATTGTAAATGGGCCTCTTGTCTGCTACAGCGTCCTCGTTTCTCCAGGACCCCCTCGTTCCCCGTACCCGTCCACCAGGGGAACGCCCATCCATCGACACCTCGTTCCAACAACCTTCGTATTCATCTGAACCGAGCCCACACTCTTCCCTTTCGCCGTCTATCCAGTCCTCCCCAAATTGGCACAACCTCTCCCCTGCACATCACAACCCTTCCTTTACTACCCAGATGCTCCACCACGCTCTTCCCCACCATCTCACTTCCGATACTTCTGATCACCCCTCCCCTATGCAATCCGTTCCCAACGCTGACTGGCGCAACATCTTTCAAGGTCCTCTGAATGCAGCTGCCTTTGCTAATCTTGTTTCACAGGGTGTCATTCCCGTCCCCAACGGCTCAAACAACAATCAGGACACCCAGCGTCATCTGCTTAACCAATCAAGGTCCCAGCACATGAAAACGCAACAAGGCGATCAACACAGTGACCAGCCCCATCCGGCCTGGTCAAACGGCACCGTGCCATTTCCGCCAAGGTCACAACATCTTCCCAGACCCCCGATCTCGAGAACCCAAGCTCCCGCTCTGGGGCCCTTGATCGACAATTCGACCTCATCACCTAATGACGTCTTGGTATTACCCGCCCAGCATCAATACGGTCGCCTTTCTAGACCACACAAGATCGCTGACGGCCGGCGTGCCATGGTGAGTCTCTTATTCTGAGCGGACTCCAGCTCTCCCCGTAATCGCGTCTCCATCAGACATCGGATACTGGTTTGACCAATGTCAGCCAGAACCGAAGCACGAATGGGGTTGCGCCCGACATACACCCCGACCTCCTATCAGTCTCATCTCTCGCCTACGCCGGGTGCAACGTACCCATAGAACGCTCGAATGTTGGCATTCCGCCATCGTTGTGGATGTCTCCCCAATCCACTACACCTTCGTCACCTTGGTCCTACTCTCCTCTCACTCAACTGGCTGTACCTCACAACGGAATCGCTCCCCAGGATTCGTCGCCGCACTCTGTTCAGAAGCCCCTGTCACCGTCCGACAACCGCTTGCTTGCTTTGGACTCTAAACAACCCATCTTTAGTGACATATTTTCCGATGATCTGTTCACGCCGATGACAAAGGATGCCGGTCCCAGTTCTTATGCATCCCCCAGATTGTCGGGATCTCCCGATCTTCAATTGACCCCTCTAGAACATTCAGAGGCAAAACCAGAGGAGCTTGCCAGGCAAGATCCCTTGGCTACCCAGGTCTGGAAAATGTATACTAGGACAAAGGCACATCTGCCTCATGCTCAACGGATGGAAAATATCACCTGGCGGATGATGGCTTTGGAACTTAGGAAAAAGAAAGACGAGGAAGAAGAGGGAAATCAGGTTGATGTGCCAGAGAAGAGGGTTAGGATAAAAGACGAGGACACTACTCCCTCCGCTTCCACTTCCATGGCTGAACCGTCTCCTTCCGGTGGGGAGGAGAGAGGTCGGTCTATCGCCAAAGGTAAAGGGAAGGTGCGGGTTGTCGGGTTCGATGGCACTAACCAGGACGGCACGGAGGACGAGGAGTAAGTTCTTTCACTCCTATCTTCTTTTTGCCTTGGTGAAGCGGCTTATTCTCAGTGTTGTTCCAATGGACTGGCGAGCTGTGAGTAGATCTCGGTCACGGATCTCCATGGATTGGAGACCCCAAAGCCGATCTCGTTCGCGGCCAGGATATGACCAGGGGGTGATGTCTATCCAGTTCGATGGGCAGTTCCCATTCCCTCCGATTGGGCAGGGAACCTCTGCCAATTCACATGAAACCCAACAAGGATATGTCCGGCGCGTTTCTGGTGACACGAAGGTCCTCGCAGGTTCTCCAAGTATACCCATTCCGAGTACTTCCGCACTACCTGCGCATCGGCAGCCCTCGTCGTCGTTGCATTCCGCATTATCAGCCGTGCACGAAGGTGTCGCTGAGTATGTATCCGTGCCATATGGCAGTCCCTCCCGTCAGAATGCCCCTGTTCATCAAATCAGTCATTCACTTTCCGCTCTCAATACGCCCGCTTTTCAACCTTCTTCTCTTCCTCCTTTCGGTCTCCACGGTCTTTCCAAGCTCCCGGTAGAGGAGCAATCAACGAAGCCTCGTGTGTTCCCGAAACACGTGCGCAAGACCAGCTTTGATCACACGGTGGAAAAGGAGGGAATCTTCGCTGGGCCGAGTGGTAGGCATCAGGTGAATGGCAAACCCTTGTCGCCAGACAGCCTCTTGGGACAGAAGCGGCCGGCCGAGACTGTTCATGCTGAGAGTTTGTTGCGTGCTGACCCTTCGAATGTCGATGGCACTAATCCGCGGCTACCACATCCCCGGGACGCGGATCAATACGTCAACAGTGGTTCTTTTCCGTCTGCGACCTTCAATTTCAGCTGTCCTCAGTTCGAAGGGATGTTCGACCTGTCAGTGCATGGGAATTCTGTGGCGCATAACGAGTTCTCGCATATGCTGCATGCATCAGACGCCCGGCGATCGTCTGACCTGACCTTCCCTGATTCTGCATCGCATTCGCTCGGAGGACCTACATATACACCTTCAGTGGGTTCACCTCATGGCGTCAACGAGGGACTCTCTACTGCGGCTGCAGTTGCCAGCGCTGCCATGACGGACGGTTACGCCCAACCGAATTCGGCTAATTTCCTAAGTGACGAAGGCAGTCTTGAGTACCATATCCTTGGCCTTCCCTTTACGTCTCTGGATCCCAGCGTGGGTCTTACTCAGGGACCTTACACACACGTTGATCCTACGCAGATTCTGCCTGTGGACCACTCTGGCGAAACGATTTTACAGAGTTACCACGCAAGTCCATCTAGCGATTGGGGGAACGGTGTAGCCACTTCATCCACTGAATCCCCCGAACCCTACGTCACATCCACCGCCTCGTCACCACCGTCAGTCGACGGTGCCAATTCCCGCTCGCAGAACCGTAAGATTGCATCGATGAAGCGAGTAACGCAGGATATACAGCGGAAGAAACCGGTGCCTGGCACGACTGTCAACGTTGTTGCAGATTCTCGATCGTCCACAAGCACCCCTGATCCGACAACAGAAGGCAGTAGTAGCAGTACCGTGAAGGGGAGCAGTGAAGACGGAGAACAAGCGCCTACTTCCTGCACGAATTGTCAAACGACTAACACACCTCTCTGGAGACGAGATCCAGAGGGACAACCTCTATGTAAGTTAACGCTCCTCCATAGTACGTTTTCTGGCGCTGAACTGGGCGTTGTACAGGTAATGCGTGTGGATTATTCTATGTAAGTGGTTGTAGCGTGGTCGGGCACTCGTGGGGTAATACTGAAGATATGTTTAGAAATTGCACGGTGTCGTTCGGCCGTTATCGTTGAAGACAGACGTAATAAAGAAAAGGTTTATACTTTTAAACATCTGTTTTCGCTGCCGTCAGTATCTCACCGTCTCCTTGTTGCAGGAACCGTGCTTCTGGAGCGCCCAATGGCAATGCTCGCAAAGGAAATGCGGGCTTACCGAAACTCGCTGCTTCGACACGTCCGCGCGCTTCTACCACAAGTACGCTCCCGAGCGGTCTATCGGCTGCGCGAGTGGCGCCCATTAGTGGTAATCGGCCGGGACTGGGTCCAACGCCAGTTGGAACCTTGGCACTGAAGAGACAGCGGCGGACGTCGACAGGTCTTCCGGGGTCAACGTCTACCCCACTTGCTCGCAGAGGGCCTGAACCGAACGTCCAGACGTGATGTATTCTGCGCCTCACCATTGGTGACAAGTCTGTTGCACTTATTCGCCCCCATGGGGCTCATGTATACTTTCTCGCTTGGCTGAGATCGTACGATGACGCGACTGTATAGATTATTTCATTTGTGATCTCATTTTGAGCCGGTTTGTTAGCTCGCATTATGTGTATGATTGCTGCCTTGTTGCAGGCACCGCTACATTCTCCGTAGTAGTCTAATGTTATTCTCACTTGACCCAGAAAAAAGAAAGAAAGGTTGTGAAAAAGAACAGCTCCCGTTTCGTTTTTGTTTTTCTTTATTTTTATTTTTTTGGGTGGGGGCTGTTGGGACACGAACGACCCTGAAGCTGAAGCACTTTGGCCTGGAATTCTCGACGAGACGCCTGCAACACCCAAGGCCGGTGCCAGTCACGGACGATCGTCCTCACCGCACACGTCAACTCGACGACCGTCAAACTGGCTTCGTTCTTTAGGAGTGTCGCAGGATCCAATACTCCGCGTCCTCCATCCTCGTTCCCCGGTCTTCAGCCTGTGGCTTCGAAAGACTTCCAAGTTAGCCGTCGCGTATCTCGAACGGACATTGATTTCGAGCGGGCGTTGCTCACGGGCGGAACCGTGACGCTTAAGGAGGGTCTGGATGTAAAGTGCTTGGGCGTGGAGGACAGCCCAGCAGCTTCTTCGAACCCCATTGATCAACTTGGGCACGAGTCTGCCTCGCCAACCCCTCAGAAGGAGATGCACACTCCTCGCCTTCCTCCAGCGCCTGCGACACCTGTCGTCGTGCCTCCGACTCCTTCTCCTACCGCTGGCGCCACCGCTTCCGTCGGTACACAAAAATCACCTTCATCCTCCTCATCTAACGAAGTCTTCTATGACGCTGAAGACACCGATATGCAGCAATCTAAACGACGATCCATCTATCGTTCTCCTGGCACATCGAGCAGCCCAGACCTCGCTACCCTCATGCGAAAAGCGAAAGAGCGGGGCGGCGTAGTCCCAGCTAACCTCGTACAGGGCCAGAAGGAGAAGCCGTCCGAACCCCCTCCCCCATTACCTAGTATGCCGTCTTCATCCTCATCTACTGCCGCCGTTTCTCCTTCTACACTTCGTCCTCCAACGCGTCCAAGGTCGTCCACCTCGTCGGCCGCAAATACCCATGCACCTCCAAAACTATCCATTACACCGGCGCCATACAGGGCTGGTGCAAAGTCTGCGAAGGATCCCATAAGCCCCAGTGGCTCGGACTGGGTAATAGCAAGCCCTCGCTCGAGGACCTCTTCAAAGGCAGACTCTGACAAGGTCGGTGCCACCTTTTCTTCTCTACCACTTCCTCATGCAAACGTTCTGCATGTGCCAGGTATCAAAAAACTCCGTCAGGGCCAAAACGAGTGCGTTTTTGGGTAGGATGTTGGGGCAGTCCACGACTCGCGAGCGTTCTGTACGTCAACAATCTCGTGTGTATCCTGCGTTCGCTCTGATCACATTCGAATACGTTTAGCGCACCGACGCCTCGACTTCCGGGTCTTCTCATAGACGATCCAACCTTGCCGGTGCCTTCAGTCCTCCTGTGCCACCCTTACCGAGTGTTGCCAAACGCCCGCTCACTGCAACTTCTGTGGACATCTTTACGAGTCCTCCAACCAACTCGCGTAGCCAAAAGCCTCTGCCACCTATCCGCGTGGCCCCAATAGACCGTGCGAGCAACGAATCTGAGGCAAGCTCCCTGGTTGTGATAGACCCTGTTTCCCGTATGAAAGTCCGCACTCCCTCTCCTGAAGAACGTCCTGTCAGCCGTTCGGGAGCCGATAAAATTATGGGCCATGTAAAGCGCCGAAGCATGAGTGTTAGTGATGTTGACCTACAAAAATCATCGCCTCCGCCGGCATTGCCGCCAAAAAGTTATGATACAAATACCAACGATCCAGCTTGGGACTCCAATTCCTCTCTCAACGGTATTCTTAGCGATTTCAAAGGTGTTCTTTCGAAACTGGATCCAGGCCCTGCGTCCTCGCTTGACCTCCGGGACCCCTGTACCCCGGCACGAAAGACTACTGTTATCCGCCCCAGCTCCTCAGGCGCCTACGCCCAGAACGTAACTCAGAGAGATATGAAATCACCAGTGGTACCGTCTGTCCCACCGTCAACCCCACTCGTTTCCGTGCCAACGGATTCTTCCGCAGACGTTGGCTCGAATGGTCGGACAAATAAGGAACGGATGGTGGTACCCCCCCGCTCCTCTTCGCTCTATACTCCTACTCGTGCACAGCCGGGGTCAGACGCTGGTACCGTCCCTGTAGGATCACCTCGGGTTACATTTCTACGGCACGGTCCGAGTCCCCTGAAAGCCAAAGGTTTCGGTAACCAGATGCAATCCTCGTATCGTGACATGTCCCGGCTACGCGTGCATCACCGCTCAAGCGCGTCAAGTTCTGAACCCTCCCTCCTTCCAACTGGTGAGGATGTTCGTTCTCGTAAGTTCTAGCGAATACTTGGGACGGAACGTGAGCTGATGGTGATTTTTCGATTTCGTAGCATCTTCACACCAAGACCTCACCATGAACTGACCTTATCATTAATCGATACGCATCGAATCCCGCTTTCTCCAAAAAAGAAGACGAGAACTCAGATCCAGAGGAACGAGGGAAGGAGCTCGCTGCGAGATGCTATCGAGAAGACGAGGAGTTTTTGGCCAAGGATAAGATTGCTGAATGGTTGGGCGGCAAGTGAGTATATCAGTATTCGCCCCTTGCGAGTCGCACCTGATTCTGTGATACAGTGGTCGAATCAACAAGATTGCATTACACTATTACATGGATTACTACGACTTTACGGGTCTCAGGCTGGATTCTGCCTTCAGGTATGTGTAAGCCCCGCGGACAGAAACATAGCTGAACATAACCCTGAAGGCGGTTGTGCGGTAAGTTGTATTTGAAAGGCGAGACCCAGCAGGTGGATCGTATTCTGGAGGAGTTCAGCAGGCGCTTCTGGGATTGCAATCCTAATCGCCTGTATGGCAGTGCCAGTACGTCATTGAGCATCCGTGGTCGGTCATAGCTCTTGATAACCGCGCCAGGTGTCGTCCACGCGATCACGTATTCATTATTATTGCTGAACACTGATCTTCATGTTGCGGACATCCCCAATCGCATGTCCCGGAGCCAATTCCTGCGCAACACGATGGCAACGATCCTTCAATCGAACCGACATGGTTCGAGTATTGAACTTGATCCCGAAGATGATAGCAGTAGTCCAGTTGGTTCGGAAGGAACCGAGACGCAGTCACTAACACGCTCGAAACGGAGCGGAAGTAACGCGAGTTGGAACAGTGTCTCTAAGGATACTTTTGCTTCGACAGGAGCAACATCTTCCACGCTTTCTGCAACTCAACACTCGCAAAACAACAGCGCGATGTCTTCCCAGCATCCCTCCGTAAATGAGCCAAAGTCACCGAATGCTCACGCCATTTTTGACCGTAGCTGGGAGACAGAGATGGAGAGCTTGCTGAAGGTTGGTCGGCCCTTATGTCCCACCTTGAATGTGCGCTAATTGGTCGCTGAGAAGGACATGTACAGTGCTATCAAGAGCCATCAGATATTGCTACCCCTTGGTAGTACTTACGCACCTCGTTCTTCCATGACTTCATTGAGTCCGGGTACAGCTCACACACTGTTGAGGCGAAATCGAAGTTTCCGTGGCCCACCGGATCGGATAACAGCTTTGAAACGTGGAAGCATCCGAGGGATACAATCCATCATCGGTGCACCCTACAGTCCATACAGCAGTAACAGTAGTATCGATGGCAGGGTCAGTCCGTCACCGAGCTTCGCGACGTCCACGCATGAGGTAATAAGCATATTCGTCGGTGGTCGAGAGGGTTCTAACTTGGATCACAGGGTGTGAGCTCTGTGGCCGCCTTCCTCGCTCCAGCTCTTGGCTTTGCTTCGAATCTGTCCCACACTATCATTCGAGAAGCGCAAGAGGATGAGGATCGTAGCTTCACTAGCGTCGTGTCTGACTCGACAAACATCAGCATAACCGACGAAGAGCTTGCTTTGCTAGGTGCGCCCTGGGCGAAAGAGGGCATGCTTTGTCGCAAGCAGTACTGGGAGTCTGCTGGGAAGCGGGCGAAGTCCAAAGGCTGGATGGACGTTTTCACTGTCATACAAAGGGGCGAACTGAACATGTTCGTTTTTGGAGCTCACGCAGGCGCTTCTACCACTGTCGTTGGTGGTGGAAACTGGCTTGTAGGTGCCCACTTCTTTTCTACATCACTCAATTTTCACTGACGTTGGCTTCAAGGAAAATGCGCAGTCTGTGGGGACGGTGCATCTCGCACATTCACTAGCACATGTGCTACCATCTCCAGGGTACAGCAAACAACGTCCACACTGTATGGTGTTGACCCTTGCGAATGGTGGTGTCTACTTCTTTCAAGCAGGCACCGAGGAACTAGTGAACGAATGGGTCTCCACCTGCAACTACTGGGCAGCAAGGACTAGCAAGGAACCGCTGGCTGGCGGTGTCTCCAATATGGAATATGGCTGGAGTCGCGTATCCGATTCATTACACCCGCGTTCCGTCTCAGAAAACGACCCACCACACGACCTCGATCGTGCCGATACACTCAGTGTGCGCAGCAGTCGCAGCAACCGGAGCAAGTTCGGTTGGAATGGGATACAGACAGCACGCGCTCCGCATTCCCCGTGGTCGGACAGGACATACATCAATGACTGGAAGCCCCCTATACCACCATCCATATCTAGCATCAACGATGAAGAGACTCAGCTGGAGGCCCTTCAAAAATATGTTGGAACGTTGAAGAAAGATCTGAAGCATCATAATGAGTTACGTGAACCTATGGCTGCCTTGGTATGTGGTTCTCTTCGATTGGTTGTGGGTGTGATCCTTTAATTTTCGTTTCAGTATCCACCACGGTCGGCGAATAGCGTAAAGGCGCAAAGTAACTGGGAAAAGAAGTCCCAATACTTGTTGACTGAGATTGTTAAATATGAGTCATACATCGAGTCCCTGAAGGACGCCATGACTCTTCGGTTGAGCAAAAGAGGGGAGAAGGCGCTGGAGCGGGCACTTGTACACGCGTCCCCTGATAATCACACAACAGATCCTTCCGCTGGCCAACGGGAGGACTCTACTGACTCGGACGACGATACGGCGCTCGAGACTGATGAACGACTAATCAACCCTATACCCGGTTCTTCCCCTCGGTTCCATCATCGGATACAGACTGCTGAAAGTGGGCAGTAGATACCCCTACTCTATCTAATGCTGCTTATATTGGCTAGAAATGTACATTAGAATTTAGGATATTTATCCATGATATTTTCTGGCTTGTTCTACATATCTGAGTCTATAATATAGGGAATTGTGCTATACGATCTCCGCTGTGGTCTCGCTCTCGCTTGGGGCGGCTGTGTCCTGAGGTGGCGGCTTAGTCTCTGACTCTGCGCTCACAGTCAGCTCATCCTCAGGCAGCTGCCGAGGAGGGTACTTCTGCATGGCCTTCTCGACGGCCCCCTCTTCATTCATCATTGGAGTGCTACTTTTGAACAGCTCAGTGAGGGAGCTGATGGTCGAGACGGCCATGTCTAACACGGTTTCAATTCGCTTTCTCAGTGTCTCGCTGGTGCATGTCACAACCTGCCATCATATAACAACTCGCGTTAGAACGCGCGGCGACAAGGCAAAGTCAGGCGTACCAAAGTTACCAAATTAATGTGGGCGTCAGCCTCGTCCACACGAAGAATCAACGCAGGATCACGATTCGCGTCTTCGTCTTGTTCGTGATCGTGTTGTTCCTCGCCACTTGCATCCGGCATATGCAGTTCCACTTCGCCGAAGTGGTTCTCGAGGAATTCAGCAAGAATTTGTATTCGCGTATACGACGACTCGTTTTTGGAGTCTGCGTGGGGATGTGCGTGTGCACAAGATTGCGACGTCACTGCATTAAAGTTAGGGACCGGCGGAAAACGTCGATCGGTGTCGAAGGTAAATGTTGCTCACGCTTAACGGAAGCTGGGCTCGTGTCGATGCCGGTAATGAGCGTTAATGTCGAGTCAGCAATCATGTCATTGCTAGCACTTGCATCCCACTCAAGTGTCAACTCGTGTTCCGCAGTATGTTTCAGATCCACGACACCCATCACCTGTGAAGACACGGAGCATTAGCCCAGGTATCGGGTAGAATTCTCGACAGTGGAATGGACCTTACCCGAAGTGTTCGCACACCATCTTTATCGAACCCATCTTCTACTTTTCCGAACATACCTTCCAAATGCCACCTCACTAGGTCCCAGCCCACTCCCAGAGCGACCCTTTGTCGCTGTGTGACTATGCATGTTGAAAGCCCTGCGAAGTCGCGGAGATCCCTGGGGTCCAGCAGCGTGTAAGAGTAGTCTTTCGAAACGAGCAATCCGGAGATTATGTCATTTTCTTGAGGTGGCTTACTTGCCAAAGTGCCGATTGCCTGTAGAGAGCCCTCTTCGACACGGTCAATAATAGCAAACTGACAAGAACAACATACTTTGGCAACCCGCTCGCCGCGGAAAGACAACTCCAGTTCTTCGAGATTACGGGGCGTGTGGATCTTGACGTCCTCATCTCGATCTTTGAACCGCGCTGCCATGGCGGCGCGTAGACGACCCATGGCTGTTGCTTCTCCATGAACGAGAACCTGTCATTCTGACCTCAAAGGCTGATTCTTCTGAGGAATGACGCGCTACATACGACATGTTGAGCCTTGACTTGTTCGATGAACTCCGAATTTTGTGAATAATCAACGTGTGCGCTGAAAGAGATATAATCAACCTGAAAGTTTCCGCAATATAGTATGTCCCTTCAGCGATACGATCTCTTCAGGTTCGTTCATAATGTCCTAAACGAGGCCGGATGTCATAAGCACATCACTCGAACGACATGGCGACCAAGAGATTCCGAAGTGCATTGCGAATAGGGTACAAGGGTGACGTATGACGACTGCACGGAATGGAAAAGAAACACTCTCCAACCCAAATGCCACTCACCCGAGCTAAAGTACCCTCAATAGAGTAACCTGTAATGATGAGACCGTTCCGTGGGTCCGGTGCCCACAGCTCAAGTAGCTCACGGCTGGGTCCTGTCTGCAGAAAACCTGGGCTTGCCAGTACTACGCATGGCGGACCTTCTGCGATTTTTCGCTCCCAACCCCGGGGTTGCGGGAGGTTTGATATGTGCCTGCAGCGGGGGAGGAAGGGGAAAGAAATAAGCATGCACTTCTTGAAGGACGCGCAAGCAACGTACTTAAATACAAAGGGGTTGTCACGCTTTGCAAAGCGCGAGCGAATATTTGCATTCATGGTGTGAATGTAGGTCTGATACACTGCCATGCACTTCCTTGCGAGGTTCGACGCGTAGTAAATCGGAACATTGTGCAAATCCGGATGCTTCTTCCAATACTCGTCCAGAATGAGAAGTAACTCCTGAGCCCTACCAAGTGCAAATGCCGGCAGGAGAACGTGACCCCCGCGTCGTATGATCGAGTGGACGAGACTCGTGAAGCGCAGCTCCTTCTCCTCCCTTCCTTCCAAGGTCTGTACGCCATAAGTACTCTCAACGATGAGGACGTCGGGTCGAACGGGTGGAACCTCAGCCTTGACAAGGTGGCGGTCCTCTTCACGTGAATAATCACCAGTGTATAGGATTTTAAGTCCGGCAATGTCAATGAGATACATACAAGCTCCGAGGACATGCCCTGCATGATATGGAGTGAACGATACTCCCGGACACGGCAGGATGAGTTGATGCGCCGAGACTGGAATTATAGAAGAGAGTGACATGGACATCTCGAGCGGAGTGAAGAGGGCATCGGACGACGAAGAGCTGCATGAGACACGTTGGCGTACGGAACGCCTCAGATGTGCACAAGGCGAATGCGTATATCTCACCTCATGCGGACGAAATCCTGCATCATGAATTTATGGACGGCTTTCGTGGGATGTGTCATATACACCTTGCCCTTTCCGTCTCTGAAATTGGTCTAATAGAAAAAAAAAAAAAGAAATGACAGAAACACGTCCGAGTTAACTTCACCAGTGGAGTAGGCGAAGAAACCGCAGGTCCCCTACCTTCTCCATAATGTAGGTCAGAGCTGCAGCATGATCCAAGTGGAAGCTGGGGGCAGCACGTCACTCTCGAGTTTACGGGTGGAGATACCTTTGACGAGGGAGTTATAAGATCGAAAGACGCACTGGGTGATGAGAATCGCGTCGACGGTGCTCCAGTCGAGTTCGTCAATGAAAGGCAGCGACGCCATCCCACTGTAAGCAGGATGGACACCGGCGTCACAGACTATGGTCTTTCCGCGGTATCGTAAGACACAGCACGACCTTCCGACCTCTTGACCGGCACCAAGGAGCGTAATGCTGAGTGTCGGGGAGTCGGCCATCGTACAAGAGGCGCAGACGTTTTGTCTGTGGTGTGTGCAGTGACTGGCGGGGAGGACAGCGTATTACTTAAGCAGTATTTTCTACCTCGCGGACGGTCATGACGGACACCGGTCGACAGTCTCGCAAAAAGAACGGACGCAGGGGAGAAAAATCAAAGATTGTAATAGAACAAGCAGCGAAAAAAAGGCAGAAGAAGTGGAACAAGCAACGCCTACAAAGCACCTGCGAGGCCTTCGATCGCAACCTCAGCATCCTATATGACTCTGTCCGTACTATCGTTTCTCGTTTCTCAAGCATGATACTAAGACCCACTCTGTACATACAGGTCGTAGGGGAACAGTCCATACCTCTGCCGGAGACGACGGAAAGCAATATCACTTCCGTAGTGGAAAGGATACGACGATTAGGTTCATCCTAGCTGGCGTTCGACAACGTCAAGGTATCCATTCGATCCCTACTCACAGGCTCGACATAGCGATGTCATGCGAATACAAGTAAACTCGGAACCGGGTCACACGTGAGTACAGTAAAGCGAGAGAGAAAGGAAAAAAAAAAAGCACCCAAGCACAAGTTGAATAAAAAGTGTCCCAGTAATACAAATGTGAGAAGATCGACACTCAAGTCTCCGACCAACCCGTGGTCAGAAATCCCTCCCCGCTACACCGTGGTGGTAGACGTCGTCACATGTCGTCGTAGTGTGCCTTGGGCGAACTTATCGACAACTTGCCCTGCAACTTGCGTTGCCTCAGGTTTCGCACTTCGGTGTTGATGAGGTCGCGCAGCCGTTCTAAATCCAAACTTCGTTCTGCGCGAGATCCCATCAGCACGTTTCGCCAGATCCCAGCGGCGGCTACCGAGTTGTCGATGTTCAGTTGCATGGGGCGATGTAGCCGAACCATCTTTTGCATCAAGTGATCCGGGTTTGCATAGATTGCTCCCGGCCAAGCAAGTCTGATCGCGAACCACCAACCCAGTGGCTGTCATATATCGCAGTGGTCAGCACGAGATACCCCCCGTAGTAACACACACTTACCCGTCCGTCTGGAAGAGTCCGTTCAGGGTAGGAATCATATGTTGTCAACGCACCATCAGGAAGCGAGAATCTAGGAAACGTCGTCAATTTGAGTCTCTCGCACGACATCAAGACATACCTATGCACCACCCAGTGATTCGCATCTGAACGGTGCTTGGCCAGGACAACGATTAAGCGCGGCGCATTTTCAAAGCCAAACGGGATCCAAAGGTCCTTCAGCATCGCAGATGCGTCCCCATGCCGTCCGTTGAAAACAGCGGTACTGATGGCGTCGGCCACATTGGGGGGTACGAACAACCTGTCCACCTTGCCACCCGGAAAGTCAGTCATACGGCTCCTCACGTAGCGCTTGAATGTCTGGGTCGACCAAATGCTCAGGGCGACCTCGTCGACCTGGTGTCCACGAGTGGTGCTGCCAAGTGCTGCGTCGAATTCGCTCATGGGCCAGATGATTGCCCAGCTGAGGAGACGTTGATGTACGCGTTGCCAGGGGGGAGGTGAGAGGTCTTGGAAACCGTCCCCTGCGGGGTTCCAGGCTTGAGAGTTACCCCCTCGACTATTTTCCTGAGGAAGGGGAGGCAAGGGTGGCGAGATTGGGCGACGGTCCGTGTAGTTACCCCCGTCTGGAATTTCAGGAAGACCAGATTCTCTGAACATGCCATGACTTTCCTCATACTCTTCCAAGTCATCTCTGGCCACTTCCCACGTTTTGTGCGTGACTCCAGATTGGCTGCCGCCCGGCTTGACCCGTAGTTTATATAGTTCTTCCTCCAGGAACTGCTGGCCAGGGGAATCATCACGGTCAGCGGTCATGAACTCACTGACACCCCGCGCCCCTGTGAGGGTCGTCGCCGCGAATCGCTGGGTAACCTCCTCGGTATCGCCATATTCATCGTCTGTAACAGAGTTGAAAAAACGGATGGCGCGATACCGAAAGGACGTCCGTACCTATGAGTTCCGTGCCGTTCCGATACATCGACTCCGCCATGGTCCCAGTGACCTGTGTGTTGATATTCACTGTTTGGGTCCGCGGGGTCTGCCCATACTGATCGACGCCCTCGGTGTATTCAGTACCCTCATCTCTTACTTGCTGGCGGGAATCTGCGGACTCTGCATACGACTCTGAACTGCGAGGAGGCACCGACGCGCTGAGCGACTGAGGACTCAAGACATCGAGCCGTTCTTGAACTCGGATCATACCGTTGATAAGCTCTTTGGCCCATTCGGGAGGTTCTTGCTACAGCGGTCGGTCAGCCAGCGAACGACGAGAGATCACTTTGATGAGCGTACTGAATACGGAGGCTCGTAGTCGGCATCGAGATGGACGTTTGGGTCATGATCGTGGAATGATTTGCGGTACTGTTTAATAGACTGCGTGCCGATCGTCAAAATGGTGTCTGCGGGTTATGATGTGGGTTAGCGCACCTCGTGGTCATATTTCATACCGAGTTTCTTGACTCTCTGCCGAACGGCTTTCCGAAGGGCTTTCTTCACTATTTCATGGGTATGGGGGTCGTCCATTTGGTGAAGAAGAATGCAAAGATCCATGTCGTGGAAGTGGGAATTGACAATCTCGGTCTCGAGTGTGCTCGGCGCATAGGACGTCCGATTTGCTGCACCGCTAGCTGCGAGAGTTTGAGCGACGATGTGTTGCTCTTCAGCGTCAAGAGAGAAAGTAGGTGAATGGGGTCGGGAAGGTGTGGGAGTTGCTCCGCCCTCCTCCTCGACATGAGAGCGGGGTGAATGAGAGTTGTCAGGCTGTTGAGACCGATGTGACCTGTGTGACTTGTGCGACACGTGGGATAGTTTACTTCCCCCACCGTTCATTTGTGAAGCTACCTGTGAGGTTGCCTGCACTTGGGCAGCGCCTGCGAACAGGTCGTCGTTTGTCGGTGCACAGCGATAGGGAGAGAATGGACGTGTCTGATGGGACGGCGATATGGGTGAGCCCGCTGCACTGGTCGGGCCACGTCGCGATCCGGCACCTTCCCCATCGTGGGCAGCGCTGCCAGGAGGCTGGGTGAGTTCCTTTTCCAAGCGAGCATGTGCTTTGTAGGGTGCCTGACTGGGTGAGTCCGAGGGTGAGATGCTGGGAGCACGGCGATGTGAGCGGGGAGAAGTGGGAAGCTGAGCGGTGCGCCCTGATGGGCTGAGGAAGGTACTGGGAGGAAGAGGAGGGTATTCGGACCCGGCGCGCGATTTGGAACCGGTGCGGGAACGACGGGTAGGGGACATTGGGGTATCTTCGGGTGCGGTGCTGCGCCCCTTGCTGCGAGATCTCTGTTCTGATTTCAGAAATGGTCAGAGGTAAACGAGGAGGGACTCACGGTTCGGGCGGTGACGGTCTCACGCGACTCGCTCTCGACGCCGGAGATGGCGGACTTTTGCGGTTTGGAAGGGGTGCCACTGACTTGGGATGCGGCAGCCTTGTGTTGAGACTTGGATCCACTTGCGCTGGAAGGGGGTTCCACGTTGATGGCGAGGGCTGCGGTGAGTGGTGAGGCCACTGATGTGGGGAGGGGGACTCTAGCACCAGTCAGAGGTGTGCCGTAGCTGCGTTGCTGGGTTGTGAGGGATGGCGTCAGTGTTGGAATGGAGGTGATGACCGGGTGGCGCACCTCCCACGATTTCTGCCAGAGAGGTTCCCCGTTATGGCTGCCGTTATCTGGTAAAGGGCCAAAGTTACCAAAGGAAGGCCCGGAGTCGAATGACTCGTAACGGGGACCGGGTGGGTCCTGGGGTCCAGGTTCATGCTAGAGTGAGAGGGGAAGGGATCAAGCGGGGAAGGAAGTGGGAGATGCACACTTACGTGTTCTGAGCGGGGATCGGCAGAGAGTTCTGTCTTGCGACCATCCTGGACGTTGGATTGGATATCGTCTTCGACGGCAGTACGCTTTGCAAAGGGGGATGCCAGGTGTTGCAACGCACTCGAAATGGGGGAATTCAATGTTTGAGATTCGCGCAGGCCCTCGAGATAAAGCAGGACTGGGAGAAGAAGCTTGTCAACGAATTCGAACGGGATGAGCAACGGCGAACCTTTTTCGTTTGGTGCTGAGAGTAAAATGAATGAGGATGACGACGACGACGACGACGATGAGGACATACCTGGAGTGCTGGAGCGGAGCAGGATCGGCCTCAGAGATTCCGACGCAGCTTCGGCGACTGACATGATCTCGAAAAAAGTTGAACACACGGATGAAAACCACAACACTTGCATTAATGAAATACCAACCACAAACACAGACAAACATGCACTGTTTGTGACCAAATTTGTGTACACTTTGGTCCGATCCAGGGTTTGGGTATAAAAGTGTCGACGTGTCCCCCTTCAAAACTGAATCTACACACTATGCGCGAGTAGTCAGTGTAGCACGGATGTCCTTCGTCGACCCCTCCTCACTTTCTCTCCCCATGTCATCTGACGAACCCCCAAGAAAACGCCCCCGCTCTACGATGTCACCCGAAGAGCGCAGGGAGGCCCGCGCCCACCGCAACCGCATCGCTGCACAGAATTCCCGCGACCGTCGCAAAGCCCACTTCACTTACCTCGAACGCAGGGTCGCAGAACTCGAGGAGGAAAATCGTCGACTCCGTGCAGGCCTCTCAGCAGCCCCACCCCTTCCACCTCCTCTGCACCTGACATCGAGTACGAACGAGAACTCTCTCGCAGGCGCGCAGAGGAACAGCGCGAGCGCGAAAATCAGGAACTTCGGGAACGCATACGTTCCCTCGAGAAAGGCTATGAAGCCGTCGTCCGTGCTCTCGCAGCCCATGGCAAGTCGCTACCCTCCACCGACACCCCTCTCCCACCCGATAACCCGACTTCCTCCAACAACACAGAATTATCCTCTACAGACGGTTCCCCCGCTCCCTCTCCCGGGACGTCCACTCTTCTTTCAGTCAATCCATCCCTACCTCTCTCTCCCGCACCTACGCATTCCACCATCGCAGACAGTCCTATCACCTTTGCAAGCGATTCTCTGGACTTTCCGTTCAGTCCAGCATTCTCTCCCATTCCAGCCAGCTCGTCACTCCTTGACTCACCGAAGCATCCTCTCAACCTTTCCCTGACGAACGAGGCACCCACTCGCCACCTGGCACGGGTGGCGACCACCGCTAATGTTCCAGCGGTAGCCCTGCAGCGGGTGGGCAGTCCTCGTTTGACGACGGGATGGGCGAGAACGACCAAACATGCACCAGTGGTACGACCGAGGTACGTGCCCCTTCTCACTTCTGTGACGTAGGTGCTTTTTGACATGAACGTCGGGAAACAGTCAGAGGACGAGACGACATCAGATGCCGTCATCGCGCGTCTGCTCGCGGAGATCATCGCGTCGCCGCCTTTTGCTGCTAGCACTCTACCGAGTGTTGGCGCTGCGTCAGAAGAGACGTATGGCCCGCAGATGTTAGATGCGAGCGAGTACGTTCCATCGAATGGCATAGACGACATCGACTGGGCGCAACGAGTCCAAGCAGATACGGAGATGGAGAAGCTGCTCGGGATGTTCCCAACCACGCAGGACGTCGACATCGACCTATCGTCTTAGACCCATGCCACGATAGGCCTCTTCCCCCATGCTTCTCCATTCTCATATCGAGGACTCTATTTTTCACTGATCTCTCGCATTGTCTGTCTGTCTATCTATTCCCATACTCTATCACGTCTATTTTTCCCGAGCTTTCTTTTATGGTTGTCTATGGCTAGTCTGATATCTTTTTCGTTATAGTCGCCAGGATCCTTTCCACTCCCACGTTTCGTATGACTCACTTTCATTACCCACGACTTTCTCCACCCATTGGCACTCCTCCATCCACTAGGACGTCATGTTCCGATGCTGTCTCCCGCCATGCCTCACACGTTCGTTTCTCCCCATATGGGTTCGACGAAATGAACGGGTTGGCGTGTGTGGTGAGCGCTTGGACCGGTGTTCGTGCATGTGTGCAAGGTGGATGTCGTTGGGTCTTTTGTTCGTCTCCAGTGTAGGGTCTTCTGTAAGGGTGTTGTATGAAGTTCGGGTAGCGGATGCATTTCTGGTTCTAAAACACCGATCGTGTTGTGTGTGACTCATATCAGACGGGCGGCTGCTTCACGTATGTGCTTAGTTGGTAAGCTGAGATCGAAGAGTTTGTCATGACATCGTCCGAATGTCCACGGCGATCATAAAATTTGGTTCCGTCCCTCTTCGCTGCAGCACCCGGAAATGGATACCTTCATGGACATGACATTGAACACAAACGGGGTCTTGTCACCCGTGCAGTGTCGATGACGAGTCCAAAGAGTATACAAGTACACATACTTCGATGAAACAAACAATTGCCATTGTCGCTTCTACTCATCGTCGTCGTCCTTCTCGAGGTCTGTCTGTCCAAGTCCGGCCTTGGCGAGAGCCTCAGGAGATGTATAGTCGACTTTGATGCCTCGTGTGCGTCGACCCGTGATCGCAGCCGGATCAATCTCTTCCAAATTGTCTTCCGCGTCGTCGTCGTCGTCTTCTTCCATGTCTTCGTCGCCCGCCTGACGATAGATAAAGGTGGTTTAGCAACGACCGTAGGGGTACGATGGCTCTCCATACCTCTTCGTCGTCTTCCTCCTCATCCTCGTCATCGTCATCCTCCTCGTTTATATCCTCATCCATGCGCGTATCCTCTGTAGCAGCGGGTTTCTGCCTCTCCTTGCCCTTGCTTGGGGAGGCACCCTTGCTGGCAGGTTTCCTACTCGGTGAACTGTCAAACGAGGTTCGTACGTCAACGAACACTCCAGAGAACAACGGAGAGGCCGGTTACCTGGCTGCAGACGACATTTTTTATTTTATTGTTTTCTCGGGACCAGAAAGGACGCGCAGGCGATATTTGGCTGTATTGACGCGAGATGGCCGGATTTGAAGCGGAGATGCAAAAGAAAGATGTCTCGGCGTGGTTTAGACTCCGGGTGGGGTGGTGGTGACTGTAAATATATGGGGGTGGCCGTCGTCATCGTCGTCGTGTGCGACGATGGGCCGAGGTTGGTGGCAGGTGCGGCTGTGTACATACGAGATAGTGTGTGGGTGTGTGTGTCGTTACGATGGAATTCTGTTGTTTTAAGCGAGACGCCCGACTGTGCCTCCCCGTCGTCGAGTTTGTCTCTTCTCTCACCCACTCACCATGCAACCGGCGTCTGTTTCGCCTCTCGAGTCGGACAAGCAGCGGTCCTACGTGCCTCCTCCAATACAGAGGCTCTCTCTCCCTGCGACGTCCAACTCCTCCCTTCCTGGGCCGTCCACAGCATCCGCGTCGACATCGAACCCGTCCAATATATTCCCATATCTCCACCGACTACAGATCTGCGACGGCATGAACACCAGTCACAGCAAAAGACGTCCTCTCCTTCTCCTCAGCCTCTCCTCCCCCTCGTTCCTCAACGCAGTCGCTACAGACGCTGGCTCAGATAAGCCCCTCTACTCCGTGGAAACCGTCGCCTCCTCCACTTCCATCTGGCGTTCGGATCCTTGGGATGGCTCAGCAAAGGTGGCTGACATTCGCTGGCCAAAGGATCTCCCTCTCAAGGGTAAATGCAAGGACAACACCCATGGCGCTCGCATCCAGATGAACGGTTTCGCTTGGAAGGATACCACTAGTTTTCTCAAATATTGTTCCCTAGGAAGGTATGTATGCGTATCCAGGTACCCCTGCCCTCGCAACTCGCAGGATTCTGACCATTGCTAGTAGCTCACGCAAGTTTTACGTCCCTTGCCATCCCCACGCTCTCAAATGGAAGCGTTCGGGACACTCGTACCAGGTATGTTCTATTGCCAGAACCAACTCCGTGGTCTTATCGTCCTCCAAAGTGCGTGACGGCAACTTCTAAAAGTCCTGTCGCAACCCTCGAGTCCTTTGACGATGTCACCCAACCCAAACTCAAAGTCTTTGACAACCTAGGAAACACCGACGACTCGGTTCCGCAGCTTGACCATGCTGGTATATCCCTCTCTTTCCTCGACCATCTTTTCGTTACAGCCTTACTTCTCGTCACTGAACCCGAAGACTGGCTGATCCTTGCCCGCTACCCTATGTCAGACGCTACATCGACAGACGCATGTCCACCTTCCAGGGGTAGCTCCCTCAAACTAGCCGCCTCCGAACGCCAGTGGCGCAAGATCATGTATGGCGTGCCCCTCTTCCCTTCTCTCAAGACACCCGCAGCGGACAAGGCCACAGAGTTCGACGAATCCGCCAACCCCTCGACCTCTGCCCAGCAATGGCGCAAGATTGTCTATGGCGAACCACTCTATCCCTCTCTGCGCCCTCGTAGCGCCGACAGCCTTGGCCTTCCCCCACGACCGCGGACAGCCTGCGATAATGCGAGCATCTCGTCCGACTCTGCCTACTATTCTGCAACACCCTCGTCGACCCCGTCCACGGGATTCTTTGATGCGTCCTCATTTGATGAGTCTGATCGACTGGTTAACCGCATTACCACCGATCGACGATATGCCGCCTCCCCCCATTCCTTCTCGCCGACGCCAGTATCACCCATACCTTCTTCAGAACATGGTCCACTCTCACCACGGTCATCATTGTCACCGCGGACGAGCGCGAGGCGTGAGTTGCCGAATCCTCCTTCGGCATTCCACCCGCCTCCGTCGATGCAGCCGTGGTTACACCGGTCAAGGTCGTCTCCTCGCCTTTCGCCTGGGACGCCAGCGACCGAACGGCGGCAAAGGGAGAGCGAGGACGGCGTGCGTGTGAAGACGACAGCACTTCTGGACGATCCAGACATAACCCACTCTGCCCTGTCGCCGTCGACAAGCGTGAGAAGGCGACAGTTACCGACCGTCCCTCCCGCGCCAGCGTCACATCAGACACCTGTTGCTACAGAGAGGCGGTTGTCGCAGCGAATGCTGCCACCCACTCCGGACTCTGTTTCACAGTCTCCGATTACGGTGGTCCATCGACACGTACAGTCTCATTCCCACGTAACGCCACCTCAGCCACCGCCACGCACAAGACAGCCGCGTCCGGCCACGGCGGGGCATGGCAGTGAGGGAAGGCAGGTTGAGCGGCCTCCGCGACACGAAAAGGATCCTCGAGAGCTCATTGACTGGATGCGAAATGTGAGTCGGGAGCACCACCGACGGGTGCTCGAGAATGCAGCTGTCCAGCCGGGCATAGACGATGCGGTGTATGAAGCCCCACCACCTGCATACAACGCAATAGATTTTTCGACGCCACCACAGGCTCGGTCGCCTGGCGGGGCCATCGGTTGACTACTAGCTTATTTCTTTTGCTTCTTCCTGCGTGGTATGGATAGTCCTTTGTCGATTAAAACAGGTGGGATGGATTTCTTTTCTCCAATCATACAGTTTACGGGTTTAAATCATTCACCTCTGTCATCCGCTAATTCTTTTCTTTTTGTCTGCCTTGAATCTTCCCGTATACCACCATATTTTGAAACTTGCTAGGTTGGAGTGGATGTCTAGAGACACATTGTAATAGCATTGGGATATGTATATGTTGTAGTACCGATGCATACCCAACCATTCTTGTCACTAGACATGCAGCGAGGAGCCGAGTGCGTCAGTCAGGAGAACAATCGTGCGATATTTCTTGTCGTGATGGTCAGTATGTAGTCATCCCTCAGTCCATGCTCACGACCCTGGACCTATGAGTTATGACAGGGGGTATCGGGGACGGGAAAGTCTACACTTGGAGTAGCTCTCTCCAACACGCTCAAATTGCCGTTCGTAGACGGCGACGACCTCCACCCGCCCTCAAACGTCACCAAGATGTCCCGTGGCGAGGCTCTCACAGACGAGGATCGCAAACCGTGGTTAGCTCGAATCCGTCAAACTGCTGTGAAAAGTATCTTCGATCAGCTCGGGGTGCCTGCGAGCACAGACATAGACCCACGCAACAAACCTGGAACTAGAAGGGCGATGGACAAGCTTGAGGGAGAAGGTATGCCGGTCGAAGGATGTGGAGACACGAGTTCACCGCTGCTGTCGGAGGTACAGCACAGACTAGGCGTCATCATTGCTTGCTCGGCGCTCAAGAAGACGTATCGCGATGTTTTACGTGGGCTAACTCGACCATCTCTGTCTCCTTGCGAGGACCCGTCGGAGCCGCATGCAGTCACGATCCAGACGTGGTTTGTGTTCCTCAAAGGGAGCAAGGACACGCTCATGGACCGCATGCAGAAACGACAGGGCCACTTCATGAAAGCTCAGATGCTCGAGAGCCAACTGGACACGCTGGAGAGCCCAGAGGACGAGTCGCGTGTGATCACTGTACCCATCGAGTGCTCGACGGACGAGCAGGTGCGGCTTGTGTTGTCAGAGCTATTCGATCCGTAGTAGTATGTAGTCGATAATTCCTAGTAACACTGCCACGCCATCACCGGATTCACTCGTCTCGACATCGTACGAGTGGTTGCTCATCGATATCATGGACCACGGCAACCACGAAGGGCACGAAATGCCTGCCAGGTGTGCGATGCACATGCTCTGGAACACCCAAATCATCAACACTTGTGTTGTCTTCTCCTCCTGGCACATTCACACCCACACTCAGTTCGTCTTTTCGCTCGTTGCAGTCCTTCTGCTCGGGGTCTTGTACGAGTACCTCCGCTTCTTTCAGCAGTCCGTCAATAGACACATTGCCACGAAACTCGGGAAGGGGAAGAGAGCAGCAAGTCCCGTAAGCGACAGTGGCAGGTGCACGCCCGAGAGGGGTGCTGCCAGCGAGGTGGTGGGGCTGTTGAACCGGAGGAGGGGCAGAAATACAGATGGGTGGGCACGTCTCTACCGAGTAACGGCACACGCTTTGACATAGGTGGTTTCGTGAAGGGTGGTGTTACCTGCGCATCTGCGTCTGCTGAGAGCCGCCCTATACGGCGCCTCCGTCTTCCTGTCGTTCTTCCTCATGTTGGTCTTCATGACGTATAACGTACGTGGTGGATTGGCTGGCCGTGTATTTTGCTGCCCGCTCATATCTCTCTCAGGCTTACCTTATTTTTGCGGTCGTCGCCGGCGCTGTGACCGGGCACTACATTTTCGATCGACACGTCGAATTCGACAATGCCGGCGGAAAGAGTATGGCGTGTCACTAGACAATACCTTGCGGTGAAAGCCCTTCCGTGTACCATGGGGTCATTTTTTTCTCGTTAGCGTGAACTTCTCACCGTCGGTACAATTTTCTATGTAGTCCAAGCGTACATCACCGACGAAATATACTTATGCAGACCTCAGGATATCCACGCCTTGAGAAAGATTGCATGCAGATCAGGGAGAAAACAACACAGAGATACACTGGTCTCATCTACGATTTCATTTCCGTATCCTCATCCTTCTTCGCCAGACCCTCTGCAACTAGCAGAGCATCGATCTCAGAGGGCCGGTATATCTTGGCCTTGGGCTGCTTGTTAGCCTCGTCATAAGTTAAAACCGCAAATTCCACTGTTAATATAAGTAGTCAGTTGCCACCCCTACACACAGCGAAGGTGCCACATCCACAACTCACGTTTCTCGCTCCCAAGCGTAGGGCTGTCCATCGTCTTGCTCATAACCCTCAGCACAAGTCCGATCGCCTGTTCGACGCTGATGTCGTCCTTGTACTCTTGCTTGAGGAGACTCTGTGCCGTGCCATTGTTCGCGCCGACGCAAGTCGCTTTCCATCCCGAATAGTTGCCCGAAGGGTCGGAGTGATAGAGTTGGAAGTGGTAGTGAGGGTCGTAGCCCGCGTACAGAATGGAGACACCGAATGGTCGAAGTCCTAGAGTTCACGAGCGAGGGTGAGACTTTCATTCAGAACTAGTCAACGATCGAACCGGACGTACCGCCATATTGCGTATACCCTTGTTTGAGATCGCAGAGCCTCTGTGCAAGGAGCTCGACGGGAATGTCATCGTTATACTGGAGAAGATGTTGCTGAGCCACCGTCCGTGCATAATTTACCAGAGAGTTGGCATCAGACGTGATACCTGCTACGCCACCGATCACGTTTCTGCGGTCCACAACCCATGTCAACTCACGAAAAGATGCTCAAACAGTAAAGGGTGAAAGTGATCGACGCACGAATTGAGCAAGAACATCTTCTCGCCGCTACCACCGTACCCACCCCCCACTTTCGCACTGGACAGATCGAGTAACTTGCCTGTTACACGCTTCTCCGCGGCAAGCACGACACCATCCTTGGCGAGTACGCCGAGCACGGTACCGGCATGGGAGATGGCTTCCATAGCATATTCGACTGTGGTGATGTGTGGGCATAAGTTGATTCGGTCCATGAAAGACGTACATACTCTGATACAATCTCCCTGCGGTACTACGTCAGTAGACGATACGAGTAAGGAGTGACGTTGGACGCACCTTCAGGAGAGAATATAGTTGTCCGACCTGTTCGATTGCAATGCATTATCGTCTCAGACACCGTCATGAAGCGTTGAATACGCACTGTCGTATCTTCTCGCCTGCGAGTTTGATCAGTATATATCCGCAAATGACTTCGATCTCGAGACTGACCATGGCTGCTTCAGAGATGGATGCAATGTCGGTGCCAGCGAATGACGCGTATGCCTCGCGTGCGCGTCGCGGCAATTGCCGTCGCCTTATATAGCCCAGGAGTCCAGCCGCGCGGGCATTCACTTTTGACCACGAAGTATGCAGGAGGATACACTTCAGATTACCCTCCTTGGCGCTGGCCAGGAGGTCGGGAGATCCTGTTGCGTGCTTCGGTACCGAGGCAAGACAGTCGTGTGCGACGTAGGTATTCACCCAGCCCACCAGGGCATCGCATCACTTCCGTTCGTGGATGAACTCGACTGGAGTACAGTCGACGCAATCCTTGTTACACAGTACGTTCTCATCCGGATCCTGACGCACCAATCACCGGCACCCATCGGCATTCCGTTGCAGTTTTCACCTTGATCACGCAGGCGCTCTGACATACATCACCGAAAAGGTATGTTGGATTTTACCTTCACGAAGGAACGACACTCTTCTACCGTACCATGAGACCAACTTCAAGGAGGGAAAGGGAAAAGTGTACATGACGCACCCTACAAAAATTTTACACAAACTTATGATGCAAGATTACCTTCGCACCAGGTCGGGATTCAAGCCACTGGGACTACTTCATCTGATCTTATGATCTCGCTACCCTCACTAGCGCTTCGACAGATGTCTTATTTACGTCCGAAGATGTCTCCGCATCCCTTTCGTCCATCATAGCTGTCTCTGTACATGAACGCATCTCGCTCTGCCCGGGAGTTTCTTTCGTGCCTTATCACGCGGGGCACGTACTGGGTGCCTGCATGTTCTTGGTAGACATCGCCGGACTCAAGATTCTGTACACGGGGGATTATTCTCGTGCGGAGGATCGCTATCTTGTCAGGGCGGAAGTCCCCCCTGTCCGACCTAACGTCCTGATCGTAGAAAGCACGTTTGGTGTCCAGACCCTCGAACATGGACAGGACAAAGAGCGCAGATTGACGGACCTCGTCCACACCATCGTTAGTCGCGGTGGGCACGTCCTGTTACCTGTTTTCGCACTTGGTACGGTCCAGGAACTTTTACTGGTTCTGGATGCGTACTGGACCGACCACCCTGAGTTGCACGACGTACCCATTTATTACGCGTCAAGCCTGGCTAGGAAGTGTATGGCAGTTTACCAGACGCAAATTTACGCCATGAACGAGAACATCCGCTCGAGGTTTGCAAGACGGGATAGTCCTTTCGTCTTCAAGTGCTTTCATGTATGTTTTCGGGTGTGGTGTGAAACTGATTACACCTCTAGACACGTCACGAGCATTTCAAGGACACGGGGGTGGGAGCGCAAATTAGCCGAGGGTCCTCCATGCGTCGTCCTTGCGACTCCGGCCTTCATGCAGGTTGGTGCAAGCCGGGAGTTGCTTGAGTTGTTGGCACCAGATCCTCGCAATGGTGTTATCATTACGGGCTTCTCGGTGGAGGGTACGATGGCTAGGGTAAGTGGTCGACACTATGGGAAATGTTCTGTGTGCCTATCTGCCGTGTTACTTGTAACAATGAAATACATCCTTTCTTTCACTTTTCGACATTGCAATGGCGTGCCTCATGATCATTTCGACACTCGTGCAGGACATCCAAACCGAGCCTGAGGAAATTACCTCGTCCAATGGGACACCTATACGGCTCAAGCTCTCAGTCGACTACATACCCTTCAGCGCCCACGTTGACTATTCACAGAACGCAGAGTTCATCGAACTCGTTGATGCTGATCATGTTGTACGTGTCAGCCCTGCTACGAAACTCGAAGTCGCTTTGTTAACAGTGTCCTCTTGCCAGGTATTGGTACACGGAGAACAGAATACCATGAATCGTTTGTGCACTGCAATGAAAGCTCGGTACAAGAGCAGAGGAGAAGACATCGACATTCATACTCCTCGGAACCTCGAGGCACTTGAGTTAACATTCTCCCGACAACATGTGGCAAAGGTCAAGTAGCTTCCTTAGCAGCTGGCTCTTTCCCTACCTCACACGTGCATCAGGCAGTCGGGGCTTTGGCAGCTCGGTACCCGAAGGAGGGCGATGCAATCTCTGGATTGCTCTTCTCGACGAACAGTACGCGTATACTACTCGATCCTCAGGACCTCCATCCGTTCGCGGGACTTTCTGCATGTGCTATGAGACAACGACAGTCGATCGCGGTAGCCATTGGCGGGGACCTGGTGCGGTGGCATCTTGAGGGTATGTTTGGGACTGTTTCAGAAAGGTGGGATCGGGATGGTCGACTTACCTTGCGGGTACGTCTGCTCACCGTTTCAAGGACGCTTCCAAACCATCTTTTTCAGATTATGGACGTGGTCGACATCAAGCACGCTTCCGAACATGTGATGACCCTTGAATGGGAATCAAGTCCGAGCAATGATATGATAGCGGATTCGACGATGGCGCTCATCGCTAGCGTTGGTCAAAGTCCCGCATCTCTCCAGCGTTAGTACACTTTTCATGATCGGTACGTTAGTTAAGATGATTTCCCTCTGCTCCAGTGACTGCCCTATCAACACCCCGCGCCCACCCTCATGCAAAGACCCCTGATGACTGGCGTTCGCAAATAAGACGTGTTGTCTGGTTTCTTGAAGCTCATTTTGGGCAAGTGACATTGGACGCAAGTGCCGATGCGGAGCAGGGCTTAACTCCCGACTTGACTATTCGTTGTGATGAGGCCGTCATTTATATTGACGCCAACCGTGTGGTGTGTGTCGCTGTGGAACAAGACAGAAGCGCACTAACAAGTAGTCGTAGGCTGTCGTCTGTGTCAGCGAAACGCTGAAGCACCGTGTCGAGGCTGTAATCGGCATGGCTATTTCGACTACCTGTTCACTCGCGGATTTGTTTGCTACCAGCGATCCCGTACCTGTACCGTAGGTGATCGTCTACTTATTGGAGTATGTCGTCCCTGTAATAGTACGTGCGGGGTCGGTCGCTTTCGCACCGAGAGGACATCGGTTCGTATATGATATATGTATGAGTTGCGGTCCGTGTTGTTAGTCCATGCAACGGATTGAATAGACAAGGAGTTCGGTGGTTCACTCCCAGACAGCCGCCTCTCGAGCATTTCAAACGAACTATGGAAGATCAGGCAGAGTATAATTGGACGAGTAGTTCTTGGGCACAAAGAGAGTGGTCCTTCGTCTGTGGGGTCACGAAGTTTGGGATGCATATCAGTGCAAGCAGTCTAAAGGAGTGCATACTACTAGCTGGCTTTCATGAGCTAGACTGAGAATACTACGTTTTTATGCGGAATTGTCGAGCTAGTCACAGTAAATCCCCGTGAACCATTGCCCGATTACAGGTGGGGTGTTACACAGCACCTACTAACGGTCAGACACAAGGAGAAGATGTCTCGAGCCCCAACCTTTGTCGCTTGCACTTCATCCCGCAAGTTTGGCCAAGAGCCACGGTGAGACCGCCGGGACTCCGAGTGGTTGCCGTGGATATATGTATATTTTTGTTCCTCGCATGTTCAGCCAATAAATTGAACTGGACACGATGTAAAAACGGGGGCTGTAACTTAAAGTATGTACTAGCACTGACACACAGTACAAGCGTCGGACCACGCTCGTCATACACTTGGGGGGACATCAATAGTCACTCAGCTACTTGCCCTATCTTCGTCCTTTACCACCATGTCATCTAACAACCCAGATCTTCCCTCAAAGCGACGTCGGACAAGTAGCATTCCCAACGCTAATGGCATGACCCAACCGTCACAGCTGGTCCCTCAGAACCCGATTCCTGCGGAGGGCTCTACGCAGCAAGGTCTCTCCCCAGCCTCCCCGCAGCCGCCATCTACGCACATTCCAAAACGAGGTGCACGAGCTTGCACCGCATGCAGGAAGGGTAAAAACAGATGCGAAGGCGAGGTGAAGCAGCCGTTTTCCACATGTCACCCGTTGATGCTCAATCATGGCCCGATGTCCCGCCCGGCCCGGGAACACTTTGTATGACACTCTAGCCCCCCTGCCGTCGATGTAGGGCGAACAACACGCCCTGCATATTCGAAAAACCAGAGAAGAAAGCTGTTCAGCCGTTGCCCACCGCGAGCGTCGAGTGCGTGTAGCCGTTTCATCCATATTTCTTCTATCGGCTATAGCATGTTCCACAGGCGCCTGACCCGCCTCGAGGGCCAGTACCTGGTACAATCTTTTACGTTGTGTGCTTGTACGAGTCTGACGTGTTCCATCTACAGGTCATGCAGAGCCAGATGATTGGAATGCAATCTTCATTGGATCGCATTTTGTCTGTTATTCAAATGCAAGCCCAACCCAACAACCAGCAACAACAGCAGGCTTATCAACAATCACTCGAAGCTGGTCCTAGTCGTGAGGGCAACCTCGGCTACCCGCAGCGTACCCGGTAGGTACACATTCCTTCTGTTGTCGCGGAACGACGGGGACAGCGCTTTACTTCCCACGTAGGTTTCCTCTACTCCCTGGATTCCCTTCGCCAGTGAGTGGACTTTTTTTTCGTTTTCAAGATTTTTCAAGGAGGGCATTGATGATGTATAGCCACATAAATACGCTACCTATGGCATCGTGCCTAGCACCGTACCTTCGTCCGATGACGGATCAGAGGACGCATTATCGCGCTCTACCATTGACGCACCTATCGAGGCTCTCCAGGGCCTTGCCAACGCTGCTGCAGAAGCAGCGGCAGCTCCTTGTGCTTCTTCTCCAATGTTAGTTGCTCTGCATCAATTCGAAGTGGTACTGAATACAGTTTCAGAGGGAAAAAGCGGCGGCGTCCTGAGCATCTCCCACGAAATGCTTTTCCCCATGTCGTCGAAAAGGTAAGTAACCCTTATGTTCCGGTAGCTGTTAGCCTTATTCATGTCCCTCGGTCAGGGATTGGTGTCGGAAGACGAGGCGAGACAACTGTTCAACATGTAGGCCTTCAGGACCTTTGTATAATTGTTTTCGGGCTCATGCCTGCTAGCTTTTTTACGGGCTGTCACTTGTTCATTCCCTTATTTGATCCAAGTTACGATACCTTCGAGGGTATCATGGAACGTACTCCTTGGACCTTCGACTCTATTCTTGCTATCTCGTCAAAAATCAAGAGTGGGAGTGGACCTTTGGCTCCTACTCTGTGCAAATGTTTAGAGGAGGCACAAGGTATTGCAAGGTCCTCGCTTTTCGGTCCCGTTGTTAGAAAGGAAGCCGTAATGGGTGAGCGTCCATCTTGAGCTACTCTACTTGCGCCCCTCACGCCGTGTTTTCGTCTTAGGGATGCTGCTACTTTCTGCTTGGAGTACCGATGGGTGGCTTCCGAGCGGCCATGCCATGCGCATGGCCCTTAGCCTCGGTTTACACCACGCCCTTGACAAACTCGCCGACGATGGCGGCAAGAAACGATCGGACGAGGAAGAGAGAGACCTCGGTATACTTCACTTCGCCTCCTTACCGAGTGATCCTCACCATGTACAGTTGTTGCAGCACGAATCTGGCTATGTCTTTACTGGTTCGACCATCAGTACGTTTTTAGCCGGGAGTGATGCTATACGCTCACAAATTCACGTAGAATGAGCTTAGAAACTGGCAGGCCTATTCTCTTGCGAGACGAAAGCTCGATCAGACACTGTCGCAACCTACTGACGCATCGCATGGCATCCCCAACGGACATCCGACTGATATCGATGGTTGAGCTTATCGGCCAAAAGAGTCGGTGAACATCGTGACGAGTATAAGTTGAATGGCTGATATTTCCTTCTAGCGCAAATATATGAGACGCTGACAGCTCTCAATGGACACATCAATCACAACACGCTTGCCTTCATCCGCAGAGCCAATGTTGCACTGGATAAATGGTTTACTGACTGCGACGAGCTTCACCGTACGTATTTTCATCCTCTGCACTGCCGTAGCTCATACGTCTCGCAGGCCAGGCAATGGATGAGGAATCCCTGCTTCGTAGGATTCTTGTGACTGAGCTGCATTATGCCAAGTTATGGCTCGTGTGCGTGGCGCTGCGTGGCGTGTCGTGGGAGAAGATGTCCTTTGAGCAGCGCGAGTTGGCTTTTCAAGCCAAGGATGCCGCTTTCAACTGCTTATCCGTCTTTTTAGATTCGGTTGAGTATAGGTACGCGTGCTTTGAACTACCCTATACCAATGCGTAAGTTCACAAGCCTACCAGAGCTGCCCTTCGGTATGCGGTACACGACATCCTTGTGATGCTCGCATTTTCTGGTCTTTTCCTGCTGAAGATGGCCAGTCTCTTCCAGTCCGAGGTGGATTTAGCCGCAATCATAGGACAGGTCGAACAGTTGGCTCAGATATTGTCTGGCGTCGCAGCAGAGCGGTTTGAGTTCACTTCAAGCACTATACAGTGTATGATGCTAAATATGTTCCGGGCCAGTTACGCATCTGCTTTACGCATCATGCTCACAAGCCTCCGCCGCAAGCTGGGAATGATTCCAGCTGCTCAAGACACATCTCCATCTGTCTCAAATCCTGACATGTCCGCGCCATATGTTGATCCGCAGATTTCGCAAAGCGTTTTGCCGTCGTTGACAGCAGAGGACCTGCGTCTCGTGCAACGAGGGAATGATCTCGGCCCGTCAAAGCTTTCCGCGATTCCGCTGTGGCTGCAAGAACAGGTCCGTCGCTCTTCCGATTTCCCCGATTTCCTTTTTCATACACCCCCCTGTCCCGCCTCAAGAACCTTGATGACCTTGGCCTTCCGGTGAACGGATCGGACGGTATTTTTCCGACTATAAGTGACGCGAACGGATGGTTTGGGGAGTTTGTTCCCGTACCTGAAGCTTGGTGACGAACCGAAGCCTTTCACTACCGTCTTCGCGGGTTTGCTCCGATCGTTCGGTTTACTACATTAATGTATGATCTCTCATCTTGCCGTTATTTTCCGAACCGCTCAGTTCTTATCTTAACTCTCGCGAAAGCCATCTCGCAAGATGACCTATGTCTATTCTTGGGTATTGACGATATAGGTTCTGGACTATCCTTACGAAAAGTAGCGAATGCAAGATACCATGTATTTCGTTCAGACTATCCTCAGAAGTACAATAAACTCATGCACGGATATGATAAAACGGGCTGAAGAGGAAGGGAATGGAGTCCACTGGATCGCCTAACACGACATGAATATCTCCAGCTCATCATTCTTCGTCTTCACTGTCTTCCTGTTCTTGGAGGAACTGAGTCACGAAGTGCAAGTTAAGTGGCACAAAGAAGAAGAGAGAATAGACGGGTATACCTTGACAAGGGCCTCTGTGGCCTTGAGGAAGTATTGTCTACCTTGAGGCTTTGAACCCTTCTGATGCCAGTAAATGATAGCTTGGTCTGAAACGCAATCTTTGTTGTACAGAACCTAAGGCACATTCAGCTATCTCAACTCAGAGACGTTGAGGGAAACAAATGCTACCTTGAGCATCGGGACAAACGCTTTCATTATCCGCGTGTCGTCGTAACAGTGTACTTGGACTGCGTTGATCAACGCCACCTCAACCTTTGGACTCTTGCTGAAAGCCTCAAGGACAGGTGCAAATCTCTGCACATCGTGAGCACAACATTTAGTCGATGACATCACATCACTGGGCGCACCCCAATTTCGCGCAGCGCAAGGCCCTCGATCTGGTCTGTGCGGGTACTCCAGTCGACGGACGCCATGAGACCCTGCCACAAGCATTGTATAAGCTCAGTATCCGGCAGCGGATTCTCCTCCAATTTGCTGTGAACAGAGGATATTATCTGATGCGTGACCCTGTGAGCACTAGGCTGGGTATCTTAGTTGTGTCATACGGACGTTTTCAGTGGATTCCTCGTGTGCACAGAGGTCCTTTAGCTCCGAGATGATGGTCTCTTTGGCGAGGGCCTGCTGTCTCTTGGTGTACCAATCTGCTACCTGAGGAATGTTCTCCTTACGGAAGAAGTCGTCAAGAACTTTTCCATCTCTACGATTGGGCGGGAAGAAGATGAGAAGGTCCTTGATATTGCCACGTTTCAAAGACGTGGCAAGGTGTTCCATAGATAGGTCTGCCAGATAGGCACGGAATATGATTGCGAGTACAGTTATAGATGTGTCTGAGTATGTTAGTGGGGTAAACGTGATCAACACGAGGGGTTAAAATACCATTCTTGACCAGGTGGTCTTTGGCCAGTGTTTGAAGACAAGTTGCACTAACGATGCCCTGAGATATGAGGAGTCCGACTGTCACGGCAAACTTGTCGCGCTGGTCCGAAGACCATCTATTTATGTACTGGAGCAGTGTCGGCAGTGACTGCTCTTCGAGTGGTTTCTGAAGATACTTGTATCTGAAGTCATTGAGCGATATTGGGGTTGACTCTCGACAGGTGGACATGCCTTCTGATGAGTTTATTGAGGACCTGAACATAGTTTTTTAGGTCGTCGACTGATGCAGGATGCTTTGCCTGTAAGATGGAGAAAGGAGACAAGGGTACGCCGTCGTCGACATAAGAACCACCGGGCTGAATAAGACCGCCAGCGAGGATGATTTCGAAGAGGGCATCTGCATACTTCAGGTAATCGAGGGAGGAGCCTGCCTGGATAAGTTTATTGGTGATCGCTTCGAAGTCGTGGCTGTCGACGGTTTCGAGGTGTTTGTATAGCTGATCTCTGAAGACTGATAACGAGTGGGTGAGCAGCAAGTATGCCAAGTGGAAAAAGAAGGACGCACCTGCTGGTTCGTGCTTTGCTTGAGCCTTGACTGCACCCTTTCTAGCTTTGATCTTGACCCCCTGGAGCGAAGGCTTTGCAGTGTTGGATTGCTGAGACATCCACCGTCCTCAAAGGCTGTCGACAAACGCGTATGGGGCGTCGACGAAAATAACAAGGAAAAACATTTGAAAAAATAATTATAATTAATTAATTAATTCAACGAAAAGGTCTCTGCACGTGACGTGATTGGAGTGGCGTTTCTCCTTCCAATCGCGTCTTCGCTCCTTTGACTTTTTGTCGCGGGCACGCTGCTTTGGTCTGGGTCAACGTCGGAATGTCGGAATCCATCGTTCCAGACGGTGAGCACCGCTTTTTTATGCTGCCGGGGAGAGTCGCTCAAATCCGTTTCGATGACATTAATAGCCACTGCGTCATTTGGGTAGGGCCCCTTCTCAGATCACCGTCTGCCCCCCCACATCTGTCTAACCATCACCATCACCTCCACAGCGCTCCTCAAGACCCGGATACGATTATGCGCGCCGCACCACCACAGTTTACAGATTCCCCAAATGCGCGGTCGAAGACAATCACCACTGCAGATGGCCGCGACACGTATGGTGTACGTCCCCATCTCCTGCGCTTGCCGCTATCGTCGACCTCTCACGCATATACGGCAGATTTTGAACCAACACTCAGTCGGGAACACGGCGTTCCAAGTAGGCGTGTCCGAAGACAGAGGCACGCGCAGATATATGGAGGATGCGCACTCTTTCGTCATCGACTATGCCGGCGTCAGAGGCCAAGGATTCTTTGCTGTCTTTGACGGACATGCAGGCAAGCACGCAGCTGAGTGGTGCGGCCAGCATTTCCACGAGGTATGTGCTGCGCTGGATTCCTTTAAACTCGTCACTTGCGAACACCCTTGACCCTTGCCGTATTGGACCCGTAGTATCTTCTCAATGCACTTCGCACATCTCCCTCCATCTCCATCCCAGACATTCTCAATGAGACGTTCCATAATGTGGATAGGCGTCTCTCTCGACTTTGCGAGGAATCCGATGGAAAGATTCATTCCGGTTGCACCGTGGCAACTGCTTTCCTCCGCATCGAGGACGAGTACGGCCGTCAACCCTTCCTCAAATCCCCGCCAGTCACCCTCGAAGATAATCGGTGTCATTCCAGCGGGTCTGATTCGCACAGCGGAGAGTCGAGCGAGGAAACAGGCTCGTCGGTTGCCAAGAATTCAAAACTAACGAAGACTCCGTCATCGGGCAGTCGGATTGCCCGAGCATTCAAGAATCTAAGTGGAAACGGTCCTTCCACGACACCCAATCCGCGCACGTCTTCCTCGCCATCACCACCTCCTATCGTCGCCCCTCCACGGTCGTATAGGCGCGTCCTTTATACCGCAAATGCAGGTGATGCGCGCGCTGTGCTTTGCCGTGCAGGCAAAGCTGTACGTCTGACATACGATCACAAGGGGTCCGACAAACAGGAAGCGAAGCGCATCACGGACGCGGGCGGCTTCGTGATGAGCGGACGTGTTAATGGCGTATTGGCAGTGACGAGGAGTTTGGGCGATTCTTCAATGAAAGAGTTCGTCGTTGGGTCCCCTTACACAACGGAGACACAATTATGCGACGAGGATGAGTTCTTGATCCTGGCCTGTGACGGGGTAAGTTCCGTGGTCTGGCTTGTCAAGTACATAGACTCACTATCCTTGACACAGCTATGGGACATTACTGGTGATCAAGGTGCAATTGACCTTGTGCGTCATATTGAGGACGCACAAGAAGCGAGCCACGCGCTCGTGCAGCACGCATTGTCGCGCTTGACCAATGACAACGTCACAGTCCTCGTTGTCCGCTTCAAAAGAATTGCGAGGCGTAACAGCAGTCGATAGACTGAACTCAAGGCCACACGTGCCAACGAATATCATCGTGACGTGGTTGCTCCGTGCATTGCATTAGCTATACGACGTTGCAATTATGGTGATCCTAGCTTCAGTCACCTTTGACTGCTTACCTGATTTCTCTTTGTTTTGCTACTTGTAGGATGTAGTTTTTCTGTCGGTCGAACTAAGATGTGCATTTCTCTAGCTTTCTTATTGCGCTCGGCCTTTGGTAAACTGTTAATTTTCCAGATGCATGGTCCAACGCCCGTGGATCTGTAATACATACGGACTGACTACGCACACCGTGTCCAGTGAACCTACGGTTTCGTGCTTGAATGACCCGCTGCACTGTGGAGCTCACTGTCTAGCTAGGTGACACTGTTTTACGCCATCTATAAATCCACAACATGGGCGAGTGTGTGTCGAGTCCCATCATGATACGCCATGCTCCGTCATGTGTTTCGTGCGCTTCTTTTCGCGCTTTTCCTTCTTACCATGTTTCTCGCCAACTCCGGCATCCACACTGGCAGCTGTTCGGTCGTCTTTGAGTTTCCGCTTTTTAGCCTTCCTCTCGGTGCGTTCTGATTCTTTCCGCTGCCTCTCAGCTTCTTCACGTTCGAGCCGGAGGTCAGTGAAGGTATCTTCGCCAAATTGTTCCTCTTCCTCTCCTTCGCCTGCAGATGGCCCAACAGTACCTGACACAGGCGATGAACGGGTGACGTTGGTGACATGATGACGGCGGGAAATAGGTGAAGAGGGAGTCGGCAGCCTTGGGGAGCTCGGTCGGTGGAGTACGTGTTCAGGTGAGAAAGGGTCAGCTTGAATGGATCCTTGTAGAGAAAGCATTTCATTAGCGACCGTTAACCTGGCTCAATGTATGTGTGATCATGCAGAACACTTTGCAAAGCCAATGCATACCCAACAACAGTGAACTCGAGGTATCCGTCTGGGTCACCAAGCCTTTCGCCAGTCAGATGGTGTACCCACCGCCCATCACTTTCTGACACTTTGTCTTTCGATGGTTTCATCTCGGCGTCAGGTGATATATCTTGCATCTCGGTCTCCTGCACCGCAAAGGTAGGTGTTTCTCCATCGGCAGACGCATGTTCGTCCGTATCCCACCCAGCTCCAAACTCCGGGTCATTTTCTGCTGCTCCATATTCGAATATCCACACATCTTGAGGGATGTGGTGTCGAGGGATAGAAACGTTAAAGGTACGGTGGACTAGGACTGAGATGTGGTCTGGAGAATACAAGTTTATCTTTCCAACTACGACCAGTTGCACATTCATGTGCAAATATTAAAATGAGACGATAGATACATTCCACCAAATGCTGCGTTGCTTACCCAGTTTCATGCCTATACGAGGGCTCCACACCGTCGCGTCAAAACCTATGTTACATATCGCGAACGGGCAATCACCACAGACCATAGCGGTACGGCTCAGAAACCGCGTGTTAGAATGTACAAGGAAGACGCCTTGCAAAGCTGGAATATAGCTAATGATACATGTATCATCGAGAGGGTGCGGTAGTGAGCGCATCGGTCATTGAAAGAGTATTGTGTAGATATTGGGAGAACATACCGCATAATCATACTGTCCAACAACTCCTCCACGCCTGCACCGAGATTATTTGCAAATATGGGCGGTACAGACAACACGGTGGTCGCGTCGACGGTACAAAATTCGCTGATAGCTCTAGATGATGAGGCGCGTTTTTTCTGCTTAACCTTTGGCGTATTGGGAGAGACGCCCGCTGCATCGGATTGTTTCCGCTTTTTTATTTTGCGTTGGGCAAGCTTGTTCGAGGCCGGCGAAGACGACATGGCAAGCACCAGCACGATGGAGACCTTTGGGCTCGGAATGCCCGACTCCTTCACGGACAGGGAGAATTTTGGGTAAAGTCACGTGACCAAATCCACCGACGTGCTCTTCTTCGCATTTTCAATGGAATCACATCTGTTCATAGTCGGAATACCAGGGCAGAGACGGTGTCATACATGGTGCGTGCGTCATCCGCTCTGCAACACGGAGTGAGGGGGAGATTGAACATGTCCATAGTCTTCACCCAGGGTCATCGTGCAAATACTCATCACTGGTGCACAAATATTCGGAAAGGCACTTTACGAGGCGGGAAAACAGGCCGTGAAAAGTGCGTCTTCGTTGGAGGCGTGTACGCAAAGCTGATATACTCTACTACCGCACACATCACTCCTTGCAACCCGTCTCATCAGATGCTAAACATTCGCCGCAGGGCGGCATAGCTTCTGACATTACTGGCGTTCGCAACGCAACGTCCACCTCCGTAACAGACAAGTTGACCCGAGATCATCGTATGACGCTGGATGAAGCTCATCTTATTTTAAATGTCAAACGGGGAGAGGCCATGGAGCAAATACTCAAGGTGAGCACAATAATCAGCATTCCGTATCAGTGACCAGCGAATGCGCGACCGGTACGTGGTACTGACCCGTGGTTGTAGAGTTATGAGCATCTGTTCAAAGTGAATTCCCCACGGCCTGCGGCAGATCCAGTGGCAGGTGGTCCACGAGCAGGCAAACAACCGACGGCACCTGAATACTCCCACTATCTGCAGTCGAAAGTTGTCCGCGCACGAGAACGAATAGAAGCGGAAGTGGAACTTGCGCAGCAGGAAGCCAGACCGCCAGGTGAAAATCAAGGGTTAGGCGCATCCAACAAGTCGAGTTCACCAGATGCAGGATCAAGTTGACAAGCGTAACATCTTTCAATGTACTCTTTCTCATCGACTTCAGATAGAGATATGGTTCATAAAATATCCCCATTCATTCATTAGTTCATTCCATGCATGTTACGACAGACACTAGTCACTAATGAACATACAGTGCACAGGCCACTTCGGTGCAGAAATAACTGTGCCTTGTCGCCAAGCACCACCAGACGCCTCAGAGGTATGCCCGGTCTCTTCGAGGTGTTTCGTAACTTTTTTAACCGAATGCCTGTCGCGAGGCCCATCTCTTACACCGTGGCGTAGATGAGGGTCATGAATGCTGAGTTCTGAACACAACAAGAGGGGTCCCATCGTTGACATTGTGCTATAAAATGGCACAGCTAATGCGGACAAGCGGAAATGAAACGAGAAAATATGTGCTATATGCATGATCACTCCGCAACGAATTCAATTCCTGATACCTGAGGTGAGTCTGGCCAATCTATTGGCTCCTCGTCCTCGTCTATGGGTTGCGTTTCAACCACATCGTCAACTTCACGATGCTGGACCAAAGTGTCTTCCAACGTTGAGGGTTCTGATGTCGTCAGTGCCTCTGTCATATTCACATCTGTGAGTTGTGTTTGAGATTCCCCGACGCGGCTCCCCTGTGACTCGACGCCAGGTACTTTGCGCGTCGTAGCGTTCTTCGACTTGCTCTCCACTGGCTGCTTGGGGGGTAGGCCAAACAACGTGGTTTGTCGAGACAAGTCTTTTCTCTCTCTTTCTTTACCCTTACCGTTCGCTGGCCCTAGGATTTAGGCCCATTAGCATTTGACCAGACGTCAGGTGACGCGAGGAGCTCACGTTTGCTTTTATCGCTAAATTCGATAGCCTCGACCTTGTTGAAGAAGCTTTCGCTCTTCTGAATTGGCTTGTCAAGTTCCGGCTTCCGCGCAAATGGATTACGTTTCGTGTCGAAACCATTCACATTCCTACGCGAAAATGGATTCTCTTCTGGATGTACCATCGGTTCAGCCCACGGAGGCGCAACATTTCAAGGAAAACCTCACTCTTTGGCGAAGGAATTGGTGTAGAGGCCTCACCGACCGCATATTTCTTGTGGTGTTCCGGCTCCAGATCCTCAACCTCAACCTCGGCCTCGTCTCTCTTTCTCTTCCCTTCCGGAGGTGGCGTCCAACTATGCTCCTCTGCCTCGACACGCGATCTGACCGCCCTGGCCGTTGCGTTTGACGCAGTGAATTCTGTATGCTCTACTACAGCGGTTGGCCTTGCGAGTGCTGGTCTGTCAATCTTCCTCGGAGGTTCGAAGTCCTGGAACGGCTTTTTCGGAGCTTTCATGTATCGATCTTCTTGCTCTAGCTCTCTCCTCCTTTCCCGTACCGCCTCGAGAGGCGTGATCTCCTGCTCTTCACGCCAACGCTTGATCGCATCAATCTTCTCCTGAAGGCCAAGGAGCCTATAGAACCCGGCAAGCTGGGATGCCGCACTAATCGAATGTGCAAAATGAAGTCGCTTAGTGAGTTCGATCGCACGCGGAGCCTTGTCGGTTTTACAGGCTGATTGAATGAGCCTAATGAGGGATTTGTCGAGCTCGATTTCACGCTTGTCAAGTTCGGAATTCGTAAGCTCGTCTTCGAGCCCATCTCGGGCGAGGTCGATAAATACACGTTCGCGTGCAACGCTACACGGTTAAGCAATGGTGTAAGAAGTATCCTCAGGAAGGACGTTACCTTTCTTCGATGGATGCGTCGGCGGAATTTTTGTTCCGGAACGGCATACGCACAGGGAGCTCCTGTATGAGTGGACGAGGGAACCCGGGATGTTCTTGTCTGCCCTGCGGGATTGTCAGCTCATCTCCACAACATTGCATTCTTCAAGTACTGACTTTCAGAATGATGCACATGAGCATATCCTTGGATAATCCAACTGGCCAATACGACTCGTCCCGGTTCTGCTTTCGCTCAAGTGTGTTCGCATCCAGTATTCGCGCCCAGCTCGCACGATTAGGGCGGCGGAAGTTAATCATGATATGCATGTGTCCGGAAGAGTCATATATCGCCGGGACCTATCGTATGGATGTACTCAACACAGTATGAAATGTCAATTGTCAACATACCCCTTCATCTGTGATCCCAATCCATTTCAGAACGTGCCCTTTGGGGATGGGGAGGGGCTTTTGCTGGAGAACTTCGAATTCCTCGAAGGAGATTAGCGTCGCAGTCAAACCCTGAGATCCTGCATGCAGGAAAGGCCACCATCAGACAAATCTCAACCAACGAATAACACGCGCGACTCCACTGTCCACCCACCATCAATCGTAGTCGCTCCAGGTCTATGGACAACCAGAACATACTCCTCTGCAGCGGCCATACTTACAAACTCTCCCTCGAGTCCCAAGACGATTCTTTCCATTCCGGATCCACTCAAAAAGGTCAAGTCTCCCGCGCTTGTGGCAACCACGACATTACCCAGCCCCTGAATATCTCCACCTGATGAGGAGGGATCGCGGAGAGACCTCGTTGGCCTCTCCCCTCCAGCCGCGAGACCGAGGACGCGATGGTTCGGAGGAAGGACATACTCCCAATCACCTTGAGAGGACCAGGTCCCGTAGGGTTTGTACAGAACCTGGGCCGGGTGCTCCTGTTCTGGTGGGCATGCGAACAGTGCACCACGTTCGCCTGCGCGGAAGGAGCATCAATCACGTGAACTGTCAACATAGAAAGAACAACATGCCGAGATATGCAACGTCGTACTTGAAGTGGTCTGTGAAATGGTATCCTTTCCGCGCTGAGCGATCGTGGAAGTCGACGGTGACGATATGGTGCGTGTCTTGGTCTGCTACCTCAATCACACCGACTGTATTGTACGCTACGTTGGGAGGTAAGTCCAACCCACCTATTAGACTACAAACAGAAAGGAGGCTTCACCAAGGTAGCACCGCTTGTTTTGCATTGGAGTCGAACCAGGTTGAAAGGCTGGTTGTGCCTTTGTGATACTGACTGCGCAAGAAGTGTCAGTGTAATCTTGCTTGCCTGAGTTCCCATCTCCTTACCCATCTCCTTTACAAACTTATTTTCCCCCTCCATTTTCCCATTCCCTTCAGCTTCATCTTCCATCCCGTCACCAAGATCATCGATAATCCAGTCATCCCCGTACTCGTTCCCGTCACCGTTCTCGCCAGCAGCAATACCCTTACTGTCAACACGACTCATATTGACATCGTCGTCGGTCCCCCATGAGGTCGGGGGAAATTTATGCTTAGTAGATCCGCCCTGTAGGCTTGCTGCTCCGCTCTGCTTTATGGGGTCAGGGGAGCCCGCGGGAACCGGTTCCCTCCACCAGGTAAGGATGCCCTCGTTATCGGTCCATGCGAGGAGGTTCTGGGAGGGTGAAAAGGCGAGTTGGGTGATGATGGCATTTGGTGTGCCTGCGTGTCTACGTTGGATGGAATAAAAGAAAGATATGTCGTTCGGCCCAACCCAGCTGGCACAAGATCCTTACCTCCATAATATACGCTTGGTTTGTGTACTCCATATTGCAATTTCCTCCTTACAGGCACTCGCAAGGTATAAGCCATTTACGGAGAGGGCAAGTGCCGTTATCGCACCGGTAATGCCTGAGTCTGAGAACGAAGGTAGCCTGTCCCAATTGGGACGAGAGATGACGACGATGTCTGAACGGAGTAGAATTTAGCGGAGTTCCAATATATGGTGAACTGGGGCCGTCCGTACCATGGGTTCTCGATGAAACGTAGAAGTGGCCACCGGAAGGATGCCAAACCGCGGAGCAGTCGTGCATGAACTCTGCAGACCTATCCATAGGAAAGTGAGCGACTTCTAACGCACATGGGCTAAGGTGACAGACTCGGGGTCCGAAACAGCAGGAATGACACCATCGATCGTTTTCTCGACTCTCGGCTCTGGGCCTGAAATGTCCCAAACCGATACAGTTCCATCAGCGCTACTTGTCGTCTGTGGACTTACAGGTCAATAGGGAGTGTGATATCAGGAAAGGGGTGGAGGGCCTACAAGTAGATTTCCTGAAGGGTGCCAAGTCACCTTGCGTACGCATTTTCGGTGGCCAGCGAGTGAGATGACGTTGGTTATTTCATTGATGTCCACTACTTTGACAGTCGTCTCACTGTCACCCAGTGATCGCGTTAGCCACGTCGATTAATATGGACACGAAGCATACTCTGTGGCGATAGCAACCCGTTTCCCGGTGGGATCGACAGCAAGGTCCCGAATAGACACCCCGGCAGCTTTCGAGATGAGTCCATGAAGGTCTGGTTTTCCATGCACGTAGCTCCTGACTTCGGAATCGTGACTACCCGAGAGCCAGTAGTCGTTCTGTAAATACTGTTTCGACGTTTGACCGATAGGTGAGAGGAAGGGATACTGACGGAGCTTGCTACGGTGGTTATTCCTTCATCTGCCTCGTAAGCTACCTCTGGCTCCTGGTACTGGTCCTTGCCCATGTTCCATATCCGGACAAGGCTATCTGAGCCTCCGGTATATGACAGTCTGAAGCAATGAGGAGATTGAGCGAAGGACGGGTATTAAGTGCAGGCTACATACTTTCCATCCCTAGAGAAAGCGATACAAGTGTAGCCAGGTTCGTGTGCCGAGTTTGTCAGCGTCTTGCTGGCCATGGGGTGACAGTGAAGTCGATGGGACGACCGTCTCGCGTTTGTCACACGACGCGTCTCGTCACAACATGTGACTGTGACATGCACCACAACGATCCTTCTGCTGAGGACGGGGATCGCCGCTGCTCCCAAGTAGGGCAAGCCAATGGTATAGCAAGTAAGTGGACGCTCCTTCCGCGAACAGCGTACGTTTCTCTCATGACCGTGACCAACGCATACAGGCTGCTCGCGTCGTCGTCGCCGGCGTCGCTGGCGATCTCCTCCGTCCTTCTACTCGTCCTCCCCCCTATTTCACTAATCCTCCTCACCTCGAAATGGCTTTCAGGACATCTCTCTACCTCCTCTGCCCTATTTTTCATCCTACTCGCCATATTCTCCGCTACATCCGGTGCAACGGAACTGACCACCTCCCAGTACGAGTTGCCAGTCCTCTCCGACCTCAGTGCAGCCTTTGAATCTGCTTTCGAATGCTTGTGTGAGTACCAAAAAGCTCATTCATCCTTATTTACGCATAAGATATATGCGTAGTGTCCATGATTACCCTTGTCATCCTCCGCAAGATAGCTCATTACAAGCATGTATCCTTGCTCCCCCTCCTCTGCCTCGCCGCAGTATTAACCGTATGCGGTGTGTCGACTTTTCCTTTCCGCATACACGCTTATGTATATTCCCCCTCTAACAGAACTTGTATTCTCTGCAATTCCCCACTCTCCTTTTATCCTGTCACCTTTCCTTGCTGCTATGTCGCGTATTCTCTCCTTTGCTTGCCTTTCATATATCATACTTGCACGTCTCCCGGCCATAGGTGGCATCCTCTCGGAGGACGGTAAATCGGATAGGTATCCCCCACGTGTTTCCTCTCCATCGCTGGAAACATGGCCATTTCCTGCTTCTCTTGCTCGTCATCGAACTAAGGCAGACAGACAAACTCCGTCCATCAACCTAGCCACAGCGCCTCTGGCTAACACGGCAACGAAGGGTGACCCATGGCGTATTCCACTTGCCCTTGCACTGTCACAAGTGTTCGCGTTGCTGTGTGCCGCCTTGGACATCGTCCTGGAAATAATCGTCAGCCATATGGCAACCGACTTCAATCTCACCAGGGATGGCTCGGTTGTGCCAACCAGGTTGTTGGATTTCTTTATTGCGCGCGCAGCCGTTACCTGCGCATGGAGCGTCGCCTTGCTGATTGCTATACACGGTAAGTTAAATGTCACTTGCTGCTGCCCGTAACGACACATTTCATCTAGTCATGCCTCCCACCGCCGCTTTGGGGCCCCCAACACGAGGGCCATCACCAGGCAAGGAAGTGTTGAAACCTACCATACCCGAACGCGGAATAGATACTTCTAAATCACCCTTTTCCAGATTCCCACATTCCGATTCCGCTTCGGACTATCTATTTGTCCCCGATCCCTTCGCAAGCATGCCACCCCCTCTGCTTCCACCAGCCGCTGCAGCCCTCAGATTGTCTTTGGACGAGGTTGGAGCGAAGGCAATTGGTGTTCAATATCGTTTCGCTGCTCCTCGTTCCAGGGGTCGACGAAAGGTCGAGCCCAAGAAATCTCGTAGCGTGTCGCGCCAAGAGACTCTCAAACACCAGAGCTCCATGGAACCCTTTATACCCCGCTATCCTCACCCCGTCGACGTGCGCTTACACGCTGGTATAGCCTGCGGGATGAACGACGAAACGGACTGGAATTTAGGAGATGGAGTAACTCTGGCACAGCTATTTTTGCAGTCTCTGAACCACGACGTGTCCACTGGTCAACTATGCAGGTCGTCCATGAGTGATGACGCGCGAGCCTCGACCCTACACCTTGAGCAATATCCTCTAAGGTCACACTGGAGTTGTAGTTCAACGCTGACGTCGACGAGGGTGCATTCCAGATGTCCGTCTAGTCACAGGTCCGGTATTTCGTTCGCGGCCAGCGAGAGGCAGCAAAGCGGGGCGGCAGTATCAAGATGATGTCGAAAACGTCCTCGCATCTTGCCCTTCTTCCATTGGTGCATGCGAAAGAAGGTGGGATCGGGTCAATTACCACGAAGGACACCGCGAGACCATAAACCCCTTCTTCTGAAAGGCTAATGTAGAAATGTATCATCATTCGACGAAACGGGATGGCACCAGACGCCGAAGCGTATCTCGTCCTCACCGACCTCGCCTCCGATTCTAATCCATCATCGACCCATCCACGTCATCGTCCTGCGTTTTCTGTATCACATATGCCATATTATGCAAGTCTCCGAATCAATCATACCACCTGCTCTTAATCTCGACACGTCTTGCAGATTCGGCCTCGCTCTCGGATTGGTCGAATCACACACACCCCTCCCCCTCGGTTTGCAGCCATCACGCTTGCTTCCCGTTTCTGACCAGTCTCGTCCACTTTCGTACATGCGCATCCTTTACACACCCTTCAGACGACTTAAGTTAACCTAACCTATGCAGTATTTAAATACCCCTTCGATCGGCCTTTAAGTTATTAGTGGCTGCCTGTGATTTGGACTTGTAAACGTCGTAGTAATTCCTAGTGTGTAGAACATGCGGTGGTTCACCCGGTCACTTCTCTCGTTCAGAGTTAAGAGCAACATTTTGTACATAGGATGTCTTAGCGGGTGAGGCACACCGCAAATCCACACTGAACACGCTCGACAACATTCCCCTTACTACCTTTTCTCATACGACCATGACATACGAGCGACCGCCAGGAGCGGCTCCCAAACGACAAGCCATCGTATAGAATGTCACATTGTACACACGTCGCAATCAACAGGATATAGGACAAGAAATACCGCACTACGACCGACAGGCTGATAATGCTGAAGTTATAAGGCAATATTGACATTGCGCTAGCCGCCGAGATAAATGTGACAATAGGTGTTGTGTGTTGCAGCAGCCCCTCAGCGCTACAGCGCTCAGCCTCCATCAGGACTGGCAGGTGTGGGTGAGATGATCTCCAAGCAGTCATCAACGCGTCGTCAGGTGCGACTGCAATCCGACTTAGACAGCATTTCAGCCTACGACTGTCTGTCGAGATGCATACCATCGGTTGCTTCTTAGGGGATGGGAATCCGGAGAAAGGCGGGATTATCAGTGCTGCTGATTGACGTCCTGGGGATTAAAAATCCTGAGAGCTGTTGTCATAGACTTGTGCTTCGTTTCATAAAAACTCCACGCTTCCTCGAAAGAGAGGGTAAGGTTAGCCCTGTAGGACTTCAGTGCCACAAGGGAGTGTGGCCATGGCTTCAGGCACCTTCATCATCTACCTTTCAATGTTCTCCTTGTAACGGCAAAACAAAAGAAAGTTTGCCTCTCTTGTTTGAGCGCCGCAAGATTTGGCATTCGCAGTCGTGCAAGCGGGCGAAGCCAAGAATGGCCCGACCGCCTTGGACGGTGATAATGTTGTCACCAAGGGAAGCGGCGTAAGACCATGACGTTTGTCGAATGTAGCCGCGAAGAGCTCTACATGCTCGCTGTTCGTCAGCATGACCGCGAGAAGGCCAAAAGCCGCGTTGGCGTTCTGCGGCTGACGCCCTCAGGAGACCTGAGTATCGAGTAGCTCAACCATTTGAGAAGTTGGAGTCGCCCCAAAAGATGAAGGTCGTTCAGGATGTTCGATAGGGTGATTGCCCGCCATATTCTTGATGGAAGTTGTCACCACACTGAAACAAGTTGTAGGATGGCCCGGCCATAAATCAAGCTCCTTGAGCCTGGTCCACTTCTTTCGAGTGACGGAGGAGCTTCACCCCTCGCTGTACAAGGAGAATGAAGCACTTTTAGTCGTGGAAGGGGGGCAAGAGGTCTGACCGCCGAAGGTCCCGACTTCGACTCATTTCTCGTTACTTTCTTCTCGTTCGATGTGATTACCGCTTCGTATATATGGCAGGCATCTGTGAATGGACATGGCTTGAGGGTGCTTATCCCGGCGTACAACGGAGATCTGACCATATACGGTAAATACCCGGACCACTTTGAATGGCAAGTTCACTTCTCCGACCGGCCAACACCTCACCTCAAGCCGGGCCAGAAGTCGACACATGGCCGCAAACGACCAACAAGCATCCAGCGCGCCGACACCTGCATCCACTGCACCGACGACGGCCACGCTAGCATCGGCACCGTCCTCCAGCCCAGCCAACATTATCACCGCGCTCGGAAACGCATTCAAGAGTCAGAATGGCGAGCCGATCACAGGAGAGCGTATAGCACAACTTCTTGCTCAAAATATGGGCCAGTTGGGAGAGCTTGCGCGCCAGGGAAAGCTAAACGCGCAGCAGATTCAACAGGTATGTACACATCTTGTGGCATTGACCCCACTTGGTGCCTCCGATGGTGTCAGGGGGGAGCTTGTGAAATACTTCGACTGAACATGCGTATAGCTCAAGGAATATGCAGAGAGGTACAAGACCCCTGCAGCCGGTGCGACTACGACGGCACCGGGAACGTCCACAGCACCTACAGCAACTACTTCAGCCAAGGTATGTACGTGTGCGATGCTCGAAGTAACATCGATCGAAGATGTATCACTCCTGCAGCCAGTCGGCCTAACCCCTACAGCAGTAACAGCCACCACCAGCGCGTTTAAAAGCGGCTCATCCGCGCCTGCCCTCACCTCGACAACGGGGGACGGATACCCTATCAGTCAAACCCTGGCTACCACCAACCCTGGACCCGTGCCATGGCCCGCGGCGCAACAAGGAAGACCGACTTTGACTGGTGGCATGACTGCCGGAAGAATATCTGGTCAGAAAATTTCATGACTTGCATTGCATGTCGCCCTGCCTGACCACGCTATGGATGACAGGCACCCCAGCGCAGGTAACTCGATCAGGTGAGGAAACGACGCTGACGGTCGATGGCAACCGTACGAGGAGGAAGAACACGCCCGGAGATCAGAGCATGCGACGCTCGATCCAGGACGTGGTATTGAGCGTCGATCCCAATGTACGCATCGAACCTGAGGTTGAAGACGTATGTGGGACTTTCTTTCCCTTCATTCATGGGACTGACATGGGGCCACCAGCTGCTCCTGCAAATTGCAGATGAGTTCATAGACTCGGTTACCAATTTCGGATGCCGGCTAGCCAAACACCGAGGAAGCGATTCCCTCGAAGTCAAAGATCTGCAGTTACATCTAGGTAAGCACCCATGGCGTTAATGTAGCCAATTTTTTGTACCATCCTAAGCTCACGGATCGTGATTCTCGCTCAGAACGCAACCATAACATCCGCATACCTGGCTTCGCTTCAGATGACACGCGTATATCACTTTCCCAGTCTAATGTTGCCCCGCCTGCACCTACTACGACAGCTAAGAAGTCTGCGCAGGGGACTTCAGCAACACTCAGAAGCCAACGCCTCGCACAAGTGCAGCAAGCTAAACGGGAGGGAAAGTTACTATAAATTCTCCGCTCACCGTAGTCTCTGTCGCCCGCTCGCGTGTGTTGTATCGATATTTGGTAGTGTACTGGCAAATTATGGTTCGAGACCGTCCGACCATAGGTAAAACCGCACAATGTTCAAGATTACACAGACAGAGTGAGTTGGTTACACGTATGATACGCACTGCTATTCATCATACCGCCATATGATCGCGGTGGTTATGGGAGGACCCGGGTGACAGACGGCTCGATCAACAGATCAGGCAGTTGACGCTGCGCACCGGGCGTTCCTGTTCACAAGCTTACATCGAACATGGGCTCGTGGTTTCACAGCCTTGGTTAAAAACATCCCAGTAGGTGAAATCATCATCAACATGTGATTCTTCCAGTGATAGATTGGATGTTGCCGAGGATACGATCGGGTGTTCCGGAACCTGTGCTAGTAGCATGTAGTAAAGAACAAGTTTGATGAGGGTCGGTGCATGTATACAGATTATAAAACAGGGTCCGAGACCACTCACATGTTTGGGCCATTCACAAGCTGAGGCATGTCCTAGACGTCGGTGGTGCAACCACGTGAAATCGGTATCAGGGAGTCTTTCTGAATGGTCACTGGTCAAACGCCCAGTGGTCACGTCTCAGCTCGAGGGCTTGTGTATCACTGCTGAATATTGCACGATGGCAGCCGATTCAGACAGATGGCTACATCGTGCACGGGTTTGTACTATCACGATCTAAATACCGTTGCAAGTACTCCTGGCATACGGCAGTACTGTTGATGACCTTCGGCGCCACAAGTGCCAAGCCAGGGTGATTCTGGAGTCTCCTTCGCCCATCCACTCGCGCGTCTGGGGTGGGGATACCATTTGCGGAAAAGCCCGAGGAAGCCAACCTGATGGGGTTGCCGTGACACACAACTTGATCGCGCAAGATGGCTACTGAGCAGAGGCGGCTGGAGAGGACATATGAGTAACATCGTCGCATTGAGGGATAGAATGCAGAGGTCCTTCAGAAAAGCGAAACAGCGCCGAGCAGGAGGACAACTGCATCGGACATCCAGGCATCCCACCGAACGAGAAGACAATATTACATAAGCAAATCTACCCGATTAACAACTTCTACAGACCCCAGCATAGGTCTTATCCTGCTGCATGGCACGGGACCCCATTACGCAACGACGTGATAGCCTCTCGATGTTGCTTGATGGCGAGTACGATGAATGCATGCCAGATCGCGTGCGAACCACCCCCACACCAGTCAAGATAATGCGAGAATCGTTCGGAAAGAAGGCGCTCGGGAAAGCGCGTCGCGTAAAACACAAGTCCAATGAGGTACGAAAAAATGGATGGCCAGACCGGGTCTATAATATATATCACATGTAAAGTGAAGTCGACAAACCCAGAACAAGAACATACCGAGGAAAACCTTGACTTGCCAAGGAGAATGCAGATACGAAAGGACTGCTATTGGTGCTGCAGATGTAAAAGCCAGAGACACAAAAAAGAGGATGCGCAAATGCTGTCGACAAGTTCGATCAACCCGTTCCCAACCTGCATGGGAAATACTCACTCTGTACGCAGGATCGTTGAACCACTGGAAAAATGGGAACGCAATGCCTGCCACGCCAGTCAAGAGACAGCACACGAGAAACACATTGCCAATGTCGGGGTGGCACTGAAAGCCATAGTGCACGATCGTGCCCACGGAAGCACTGATGAGCCTACCGAAATGGCTGTCAGGTTGAACTGTCAGGGAAGGATTCTGGCTCACATACCATCCGATTCCAACATAATCAATTCTAGCACAGAGGTCCATTCCCTCTGGATGCGCACAACCAGACATGGTATGCCAGACGACGCTACTAAATAGGCACATGAGGGCAAACGTCAGGAACGTTGCCTCGGGTATATCTACAAATCTCGGGGTATTGAAAATAGGGATGCAATTGATTAACCACAGCAAGAGCGGAATAAGATGTGTATGAATATTTACTATGAACAAATCAGCAGTAGAACCACACGGGGTGAGGAACGACGAACGGGTTTCGTTGTGGACGGCGAAGAGAGACATGACGATGAGTGGCCATTTCTCAAGAGGGATGAAACTAGAGCAAGCGGTCAGAGGCTGCCAAAAAACGATTCCCAGGCATCGCAACTGACCGATATCCCCGAACGACGAAAGGGTTGTTCCTCCACTGGGGGGGCAAGTCTACGTATTGAATGAGCCGTGAGCCTTGAAGAGACTGTTTCATAGCCCGGCCAATATCCCGTGCAGCGTGCCCAAGCATCTCCTCTGCTTTGTTCACGTCATCGGCTAAGTCGGACACAAGTTCCGACGACATAATTGAGTCAAGGATACCGGACAAGTGGGTTCTGTTGCGGAGTGAAGGAATATCCACAGGGAGTATATCCATAGACCGTAGATGAGCCTGAAGCGACTGGACGCGCGTAGAGATGGCCGACAATCGGTTATAAAAGTCTAGGTCCGAAAGGCGAGATCGAGCGTCGTCAATATGTACATGGATGTCAGCTAGAGAGAAATAGGCGAGGTGCGTTCGGACGTCACTCAAGGATGGGACGTCTGGGAGCTCAATGAGGTGAGAGGACACGTCTGAGCGAATGCCTCGTAGCATTTCAAGGGCATCCTTGGCCCAGAGGCGCGCGTCTTCGATAGAATGATCACCTTTAATCTTGAACGGCTCCCCGATGCGGAGATCAGAGAGGGGAGACTCTAGCTTGGAAAGTCTATTCTCGACGTCTTCCAGGTAAGACAACAAGATGATTTTGAGGGTGCCCAAAGCCTGCCGTGCGGAGGCGGTGGAGAGGTCCAGCGCCTCGAGTGAGTCCGGCAGTCTTCTGCATAGAGGCAGGCGGGCATCGCGGGAGGTGTCTACAGTGGAGAACCGACGCCTGCGACGAAGGTGTGGACCGTCGGCGGCCGTGACGGTCGTCGCCATCGCTGGGGAACGAATAAAACAACTTTGACAAAGAAAGAAACGCAAGGCCGCTCAGTGACAAACACAGACATGTCCGCATCCGGTAATACTCCGCATGCCTGGCACGACCACCTGGCCTCCACGGCTGCTCGTGGTTGGCTTGGGCAATCTGCCTTATCCCAACACTCGCCACAGGTATGTTACTCTACACCGCCATAACTCTTGATCTTGACACCTCTCCAAGCGTTGGCCATGTCATCGTCGATGCGTTGGCTGCACGGTTCGGTATCCACATGAGCATAAATAGATCTGTAGGAGGTTTCATAGGTCACTCCGACGTATTATCGTTCTCGGACGATATTGTGTCACTAGCACTCTTCAAACCCAGTGCGTGCGTTGCACCGTTGTTCACGCTCACACTCTGATACATGGTCTGCCTCAGAGCCGCTGATGAATATCACCGGTCCATCCGTCGCGAGCGCTCTTCGTAATACCGTCAAGCTTCCCGCCTCCATGGTCGTCGTTCACGACTCGCTCGATCACAAAGTGAAGGTTCTGTCCGTCAAACTCGGGGGTTCTGCTAACGGACACAACGGTGTCCGGAGTGTGATTGACGCCCTCGGGGCCAACGCTGACTTCTACCGCTTTCGCATTGGGATCGGACGGGACCGCGCCGTAGACCCTGCTAAATACGTGCTGTCTGATATGCCCCTAGACGAGCTTCTGCACTGGAATGGCGTCGGTTTGGACAGGGTCTGCAGTGAACTTGGTAGGATCGCGTCGAGGGACCGAGCTATCCGACACCCTGGCACTTGAATCTTCCAGTCGGTCAGCAGCCTCGAGTGCGACTGGGCTGTGTAGTTTCCATCGTTGATTGACCGGAGCAAGTACATTCATATGAATAAACTTGGTTGATTTCGACGCCACGGAAGTGGTTTTGTAACCGACCCGAGCTGTATCAGGGTCTGATGCTCGTGTCTCATCGTAAACACATAGCCTACAAGTATCGCATGGGACGTCCACCAAAATACGCCTTATCCCTCTTCCCTCCCTCCCTCAAGGATCCTTGACAATAAAAGACGCCTCCGATTGACAACTGTGAGGCTATGATTCATTGCGGCCGTTCGAACACCTCACTGCGGGCGCACCTCCCGCGTACCAATGGTCCCGGAACCGATATACCACGCAGTCTCGCGACCCTCCCAGCAGACGTCGTTTTCGAAGTTTCTAGGTATCTCGACCTCAAAGCAGACATCCTCAATTTTGCTTTGGCGGCCAGTACACTCCTCGTTCGCCGGAAGCGTGGCTCATGAGGTTGTTTACAGGGCAATGGCTTACTCTTTAGCTTACTTCCGGCAGTATACGACGACGTCTGCCTCGACTCTTTAGTGCAATGCGAGGCAACCCTCGCAATGCTGAACCGGGAACCAAGTATAGCGCGTCACATTCAGACGTTAACCGTCCGGTTCTCCGGTTCTCCGCATGCCGGTGGCTTGTTGATATCAGATTTACTCCGAACACTGGCACCTAAACTGGATGCATTGCATACTTTCATCTGGGATGCAGAGGAGATACCTCAGTGCGATGATATGTGGCTCGCGCTGCGGATGTCGTAAGTAGGCCAGTTTTGAGCGCATGCTGAATAACTGAACATCGATGTTTCAGATGTCCACGGCTGCATACCATTGGTACGTCTTACGGCGCCAAACTACCAGACAGCCATAGTACCGTACGTGTTTCGTGTTAGATTCTTTTGTCGCATACAAATCCCGGTCGATTTGCAGCTTTTTCAATTCAAGAACTTGCGCGGCTTCCGGTTGGCCCTGAAGCCCCCCTTTTATGACAACCATTCAGATAGTCTCCAAGGTATATTTCACCGGGCATCTCCTGGTTGTGAACTTATGCAAAACAGAATTACCTTCAGAGTCCAGACTTTGGGACATGCTTATCCGCCGATGTCCGAACCTCGAAGAACTCCATATTTCTGGCGCTCCCTTCCTCCCAGTTTCTGTCGTGCATCCCCTCTGTTATGCCCGCTGGCCAAGATTACGATCGCTCTCTCTCGGTGACATCGTGCTAGACTGGCAACCTCGAGGAGGAGGCGTTAAACCGCCTTTCATCGCTTTCCTCGAGGCACATCCCCGTCTGGATATGCTAAGGACCTCTCGCGCAGCCCTTAGTCCGGGGCTTTTGACATCCCTGGACCACGGCGCTCTACCTAATCTCAAGCGGTTTGCGGGCTCTCTAGAGCATTTGCAGGGCTTGGCTCAGATTTATCCTCAGATCACTAGTGTGGCAATTGACGAGCCTCTCGTGATCAGAGACACGACGCCTTTGCTTGCAGCCGGCGTCCTGCAAGGTCTGCACTGCCTGACTGAATTACGTGTCGCATTTGTATTTCAGGCGGCATACGAGTGTGGTCGCTTGGTTCGCTCTATCGTGAATGCCTGCCCCCGCCTCACGAAACTAGAGCTGATATGTGCTCGTAGACCATCATTCACAGTAGTACGTCCCGATCGCGTCTGACAACGACTAATGGCTTACCACGCGTTTGTAGGACACTCTTGCCAAAATCATCAGCGCACTTCCCCGTCTGCGTCACCTCCGTGTAACAATGGTCCGCGCTCGTAACGAGCAATCCCTCAGAGAATGCGCCGCCGTCGTCGCACGTTCAAACCCGCAGTTACGGACCTTCTGCATAACGTTCATTTCCCCTAGCCACCCTCTTCCCAACCCACTCAGCGCGGATATCAGCGTAAATGGAGGCGAGCCGGGGCATCCTTACCTCGAATCAGGGAACTATGTACTTCGAACAGACGAGTATGGTCTGCCGTCGTCGGTCATGGGTACAGAACGCAGGAGGCTACATTCATGTTCCCTCCCCCCGTTTGGGATAGCAATGCCACTACCAACGTTGCCTTTGAACACCTATACCACTAAGAAGTACAGGTACCGATTCGACCTCTATCCCAAGTCGAAGAAGGGGCTAGGTGTGCTCTTCGAGAAGAGCGTAGCAGGAGAGGAGATGAGAGTACTCGTGTTGATGTTGTCACTAGGTGGGGCAGCGCTCTGGGTGTTCTTCGGTTGATTTCACCTGCCAGAGACCCACCGGTCGAGTGTCAAAATTTCTTGCATTGAAGTGGCTCTCGTGTTCGATGTGTTGTTATTGTCTCGGGTTGTATTTTTACGCTGCGTTGTATTTCTGTGTGTTGTTGTTAGCCTTTTGTGACAATTAAGCGACGAAATCGTGTTTCGTGAGGTTTGCAGTGTGCACTCTTTCAAAGATCCATCCGACCGTATACGCCGTGAATAACTACCCATCGTGGCCTCGGTTTACTCCTTCGCGTCTTCGGTCTCGTACTCCCGGCATGCCATTTCCTCGGTGACGTCCATGGAAAGCGTACTTGCAATTGGTATCGGGCTAGGATTGCGTATAGTCGTTGATGCCGCCACGGATGATCACAGAGTAGGAGGTGCGTTGTTCTCTGGTTTTGCCACAGGCCTCTTTTTTCTCAACATGTTCTAGGCGTCCTCGTAGGCCTATGGGAAGGAGTGGTCTTGAATCATTTTGTGCGGAAAATGCCCCGGTCATTTGACCCTTACGTCGCCTTGGCCTTCCGGGTGTTTGTAGATTTCTTGTTCACGCAATCGCTATCTCGCATGGCTCTTGTCGTCTTGTGGACCTTGGTAGGGATGCTCCTTGCAGATGTCACCCCGAGCATTTTGCGTGACTCGAGTCTTCGGCGCCTCTACCGACGGGTCCGCAGAGAAGCTCGTCACTTCAAACGAGCCATTCCAGACATCAGAATAAAAAACGACATACCCCGCGTGCGGTTCTTCTCCCATAGGCGCAGGTCGTCATCGCCCGTCTCGATACGCAGTGACCGAGCTGCCCCCGCACAATCCCCCCCTCCTGAAAACACACCCATGCCTGGGCTCCCGAGGCGACCCAGTGGTCGAAACCCTCCGGGGACGTTCCCAGGTTCCTCCGGCTGGTCAGAAACGGAGACAGAAGTCACTGCCCTTCGCAATCGCGTTGTTAACTTCCCGGGGCCGTCCCCATCCCTTATACCCACTCGAGTCGACGCTCAGCTTCCACTCTTGAATTCAAGTGACCTCCCTGGGCACGGAGCACAATCAGAAGTTTTGGCTGCAACGGAAACCCAAACTCAAACCATACTGTTAGAAACGTATGATACCGAAGCTAATCCACCTGCACTCATCAACCCAATCAATGAGCCGTCCAGTGATGATCCTCCCGCAATACCCGATGACTGGGTGGACGTTATGCCACCCCTCTGTCCTCTGTTGGATCAGCCCGCCATCCTACCCTTCGCAGAACTGCGGGAACCACCGTCATCTGTTCTTCAACTACCGACTCCTCCTTGTCCCTCATCCATAGCTGAACCGACACCCCTTATCAGCTCCATCCCTGACATACCAGATGCGGATGTTAAAGGTGGTGATGCGTCTGCTCCTCATCAAATACCCCTACCTAAATCTCGAGCTGCTACTGTTATTGGCGGTGTGGAAGAACACCTGAGCAGTGTACACATTACACACATGGAGAAGGCAAGCTCGGAACTAGGAGTCAACCCTTTACGTCCCGTTACTCCCTACCCGACATTAGCATCCACCAAGCTCCAGTACTCTTTAATCGAGAGCGCCGAAGATGGTCAGTCGGAAGTGAAATCGACCAAGGCAGTTTCGATCGTTGGTAACCAGGTCGATGTTCTAAATGTTGATGCTGTAACTACGACTCCAACGCAAGTTGATCCGCCTGTCGAGACCACTGCGTTAAATACCCCTGTGGATGCACCGCCTCTTCCACCGAAATTGGACACGCCTGCAGACTGCGGTAATGCAGATTCTAGCCCGGGACTTTCCGGTGACAACCCAAACGTGGTCCCTAACCGAGACACCACATATTTGGATCCTGACCCGGCCAACGACCCGCCACCACCGTTCAGCGAGAGCGCTGACATTGAGGGCGTCGCAGGCCCCAGCGCGTCCGTTGCGCAAGACGAGCAAGTTACCGAGTTGAGTGGGGAGCAAAAGGTTGTAGAAGAAAGACGCCAGATTTTTTTGCGAAAAGAGTTGGAAAAACGGCAGTCTGAACGAAGCAATTTACAAACGGAACTGGATCGCGTAAATAACAAGGAATCTAAAAATGCCAATGCCTCGGGATTGAAGAAGAGATTAGACGAGCACCAGGATGTGTTGAACCGTCTACAGGCGAGACTATCCAAAAAGGACTTCTCTGGTGAGGAGGTGTCGTCCACAGTAGACATCTTACTAAATTTCGCCACAGAGACACATACTCCTTGTGTTATCAAAGTGAGAAATAAACCGAATAACGACCCCATCAAAGATGTGGCGGAACAAATTCTGGAGGGAATCTTACGGACGGACAACGCCGATCCCGTCAGCGTTGAAGTAACCTTACCTCCTCCCAGGAAAGGGCGAAAAACCAAAGTTGACGCTCTGCAAGCGTTCATCTCCGAGTGTGTACATTGTACCTGATTAAGCTTTCACACTCACTGATGGGTTCGGTGTCGCAGGTTCGACTTTCCGTCGTCCATAAAAAATGATACGATGATCATCGCGGTCTAGGGGAGTTCCTCGATGGGCCTCGTTTTAGTTTCTGCTGTCGACTTTTCAGTGATTTATGAGTTAACGGATATGTACATAGCCCTCATCTGTACTGGTATTTATCTCCTACTTGTTGTGTCAGTGATACCACTCTCACCCGCGTTACATGTAATCTCCTACTATTACTATGTTTAATTGTCACTTGTTGGTGACCTCGATACTCGCGGCATCGCGTACTGAATAGACGGGATGAGATTGCATGAGAAGATCTGTCAAAAGTCCTTGCATGCGGCTCCTAGTCAGTCTTGGCACGCTCGCACTCGACCAGGTCCGCTTTTTATTTGGGGTTTCTCTGCTCGTCGGTGGCAGACAGACGGCGTAATATATGGCCGCATGTCACGCCCATTCCTTCATACAGTACAACCCCTGACGATTACGAACAGGGGAAATCACTGACATTTGTCCAGACCTCTTTCTTGCGGTATACTGTCGCCGTCGCAGTGGCAGTGGATGGGTTGAGTTTATTAACCCCCCCAGCCCCAGCTTTGAAAGTTGGAAATCGGTACTTCGCGATTACAGGAGCACTCCGTCGTGCTTCATATAACCTCGCCGTGGTGAGTGCTGCAATCCTCGTTCCATGTTTCTTGCCATGCCCCGAGTTGCGCTCGCACCGTCGGTGGTCTTCCTCTGCTTTGACTTCCATATCTTTGGTGGAAGAGCTTTCGGGCTACACTTAAGGCCTAGAGGGCAATCGCCACACACGGACTTTCTAAACAACTTTGAAGTGGTCGGGAACAGCTATGCAAGCGCCCAGCAGGTGTGACATACAGGCCCACTTGTTCGTTGAATCATCTAGTCCTTATACATTACTCAAGGTATTCCTGGGGACGCTGGATAAAGTCTATATCGTGGACAAAACGGAAAATAATCCGTGGCAGATCAACGACCATCCTGCTTGGGCGAGTGGTACGTCGCTTTCAACCATGCATTTGACCGGGCTTCTTGATATATAAATCTATCTGAAGAATGGTCGATAAGTTCGAGACAGACTAGGGTAATGGATGCCGTCACTAACTCCTTTTGTGCCGTGAGCACTTCCCGGGTACCCTGAGTTTCTTTCCCTTGTTGATTGGAATTTACAGGGGGGAACAGTGCTTGGGAATGGTACTTGGCTCAATGTGGGTGGGAACGAAGCGGTGACCTATGGAGGGGCCGCTGCCCCAAGTCAGGCGGGGGGACCGCCGTACGATGACCCCGACGGGAGACGGTCGTGCGTACCATCTCAATGATGATCCATCATTTGTAACTGACTACTTCGTCACAGAATTCGGTGCGTTGCCAATTGCCATGACATGTACTGATAGCACGCTGAGCCTCGTTAGATTACTGAATCCCTGCGATAATGGTAACTGTGACTGGATTCTTGGCCAACCTATGACAACGGCTCGGTGGTACCCCACGCTGTGAGTATTTTTTTTTAACGATGGTGTACGAAGTCTAGCCTGATGTTTGTCGTCTAGTGAGACCTTGGAAGATGGAAGTGCGATCATTGTTCGTTTTTCCTCTCGTGGACGTGTGTGATATTAAACTTGGACATCAGATAGGGGGATGCCAATGGGGGGGTTATGTCAACGATGCTTCTCAAGATAATCCTACCTACGAGTTCTTCCCAACCCGTGGTCAACCTATCATCTCGTCGATCCTCCAGAACACGCTACCGGCCAACTTATATCCGTTGACGTGGTTGCTTCCGTCAGGAAAGTTATTCATACAATCGAACTGGAAGACCGCCCTACTCGACTACAGCCAGAATTTGGAGACACCCCTGTCCGACGTGCCCAACGCGGTGCGCGTGTACCCCGCAAGCGGTGGATCCGTAATGTTGCCGATGACGCCTGCGAATAATTATACGGCTAGTATCATGTTCTGCGGTGGGAGCAACATTACGCCGGATCGGTGAGGCCCTTTCTCGAAAGAAAAAGGCCCCGTGCTCATTACACGGGTTGCTAGGTGGACTGAAGTCTGGGACATACCCCATTACCCCGCGTCATCTTCGTGTGTCCAGATTTCTCCGGAAGTATCTTCCAGCTACGAGGAAGTAGATCCTCTGCCGGAGGGTAGAACGATGGGTAATCTGATTTTACTGCCGGATGGTCGGATCCTGTGCCTGAACGGCGCGAAATTAGGTCTCTCTTTCGTAGTTGTCTGCCAATTCAGTACGCTCACCTCTTTCGCGAAGGCACTGCTGGCTACGGAAACACGACGTACACCATTGGACAATCATATGCTGATCAACCCATATTGACTCCCGTCATTTACGATTCGAGCGCTCCGGCTGGCAGCCGCTGGAGCAGGGACGGCCTCAATCCCAGCAACATAGATCGCATGTATCATTCCTCCGCGACACTGTTACCGGATGGTAAGCCGCTTGTTTCGAAGAAAAATTATACCATGACGAGTTATAGGATCTGTACTCGTCGCTGGATCCAATCCAAACTCTGATGTGAATACTTTCGCAACGTACCCTACCGAGTATCGCATCGAGATTTTTTATCCTTCATATTACAATCAACGGCGACCGCAACCTCAAGGGCTCCCTAATCGCATGACATACGGAGGACCGTTTTTCAACGTCTCGCTGACCGCCGCAGACTTATTTGGGAACATTGACAATATCCAGACCGCAAAGGTCGTACTGTTGCGCACTGGCTTTTCTACTCATACAATGGTAAGGCATATTGGTAAAATTGCTGACTCTTAATGGATAGATTTTTTCAGAATATGGGTATGCGAGCTGTGGAGCTTGACTATTCGTTCCTGGGTAATCCTGATGGGTCGGGAGTACTGCATGTTAGCCAGCCGCCGCCAAACCCTGCCATCATGCCTCCAGGTCCTGCACGTGAGTGTTCCGGGGCAATGAACCTGACTTGACTTTCTTAGTCGCCTAGTTGCGTTCGTCGTCATCAATGGTGTTCCATCCATCGGCGCGCAAGTGATGGTGGGTTCCGGGAGCATTGGCCAGCAATCTACTAGCCCCAACGAGCCGTTGCCGCAGTCGGCCATTACCCCGCAGCAGCAGTCTCAGGGACCCACCAAAAAAGGTCCGGGCGCAAGTGTCATTCTGGGGCAAGCGAATGGAAATCTAGTGCAGTGGTTAAGGATGGCTGGTGTATTGACGGCCGCCCTCGTGATACCTTCACTTTGTTAGCATAATATCTCGTTCTGCGCTGGCCCGAGGTTGAGTCGAAGGCACACGATTCACCACGGATATCACTGGGTTGGTCACTGGATTGGATGGATATCATAGTCCAAGGGGACTCGGTTTACAATACATAGGAGACACGGCAAGTTACTGTAAGCAGTACTATCAGGGTTACGGCGATCGCATCACGGTACATATTCTCAAATACGCACCACTATCTCAAACCCGACGCTGTGCGATAGTGCAGTCGAACGTTCGTTACTGTCATGTAAAGGAACCGGGAACATTTGATCCCGCCGATAAACTACTTATAAAACACATGCACTTGTATTTTTCATACTGCGACCGAGTGTTCATTCCATCCAACCGTCATAGCAACCCCGTAACCCACCATGCCCCGGGCTGATTCCGTTGTGGTCGAGCCCCTTCCCTCCCAGAACCCTACGCCCTTCATACAACCCATGTCACCCCTCGTGCAAGCAGCCAAGATGTACGTCAAACGAGTCTCTCTCACCTCAAAGAAGAACTGGTGGATGGGTGCGTATTGGTACTCGATCGTCGGCATCGTCATTTGGTGCTGTCTGACCTACTGTCCCTGGCATATAGTGGAGATCGATCAGGAAGAGTCGACCACAAAACCACCTCTGCTTGGTTCGTCTGCTGACTCTTTCTCGTCCTCAGAGGAGACCACGGTGGCACCCGATGACGGTCACTACAAACCAGCCGCCGACGTACACGTGAAAAGCCCGTCGCCGAATCCATCTATACCTGTCTACAAACCACCGAGGCATCCAACTGCCATCTTCTCTTTTCCGACCCCCACCGCGTACTCCGCCCCTCCCAACCCAACAGCAAATCTCTTCCCTTGTGCGCAGGGTTCTGCTTCTGAACTCTTTAAATGCATTGTCAAGAGGCCCGATGTCATACAGCTCGAAATCAATGGTGAAATGCAATCTAACGCGTCCGACGTTACCACCCAGTTCCTCGCCGAATTGCGTGTGTACACGACAGCGGCTAGACATCGTAACATCGCTGCATTTCTAGGATGTTTGGAGAATGTAGGGATGGTTCTTGAGTATGTGGACGGACGAACCTTGTATGAGGTCATCCGTCAACGACCACCGCTCACCAGAGATAAGAAGATCGATTTCCACAACCAGCTTCTTGCTGGCCTGACACACCTTCATTCGTACGGCTTGAGCCACGGTGACCTATCGTTGTTGAACATACAAGTCACCTGGTCATCAGATACGATAAAACTCCTCGACTTTGGGCGCTCTGTCTCCATCCACTCCATATTTATACCGCCTTCTGACGAGCCTGCCGACCCATGGCAGCACTTTGCTCGCAAGACGACCAGCCAAGGCTACAGTACACCACAGCAGAGGATAGAGCAGATTCATCCAGGGACCCGGCCCTTTGCGGCGCCAGAAGTGCTACGAGAGGAGTGTCAAGACCCTCTTCTCGCGGATGCATATAGCTTTGGGATGATCCTCATATGCATTGACCGGTGTGAAATGGTCGACATGAAGCCATGGGAGCAACGCAAAGACATAGTGCCCGATCATCTGTTCGTCGGGTGCGGGATCTTCGAGGAACGGGCGAGGGAGTACCTGAGGAGATGGGACTTGAGGAGAAGGCTGAACAGGGAAGACGCGTTTCCGGCTGATAGCTGAACACGGGCCAACCCTCTGCGCGAACTTGGTTGGTTTCTCCGTGTTTTACCAAGCCGCACGCATGATACCTGCATACCCACCGCGTTTTGAGGTCTTTTCTTATACGTTTCTATTTCATGTCACGAATCCGCATTACGACGTCATCACTCACTAAGCATTCCTCATCTTGTCTGGCTTTTTTTCTCTTTGATTTTTTTTTTTCTTTTCTGCCCACCAATTTTGTTACCTCACCAACAGCCGTACCGTTGTATTATGTAATGACATCCACCACTCAAATGTTCTCACGCGACCGTTAACTCAGCCTACGATCTGGATGGCCACTGTTCACCCGTCCCGCATGGGGCTCGTCCCTCAGGATCGAAGAGACGCTTATCAGGCTGAACGGCTTTACACACGTTCACGTTCTGATTCACCTGGACGCGGAGGTTTCGCGACGTATGGGCGAGGTAGTAATGACAGGGCGGGTAGTCGGGGGAGGGATGGGGAAGTGTTCAGAGAAGGCGACCGGCGCAGAGAGAGATACAGTGACAGGGAGAGGGAAAGTCACCGAGAGGGGTCAGACAAGCGTGGTAGGGAGCGTGGTAGGCAAAGAAGTCGGAGCAGCGAACGACCTCGCTCCTTCTCCGGGCGTCGGGATGGTGGGGATGAGGAGCGTGGGGTGTCAAGGGATCATAGAAGGGATAGGGACCGCGAGAGTGACGACGGGGACCACCGAGAAAGACGACGTCCGAGCCCCGAATATTCAGACTACAACCGTCCGCCCTCACCAGGTCAGGCGGCGCCCTGGAGGCAGCAGGAAAATATGTACCCTCCCCGCACTTATCGAGGTCGGCCACATAGCATGCAAAGTACAGACTACTTGGAGAGGTAGTATTTCCCAGAGTCATTGGCGTAGTGAGGGTCAACGTGACTTACCATCTTCATTTTCCAGTCGGCGCTTGCAAAGGGAGGCTTCTACTGTTAGTATCTGGCCACCCTCACCTAAAGGGCCTGCGAGGCAACTGTGCGTCTATTTTTACGTCTTTTTCTCTATGCTTTGGTTGCTTAGTCTGCGAGGAAGGTCTCTGGTAGGATCGTCTCACAGGAAGTCCAAGCGCGACCGCGCAGAAACATCCAGCGGTTCAGACATTGATTCCGAATTTGAACACGAACGGCGTCGGCGTGACCGTAAAGAACGTAAACGCCGAAAGCACAGAGAGTACAAGGAGAAGAAAGATAAGAAGGAGCGGAACCGTAAACGGTCACGGTCTCAGAGCTACGAGGGTAGTGGTCATGATGTCGACCGGCGCCGCAGCAAGTCCAGGAACAAGAGCCAGAGTCAACAACCTCGCAGTCCCAGTCCGAGCAGGACGCCATCCACGCCGGTCGGGTCTGAGGAGGAGGAATGGGTCGAGAAGCCTACCGCTATTTCAATCGTTTCACCGTCTCCATCGAGGAACGATATGCCACCTCCCGGCGCCGTCCCTGTGCGCAAGAGTGCAGAGGTAACATCAACATTCGTCAATCCCAATGCCGCGACGAACGACGATGACTCTGACGAAGAAGTTGGTCCACAACCGTTGATCAAAGTCAATACCACGAAGAAGGTGGATGAACGTGCTTATGGTAGTGCCCTGCTACGTGGTGAGGGCAGTGCGATGGCTGCCTTCCTGCAGGAAAGCACGGATACACGTATCCCTCGTCGTGGTGAAATTGGCCTGACATCGGATGAGATTGCGGCTTTTGAAGCTGTTGGGTACGTTATGAGCGGTAGCAGACACAAGCGTATGAATGCAGTGCGTATGAGGAAGGAAAACCAGGTCATCAGCGCGGAGGAGAAGAGGGGTATATTGAAGTTGCAGAAGGAGGAGAGGGCGAGGAGAGAAGCCATACTTCGAGAAGAGTTCAGCGAGCTCGTTCAGGAGAAGCTCAAAACCCCAGAGGGAAAGCCACGGCGGTAATTCGTAGGTACAGTACCATAACATATCTAGTTCCACTGCATAACGAAGGGGTGCCGGTGATGGCAGTAACCGCAATGGACAAACCTAAATGAACCAGGGCCGCTACTAGAAAGTTCACAGTTCCTCACGTCTGCCAGGTTCCAAGCCAACGAGTTCGACATCGAAAACCAGAGCAGAATTCGGTGGGATTGCTTTTCCGGCGCCGCGAGAGCCTGCATAATGGATAAATAAATTGAAAGTGTGCAGAACTGCGAAACGTACCATACGCCAACCTCGAAGGGATGGTAAGCGTACGCTTTTCGTTCACACACATTCCCTGCAAACCTTCATCCCACCCTTTGATTACCTGCCCGATCCCAACTACCGGTGGATAATTTAATCTGAATAAAAGACGAGGCCAGGTTACTCACGTTTGAAATAGAGCGGTTGCCCCCGGTCATGGCTGTCAGGAAAATAAATGTTAACGCTACAGGGAGTATGCTACCTAGCAAAGTTGACCTTGAATCAAACTTGTCGCCACTAGAGAAGAGTGTCCCAGTCTAACACACATCGTATCAGTCAAAGCGAAGAGGGTTCAGCGGCGACTCACATAGTGAACTCTAACGGCATCGCCTGACCTGGCTTTCTCAGAGCATTTCTCAGGTAGGTGAGTAGTGTCGATCCTGAGCTCCGACGGCTGCTCTTCGGCGAATGCAAATGCCAACAGAGCCAGCAAGGACAACCAAAGCTTGGTGACTTGCATCGCTGCTAATATGTCGAAGCTTGAAACCAGCTAATTATTAGTCGGAAATGGAAGCGTGAGAAACTATGGGCTATTATTGCCGATTTGCCGCTGAGTCAGCAACTATACAGCGCAACTTGCCTTGCTAACTTTATTTCTTCTGCACCCCAGCCCATCGCACCAGCGACGCCAATTCCCCCGCCAACAACCAAGGACAATGGTAAGCACCCTTGATGAGACGTTGTTGTTTGGCTGACGAAGATGTGTGGCTCTCGTCAGCCGTCCCAAAAGACCTTCAGAACTAAGCGTATCCTCGCCAAGGCTGCCCGCCAGAACCGGTGAGTACCTGGTTTGTCCCAGAGGTCAGAGGCGGTTACTTGACGATGAAAATCTGCAGGCCTATCCCTCAGTGGTTCCGTCTAAAGACTGATACTAAAATCCAGGTGTGCCCTGGTCACGTCACCCGTATCTATGTATCTGACATTTGTGTTGTTGAATAGTACAATTCCAAGCGCCGGCACTGGAGGCGGACGAAACTCAATATTTAGACGCTTCCCACATTCTATCCTTTCATCCTGTTTCCCGTCACTCCGAGTGTCAAGGGAATGCAGAGTTCTCCAGGGGGCAGAGACGCTTCGATGGCTTACACCTCAGAGCATTTGGGGAAATGCAACATGTTGCCCTCTCATGATGTGTATGACTATGCATCCAAAACTACATACAACACTGTGTCCCATCGTTTGCATAAGTTCGCACTTCGAGAAAAGTGGACATCACATTTGTACGGATGACACGCAAAACAGTGCGAAACGTGGCGTTTTGTCGGTTATGTCCGCTTGCTCTGAAGTGATTGAGTCCTGGTGTTGGATAGAGTACCGTCAAGTGTTTGAAAGGTCAGGGAGGCATGTTCAGAAATATTGCAAGTGAACGTTTCAGGCGTGTTTGTCAACGTGTCCGTGACGTTGGCCAAGTCCTGCGGTCGACCGCGCGCTCTTCAGTTCTTGGACCGCGATGTCCCTCATACTCACGATCTTTGCCTTGGTCCTCTTTGCTGAGCTGATATCATGGATTGGCCATAGCGTACTGCTCGACCTGGTATATCTCACCCTCGACTCTTCCCGCCTTGACTGACCCTCGCCGAAGGCATGGGGTCTCTGCTGCAGGATACTTTACAGTGCTTCGATCACCAGACAACGGAAGCTCAAAACAGAATTGCTTACGACCAAGAAAGAACTTCTACAAACGAGCGCACAGGATCAGTTTGCAAAGTGGGCGAAGCTGAGACGGAGTGTCGACAAGCGACTGGCAGAACTCGAAAAACTCAGTGAGTGTTGCACGACGAGACATATCTTCCTGCTGGTCGGCATGCATGGTAGCGTTCCCTTTGAAGCTGACTTGTTATGTTCACCTCTACTACGCATGACAGATAGCGAGCTTGCGCTGCAGAAGACTGCTTTCTCGGTCAAATTCAACAGCCTCGTCTGGATATTGACGACAGGACTGCAGTTCGTGATTGGATGGTGGTATAGGAGATCCGCGGTCTTCTACCTTCCACCCGGCTGGTTTGGACCACTTACGTGGTGGCTTGCTCTTCCCTTCGCTCCAAAAGGCCAGTACATTTTGTGAAAGTTTATGTAGCACAAGTGATTGCTCATGGTCATGGCCTTTTCACCTGTAGGCTCGGTCAGTGTTGGCGTATGGCAATTGGCATGTCGTAGGGTAATCAAGGTAGGAGAACGAACAGTCAAAGCATTCATAAGTGAGTTTTGCCTTAATACAGTTTCTGGCCATACTGATAGTACGCTGGACAGTGGATCCCGGAGCCACTGAAGAGAGGGTTGGGTCGGATGGCTCACCAACTACTAGTGACACGGCGAAGGCGTCATAATCATGCGTACCCTCGGAGGGTCGGCACTTGATACTTATTGGGTGGTCACTACTATATTTACTACTGAAGTCCGAGGTAGTGCTTGACAATGACCGTGCTGATGAAAATCGGCGTAAATTTCTCGTACTGACGAGTTCAGGAGCAAACTCTGACAGTACCAAGAAGAATGGCAAAAATAATGAGTCAAGGGAACTAGGTATGGAAACTAAGACAAGTACTCCGGAAGTCGATGATGTCAAACAGGGGCCATGATGTGTACATGTCATGTGCAACATTTTAAACATGTGAAAGTGCTCTTCGAAATGGACGCGGAGCTCCGCATGGGTAATACTTCAGCTGCCGTGAATATCATACCGTGCTTTAACACTCCCCACCACCATGGTCCACGGTGTCAAAGTACTTTCCAACGTCGTTGCCCAGGCTCAAGCCGAGATTCTCACCGAGGATGCATTGACATTCCTCGCGGCACTCCACAGGACCTTCGAGGCCACCAGGCAGAACCTCCTTGTCGCGCGCGACGTAGCCCAGCGCAGGTATGACTCTGGAACTTTATTCGATTTTCCTCCAGAAACGGCACATATTCGCGCTGACCCTACTTGGCACTGCGCTCCTCCAGCACCGGGTTTGGAGGACCGCAGGGTCGAAATCACGGGTCCGACCGACCGCAAGATGGTCATTAACGCTCTAAACAGCGGTGCGAAGACTTTTATGGCCGATTTCGAGGGTAAGCGAAGGACCCAAACTTTTCGCATTCATCACTGAGCCTCGCAGACTCAAGTTCCCCGACGTTTGCTAACCTGATTGTTGGTCAAGTTAACCTTCGTGATGCCATCAGGCGTCAGATTGATTTTGAGGTTGGCGGAAAATCATACAAACTCGTCGCGAAGCCGGCGGTGCTTATAGTCCGGTACGTCCTCTTCTAAAGGCAATCAAATCTGCCGTTCACAGAGACGCAGACCACGGGGTTGGCACCTGGATGAGACCCGAGTGGTGATCGACAATAGCCCGGTCTCTGCCTCAATCTTCGATTTTGCACTTTACTTCTTCCATAACGCCCGTGAGCTAGTCAAGCATGGTTATGGGCCGTACTTCTACCTGCCGAAGATGGAGCATTACCTCGAAGCCCGTCTTTGGAATGACATCTTCCTGTTTGCACAATCATATATCGAGCTCCCACACAACACTATCAGAGCAACGGTTCTGATTGAAACTCTCCCGGCTGCCTTCCAGATGGATGAGATTCTCTTCGAGCTGAGAAACCATTCCTCGGGATTGAATTGTGGAAGGTGAGTCCATTTCCAGTCGTGTGGGGCTTACACTCACTTTTGTAAACAGGTGGGACTATATTTTTAGCGCCATCAAGAAACGAAGGGCAGACAGAGGGACCGTGTTCCCAGACCGGAAGGATGTTACCATGACCGTCCCGTTCATGGACGCGTATGTGCGCCTGCTTATCCAAACGTGCCATAGGTGCGTCTGAATGCTTCTGGGCTGCGTTTCCTTTGTGAAAAAAGTCAACGATCAATGTAGGAGGAAAGTGGCCGCGATGGGTGGTATGTCGGCTCAAATTCCAATCAAGAATGACCCCAAGGCAAACGAGATCGCCATGGAGAAAGTGAGAGCCGATAAGTTGCGTGAGGTTACCGCTGGCCACGACGGCACTTGGATTGCGCACCCCTTGATCCACAACATCGCTCGCAAGGTCTTTGACGAACATATGCCAGGGCCCAACCAGGTTAGTCCATTGCTGTTCTCCTGACCTCCCAGGCTGATACGATATATTAGTACCACGTACGCCGCGAGGATGTCAGGGTTGTAGCCGCTGATCTCACGAATGCTGATGTACCGGGAAAGATCACGGAAGAGGGCGTCCGTTCAAATGTCTCCGTTGCTTTGGCATACTCTGCGGCGTGGTTGGGAGGAAACGGCTGCATCCCCGTCAACCATCTTATGGAAGATGCAGCAACTGCTGAAATCGCCCGCGTCCAGCTCTGGCAGTGGGTCAAATACGCTGCACGAATGAACAATGGCCAACCCGTTACAGCGCCGTTCGTCGATCAGATCATTGAAGAGCTGGCTGCGACGGTAAAATCCGCTGTCCCAGGAGTCAAGGATGAACACCTCAAAATCGCGACGAAGTACTTGAAGAGTCAAATAAGGCAGCAGTGGCCAAGCGACTTCCTTACCAGTGATTTGATGCCGTTCTTATCTATGGCAGATGGAGTGGAGTCGAGGTGGCAGCCTAGTCTCCTGTAGGTTCTCAGACGGCCCTCGTCCGTACAAGTCAGGTCGGTAGATCTAGCCTCCCCGGACATGACACGGTTGCTCAATACTGCATACTCGTCAGGGTTGTGTCGCAATGATATATGATCAGTCGGCCGTTTTAGCTTCTGAGCTTGATTCACACCTAAAAGTTCCTTAGGGCCGAGAGAGAACAAGTTTAAGTACACATTCCGATAAGCGTTTATATTTTGGTTGATGCGAAGAATCCCATGTCAGTAGCCTATCAAATCTTTGAGAGATTGACTACCGCGCCGTGTGTAAGTGCACGGCTGTACGGACAAGCCTGTATGTAAAGCCGAAGGAAATGGTCGACCGAGCGTAGTAAGAGTGCGAGATTGCGGCGTACCTCATGCGCAGCCTTGATAAGCGCCTCATCTTCGACGCCGCCAACTTGGATGTCAACAGCGATGCCGAATCCGCCAAGTTCTGCTACCTCACCGAGGTGCACGCTCGTACGAACGACCGCTTCCTTAATGACATCTGCCTTGCCTAGACGGCTGGCTGTCGCTTGGAGCGCCCCAAGGAAGCACGCTGCTCAAGTGTTCCGGGCGGTTCGGCTGCGAGGTGTGGAAGATGAGGACGTACATGCATAGCCCATAGCAAAGAGTTGCTCCGGGTTCTGTCCGTCGCCATCACCGCCCAATATTTTGGGCTTGGAAAGCTGCAGTGAGAACGGGACCTCGCCATTGGAGACAACCAAGCCGTTGCGCCCTTGGCCCGATGCTGCAGCATGTGCAGTATACTAAGATTGAAGAGTGAGCAGGACCTAAGCCGAAACGAAGAATGACAGCGGGACCTTATGATTCTTGAGGGTGATGTTCTTCTGTCCAGTGCTGGTCTGTGTATAGGACCGCGCTTGTACGGCGACAGCGCGACGAGAAGCGTTGAGGTAAGTGCGGAGGGGCGCGGTGAGCATGAGTACTGAACGTGGTGGAGTCTTGCCGTGCTCAACCAAAGACGTAGCCGTGCAGATTTGTCTGCAGCAGTGCTCAGCGCTCAGATGTGCTCTCGCTGATCGACGGCTATAGAATACACACAAGTTCGTACAAGCTATCTAGAAACCGCTTGCGGTGATCCTTAACTGTTCTAGTTTCTTCAGCACCTCCCCTACAGTGCGATCCAACTCGCCAGCGATAGAACTTTGTTTGGACGCGGGTAGCCGGGCGTATGTTTCGCAAAGATCACCATCGACGACAGCCTTCACAGGAGTATAGTAGCCCCTCCATGCGAGGTGATCACGTCCCACTATACTAATCTGTCCCGTCCGCATGTGTTGTTCGAGCGTTGAGATGAAGTCCACATCCTCTTTCGACACGAAAGGCACAAGAACACCGATGGTGCCATGAAGACCGGTGTATAACAGCACCTCTCGCCCTCCTGCAACAAGAGATACCTTGTGTATCGAAGTTATCAGGTCACCAACGTGGAAGTGACACAACATCTTGGTCTTGTGCGGAGCACCCATCAGCTGTCCTTTCTCGTGTAATATGCCGGCACCGGTTGGGTCGTCATCCACTTGATCGGAGACCTTTTGGTCCAAACGGTTCACAAAGATGTTCCCAAAGCGATCGCTCGCCGCCACAGTGCAGTAGTCTATCATCGTGGCAGCAACAGTCCACCGTGGCTGCATGTCATCAGCGAAGATCAGAAGTCGATTTTCCGGTGCTTTGTACACGGCATAAAATACCGAGTCTTGCATGTCGCCGACCAGAATTCTGGAACCTTGGGTGTTGAGTGTAACGATAGGCGACGAAAATGTCTAATTCCATTCTAAGTTTCCAGGCATGAGAGTAAGAAATGGTATAGATACCTTGTTCTCCACTTTGCGAAGCAACTTTTTCTTCCCCATTTCGTATAAACGTAGAGCCTTGCCTACGCCCGCAACAAGTCGTCCTTGGAAAGCTATCACAGCAAGTGGTACGTCGTCAAGCTCCGTCTTGTGCAACAACTCTAGACCAGTCCCGTCCTGAGTGAATGTGTACGTCCGAAGAAAACCGCTGGTACATGATCGGGGCGCCAAATATGTATCAGACGCAGTGCCCACGACAAGGTGCAGTTCACCACCGCGAGCGGCGAATGGGACGACCGCTAGACAAAACGCAGCTTCATTGTTATCCAGGTGTACTATCCCAACTGTCTTCGCCTACAAGCGGATGAACATATCGACCTGATGCATGAAACCGTTCCTCGCACCTCTACAGGATCGATGATCCGTATCGCTGATGCCCACGTCCCGGCTGGCGCTTTGACTCCACCAAACACCTCGGATGGAAGTCGGAGCACTTCCTCATCGATAGGTTTACCAGCTTGCCTCTGGAAGTAGGTCGTGACGTTCTGTTCCTGCTTAGAAGCACAATGGCTCACCATTTGCGCCAGCTGCCGGTCAATGGCATCCTCACCTAAGACACGGTGGTCGCCTTCGATGAGATACAAAAACCGGTTTGTCGGGTGCGAGATGAACTTGCGAGGAGTACAAGAAAGAGGAATAGCATCTTGCTTCAGTTTCATTCCGAGTTTGGGGATTTGGAATATGCTATGGAGGCAAGCGTCAGTTTCAATTCCAAAGCGAAGCCATGTCATATGTATCTCAGTAGGAACGATTGGTAAGAAACACTATTTTCAGCATGTCCTCCAAAGAGGTTCTCCAAAAAGGTGGTTGCATCCCATGTAGCAACATAAACTAGTAAGAAAAACTCACCGAAGCACACTTCCAGTGATTCCTATGAAACCCTCTGGGCTCAGTTCAGCAGAGAAACTCCAAGCGTAATCCAGGTTCTCAAAAATGAGAGGGGTAAAATGCATCAAGTTTTGGTGAGTGTAGTTCAGCCACGACCGCGAGGAAAGTGCAAGGATCGCAGGGCTTTGCTCGATTTGTACACGGAGTAGCTTGATTGGGCGGGTACCTAAGAACCTTAACAGGACGTAAGCCAAACAGGTGTGCTCATATGTACAAGACATACCGTGTGCGCGTATCTGTGAGCTGACCATTGATGGGGTCAAGTACAGTACGCAATAGGACTCCATTTTGCAGACCAATATTGACAAATGTTGTTGCTTGTGCTTTGTTGATACTTGCATCCAGCATGTCAGCAATGCAGATTGCAGACGGTGGTGCTGTCAACGCCTGGAGACTTATAGTCTCCAAAGTGTTCTCCGGGTCCAGAGAGATAATTCGAACAGTCTGGTCCTCACACCCGACTGCCTACAACAAAGATTAATAGCCTTGAGAGAACCCCAACTGATTACGGCTTACTAAATAGGGTGTTCGCTGTCGTCCTTCAGGGACTTCCGCGATACTGAGCGCAAGAACAGTGGAACCCATGGCCTTCCGATCCTGATATTCATTAAGTTGGCCGTCCAGGTCAAGTTCAAAATAAACAAGTTCAGCAGAGCTGAGCGCCACCACCACCTGGCGTTTATTCGTAGTCGCAGCCACTATGGTCCTCCTATCCGGCACGCGCCATTCATTCACTCGTCTATCAGCAAGAACGTGTCGTATGCCGTGAGGGTGGACTTGCAAGAGAGCGTCAGCACCTATCTGTTGAACGGCAAGCGTAGGGGCAGATGAGAGGAAACCCGTATCTTGCACTTCCTCGATCGTTTCGCCTATTGACAACACAAGCGTACCATTAACAAACGAAAGAATGATGTACGAGTCAAATTCATCTGCAACGGTGCTTAGTATGCACAGTAAGACCCACACGGTGTGAAACCACAAACCAGACTCCCGCTGCTTGGTAGTCCATACGGCGTTCGGAATTCCTGGCAACTCGGAGCTGACAGATTCTTCAACATCTAGACCGTGTCGAAGCATTCTGAAGGTACTTCGGGAACCCCGCCCACAGGCCACGAAAATCTGCGGAGTATCGGAGTTCGGCAGTACATTCATTACCTTCGAATCCATGATGGGGTCCAAGGATTCAAGCTCGTCAGCTAAGGCAAGGTTTTCCAAGGAACGAGGCCGGAAATGCGCGTGTGGTAGTGGTGCCGTGGGGTCGGCCATGCCGTGACCAGGGTATGATGTCGAACTAAATTCGGGTTCATCATCATCATCACCCAACTTCTGGAATTGATACAGGTGGCTGAGGAAGCCGTCAGCGTGACTAACCTGCGCCAATGGTCTACAAAACGCTCACTGATTACCGAATTCCGCAACGACAAAAAGGAAACCAGATTTGAGAATACACAAACTGGAAGCAACAGGTACAGTGTCAAAATACTTGACTTTCAGTGCTTTAACTTCATCCTCTTCATGGTCAATCGTCACTTTGAAGAGATCGCCGTCTTCGCTTTGGAGGAGAAAAAAGAATGCACCCTAAATACACGTGGTGTAAAGGCTAATCTGCACAGGTGTTTGATAACAAACCTTCATTTTGTGCATGACAGCTGCCACTATGATGATGCCACGCGCGGGGTCTTCAAGAGGATGTTTTCTGCGAGGAATAGGCACTCGATGCTGGGGACGGTCCATATGGCGGTAAATTATATGATCCTCACAGCAAACCAGAACACCGGAAGGCCCATCGAACCGGTCGGATGATGCTACCTGGCCACCCGGCACTTGCACAAGCAAATTAGCCCTGGGATCCGTTGGCTCACTCCATTTCCGGACGACATGATTGAGACCGAGGTCCAGCTCATAGTAAGTTAACATCTGCGGTCACGTTAGATACAGTGACGGCAGGAGCGGGGGGAGAGTCATACTTTTTCTGCAGTGTTGAATGCTTCGCCAGTGGGATCCTGGTCGGACTCGGAGTAATCGACCTCAAGCGCCGCAAACAACGGGTTCTCGAACCCAACATCGAGGCCAACGATGTTGTGAATAATAGCATTGTTTTTGTGTGCTTCCAAAGGGGAGGAGATGGTCAAGTTGGACGCAGCATCGCGATTGAGGATGTACACTAATTTTGCTTTTTCCACTGCAGCTATCATGACGCTACGTCCCTTGGGATCTGTAGCCAAGTATTGTCCAGGCACTATCCGCCGCGCTCCAGACTTGCCGAAGGTTTCCTGGTGCAGTTTTACAAAGCTGCTGGTTTTGGGGTCATAATCCAATATCACTATGCGGCCTGAATCCGATCCTACTATTGCGTAGTCTGAGAATAGAGTATGAATAAAACTGAGGCAAAAACATGATACGTACGAGCTCACCCTTCGTACTGCCGGTTAGTCGAAACGCCGCCAGAGAACGGATTGAGCCAAAGACATCTGTGGCGATTACCGTGGAGAGTTTTCCAGTCTGGACATCAGGTCGTAGGAGCTCAAGGCGCGTGCCATGAGAAATAATTATTTCCTGAGTGCGCACTCCGGAGAAGTTCCCGACAACCGCTTGCGTCACAGCTGTTGGAGGCTGTAACGTCAAATTGTACAAATGCATACCGAAAGTCGACCGGTTACAGGAGGACGGTCGGTGAACGAACGAACGAGACCTGAGAGACTCGACGCGTTCAAAATGACGAGAGCACTTGTTTGTTTTTGTTTGTAACTGAGGCTAATTATATAAAATGTTTGCAAGGCAAGTACAGTGAGGGACTGGGAATAGCATGAGCAATTGCCAGAGGTTCAAACGGCATATCTAAAGAGAGGGCTTTCATCGCCCATATCCACAAATTCATCCTTCCGATCATCAGTAATCTCTTGTTCAAGGCAGAGCGCATCCTTCTGCTTGTTAAGCCGCTGGTAATCCCACATCGCGAAACAAGACAGTAAAATCCTGACCAATTAAACGTGAATTAAGAGAATTACTACCACAGAAGTAAACCCACGAGAGACTGAGGAAGCCGATCATTGTCCCGTGACCGATGTGGAAACGAGGGGGGTCCAAGTAGACGAACGAGGAGCAAATCCTACGGATGCCATAAGTAACGTTTAAAGACAGAAGAGACAAAATGATTACCCTCCCAAGTTCCCAATGCCAATGACCATTGCAACGACAACACCGCGTTTGATGTCCCCGCCAGCATTTGACGACACCCAAGCGAGGTCGACTGCTATGGTTGGAAAGACTCCCACAGCAGCTAAAACAGCTCCGAAATAGGATGCAGCAGCACCGCTTTGAGTATAAAGGACGATGTAACCAACTAAGGAGACAAATGCGCCGCCAATCACATATGGTCCACGCAGTTTATGCTTGTCTGAAAGAACGCCAACTAGAATTGTGAATATGCAGCCACAAACGAATGGGGGAACCGAAAGCAGCTGTGCATTCGCAGCAGAGAAACCTAGTTCATTAATGATAGTGGGAGTGAAAAGAGCAATAGCGTAGATTGGGATGAGTAACCTGATTATCCAGCCATAGAATGAGTAGTTCGGAAAATTGAATAACATATGGCCACGTACCCAATATATACACCGACTTGAACATAAGCTTTGTAGTCCCTCAGAGCCTGGAGGACGAAGCGTAACTGATAATCAGTGGAGAGGTTGTTCGAGTCTCGCTTTAGCATCTCAATGACATACTGCCTCTCGGCATCCGTCAAGAAAGAGGCCGTATCAGGGTACTGAATAACAAAATTTACCAAAGCTGCCAACAGAGTAAGCGGGATCCCTACATCGTACATGAAGAAGAATGCAGCCAAGGCTGCTATGATCGTCGCTATAGGGGGCTAAGCTGTGTTCAGAAGAGTGTAAGAGTAAGCGATTTACCGATGCCTTCCAAGCAGAACTAGTAGAACCGATCAACTTTCGCCAGGTTGGAACACAATGTATGCTTACAATCCACTGCCACCCATGGAGACCACCCACTCTGTTTAATAAAATTGTCAGCCGAGTCGATGGGTGGAATAAACTTTCATACCCTTCCATCTTCTCGATAGCGTAACTGACGGAAATTTTATGCTAAGACTCTTGACCGAGAAATACCACACTTACGCCAGAATACCACCGAATGCACCTTTCCAACTTTGAGTTATGCACTGGGGTTTAGAGTGACTGCTCACCTGCGACTGTCGCTGCGGAGAAGAAGATTGCGATGCGCAACGATCGCTCGTCCCTCGGATACCAAAGGGATATGTAATATGTCACCCCAGGGAACAACCCAGCCTCTGTCAGACCGAGAAATACTCGAGCACTGGGAAGGAACCAAGCGATGAGAGATCGAGACAATCTCAACAGTGACACTCACACGACAAGCCCTTGGAAGGTATTAACAAGACACATCAGAGTCATGATTAGACCCCACGCGACCATAATCGAGGGTACTGAAGTGGCGAAGTTAGAGAACCTGAGTGGCAGAGCCAAAATATACGCACTCCATCGTGAGGGCCTGAAGATCTTGAGCAAGATGTTTCTGATAATGAGTTCTCTCAGGATAAATATGGCAGTCAAAGATCAAACTTACGACGGCACCTCCGCGAAGCTATAAAGGAACTGTCATGATATCAGCACTACCGAATGGCCAAGCATTCTATTGCATACAAAGAAGACTGCAGCCGCTATGTTATACCTATACCCGGTCAGGTTCAGATCAGTTGACATGCCAGCAACCTTGGCATTGCCTGACGAGGGGTGTCCTCATGAATATGTGAGCGCTCGGATGACAGTCGACACAGACACGTACCGACATTTGACCGATCCCTATCGTGTAGATGATGTCAGAGGATCACCAGATGAAGGGCATACGATGCCTGCCTCCACTCACAGAAACGAGAGCAAATAAAGGAGCGAGACAAACGGCAGAAGATGCCAATCAATCTTTCTCAAGACCCGTCTGCGTTCTTGGGCATCGAGTTCAGCATCGACGGGGCCAAGCTTTTCATTGCCAGACCCTTTGTCTGCACTAATCTTGGGCGACAAGGGCATGCCGGATGACATGAGGGAAGGAAGGATCGATAACAGGACGCGACTATAGCGCTTCAATAAAAATCCCTTCATCATTTTATGCATGCTCAATTCCACGCTCCATAACGTGATGCGTTAATATTCACATAATATATGGCACCGGTAATGCATTGATAACCGTCTGCTTACAATTTCTTCCGCGCCAGTGCAAGGCAACCGGCTGCAGTACTGCCCCGAGTAATCTCATTGATGCATGATGATAGACACAAAAGGGTATACGTGTATGCAGCCGGAACGCTGGCGGGGTGAGGATATATATAGAAACCGACGTACAGTTACGTAAGATAAGGTCGCGCGCTTACATAAGATTTCGAAAACCGTTCCCGTTCACATAGCCTCAACGCACACCGTCAGTAAATTTGCAGGGGCTGTGCAGCACTGCCACTGCAAATGCATTTTACAGCCATACGATCCGCTACGCGCTAAGGGTCATCCGGAACTCCAAACATCCCATTCTTCGTCTTCAGGTCACGTTTAGTTCTTTTGGCACTGGTACTTTTCGATCCACTCCGATTAGCACGCGTAGTTTTTGCCCCTTTATTAGTTGTTGATGAGGACGACGATTTTGCACGTTTTGACGGCCCCGGGCCACCATTTTCTGGACAATCTGTATGCCGTATCACCCAGAATGCCTCGGAAGCTCAAGGGATACACACCTGCAGTCCAGTGTCCGAGTCGACCGCAGCTGAAGCATTCGTCACGTGCCCCAGTCTTCGTTGAGCTCGTTCCCGAATTGACTCGCGAAGGTGCACCAGGACAGGCTATAATAAGAGTAACTCGGTCAACCATCCAGATCATAACCCTCAGCAACGTCGTGGTCGGCTGCCATGCTTACAATTCATGAAATGACCAGGCTTCCCACACCCAAAACATGTAGGGCCATCCGTCGAGATATGAGTGTTTGTACTTGGTAGTTTTACATTTGGGCATGCTGTGCATGTGATGAGCGCAGATAACAATGTTCTATGATAGCTTTACCTGCAGCCCAGTGACCTTCTTGATCGCACTGCGAAGGACATGTTAGACATTATTTTTGAACACATAGTACACCGTACCCTAAAGCACCTCCCAGAAGAGGAAGGATTGTTTTGACTAGTTGAGCGTGTCGGCGACGTTGATTCTCCTGCTAGCTTGCCCGGTTCATCACGCCACTCGAAGAACCCACATCCCCCGTCTCTGCCCTTTGAGCAGGCCCAGAAGACACGTCCTTTGTTGACACCGTCCTTAGTTACGGTTCGCAGACCAGCGTTCTCTTTACATCGGCACACCGGGACCGATATACCATCTGACTCCTACCAATATATCAGTACCAATGCACGCCGTCACGGCTTCCAGGCTCACGCGCTGATTCGCTGACAGGGTTCGCTTCACGGGCACGAGGGGTGCGGGTACGTCATGTGCGTTATTGGCTGCGTCTTCAACCCAGGCTATGAAATCGCACTTGTCCAAGCTGCAAGCATAGTACTCTTTGCCGTGGCGGACAGAATTCTGGGTCGCTTTTCTACGTGTAGCAGGCATACCACAGCGACATTGTGGTATTTTTGTCGATATACTAGATTGTGTCACTGGAGCACCAGGTCGAGCCAGAGTGTCACCTGAGCGCGTGGCGGGAACGTCTATGCGCTGAGGGACTATCACTCTTGCGGATGCCCGAGGGGGTCCAGCTAAGTTTGCAGATGTTAGGTCGTGGTAAACATGTATACGAGTTGAAACCGAACATACCGAGCTTTGATGGTCTGGGTGAAACGCGGGTACGCCCTCGAGATGAGTACGCTTGACGTCCTGCACTGCGAGTTCGAACCCCACCCCGGTGACCTGAACCACTGTTGCCGTCACCGCCGTCATGGTCATCCCTCCCATTTCCTTGATCACCACTGCTTCCTCCGTCGGGATTACGCCCACCATCTCGACGTCCGGGGCCCTCTTCCCTATTGCCTTCGACATACCTTCGCACACTCTGAAACCATCACTACTAAGACATTCCATAAGAGGACAGTGAAACTCACAGAGAGAACTTTACCAAATTCCCTTTTGGCAGTCAAGTACATCTCTCGGTACTGTTCGATAGTTTCCATGAGCATCTGATCCTTGGATTTAATACCTTCGCACACTCGAACCATGCTGCGCTCTGTCTGGCCGTGGACCACAATAATCAGCGTCAATATTATCCGGCGCAACCGCGCTTGGAATAGAACATGCCTCACGCCGTAGTTGCGGCTTCGACAGGCTGCGATCGAACCCAATCTCGTTGTATCCCTCCACCAACCCAATGCCAAGGGTGGAAGGCAGGAGGTGCTTTGTGGTCCCATCCATCCGTTCAATCACGTACTCACGATCAATGATAGTCTGTATGTGCTGAGCAATGGTCGCATCCGTCCCTGTAAGGCATCCCCCGGTTGATTGCGGTTTCCCGAAAGTCAGGGACACTCACCTATACCATTCTTGTCCATTAATGCAACCAAATCAGCCTCAGTGAGCAGGGATGGCGGTGTCGTTCGTCCCTCGTTGATCTCACATGATGTAGGTTCAAACTCCTCTCCGTCTCTGAAGTCTGGTATCTCCTTTCCATTCCATTTATCATATGGATAGACATCCAAGTAGTTCCGTTGTAGCACGATTAAACCTACTCGGACATATAGCAGTCAATGTTGCACCATCTAGTAAAGTGACCAACCGACCAGTCGCATAAAACGCCTCCCCACCATACTCGACTTCGACCGTAGTCTCAGAGCCTTCAGCATCCTTGGAACAACTCGCTAGGAATCGCCGCGTGATGAAATCGTACACTCTTTTGTCGTCTCCAGTCAAGTTTCCAGCATGTGCAGTGGGGTGGATGGGGGGATGTGCTTTGTCATTGTTTCTTCCCCGGCGGGGAGTGTTAAAGCCACCCTCCTGTAGTCTGATTACATGTGGGGGTAAGAAATTGGGTTTCAGAATGTCCACTCACCCTTGTGCGAACCTCCCCCAAGCATGATCCACGGTCTGCTTCGCGATCAGACTCATGAAGTCAAACTTCGGGTCATATTGATCCGTCTCTGTACGTGGGTACGACAGGAAACCTTGCTGATATAGTTTCTCTGAGATCTTGCAAAGCGTCAGAACGGATATTACATGAAAATGAAGCCCCGCACATCTAGGACTTTCTTAGGGGCCAACTTTAGCAACCGCGAACCGGCTTTCTGGAGTTCGACAGTAGTCAATGGCAAAGGTTTCCTAGCACCTCAATGAGACAACGGGGCAGAGGAAAAAGGTAGTCCACTATCACCATTTTTTGACATTCTTCTTCGTTACTTTCGTTACTCGCGCTCGTCGTGATCCCGCGATATCCTCATATATCTCGGTGACTACGTCAAGCGCAAATAAGTGGCCCCTTCTCCATGTGAAATCAATCTTGTTCTTCGCGCCGTCAATCTCGCGATCCAACGAGAGAAGGATGTACCAAAAGTCCTCCGGCGTAAAAGACTTCACCTGCTTATATCTGGCGACGACAAAACCCAACGTCGGGAACTGACAAGGCCCTATTCACATTTTGAGAGAAAATCACGGCTCAAATTGGTTGTCTCATACCGTATGATACTACACCCGCGTCGCGAAACTGGGGAAAACGTTGTTGCAGAGTGAGGGTTTGCATGCGAGTGAAAGCAGCGCCGATCCGTAGATCAAGGATGATTCGTGCTTCTACGGCATCTGCTTGGGCTTTGTCAAGGTCCACTGGATGCTGCGCAGCACGGTGAATTTGCCTGTCGTTTGCTTGCTGTGAACAAGCAAGAGCGGCACATGAGACGCATCAAACGTACTGTGCAATGATAGCGCTGAACCTGGCCCGTTTGACAACGATATTCGGTCGCACTTTGCGACAGACGGTCACGATCTCCCACCCAATATTTTCGCCTTCCCTGTCACAGTCCGTCCAAATCATCAGCGTATCCGCTGTACGCGCTTCTGCTAAGAGATTCCGCTCGATGGCCTTGTTGTCGTCGCGAACCACGGCATGTAACGGAGCATCGAACAATGCGAACGGATCGCACGAAGACCAGCGATTGTATGCATCTGAAAAGTTGTACTCTAGCAAATGCCCGGCGACGGCAGTCACCGTGAAAGCAGAATTTGTCTGTGGATAGTCAAAGTCGAAATTCTTGATGAATTTACTTTGAGTCGGCCTCTGAAAAGATCATATTCAGTTCATCGCTGTCGACCAGCCTGAAGACGACATGCAGTTGTCACCCGACCACCAGATAGAATTTGACTGATCGATTTCGCTATGGACGGTTTTTCGGCGACACACAACACGCGCATGGCAACGTCACCGCTATCCCGGAGCAATCGACGTCCGGGCGACGTATATGAGAAGGGCAAAGGTAGCCACTCGCCGCGCGACGCGTTTCCTGAATAGACAAATCACGTGAATGGTGATTTCGAAAAACTGGGCCGTACTCAAATATTTGCACCGTGTACCATATCATATCGCATGGCTGCTGAAGAGATCAACTCAGCAACGACAAAGCTATTGACACTTTTGAACGTATCTGCTTTGAAGAGCCGAAACCGAGACCGAGGAATCGACGGTCCGCACACCCAGACGAAAGGGAACAAACGCAAGCGATCTGTCGCATTTACCGAAGACAGTCCTGTGGAAACCACCTCTCAGGAGGATGCCGAGCCTTCTTCCGGAATTGTGAACGCAGATGATAGGTCAGTCGACGTGGACGACACGGGCTACGGTGATCCCGAAGGTATAGTCGTTCAATTCATGTTGGTTATCGTTGCTAATATTTTACAGATGCCACTTTACTTTACTGAGCGTCACTTCGGCGCAAATCCCGAAGCGTTAACAGAAAAGAGCAGGATGAATGTTGACCAAAATGGTTGGAAGACTACAAGAGAGAAAGTCGGAGCACTCACAGTCGTTGCCAGCCTTCCCCCTGAGTCTACACCACTAGCCAAAATGCTCGCTAACAGGAGAGCGGTACGTAAACCACCACTCCGCGACGAATTTCTCCCTGAGAATAAGAGAAGATCCTAGAACGCCTTCGGAAACCCTTTTTAGATCGTCAGGCCAAGCAACTGCAAGGTAACGGGTACCACAGCTATCTTGTTGTATCCTCACGCCTTCACCTTTTTCAGAAAGCGTTCAAGTGCAGAACGAGCTGCTTTCTATTCTCTCCGCCCATTTCGACCTCTATCACCCAGCTATCCCTCTAGATCAACATCAATGCATCCGGGAGGCCATAGCATTGCACGCCCTTGACCATGTCACCAAGTATGGCGCGCCAAAAGTAACCGTGTATATGAAGCATTTGTTGACTGTGCTACAGGAAACGTCGTCGAATCCTCAAAAATAATGAACGTGTCTCCAATGCAAAGAATGCCTCGGAACCACCGGAGGATATCCAGGACCAGGGATTTACGCGTCCGTCCGTCCTGGTCCTCCTTCCCTTCCGCTCATTTGCTGTCCATTGGGTCAATGCGTTAACGTCGCATACACCTCGTCCGTCTTTCCAGATAGAAAATCACGCTAGATTTTTGTCAGAATATGGGTTGCCAGCGGATGCTGTGGACAAGCTTGCCACAGCCGAAAAAGGGACGTACCCTGATGACCATGTAGAGATGTTCAAAGGAAACGTGGACGATAATTTCAGGATTGGTGTGAAGCTGACGAGGAAGAGCGTAAAGCTTTTCGCAGAGTTTTATGGATGTGACATTATACTCGCCAGCCCTCTTGGCCTGAGAATGTCCATCGAGAAAGAAAAGTGAGCCTACTTCGTCAATCCTGCGACATCGTCCTTGACAGATGTTGTAGAAGCGCCGACTTTCTGTCATCCATAGAGATACTAGTGATGGATCAAATGAACGCAATGGTCATGCAGAATTGGGACCACGTCGAGGTACTATTGTGTTTTACGCGGCACGGCAGGCGACTAATTCTGGTGGTGTCCTTCAATCCAGTATGTGCTTTCTCACATGAACAAGTTTCCGAGTGAATCGCATGGCGCCGATTTTTCTCGAATTAAGCCTTGGTATCTTGATGGACAGTAAGGATTTCCCTCAGCTACAGCTCTCCAATGTTGAACTCTGGGTAGTTCTGCCTACCTGCGCCAATCTATCCTACTATCCCCTTTCGAGACCCCTGAAATTCGCGCGCTGTATCGCCGTAAACTCACAAACACAGCAGGGAAAATCAGAGTGGAGAAAGTGTGGCCTGCGTTGCATGTCCCGGGATCGTTAGAACCGGTCAGGTCATGCCATCTTCCTCGCACACGTGCCATACTGAAGGACTTGTGGTTGAGCAGCTTTTTGCTTCCTTCGATTGTCTTAGTCCACAGGATGAAGCTGGTAAACGTTTTGACTATTTCACCACCCAGGTTCGTCAGTTTGCTACACCTCTGTAAGGTTGTTAAGTTCGCCCCAAGCTTCTGCCTAAACTTTTGAAATCGGCCGTTCAAAGTTCAAGTGCGATTGTTTACATACCGTCGTCGTTTGACTTTATCCGGGTGCATAACTACTTGCGGAAACAGACCGGCCTTGATTTTGCGACGCTGTCCGAGTTAGTCGTTCAATCCCTTCCTCTCTGTTGGCGGTCTTTATCTCTGTTCCATCCAGGTACTCCTCAAACCAGGATATCTCACGTGCGCGCCAGGCGTTTTTCACTGGCAAAAAATCCTTTTTGCTCATAAGCGAAAGGTTCCATTTTTACCGACGGTGCGACGAGTGGCCTACGTGCATGAAGATTCTGATGTTTGATGCTACAGTTACAAAATTAGGGGGATTCGTAATATCGTATTTTACGCTCTCCCTGAACACCCTCAATTCTTCTCGGAGTTCCTCTCTTACCCCTTCCTCGACGATGGGGTGGAACCAACTGACGTGAGCTGTCACGTAATGTATTGCAAGTACGATTGGTTCAGGCTGGAGAGGATAATAGGCACTGCTGGTGCAAGGAGTCTGATGCAAGGGTACTCGTAACTTGTAATGTCAGCACACAGCTATGTGTGTTCGCAGTCCTTGCTACGGAGGGCCTATGGAATGACATGATGTTTGGAGTTGCCGTTGAATAAGTAACGATTGTTGCAGCAAAATGAATGACCTGACCCTGGCTCGAACAGGGGACCTTCTGTGTGTTAGACAGATGCGATAACCAACTACGCCATCAGGCCTCGTAACGACACGCGTCTTGTAGATCTCATCGACATCAACTGTTGACGGGTCACCGGTCAAACTGCATACACGCATTCAAGACATTTAAAAGCAACGCAATTCCAATATCGAAAGCGGGGGACGATAACAATGAGTTCTCATCAATTGGTACTGTCGCCAGGTAGAAAAACGCAGAAAGCACTCGGGGTATATCGAATGACAAACAAGTCTGGTAGCAAGTCAAACGAGGCATGTATGTTATGCTCCATGAAGTTCTCCCTCAAAAAGGGAATCGAGGCATGGTGATAACGCAACAGCGCGCAAGAGGACGTCTAAGGGATGGGTCCGTCGGTTATGTGGTTGACAAGTGGGAGTGTGGGGTGATGACGAACCTATTGCTCGCTCTCTTGTTTTGCCTCTGAAGATACTCTGGGCTGTTGCGGCCCTTGTGACGATTGAGCATCAGGGTCCTGACTAGCGCTGGCGGCGGCGGTAGCACGTTTCTTTTCCTCCTTTGCTTGCTTTTTCGCCTTGTACTTTTTGTATGCGTATGTGATGATCATGGTGGAGTTGAGTAATACCACAGGACTGGTAGGCGCTGTATTGTTTGAAGGATGGGAACTGTCAGTACTTTGAATGTGCTTTATATACACCGCTCACTGCAGTGCTGCGACCACGCCAAGGGGGGCAGGCGAAGGTCACGTGAAACAAGTCGCGTGGACCTCGCATCCGGGGCGGGGGTGTGTCTCGTTGCAAGTCGGCTCAGCCGAGAAAAACCAAACGTCCCTTCTTCCGACCTCTCCACCATTGCTACCTTACTCCACGGAGGCAACCCCAGAGATCACAGCGCAGTCGATTTGCATATTTAGTACCTCTCTACATTGACGCCAGATCATTAGACGCCCCCAATGTCTGGATCACAACCAATACAGCATCGCACAGTTACGCACCCCAACGGGCTCGATACGACACAAGTCAATCCGGAAACCATGCGCGCTAGGTTGAACGGACATGTCTGCGGCAACTCGGAACAGATTCAAATCATTAACGAGGAAAAGAATTTCACGTGAGTAGACTTGATTCGGACGCAAGTGCTGGTAGTATACGCCAGTTGGTGTTGTCTATCATACATTCCCGTGCTAACAAATCTTCATCAACAGACCACACCTGTCTGCACAGATTGAAAGGTGGGGACTTCGTGATGCTGGGTTTAGCTACAACATTGTAGCTGTGTTTGGTTCACAGTCAACAGGAAAGAGTGAGTCTCATAACCACCCGTCTTGTATACACTTTGTTTCCTGGGTACCTGCTCACGTGGTATGCACAGGTACACTATTGAACAGGCTGTTTGGGACCACTTTCGATGTCATGGATGAAACGAAACGACAACAAACGACGAAAGGTACGCCTGCCTGAGCTTTGAAGTTACGCCGCCTGTCATCCTTTCCACAATTCTCCAGGTATCTGGATGTGTCGAGGCAAGGACATGAGCGTATTGGTTATGGACGTTGAGGGTACGGACGGGCGAGAACGTGGAGAAGATCAGGACTTCGAGCGTAAATCGGCGCTTTTCTCCCTCGCCTCTTCAGAAGTCCTCATCATCAATCTATGGGAGCACCAAGTAGGATTGTACCAAGGTGCAAACATGGGCCTGCTCAAAACGGTGTTCGAAGTAAACTTGGGTCTATTCGGCAAAAAGGCTCAGGGAGGGTGCGTCATGTCCTCATTACACAAACACGTACACGTACTGAGTTTACTCGTAGACCTCAGTCCCGCACGCTACTTCTGTTCGTCATCCGTGACCACATTGGCGTGACCCCTCTGGACAACCTTCAAGCGACTCTGACCGCAGACCTTGTACGAATATGGGACTCCCTCGCGAAGCCCTCTGGGCTTGCTCAGGCACAACTCTCCGACTACTTTGATCTCTCTTTCACGGCTCTCCCTCATAAAATTCTCGAAACCCAGAAGTTCGAGCATGAGGTAGCTAGGCTAAGAGAGCGGTTTGCAGACAAGGCGATGCAAGATTACCTCTTCAAGGATGTGTACCATAAACGGATACCAGCAGATGGTGTAGCAGTGTATATGGAAAACATTTGGGTCCGTACGCCTCTCGAGTATGCCATGCTTTATCCCTGATGGTGCCCCTTTACCCTCTAACAGCAACAAGTCCAAGACAACAAGGATTTGGATCTTCCTACCCAGCAAGAACTCCTGGCGCAGTTCCGATGTGACGAAATAGCGTCAACTGCACTCAGTGAATTCAATGCACAGGCGAAATCTCAGAAACGGCCGATCGAGGCCGGAAAGGTTGTTCCGGGCCTCGGCGAGCTGATGAAAAACTGGAGAGATCAGGCGCTCGGTATGTTTGCGTATATGAACTCCTTTACATGTTTTTGGACTGATTCACGTTAGCGCGTTATGACCGTGATGCCTCACGGTATCACAATGGCGTCTACACTCGCAAACGTCTCGACCTCTGTGCCACGATAACATCCACTCTCAGTCCGCTGTTCTTTGGTCAACTTAAGAACCTTCATAAGTTGTGTCTGGCTACATTCAAGGCCAGCTTGCAGAGCTCGCTGTCACCCGGCGAAAGAGACAATGACTTTGCGGACGCTATCGGTAGAGCGAAGAGGGAATGCGAAGAGAACTTCGTTACCGTTGCCCAAGAGGTTTGCATCGAAGAGAAGGAATGGAGCTGGGAAGAGGAGCTTTTGCTGCTAAGGGAAGAGATGGGAGCCGTAGCTGAGATCTTCCGAAAGGACGAGACAAAGAAAGTTGTCAGCCTCATCGACGTTAGATTTTCTTTCGTTATGCTCCTTGTGAAGGCTGACACGTGTGCAGAAACATCTCAGACAACAAATATCAGAACCGGTGGAATTGCAACTGAACAAAGGTTCTCAAGACATGTGGGATAATGTGTTGGGGACGTTCAAGCAACTACTGGACAAAGCCGAGTCGTCGTACCTCGGCAAAACTAAGAGTGAATGAATCATCATATTTTTCTTGCTTGATTGCATGCTTATTGCTTGTCCAGCATTCAACTGCACCGAGGAGGAGAACTCGAGTTCCCTTGCCACCATTCGAAGGCACGCATGGCAAGCCCTTCGCTCCAAGATCGATGAGCAAACTACCGACGCTGTCATGCTTTCCAAGCTACGCGTTCACTTTGAGGAACGATTCCGGTACGACGAGCAAAGCATTCCAAGAGTTTGGAAACCCGACGACGATATTGATGGAGCTTACAAACAAGCCAAGGAACAGGTTCGCTGACGCCCTTGTGCTGCTGATTGTTAGATATCTTATTTTGTCTCAGACACTCGCCCTTATCCCTCTTTATGCTAAGATTGCACCTCACGATCCTGCTTTCGAGTATGCACTCCCGCCGTCCCTTCCACCCTCACCGCCGGAAGAAGAGATAGATTTCCAGTCTTCACTCACTATCTTCTCGGAGACGAAATGCCTGGATTTGGCAAACCGTTTCCGCCGAGATGCCGATGCCTACTATGTTGAGGCCAAGAGGAGCACTGTTTCTTCGATCGCGCAAGTGCCCTATTGGATGTACTGCGTAATGGTGGTACTTGGATGGAATGAGGCAATGCTGGTACTTTTCAATCCGCTGTATTGTATGTTGGCGATCGCAGCGACAACGTTGGCGTAAGTGTACTCCTGGGACTTGTAACTTCTAAAGTCACGAGTCTGACACTCGTCTACTTATTGCCAGATATCTCTTAATGAAACTTCGATTGGTGGGCCCTCTTCTGCAGGTATCGAGAACAGTTGTGGGCGAGGTGTGTTTCCGGATTGTATCCTACTGTTTCAGATGTTTTTGACGCAAAACGTGTATTAGGTTCAGCGACAAGCGTCAGACCGTCTCCGTGCACACTTTTCGCAGCCCGTACTTGAGGCGCCGGCACTCTCGTCACGCGATTCTTCCTCGGGACAATCTCGCCCCGAATCAGACTCGAGTCCAGTAGTCCCCAAGTTAGGTTCTTCCCACACGAAGGCCAACCTTACAGCAAGAACTAATTCAGGTTCGACGTCGGCTGCTTACCATGATGTCGACGAAGAAGAATTTGAGATGAGACCTGTGGGAGCTTTCTAGCCATGTTGCGAAGGCATTGCGTGACTGACTGCGAACGACATTGTTTGAGTACATTCCACTATAGTTTCTGTAGTAGAGCTTCGGTCTGTGACATGTGACCGTTGATAGGCCAGTGCGATTGCATGGGATGGGATAAAATTAGCTGACTACGCTACAAAAAGTGCAGGCTGAACATGTCGGTAATTAATATACTGCGCTGCGCACACTTTAATGCCCCATTCATTAGTCGGACGAGCATCACTCCTGCGAGGGTGTCCGTTGGAGAGATACTTGCAAGCCCACCCTCTAAAGGGGTCCCAGACCCGTAAAAACCTCTCCAGTCCCTTCGGAGATTGCCAACCCAGAAATAAGAATATCTATTTTAAGGAGCAATACAATTGCTAGTACAACCCAACCGTTTATTCAGATAGTAGTTCGCCTGCTTCTCTACCAACAGGCAAGAGTCAGACTCGATACCAGTGTCCCTTCTTGCCGACGAACCAACATACTCTCGTTTCCTCTTCCACGTCCAGTGTGCCCACCCATCCTGGTACTTCCCTAATCTGCTCCAGGACTTCGCTCGAATCGCCAATCTTCGCCTCAAGTGTACCCTCCTGTTCAAGGAACGATACTGCCTCTACAACTTCTTGGCGATCGTATGCAGCCTTAAGTCGCCATCGGAGCTCCGCCTGCGGGATCCCGGGATGTGAAACGACGGTACCCACAACGCTGCGCAGTGCAGCCGTCCATAACTCGTCAACCCTAGCTCCACGTACGTCGAGCCATCGACGAGGTAGAACATATGTGAGCGGGTCTTCCGAAAGGGTCACTGTCCATGGTGCGCAGTGATCGCTGGATACGACAACCGGCGTAGTGTAACCCGTCAACATGAGGACAGGAGGTGTGAGTGACGCCATGCGTTGAACAAGCATGAGGACCCGTCCCGGATCTACGCTGAATTGCTAGAGATACTTATAAGCGTGCGCTCGTGCTATACATGCAAGGAGATTACCGGTAACATCGTCTTCGTCACTCCCAAGCTTTTTGAGTCTTTAACCCTCTCCAGGATACACACGGCCAGTGCTGCATCCGATTGGTCAAGACCAGCCACAAATTTAGAGAAGCTGATAGTAAGGCAAGAACTGCAGTTAAAGAGACCATGTGAACTCCTGAGTCCACACGCAGCGATATCCCATGCAATGTTCTACCATGATCAGCCTGGTCGCCCATGGTGACTAACGTGGGCTCGGGCTCTGCCAAGGGTGTCTCAGCTTGAACATCCTCCATAGCTTCTAGGTCCGTTAGTGTACTCGACGAGAACTTGACACGTATGCTCGTCTCGATGTCATCATCGTCTGAAAAGATGGAGTCTCAGCCATCTACGAGCGCATATGCCAAAGGACGACTACCTGCCCGCTTGCTATTCCAATCAATCCGTGAACGGACGGAACGTGGATGTGAGGTGTCCACTTCGAGAAAGACCTGAGGGGTATTTAATCAGCTAGGCTATCCAGACATAAACATTACTGGCTACCTGGTCTTCGGACACTAGTTGCATCAACGTCGCAACATCCCCATCGTGGGCCTCCAGGGACCACACCATATCGTCGACTTCTCCTTCTCTTACGATGTCCTCCAAGGTGTTTGCGTCTTGGAAAAAATCACGAGGAAAGGGCCCTCCAACAATGTTCAGATTACTAAAGATAGAGTTAGCATGGGCTTGCCTTACCCCCCGAAAAAAACAAACTCACTTGTCGGATATCTTCAGTGTCCTACCGGGTTTGGGTTTCTTCGGATCCCGCACAAGCTTGGATAAGACGCCTTGAGCTAAGAGATCAGTCATTGCAAGGGATACGTGCTCTTTTCCGATACTACGGAGGACACGAGCACCGCTTTCGGGATCATAAATCTCATTTGGAGTCCCAAAGACCATCTGGGTCATCGATGTGTTGTCCAATCTCCTGTGAAACAAAGTGCGGAACATACCTTCAATACTGTCTCTGCAGTAGCTAGGACGTCGTCCTTTACTTCGGGGATAACTGTTCCTAGTTCTTTGGTAAACGCGCAAGTCATGAATTGTTTTTCCCGTCCTTCTTCCACAGCAGAATTCCACATAAATTCCCACACAGGGGCAGTGACTGGGTTCTCTTCCACCTCGAACATTTCAACAAGTTCTTCAGCCGTTGTTGGTAATACCACCGCCGACTCCTGTTCCACAAATCCAACTCGCCTGAGGATATATGAGGGCCCGTAAACGAAGCGAGACTCCGACTCACAATGCATTCTTGTCAATGTGTTTTCTAAGAAATTCCAAGTGGTTCACAATGTCGAAATTTGATGGACTTTCCGGATAATCATCTGGGAGGTGGGATGACCCCCTGTGTTGTGTCCACATTGTATACCATTGATTTTCGAGGCGTTTCATGTAGAGGTCCTGGGCGGGATTCTCTCTGAGATGTGCGATACGTTGCCTGACGGAATTCCGAGGCACAGCTGGAAAGACCTGGTCTAAGGCAGATAGATCTAGCTTCCCCACATCTCGACATCGGGCGCGGATAATTGCAGACGCATCACGAGCAAGTTCGTCGAACTCGCGGGTCCAGTGAAATCTCGGTCGCCGCAGTGTTCTGTTTTCTGTTTCTTCAACCAAATCATCAAGTGTAAGCGACGCCACAAAGACAGTGAGGCAAACCACCTTCTTTTTGCTTATCCTTCCCCTTGCTTCCGGAGCTTGTAGTCTGGGCAATGGGTGTGCCCTGCTCTGCGATCAAGGATGCGATCGACTTCTCCGGCGGGTTAGCGACCAGCGGAGGTAGCCTTACCGAGTGGGAACAATTAGCTGGCGACTGCTTCGACCTTTTAATGGTTCCCTTTCTTGCCGATCGATTCTCCGTGATAGCCGCCTTTAACTTGCCCTCCCATTGCTCCAAGTCCGCTGTAAGTATTGACTGCATGAACTGCGTCCGGATTGCACGTATTCGTGTTGATAGACTTCCCTTCACTGGCTCGGTATGGACTCTGTTGAGAAGTTGCTCCCACTCGGCCGCTCTCTGATCCCTTGCTCCTTTGACCTGCCTTAATGGAACTGCTCCAGTCTCAGTGCTTGTACTGTCATTTACATGGGTACGCTGACGTCTCCGTCCAGAGGGAGAAGAACTTATTGAACCCTGTAAATTCGGAGCGGAAGACTGGTCACCCGAAGCCTCATCTTTGTCTCTGATAGGCTTGGCTGAGGAGGGAGGACGCTGTGATCCACGCCGGCTGGCAGCCCCAAACTCAACTGGTTCACCCAGTGTTTTGATAGACGGTGGGGTAGACGTTAGTGACGTAGATTGACTAAACTCCCGAAGGTAACTGTTAATCTTCTCCTGTGGAGTATCAGGGAAGTGTACCAAGCAAGCAGGTTTGCTTGTGCCTGACGCGGCTACAAGAGAGGTCCTCAGCGTTTTGATGCGTCCCTGGTTCTCCAGGCTTCTTAGAGTCGATTCCACGGTGCGTTTGTCTGGACGAGTTCCCACTGGTGCGCTAGTAGGTTCTCCGTCTCGGGCCATAGTTTCCAGTAGCGCAGTATGTGACTCGTAAAATTCCTTCGTATGCAGGTTAGCAATGCCACCCAATTCTTCGATGACACGACAAAGTTCGTTTTCCCGACGGAGCGCGGAGAGGTTAATGCCTGGACGCGCTTGGCTACTTGGGTCTGTTTTTGGGCGTTTAGCTGGTCGACCTGACGGCGCACAGGGCGCACTACGTTTCCCAGTCGAGCCTTGTTCGGGGGCATATGGTTGAAACCCAGTGGGAATCTGGGGAGACGTAAATTGACTGTCGCAAACAGCAATGAAGAAAGCCTACTATGGATAATGCGCGGTCCATGGAAGATTCTACAGTGGAAAGCTCGACGACCGAGACCGGTGCTGTGTCAACAGGGATATGTGGCTGTTCATATGTACCTATTCTGTCGTCCACTAGAGTATAGGGACCTTCGCCTGTTTGAGCTTCAAAGGACGAATGAGTTTCAATTTCTCGTTCGTCCGCTATTCCTTCCAGCCGACCATGCAAAGCTTGCATGTCCCCTTCAATCACGGACTCCAGTTCCGTTACATATGGCTGGGAACCGGATCTTGGCACTTGGATTCCCTCAACGGCGTCTCTAGACACTGCCGCCAGTGAAGGAACTTTTGAGGTTACATCCAGCTTCACGACTGGGATCCGAGGAGATTTCGGTAACGGTTCGTTACCGCCAACCTCCAGAGATCGACTCCCGTCGACTATTTCAGAAACCACTCCCATATCCCCTCGACGGTCGGGATCTTCCATAGTTGAGTCAACCGTGACGACTCCGTCTCTGGTGAGCAGTCGTTCGAATGCGGTTTCCCCATCCAAATCCATTGAGACATCCATAGACTGACCTGGGCTGCCACGACGCTTCTGGTTCCGAGGTCGTCCCCGCTTCTTCGGGCCCTCTTCAAGCAGAGGATGCTTACGTGGCCTACCCCGTTTCCTGGGAGCTTCAGACTGAGAGCTATCCACCGCAACAACTTTACGAGGACGTCCCCTCTTTTGTGTGGAGCGCACTTCGTTTTTCTTTGTGAGAACCCCTTCTCCACTGTTCAATCGTCTGCCCTTGGTCTCAGACTCATCCTCCTCCAGTACCTTTGCCTTCTTTGAGTCGGAGGTCATGGATGAAATGAAATCTGAGTCGCTACTAAAGAAAACTCCGGGGTTCTGCTCAGCAAACTCTCCAATATTCGAAGAGTCCACCTCGTTGCGGGGGGCAGAGGCACCTTGAAGGTTCTCTGAAGCGACGACAGCCCTGTATGTTGCATTTGTGAAGTATCTGTGCCGGCGCTCCCTGCCGTAAGTTTCCATTACGTCTACAGTGCCCAAATCACGGAGGTGGGAAGGGGGTGGAGCCCTAGCAGCACGTGTGAGGAGCAATTCGATGGTCCGCTTGTCGAAATTCCCTAGAGAGATGCAAATTTCCTTGTTGGACGTAAGCGTAAGCCAGCCGACCGCGAAATAGAGGTGACATGTTCACCTGCAACGTAAGCCCGGATGGCCCAGCCTTCTCGAGTAGATTGGACACTTGTTTGTGAATCGTCAAATGAGTCTTCACATTTGTAGAGGCTTCTGATTTCTATTTTGTTCGGTTGCGCTTGGACTGAGTAGTAGCGTCTTACCTGACAACCCAAATCCAACATCCTTCTCGTCTCCGTCAACGTCAAGAAGCATCCCCTCAGGAAGCTTACTATCCGGCTGTACCAAGCGGATGCACTTAACCATGCGACCCGCCGACTTTCTAGGAGGAACCAAAATTCGTTCGATGACTCCTTGTTGAATTAGTTCCCGCAATCGGGTCCGGAAAAATCGCCGGTCAGTCTTGGTCGGATTGTTGAAGCCCTGAGAGGGAGTTACGGCGTGCTAACCGGTGAATTGAAGACGTACGATCGCTACCAGCAAATTGTTCGAGGCGTGTATCTGGTTCGTCGATGCCTTGAGTAGCCTTACGACCCTATTCTTTACAAGGTGTAAGCTAGAAAGGTGTCTGCCATCGATACTATCGAACATGATTTGTGGCGATTCAGTGGCACGTCCAACTCCGTCGATAGTATCGGGTGGCTGGACGTTCGTGCCAGTGACGACAACTTCATCCTCGCCCTCCTCTCGTTGAATCTGTTGCCAAAGAGGGCTTCTTTCGACGAAATACTTGTGAATACAAGTGTAGTTGCCGACACCGCCGCGGCGTACTTTGACACTGGTGGAATGTAAGCAAAAAATATCCAGAATGTAGTACCACTGCTTACACCAGGTCAAGCTCGAGTAGTTGCTTTACGACATAGAAGCAAGTCTTTTGATCATATTTGGTCTTGCGACCAAGTTCTACAGTGGTGATACCTTCTTCTCGACCCCTCGTAATCAATTGTAGCGCGCTATATACCATGGCACTGAGCTTCGCAGGCTGAACAGAACACGTTTGAAAGTGAGATTATACAAGATGAAGGTTGGTACGTACCCTGATGTGGGAGCCAGTTATGGCAACGAAGCACGTTTGAGGATCGACAGCGATCCGGAGGTCATCTCCGTATTGTTGCTTCAGTTCTTCCAGAGCCTTTCCGCGAGCATCCCCGATTACCTCGAGAGAAGGTTTGTCTTCGACAAGTTCCTCACCCGTCGCTGCAGCCTTGCGCTTCGTCTTGATCTGCGGAGCAACGTACACTTCCGACGTTACGCCGGGAGGCACAAATCCCACGCGGACCGCCGGTTGTTGCACGACAACTGACCAAACGAATGCACAAAATGTATCGTCGACGACTTGCTGCGGGCCGTCAGAGTTGTTGTAATAGTTGACGATGAAGTCTTTCAGACGGGAAACGTTACACCCTAGGCATTCATTGTGAGCAAGAAAAAAGGAGTAAAGAAAATGGACAGCAAGAAGCGGCGGCCGAGGGGTTCGAACTTTCTCGTTTCGCCCGCTACGGCTCCATCCATCCGTGCGACCGGTACTCGTGCAACTCACCGAGGTCGCCATCGAACGACAGCTCGCGTAGACAGTGATGCACGAGCACATCCATCTAGGCTGCCTGCTAGTCACCAGCTCGTCCTTGAAAAGTGCCAATCCGAATCTGAAGGTTCCTTATTTTTGGCTGCTCGCAGGCTCCAATCAGTTTCGACGAGATGTCTATCCGAGCCACACAGCACGGGTTGAGAAGTACCAAGGTCAACTACGTGGGCGAGCAGCGACTCGATGAAGTGGTGGCAAGATGACGATGGTTAGTTGGCGTGACGAGATGTGTAACAGAGATCGTCGTCACTACTAAAACTTCTACAACTACTAGACGATGATGATGCAGTGAGTAAGTACGACAGTGCAAGGCCAACCACTTCATCTCCCCTGTGGAAACCTCATAAGTCTTGCACTGTTCTTCTGGAAGGTGAAAAACTTGCCTGTACATTGCTCTTGTCCTCCTTCACTACTAATAGGTGGTTGAGGCACCTGGTCACCTCACAGATGCCTTCTTCAACTACCTTACGTTCGGACTCTGGAATTCTCTGAAGCAAGCGACGGAAGCGATCTGGATGCCATCGCAGTAGTGCCGAACGTATTCGTTCTTTTCGAGACTGATGCAACGAGTGTGCGGGGTGCAGTATGAACGCAGTGATCTTGTCGGCAGTGATGTCCGCTGCTTCCCGTGGAGGGACGAGAACAGGCCACGGGATTTCTTCGAAATTGAGGGCCTCGCAACCAGATGCGATTGCGGCCCACCGTGATTCGTAGCCATTCCACGCTTCCAGAGCTGCCCTCTTCAACCGATCCTGCTCCTTCCTCTGCATATCCATCGCCTTCTCCATGGACCTCCTCCGCTCTTCTGCAATCGCCTGCCTCTCACTATCCCGTCTCTGTCGCACCCTAGCCTTAATCCTGGAAATGTCTTCTTGTACGGCGCTCTTTCTGTCGTCCAACTGTCGTTCTCGGTCCCTTTCCCTTATCTCTGATTCGTGCTTCATCCATTTCTGCGCCTCCGTTTCGTACTCATACAACAATTCGTCCCACATCCGCCGCCGTAGTTGCTCCCTATCCAATGGCCGGTTTGCCTGTTGGTCATTCAGGCGATGGGTGAAGTGAATTTGCTCATCGACCCATTCCTCTGTCGTGTGCGTGCGGGGATTATATCCGTCTGCACCTCGTTCCCGTCTCCAAGTGTCCGACAAGTCTTTCCGGTGCACTGGGTTGGGAGTGGCTGCATCGTCATGGTATCTCGTGCTATACCATTGGGGAAATCGGAAGCGGAACGCAGGATGCGGTGAGGGGTAGGCTTGGCTTGTCCCGGGGTATGTGGCGGCTACTTTAGTGCGATAATCGCGGGGGGATCCCTTCAATGTGTGGGTCCGATACTGGAGGCCTGCCTCCATGGTTCAGCAGCTCAAAGAGGTGATATTGTAGAGGGATCGAGCGAGCCACCCGGAGGACACTTATATCTTGGGCCCCTCGCCTTCATGGCACGGCTAGCATGCTTTAACGGCACACTTTTGACTCAGACTTGCATTTGAATACGTATGTATCTGGCCTCATTGCAGTGCTTGCCGATTCCCACCCATCCAACACAAGATCAACACGTTTCCACTGATCGTGCATGTCCCTGATGTGTTCCGTGAATATGACAACACTGCCAATCTTGGATATCACCCATTCCACAAATTATTACAGTGATATCTGCAATCGTACAAATCTCCAATGCACCCATCTCGAATCAATCGAAGGCTCCCGGTTGCCTACATGGAGCAGAAGCCAGAATCACTGACATACTCTCCGACGTCCCCCTTGTGGGATGCCCCTTCTAGCCTGACTACGTCTGCAAATAGTATATGAAACGTGAAAGGCTCACTGTTGTATCAGACTCCAACTTACTGAAGTACGCGTGGCTTCGAGCTTCTTGTGCTGTTAACCGTTGACAGTGATCATAACGCAGCATTTTTTCTAACAAATCCATGGCTTCGGGTGTAGCGAGTTGTTGGTTATCCGGGGTAATGAAACGTGTCCATGGCTCTTTCGGGTACCTTAGAGTAGACACTGTATCAGTAGAGGAAAGTAACGGCAACACAATAAACGGACTCCTGCAGGAGGGCTTCGTGGCAAGTCTTAAAGGTGATATTGTACATCTTCAAATAGGAGTCGAAGGCACTACTTCCGAGAACCCTCAATATTCGTAATAATTGGTCGTCATTGTCCGAGCCACGGAAGAAGTGCTCTCTTCTAAATAACTACCGCGGGCCCGGGAGTTTAGTCTGTGCTGTGCGTAACGGTCAAGAAGGGCCAAAACATACCATCGATGCGAACATACATCCCACACTCCATATATCAAGGCTGTAGTCGTACATCTTATACCCCACCAGCAGCTCGGGGGCCTTGTAGTATCGAGATCCAACACGAATGTGGTATGCAACGCCGGGATGATAGAACTCGGCCAACCCCCAGTCAATAAGTCGCAGCTGTAATGGTATCTGTATTACACGGTGTAAGATCAAAACTGTAGAACAAACCTTGCGGCGTCGATGATCGATCATAACATTTCCTGGTTTCACGTCGCGATGCATGATACCACGGGAATGGACGAAGTCCAAGGCCTTGTCGTAACTTAGCCGTGAGAGACGCGTCAACAACTTACCGCAAGGTAGGCACGCACCTTCAGAAGTTGGAAGATATAATATTTAATGTCGACCTCGGTGAAGACGGTCAGAATTACTTTCCACTCCACGTTTTCCACGTATTCCATGATCAAACTATGGTATCGGCCTGTTCGGTCTTGAACGACGTCGAGCAGGGCAATAATGTTGGGTCCTCCAGTAAGGTTTCTCAAGATTTTCACTTCACGCTTGATTTTCTTATCCACCACCGGTTTGAGAACTTTGATCACGCAGACATCCGAATTCACCATATCGATGCCCTTGAAGACCTGGCAGGATGACTGTCGCCGAAGTTCAACGAATGCTGTGTAGAGACACCCACCCACCTCGGAGTACTTCCCCCCTCCTATGCGGTCAATGATTTCATACCGCTCCGGAGAACTCCATTCGATAGTAGAGTTTTCTAATAATTCGTGAATTGAAGAAAGAATATCAACGGTGATGAATGCTCTGTTGCATGCTCACCATAATCGTACCACGGACGCCCCAATGCGTCATTTACGTCGGCGTAAGCTCTGGCCATATTCACTGCAGTAAAGGAATAGGAAACAGGAAGTGGTTGCAGCCGGCAAATCAAGTCGTAGTGGACATTGGGGTGAGAGTTGACGAAATCGAGCAGCCTTGAGGAGTCGTGGTCGTGCCAGCAAGGATGCAGTATGATGTACGTAAAGGTACGAGCGCTCAAGAAGACAATAGACCACACATTTAACAAAAGATTGCACTGAGATATTAAAAAAGACCAGATACATGCATGTATATAACCGTAGTAGATGACATAGGATGCCCCATGAGCAGACAAAAAGTTGACGGTACAAATGGCCAATGAGATGCGTGACTAGTAAGAGAAAGCAACTAATAGATAATGACTGAGGAATCAATGAAGAGAAAAAGCCTGGAGGTAAGCATAAGTGCCCCATTGATGCACATGGTAGGTCGAGAGTAGCTTACCAAAAACTGTATGTCATGAAGATTGGGTCACAGCTTCTGGCGTCATGGGAAGTATCAATTCCAGTACTTGCGCGATGGAGCTATTCTGTCTGCAAAACACCTCCAAATCCTTTCCTGACCATATTCGATCTCCTCGCCTTGGTTGCATGGCTGGTTCGTCCCCATGATCAGCACCAGGATTTGAACGTTGTGCCAGGGTCGAACTGGTACTATCAAGTTCAAGTTTCCCCGGTCCATGACGATAATACGTTCTGCTGCGAGATTTCGACCGAACAAGATCCGATGATAGACCTCTGGCATCTTGGTGGCCTGTGGATACCTGGGAGCTATTAAGAGGATAATTTGGATAATTTGGAGCGGCGAGGCGTTTAAGAGCGTCCTTCAACTTCGAGGTGGAGGTTTGGACAACTACAACTTCGGGCCCAATGAGTGTTTCCTGCAGTACCCTGAAAGCTATGTTGCCAATGGCTCGATTAAAGTCAGCCTGCGCTGAAGGCAATGAACCCTTGATTCCAGTGGCAGGGTGGGTGCAGATTGCCGTCTCGGTCAGTCTCTTGAGTGATGTGGTCCACTCATGGCGAACTAGTGGATCGGCAAAGCTGAACATGTACCGGCGTTTGATATTAGCGTGGTTCAAAAACGCAACTTGGAAGGTGTTCCGCATGAATGCTCGCTCCACAGAAATAGAGAAACTCGGCGGGAGGCCAGTATACAATAGTGCATTCGGGCCACAACGTAGCATGGTCACAGTTCTGAGGCCAAACGAAGTGCCTGTGATTCTGAAGGAAACTTCCGGTGACTTCGCAAAAGTGAGAATGGGTGGTTCGAAGGTCAGGTCCTGCCCAAATAGCTCGATAGCGAAGTTCGGGTCCGGCTGGGGAATACGGACGACGACAGGCTCCGACTGGACACGGTATGTCAGTCGTGGGGGCAATGGGCGTTTGAACGCGATGGCAATGTCGGCCGGAGTGGAATTGGAAGGGTGCCGCGCTTGGCATAGTCTCTCGCGCCGAATTGAATCGTAAACGTCCCCTATCAGATCGTCGGTCAACAGACTTCGGGGATCTTGCCTGCGGAAGGCATCTAAAAAGTCTCGTGCTGTGACATTCCTTCTTGCGTATCCCGTCGGACCGGGTTCCGAGGTTATCGCACCATGCAATACTTCGTTAAGCTGGACGATTGCTCTCGTGAATCGATATGCAAGGTCCTTGTCATAGGCGACGTGAGACGCGTTTGCTTCGTACCATCGGCTCGCGAAGGAGTCCAGCACAGTATCAAAGGCACTAGTCCCAGAACTGGCTTGGGTAGAGATGTGGATGGTCTGCAAAAATATACGCAGTGCTTTGTCCACTCTCACGCCAGTGAAACCGAAAGCATCCAGATAATTCTTTAGGACGACGCGTGACGAACGCTTGGATAAGTAATCGCCAAGTTGGGCGCGATCAATATCTGGTGTGCGAAAGAGAAGTTGTGCCAAGGTTACAGGTTCTTCCTGTTGGCCACACTTGTTGAAGAGCAACATTATCGCGCGGTCTGGATTCCTGCTAAACTGCTCCATGAATTGCTGAACAAGGGTATTCTGAGGTATACTTCTTGATTGTGGGTCTTCCCGATCCCCACTAAAGCACAGGTCGCGTAACAGGATAACGTTCTTGACAATAAACTTCCTATCAGAAGGATTGGGCTTTGTAAGCTCGAGTAAGGCATCCGGCTCTTGTACTACAGGCTTGGCGATGATTAAAAGGTCGCTGAACAGCATAAGAAAGCGGTCCTTAACCGTATTCGCGTTCACAACCTGCAAGACAGGAGCAGCGAGAATGAGCCTCCGTGGAGGATCATCAATCGCCGTTGGCCATGTAGAGCTTCTCGGTCCACGGCTAATCATTTCGTTCAGGCGCTCCATGACCACAGCGCCTTTCGCAGGGTAGTCAGAATATTGAGATGAGGTATTGGAGGAGGATTCGGATGTAGTTGGTGGAGGATAATCGGAAAGCGAAGACCAAGGCTCTGGCGTTGCAGACGAAGCTTGTTCGGGTGGCGGAGACACAAAAGGAGACGGTAACGATGGAGGTGGGAGGGGTGCTGGAGAAGATGAGAAAGAATCACTGGATTTCGCGATCTTGCTCGCCCGTGGGGTCTTCTGAGTGTCTTCGTTGATAAAGCTACCGTTTGTACTAACAGGAGAGAACTCCCCGCTAATAGGCTTCCCAAGGAAAGTTCCCCCGCTAGTACTGGTTGGAGTACGGGCTTTCTCAGAATTAATCTCTTCCCAGTCCGAAGTGATATCATTTTCTTTTCGCCACCGCAGGAGGTCTGATATAGATGGCTTTTTGGAAAACGCAGGACGAGTTTGGGATGTAGATGTCATAGAAGAAGTGACCAACGATGGTGTTGACTGCCCAAATTTCGAGAGCCATTTACGAACACCTTCGCGGTTAGTAGGCAATTTGACGGAAACCGAAGCCGCTGATTGAGGTGTCGTTGGTGTTTGCCCACCGAACTGGTCTCGCGAGGACGTAGACGCGCTAGTGGACAGTGGAGGTGAGCTAAGGTTCTTGAACTTGGACAATAGATGTGTGTCAGATGCCTGATGCGAGAGGGTGCGATCACGTTTGATATCCGGAGAGTTGGAAGGAGTGTTGTTGGAACTCGATGGCACCGGGATGTCGTTCTCGGTGGTAGGAAGTGACTGGACAAAGTCAGGGGTAGACGACGATACTGATAACCCCCGATTGCGACGCTGTTCCTCAAGTTTCTTCATGCCAGGGAAAGGGAATAGCTTAGCATCTTTGTACTTGGCAAGATCAGCAGATGAAACTGGCGGAATCGGCGATACGCCACCCCTCGGCGGCGTTTGCAAAGCTAAAGACTGCATCGACGCAGATGCGGACGAAGATTGCATTACTGATTGACTCGGGGGATGAGCGGATGCGATACTTTCATGCTTATCCACTTTGGGACTCGCAAGACTTCCTCCACTCTCTCGGTTTATACCCGAGTCCGTATTTTGTCTTTGCTCTCGAGTAGCAAGACTATTGGTCCTGGATCTGCGTCCACCACTGGAGGCGCTTCTGGTGAGAGCGCCCATAATCCTACCCCACGTACCAGTAATAGAACCATCCCGTTTCAACGGCGTCTCCGATGGGGAACTGATGGGATTGTCCAAATCAAACTCGGCGTTCAAAGGTGAGCGATCGCACTGGATGCGAGATGCAACGGAGAGCCGCTGAGGGTATGCTGGTTGCGACGAATCGGATTCGTCACTGCTGCGCAACGCAGAAGTCGTATTGGGCGTCGCCGCCAATGGAGATGGTGTGGGGGACGTAAAGGAGAGCGCTGGTTCGGGGGATAGCTCTTGTTCCACAACAAGATCTTTCGAGTCAAAGGATTGGCGAGGAGACGATGTTTCGGTCTCGGGTCTGAATTCTTCGCGGGGAGACTCTGGTGGTTGCTGGTCATCCTCCTCCTGCACTACATCGTGCATTAATTGGACCTCGTCGTCGTCTTTATCCTCATCATAGACAGGTAAGGTCGATTCGGGTACTAGTTACTATTTGAGCTAATGGAGTCGTAGCGACGTGGACGATAGGACGTACCTGGATCGGCTATCCAACTGATTTGTCTGTTAAAAGCATCATGGTACGGTGAACGGCGCAAGTTCTCGGCCGTGTACACAACTTCTTCTGGATTCTCCGACTCGACGTCCTCTTCTTCGTCACGAGAAGATATAGATATTTCCATGTGTGGAGTGTTAAAGGGACTTGACGGGAAAGCATCTTGCCTCGATGGAGGCCTCTGCGTGGCTGACAAGTACACAGGTACGCCAACTGCCCCAGGTGTAGACGGAGAAGATGGGGCATCCGAAGAATGTGGAATTCGAGGAGACGGAGTTGGAGAGGCGCGCTTCGGGGTTGCTGGTAGCCCTGGGTATGTACAATGAGGGGGCACTACGTCATCATCCGGCTCAACCAAAACACTCCTTCGTTTCCTCTGGCTAGGTGGATCTGAGCGTACTGGAGTGGCCTCGCGACTGCCTGTGATAGTCTCGTTCAGGTTTATTGTGAGCGGTTGGGCAGGGATTGGTGTTTCGGAAGCAGTGCGTGCAGGCTCAATGATAGTTGATTCATTCGACAGTGTGGAAGGGAGAGGCGCGGGAGTAACAACAGGCGAGCTGGTCGATGTTGGTACCCCGGATGACTCGTCCGTTGTTGGGGCTCGGTTGGCAGCACCAGCCGAATGTCGAGCTGAACGGCGTCTCCGACGTTTGGAAGGTGCTTGGACAACACGTTCGCGGTCTTCTCCACCACTGGTCCCCTCCACATCGGCCTCTTTGATCCTCTCATTGAGAGTGGTGAATAACTTGAGGCGAGCAGCCGAGCGTTCGCCACCTGAAACTGTGTTGTTGCGCCCCAGTTTGCCGAGTACCGGTTGGGGGGATGCGGACGGCGAAAGAAAGGTACCATCTTGGGGATCGATGTTCCCTGTAAGTTTTTGCCATGCTTGCATACGAGCAGCTACGCTATTCGACCGTATGAGTCCCCTTTGTATCGCATCTAAAGTCGGCATTATGGGAGCAGGAGATGAGGTGCCGGAATACAGTGGAGTTCCGGGAGATAGAAAGTTCGGGGATACCAGTAATCTCGAAGTAGAAGTGACAGCGAGATGAGAGGGTATGGGAGCAAGAACAGATGGTGGGGGTGGCGGGGGAGACGGAGACGAATCGTCTGGAGAGGAATCATTGCTAGGGGTGACAGAGATGGGAGCGGGGGACTGAGGTTTGAACTTTCCCTTGAAGTCCTTGGAGCCCCGAGAACGAGAGCGAGATCTTGAGCGGCGTTTTCGAGCTGCTGCTGAGGGCTCAGGCGTGCCCGGTTTCCGCTCGGGGACTGTCTCAGGGTTGGCTTCAGTTGATGTAGGCAGTTCTGCCTGCGGTGGTTCCACCACTTCGTTCTGGAGCTCCTCCGTTTGAAATTTCTCCCCATCACTGACAGCTTCGACACGCATCGGTGGGCGCCTGCCATCTTTCATGCGCGGTAGTGAGGCAGCGCGCCTGAGTTTCGCGACGGCATTGGCTCGCTGTTCAGCGACGGATGCGGCGTCATTCTCCATAGTCGAGGAGATGAAAGCAGCGAGATGCTAATGGCGGATGAGAAAGATGGAAATCAGAAAAAGTGCCGACGCTGTGATTGAGCGTGTACCTGAGCAAGGGTGGTCGTTCAAGACCGTCACGATGGGGGAGATCAAGGACGTGTTGGGTAATCCTTGCAGACAGTTGAGCTTTATTGGGTGTTGAAGGACGGACAAAGGGCGTACCGTAAGGAACGAAGCAGAGTTGGATGTATGGAAAAAGGAAACAAAAACTAAGGCTCGCAGTGAAGTACCACGAGAGGACCGTCGAATTTAATGTGGCGAGGCTGGCAGGTCGTCCTACCTGACACACGTGGCAGCAAGGCCCTCCTCCGTCGACCAACCACGGCTGGGTTAGACGCAGACGAATGCCATTATATATGGGTCCATGTTTATCCACCCATCTGTCCCCGTCCCCGACTGCGGACGTATTTCTGACCCAGCAGCACTTTCGCCTCAGGGAACCACGACTACTTCATTACTAGCGGTGATTTTGGAAAACGCGTGGCCCCTCTCTGTTGCTCCGTCACGGCCTTTCACACTACGCCTTGCAAAGATCGCCCCAGATTGGAGAATACATCCAATACTGATCTATCCAGCGCTTGGAAGAACTCGACGACTACTTGTTGCTCGCCACACGTCTCTTGGATAGCGCCCTCGAGGGGACTGGTTCTCACACGACCACATCATCGTGACACCACAACTCCGTTTTGATTTTGCTGATAGTGCCGGTAGCCCTTGTGACTCGCACGTATCGTTTCGGCCCTACAGTTTTGTTCGGGGCTTTCACTTGTCACTTCGGCCTCGTGATCCATCGTAAGCTCGACCGTACCTCGAACCTTTCGGCAAAGGGTCCGACTACTGTGAGAAGTCGAGAGTGAGGGGGCTCTGCCATCCACCCTGACGGGATCGCGTCTTTACTCGTCCCGTCCGATTATCTTTCCGGTCCGGCTTAGGCAACCCGAAACCTAGGCGGGACGTGGGCCGCTACGCAGTCCAACCATATCAGAACACGAGTGATTTGTGGGTGCTAATTGTTACAGGTACGAAACGGCTGTGCAGCGTACATCAGCACTCCGCTAGTACCGAAAACAGAGACATCTCTGCACGTCCAAGTTCTACTACATCATCTCCCCTGCACCCGCGTCATTCAAGATGGCAAAACGCGGTAAGCAAGGCCGTGCAACGTATCGTGTGACATTTGTTGCGGGTATCAACATAGACATGGAGTTGGTCAGCTTCATGAAGGGCGTGCTCATTGCGTCGGCCGTAAACAGTTCCATATTCTCCGGGACGACATCCGGCCTTCTTTGGAACGAAGAAGATACACCGAAGAGTGGTGGGCAGCTGATCAAGGTGATGATATATAACACTACTGAATTACCTGACGGGAAAGGCTCTGGGAAGGTTGCAGGAAGTATGTATTCCTCCTTCTCGATTGATCCAAGTCTGACCTGGTAATTGACATGCGCGACCTTTGAACTGCTGATCGCTACAGAAAAGCTCGGTGCATCGACGATTCGTGCCACGCTCAATCTCCCAGATAAACGAAGTTCACCGAATTCCTGAATACTTCGGTTCTGACCACGTCGCGACTCTCTTTCGCAAGGTGCTTTTTATTTATTTGTTGAATGACTATGCTGCAACGTACTGAGCATTGCAGACCACTTCAAAAATATGCCCTAGTGAAAAGCCCTTGTGTCCTTCAACACGTCATCGTTAGACCTTTTTAGGCAGAGCGAACCTAATCTTGAACTATCGTTTATCTTACTTGATTTCAGGTTGAGAATCATAAAAGCGGGAAGAGGTACGCCCTTTGGGCCCAAGCTTGAGACGGCGCGGCCGAGTTCCTACTCAGAACGCAGGTTCCGCAGAAGCGTTACCCAACCACTGTAGCTGAGCATGGTCGACAGTCTGCATGGAGCATATGCGTATCATGAGGCGTTGAAGGCTATAATTTACTACGGGCCGGGTGCTTCAGAACGGCACTTCCTCAGCCACCCCCGGGTGGTAGAAAGGCATGGGACTGCCACTAGCAAGCCCTTTTGGGAAAAGGTATGTCTCTGACGTAGCGATCCGACCTCCATGACGGCTGATTGGTACCGCTTCTAGTGCGAACTGAGAGACAACTGTAGTTTTTGGAGAGCATCTTGAAGGACAGGGGGTGCGTTCGGCGGAAAGCTTTCGCAAATCGGTCAACATACGCCCGTTCAGGGTATCGTCGACGGAATCAAGGCTTTTGAAGACGTGGATGCGGTCATCTTCATTTCCATCGGTGGTGGGTCTGCCATTGATGCAACGAAGGTTATGGTAAATCGCGTACACGCAACCCTGGGATAGCTCTTCAGGCATATAGCCGTCCCGACCATGCTCAGCACACAGTAGTTTCTTCTACTGTTAGCCGTCAATCATGGCGTTCATCACTTCAGTGTGGCGCAGGGTACACGGATGAGCGGGGTAACAAAGCTAGCATCGCCAGCCGTATGATTGTCCCTTCCAGGATCACCCTCGATGCGGAACTGACGCTGACGACTCCAGAGAAATTATGGTGAGACATGGCCACTTCGGCGTATCGATTGGGCGTTATTGAGACAGAAATGTCCGGTCTCCGTGCACTCGATCATGCTGTCGGTAAGCCATCTCATATCCGTCCGAGGGAAACCGCCAACGAGCGCTCCCTGTATAGTCGTATCGGCCCGGAGTAGCACCTCTCCAAGTCCTCTGTTACGCTGCGATCTCTGATCGATCTTTTCACGAATCTTCCGTTGAGGACGCGAGACAACGTCTTCTGATCGCCGCTTGGACGAGTTTGTGGCCCATGAGGGACGAGAAACATGTGAGGAAGAACGATGGACAGATTGTACGCGTCACTGACTTATACATGCGCCTTGCAGTTCTCTAGGTCTACTCCATTCCCTGGGTCATAAACTTGGAGTGACTTCCACAAGCGGGAACACCGAAATATTTGCCATCTCTTGTCACTGTCGTTGCGCTGAAAGCTGAAGTTACGACAGAGGAAGACAGGGCTGCTCTTACCATAGTGTTGTTTTATCTTAGGGAGCCTAGGACCGGCGTTGCCTTTGGGGACATCATGCGACGAAATTCAATGATAACGAGTACGCACTACATTACGGTGAGCATTTGGTACTGACGGTTTCACAGGCTGGTTGAAACACTGGGCTTGCGAACTAACCTCGCCATGTCCCAAGGGCAGGTCTGCCCAAAATCGCTCGATCGACCACGGCGAATGCAGAGGGTTTGTGATCTCAGAATTGCTAGAGAAAATATACGAGTAGATTCTCCGTTATGATGGTTGTAGCACCTGTTAGCAAATGCCGCAGTGCTAGGGAAGTGTTCTAATGGTAGTAACTTGGCACCGATCGATGACCTAGCCCTTCCGGGTCCCGGCGCTGCGACTACACACGACGTCGACTCGGTGATACTGAATCGATGACCTCTCCTTCGTCCATGTTACCACCCTGGCATCGGACTGCACAGTAAACAAGGATTCATCTGTTTCAGTCATCATGAACTTCGGAGCTTGGCGACGTGTCGTTCTGTACTCGGCTCATGGTAAGCGCGCGCATCTGACCTGCCCACCACCACTCCTCTGTCGTCCGACCAGCGAGACATACAGGTCGTCGCCTTCGTCAACTACCACCACTGCTCACCGCGCGGTCCTAAGAACTGCTCTGTCTCCAGTTGGGTGCTACTCAGGGTCGAGGTGCGGCGGTTCCTTACAGCATAGCATGAACATGTTTCTGAAACGCAGTGACGTGTCGTAGTCGTCTTCTCATTTCCACTCCACGAGTGTTTTACATCCCGGGGATGTCTCAAAGGCGTTCCAAGTCCACAAAGTCATCATCAGGTCCTCGCGAGAATGGCAATTCGTCGCATCCTCATCCGCACAGTCACTCTATTTTCCACTCACATTCACACAATGGCAACGGCCATGCACATGACGACACTGCGGGATTGCTGCAGGCACTACAGGGTGCAGGTACGTCGAATCAACCCTTCAAACAGGTGCAAAAGACTAAGTAAGGAATTGCAGGCGATCGTGGCAGTCGAATAACACTCATCGGGTTGTATGCCAACGTCGCATTGACTGGTGCCAAGGGCATTGCTGCCTGGCACATGAATTCTGCATCTCTATTAGCGGATGCAGCTCACTCAATGAGTGGTGTGTGGATCTAGTTGGATTGGCCTACCGTTCCCTCTTACCTCTCTGTCAGATCTTTTGGGCGACTTCGTCACACTTTTCTGTTGGAAGTTGTCGCGCAAACCGCCATCGTTACGCTATCCTTACGGCTTTGCGAAGTTCGAGACACTGGGAACTACAACTGTCTCGTTGATGCTCATTGCTGGGGCTCTCGGCATAGCATTTCACTCCTATCATCTCCTGGCACAGGCGTTGGCCACGTCGGTTTCGACACTTCCTCCAGGTCCACTACACGATCTTTTATCTCAGGTGGCATCCGTTGCACAGCATGCGCCATCCATCGGACACTCACACAGTCACGCTGGGAGTGTACTAGATCCGAATGCTGCCTGGTTTGCTGCTATCAGCATTCTTTCAAAGGAGTGGCTTTATCGTATCACCAAGAAAGTTGCGGATGAAGAGCACAGTCCTGTACTATATGCGAACGCTATCCACCATAGAAGTGATGCATATTCGAGCGTCGTCGCGCTTGTGGCGATTATAGGATCTTGGTTACTCCCAGCGCTTCCCCTTGACCCTATCGGAGGTGAGTTGCCAAAACTACGGCTGGTGGATTGAAGTTAAATTGGACTTTTGGCCCAAGGGATGATTGTATCCGCTGTCATCCTGCAGCAGGGCTACGCACTGTTGAAGGGCGCGTTCGCCGAACTTACAGACGCTGGCGTTTCAAGGAGCGCTCGTGACCGGTTCTTGCACGCCCTGGATCCGCTCTTATCGAAAAGCGTCGAATCTAGCATTGGGGCCCCCTGCATACTAGCAATACGAGACCTCCGAGCGAAACGCGTGGGATCGCTCATATTCGTGGATTTGACTGCAGACGTCCCCAGCACACTGACGGTATTGGATACATGTAGGTTGGAAGAGCAGATTACACGTAGACTCAGTGAGGTCAGAAAGGAGGTTTCTGAAGTTAGAGTTAGGTTTTGTCCTGTAGACGCTGAGATAGTGTCATAACCTTTGTGTATTTCTTCTGTGATATATGGTCGAGGTGAGGGACACGTTGCGAACTCGTCTTTGCACACACTCTTATGAGTGACATGATCGACGTCCGGTTCTCCCCATCTACCACTCAGGATGCAGGCTCATTCCGCCTGATCGAACTGCCTTCCGAGCTATGCCAGCTGATTGAATCGACAACGAACGCGCCTTCTCATGCGAAACCCTCGTAGGTCCACCCAGGAAACGCGTTCTGGATGCTCTCACATATTGCGAGATGTACAGACTGTGTATAAAAGGGAACGTCGCTGAGGACGCGGTCTTGTGTACGACGGACAAAACATACACCCTTCGTTCGGTTGTGCTGTCTAATACCTTGTTGGTGACGACGCCATCAAGGACAGACCCAGGAAGAACCGTGAACGTGAGGGATCAGCTCCATGAAGTTTTGGAGCTGGTGCCATCCGTACCAAAACTACACAAATTGCCCATACTGTTGAAAGGTGCGGAGTACGACGAGGGCGACGAAGACCAACGCGTGAGTAACCGTGACCTTCCATCTCCTACCTAATCTCCCCGAGTAGGCGGAATTTGTAAAGTATTGTTACAACCAAGCATCGAGTGAAATTCAAGCGAGCGAAGCAGAGTTTCAGCAGGGCCTTAAGGAGAAGCGTATCCTCGTCCTTGACGGTGCGGTGAACCGCCCACCCCGCGTGTCCTTCCAAGAATCGCACGTGCTAAAGCAGTCCAGGTTATCTACGTCCCATCGTTCCTGCGCACCTCAGCACGATTTTGGAGCTTATTCTCAGTTACACGGTAACTTTGTCCCTGTCATGCCGGGCGGCAGAGGTAGAAGAACTCGTCTCTACACTAGCGGATGAGCATGAGGTTCCTCGAGAGGTCTCCGCGCAGATCATTTCTTGGTTCGGGACTATCAGGGAGGGATTGTGGGAGATAGATATCAGGGCAGTGGTCGCCGAGATTGGCTTGGAGATTTTGAGACATCATAAGGTACGCCATTATGTTACAGGTACATCTGCGGTTGTTCTGGACGTGGTTATGCTAGCAAGAACCCATCGTGGAGTCAGATTTCCTGTCGAAGTGGAAAAACAAAGTTGGTGACACCTTCGAAACTTTCGTCGCCTTGGAGCTGCTTACAGTATGTACCCATCTTTCCAAGTGACCGGGTTTGCACTCAGAGATTCTTGCAGGGAAACTACCTCCGGACTGATGATACCACTGGCGGCTCAACATTAACCTATTTCCCCGCCTCCGGGCTGCCAACAGATCCCGCTGCACGCTTCGCGGAATTATTCCTGACCAAACAACGATGGAAGAGTAACGACATTGAACCTTTCTTGTCGGACATTGCCATCAACTCCAAGGAGCGTGATAAACTATTGCTAAAATATGCACGAGCCATAACAACACCTGAGAGTACGTGGTACACCTCAAGAGTAGTGTACAATAACTAGTGGTAATATACTGTTCCTCTGATGTCCTGCGACGATACATCTGCATATCAGGCCCTGCCGTCGCTCTGTCTAGCTTTGGCACGCGTTCTTGTGCCCTGGCCAAGGCTTCTCACAGGAGACGGGCGATAATCGTCCTCGTCCTCGTCAAGTTGTTTACGCTTTTTAGCACTAGATGAGGGCGTGTAAATCGAGTGTTGGTTGCTACCCAGAATTTGTGACCCAGAAGGACCTGTTATATTGTCGATAATTTTCCAAAGCGCTTTGCCGACTAGTCCGTTGTTGCGAACATCTCGGAATTGCTCCCGGATTCGCAACCGCATATGGAGGACTGCGTTTGCTCGAGCCTCGTACGAGCGGTCGTACAGAATATAAAGGAGAGTACCTACATGAGGTCAGCAAGCGTGAATGCACAAGTACCAAATATCCTCACCAATAAAGACAAACTCCACAGGAGCAACTCGTTTGTCAACCTGCTTGAACGCGGCGTTCAAATGGTCTACAGTTGCGACGTTCCAAAATGCGTCCAACGTATTGCTAATTCGTGTTTTAAAAGACTGCGATGGCTTGTCGATACGCGAAAGCCATCTTTCCAGCTTCTGTGCTGTGGGAAGAGCGTGCTCTGGCAGCGAGTCACAGCAGTACACCATTTGGGCGATGCATTGAAAATCTCGTCCGCGTTTGGTGTCCCATTCCAGCACTTGCGCTAGGGCGCCTTCAGCATTGACATGCCTTGTATGAAGGTCTGCTATCCATTCAGCCCATGAAGACGATATGGCCTGTAGTTTTTCTATACCCCATTCAGTGACCTACCAACCGAATTGAAAGTAGCGTACCTGCTGCCGTCAAAGTCATTCCAAGCTGCACACGCTGGAAGATTTCCCTCTCGGTTCCGGGAGCCAAGTCGCGATACTCGACTACATACATTAGTTTCCCACCGCCCGTAGTCGCATTTGGGTTGTGACACTGACCACATGTAATTCGTGTATCGGCGAACTGCCGTTTCCAAGTTTCTGGAATCTCCAACCGTGTAGTCTTCTGTTGTTCAGATCTCACATACCAAAAGCTCCTCTTGGACCGCGAGTCACGGTCTCCACGTTCAAAATCAATGACGACGAAACAGACTGAAACAGCACTCGATTGACTTACGGGGAATCTGTTATCGCTGACACCGTAAAAAGCGTGGAATAAAGAAAGGATCGATTCGTGAACTCACCAAACCGTCGAGAAACTTCTGTATGGAGGTCAACCTCTGCTTGCCATCCACGCAGACGCGTACGACTTCACCATCGTCATCCTTTTGCACCGCAAATATGATGGGAGGTATGTAGAAATTCCGGAAGATAGAGTCGATGAGGCCAATCTGCTTGCTCTCTGGCCAAACAACATCTGGGTGCCCGCGGTCACCGACAGGACGCGGCGGAGTGGGATAGACACACCTCGTTGGTAGCTCGGATTTAAGTCGATATAGCCCTCATGGATAAGCGCTATCAGGGTCAGCTATAAGTACCTAGTTGGCAGTCCTTAGAACACTCACCGTGCAACTCTTTCGCGCTGTAACTCGTCGCTGAGGGCGGCGTCAAAGGGTCAGATATTTTGAACACGTTAGGGTCTGCATCTCCTTCGTCCGACCGGAAGTCATCGTCGAGCTCGTCAACTTCCTTGTCTTGTGGGTCATTTTTGAGTCCTGCCATCTTGCCAGCATCAAATGATGTAGGCCCGCGGGATAAAGACTTGATGCAGTTCGCGGAACTGGAGTCGATCAGAACTGACACAGCCACACGAACCCACTATGAACGTATTACTAATATGTCGCTACACAGGTAAGGATTAGGTAGACCAGCGGGGGTATCTATATAGACTATCTGGCGGCACGTTTCCATTCATTAGGGACATCCCAAACGTCAATGTCGAAGATCTTCTTCGTCTTGCATCAGCCGTGAGCTCTCCTCGCTGCCCGCAAAGTCATGCACTCGGCTTGCATTCACACCCCTCCGTGGGTGATGTTGCCCTGGAAGACCGTCATCCTCCTCGTCGCTCATATCCCCCACCTGCCACATCCCCCCCAAAGTTCTCTCGGCAGTTTGGCTACGCAAGGCCGACTCTTCGGGATCACCGCTGTCCGCGCCGTCGTGGGTTCGGCCATCTACTTTGATAGTCGAACCCACACCACCACGCGAGAACGTCGTGGAGACCGGTAAACCACCAGGAGCGTGCTTAGACCGCTCGGGTTTCTTCGACGTCAGAAGTACGACCCCAGAAATAAGCAACAGGATCGAGCCAAAAATAAGGAAAAGTGTCCAAGGTTTGTACGCGTCAACTTCGTTGTTAAATATCAACGAGTCCAGGAAACTAGGTACAACCGCTTGTCAGTCAGTAGCAGTGCGCCGCCATGAGAAATGCGTACCCCGTAGCTGTGTAGACACCGTAGAAGACTGGGACTACTAAGGTGGAATCATACGCTTTTAAGCCCCGGTTGAGGCATATGATCTGCAAGACTGCGGTTACAGCCAACAAAACAATGGTGAATATTGGAGCCACATGGCCGAACTGGTTGCCTGGATTTTCGTGTGAGAGACTGCCTGTCAACAGCTTAACCCTAACAAATGGTCGGTGAGTGGGTGAGCAGGCGCCACTGTTCTAAAATCTGCGTACGTGGCTTTGGCGAACACCAAGCAACCCCCAGCGAGTCCGCCCCCACAACAACCCCACCCAATCCCAAGCACCCATGCAATCCGATTATCGTCCTGCGGTGCCGTCCATACCTCGAGCCTTTCCCTAATCCTGGCCATTAAGAGCTTCCACTTGAGCTTGACCTTAGCCAGAAACGTTGCACCTGAACCTTGCATTCGTAGCGATGTCGCGGCAGACAACGGCTCGGAGTTAATATCCGACCGAGCAGCAAGTACAGCGTCCAGAGAATACGTGAACATGAGAACCAGAATAAGAGCCACGCTCATGCAAAAGAAGAACATGAGCCATCCACCCCGCCTCCACAGGGCAGTGAGATGTTCAACGTCAGTCTCCGACGACAAACCGCTGTTGATGTTTCCAAATGCAACGATACCTATCACACCTAGCACTACTACAATCGTACCCTGGAGCGCTTTCAATGAGTGTCCGGTCGGAAAGTGATCGTCTTACCTGTATGTCTGTCTTCGTGACCGGTGTTCCCACCAGAAACCTAGCAAATAGGAAATTAAAAATGAGCGAGGCAGAACCTAAAGGTGCGACATATTCTGGAGGGCAGGGTATCCAGGACGTTAGATGTAAAATACATTGGAAAGCTGTAGCTTACCCGCTCTCATGTAGTCCAGTGCTAGCGTGCTCCCGAGAAGCTGAGACAAGACATAGAGTACCATCCCCAACAGCCATAACGGCCGCAACCAATCTTGCCTTCTGGCGGCCTTCGGAATAGAGCTCGTTCTTACCTAGGGCAGTCCGACATATCAAGAAAGACCCAATATTGGAGGCACGGAACCGCTCACGTGGTCAAGCTTTGTGAGGTTAAGTCCCGCAGCGTTGAGGACGGAAGCGAGTAAGATGATCCCGAAGCCTATGATGAAGGCGACGACTGGGCTGGCTTGCTGACTGGCAACATAGCCAGATGTCGACGATCCCAAAGACGTTGCAGAAGCTGCGGCCGATGCGACCGGCGTGGAGGGTGTGGACGAGTTCATCACACGTTGACCCAGTCCACTTGGGGACACCACCAAAAAAAAAAGAGAGAGAGAGAACCGACGAGTTGACTGTGTGCGAGTGACTCTTACAAAATAGAGCTGTTGGGTCGACGTCACGGTGGCGAGTCAGGCTTGGCAGGTCAGCGGCAGTCATAATATATCATGGACGACATCATCCAACGTCTCAAAGCCAAAGCCGAAGCAGCTCCGAATAGCAGTCTACTGAAGGATACAATCTCGTTGTTGGAAGACTTGAAGCATAGTCCGCAAGATGCACGTTTGGTCTCCTGGGACGCTCTTCGCCGAGACTTTGACCAGCTACGCGAACGTGGTCTATGGGAACGGTCTGCAGAGAACGACGGTCTTCTCGATGCCCTCCGGGATAGACTCTTGGCTGCCGCGTCGAGCAGCCGTCCGGAAGCTACTCGACCATCTGTTACGTCTGAAGCAGAGTCGGAGGGGTTTTCAATAGCCATTTCCCCACCTCAGGGTTTCACCTCTCGAGTCGCATCCAACGATGCCTTGGTTCTACCCGCAGAGCTGGTGGAAATATTGGATAGGACGTACTTCCTTCATCTTCTCGCAACCGACTCAGAACGGGTCCTCCCACCTGGCAAGTCATTGCTATCTATCATGTCCCGACCACATTTCGTTACCGAAGGTGATTCTAAACCGACACTACGTCGTAGAGTAGAACATATAATGCACAAAGCCTTCTGGGACGAGGTGCGAGTCTCGTTAGTTCAGGTTTCCGAAGGCCGAGCCTCACGTCCTCGTAGGCAGTAGAAAACCTGTCCAATCCAGAACCTGCGACTCAGCTCACGCACTTGAAATCGCTGTACAGTGACATGAATGCAACTCTTTCCACCCTCCTCCCACTAGGGCATCCTGTTTTAGTGGCGATATCTGCCCCGCTTTCTCCGACGTCGTCACCGTTGGAGTCCGCTGTGTCGTTTCTCCGAGAAGTGCTCGTTAGTTTGCGAGAGCGTTGCGCTCCTGTTCATGACCCCGAGATTGAAGCAGTGCAAAGAGCCCTTGACAATCCGCCCGTTCGTACAGCCCGTCCGCGGGAACTTGCCAAGCTTGTCGCGGACACTATCAGGTTCATTCTCGAGTTTGCACAGGTCATGAAAGACGATCTGTCCGGCTTCGTGATCGGAGGTATGAGCGAGCAGCAGCTGAGGTCCGTAGTCACTAAGCAAGCGAATGTGACCGAGAGAGCGGTCATCCTCGACATTTGGCGAAAGGACCGCGTTCTGGACCGCTGGCGGTCATGGTTGGAACAGTCAAAGCCGTCTTTCACTGTAAGTGGCGATGCGTACTGAACTTCGCTTCCGGTGGATCGTCCGCCTGGTGGATTGCTAGGTACCTCCCCCTAACCAGTTTCGTGTCCACTCCCCACAAGACACATCCAATCTACTCGGACTAACCTTGATGACCCTGGGTCTCCGATGGTGTCTACAGGTTCGGATCATGACTGTGCTCTACCACCCATCTTCTTCTTCACTATTCCGGCCCTGGTGAAATTACAGAATTACCTGCAGGCTCTTGTAATTACTGCGGCACTCCGCGCGCTCAGTTCATTCGCCTCCACCTGCTTCTGGCCCTTGTCACGCTGACTTGACGACTTTTACCGCACGCGTTTGGACGATTCTTCAAGTTGATATCACTGAAGGGCCACAAGCAGATGACACTAAGCTTGTGAACCTCGCGGACGAAGTGGTACGTGCACGAAATCAGCGTGGACCGAGACTTTCGAAAGATGAGGAGAAGCGGTTGCGGGGAATCGTCGACCGCACATTGAAGCCTACCGACCCGGTGTTCGTGCTGTTACGGAATCGATTGTTGGTTGCTCTTGTGACCACCCTGGTACGCCTGCGGGTGGGGTCTCGTGATCTAGGAGTAGTCCCAAAGACTATACGGTTTGGGCTGGGTAGAGAACGTGATTTGAAGAGGCCAAGGTTGACTTTGGATCCCCGCTTTTTCGACGAGCGGCCTCTGCCAGAGGGTAGCGTTCTGGTAAAGGGCTATGAGGATCCTGTGCTGAATCGTGCGATAGCAAAGGTGTTTGGAGAAATGGATGTACAATTAGAGTGGCTGGAAAGTGTGTGGGGGGACGTGATTGAACCGAGTATTGAACGGAACAAATCCAAGACATAATAACAAGCGCGCGACGAAGCAACCTATTAGCTGTAATTTTTGAATTCAATACGGAGGAGTTGAAAACCGGTCATCGATTTCAGGCGACTCTTTTGAGCTTGCCACCAGCTCCTCGCTGCCCTGGACTTGCGTTTGACAGGCAACATCTCACTATCTCACTCTGGAATCCGCCTCGGACTTGACGAACGGTGCGTTCCTGCAACGGCCACATGTGCCACACGTTGCAGAGTCAAGGGCGGACATGAGCGGTCCCATACTAGTCTCGCTGTGTGGGCCCTGCTTCCCTGAATCTACCACTCGTGCCAGGCTTCCTGAATTTGCACACTCTGAGCCCACTCTGGCAGCAGCCCGCGCTGGAATGGGGTTGAATTGCATCATCGTAGGACTGGTTTCAGCGGTAACAAGCAACATCCCACTTTTTTCTAATCAAGTAAACAGGCGGCCCTTTCGACTCCGCGTTTATTGCCTACACAGCAGGCAGACCTTTAGGCTGCGTGCACACAAGTAACTGATGCAAATTCATAGATCATGCGAAGTTGTCTTGCCGTGGAATCTGGGAAGCACTCAGAGAGAAAGTACTTTCACTGCACGGAGGTCCATCCAACCCCACTACGATAACGTCGTGAAGATGGAATGCGATTCAATGGGCTAGACTCACAGCAATATTGTTTACGCCAGTGCTATATTCGATTCAGTCATCGTTCACAGGTGATTTACAGGTGATGTGGAGCGGAGTCACGCGCAACTTTCGTCTTCTACTGTTGAGTAAACTTGCAGCTCCCATAACTGTGTCATAATATGCGTGACTTCGCGTCCTGTACGTGGTAGGTGTCTTCGGAATGGATGCTCAATAAAAGGTCAAGGTCCGGCTCGACTGGCTAGTGCACGATACTATCGTGCCCTCGAAGGCCCGTGGAGTTGAGCGCAAGAATCTCAGACCGTGCCATGAAATAAACCTCGCGGTGAGTTTTCACAGGTCATTCCGGTGGCCCCTGCAGACTGGAGCCGTTACAGTTTACTCCACCTAGCTTGGCCTTCGTATGCCTGGGCGGGTTCGTAGTGGTGGTATGTCCATATTTATGCATCGATTTCCTTGGACTGTCAGCACTGGTAGTTGATTGTTTCGTTGACAACTGTTCTTTCCGCACACGGTCTCTCTACACCAAACACTTCCGTGTGCACGGCTACTCGTCATCCGTCCACTTCTCTATGATATCCCTCCTGGTCAAAGAAACCGTAGGCTGAATTACTTTCGGAGCACATTCGTAATGGTTGATCATCACAAGTTTTACATCAACGAAGTTATTCTCGGAACCACATTTGGCGTGTTCATAGGCCCTTACGGTATCAACGTGTTTAATCCCTGGTCCTGGGGCAATCAGCAGGATGAAATCACCCTGACGGTGATGAGGCTGATACTTGTCTCTGGCTTGTTTGCTGCGGGTATTGAATTGCCCTGTGCCTACATGGAAAAACACGCAAGGGGTTTCCTTGTCATGGTTGTGCCTACCATGGCGTTTGGCTGGTTCATGGTTGCAGATGGGTTAACCCTCCTGACCCCTTCGGTGGTATTTCCGACGATAGATGGGCATGAAAGCGGTTCTTAGTGCTCTGTTACCCCACCTACATCCCAGCTCAGCGCTCTGCATCGCTGCGTGTCTTACTTCAACAGACCCAGTTACTTGCGTTGCCATCACTCGTTCGTATCTTGTCGCGAGCTGCGAGATTGCTGATGACCCGCGTTACGGGCGGAAATTTTACTGAAAGGCGTGTTCCCGAATCCATACGTGATATATTAACCGCAGAGGCTGCCGCAAATGATGGCCTTGCGTATCCGTTCCTCAGCGTTTCCATGTACTTATTGGTCGACACGGTTGGGGTTGTGATAGGGAAAGGATGGCTTTGTAACGCGTTTCTTTTCTCTCAGATGCTTGCTGACACCGGTTGTTTACACTGAAGATGAGGTCATGTTTGGCCCCTTGCTGGGATCGATCATTGGTAAGTTCGTCATGCCTGAGCTTGATTAATAGCTCGCCATGTTTAAATTTTCAGGGCTGCTGTTTTCTAAGCTAATGAAACTAAGCCACCACAAAGGTCTCATGGATAGAGAGTCGTACATTGCACAATATCTTGCTCTAGCCCTCCTTACCACTGGAATCACAAGTGGTCTTGGTGTGGATGATCTTCTCGCCTCCTTCGCAGCGGGTATTTGCAAATGACAGAGTTTGGCAAGAATGCAACTGACTGAATGTTTCAGGCTGCGCCGTTGCGTGGGACGGTCACTTCAAAGCACAAACCGAAGGCGACACATTTGCATCTGTCATTGACTGCGTTCTGAACTGCTGTTGTTTCATCTACATCGGCGCTTGGTTGCCATATAGTTCTGCAGGACTCGGCATCACCCCTTGGCGTTTGGTCGTTCTCATGATAGCAATCCTTCTTTTCCGCCGCATCCTACCTTTGCGACTGCTGTATAGGTTCGTACCGGAGATACCCTCTTGGAAGAGGCATTGTTCTCGGGACATCTTGGTAAATCTGTTTACACTCTTGGCGTTCTGCAGGCGCTATGACGCTTATATGCAGGACCGGTGGGCACTCCGTATTACTTCGTGCATGGTCGGTGTTAATCTTCTGAGATCCTGCAAAATGGGTGTGAGCGCCGTGTTCGTGTCAACTATGGCACGCACACGGCTCCCCGTCCCCCCCGTTGGTTTTCCTGAAAATCCGCAGCAGATGTTGGCTGCTACCATCGAGCCCGTCGTGTCCTTTGTAGGTACGTCACCTCACAGTGGATCGTTTCACCCGTGACCTTACCCGATGCGTTGGAGACGGTCTCTCCATACCAGTCTTCAATGTAGGCAGAGAATTTGCAGGAAACGTTACCATTACGTCGACCAGCAACCGTGCTACTATTGACTTGGAAGCTTGCGGAAAGACTAAGGACTCCGGCAGTGGCGGAATAGTAGTGCGTAGAAAAGGTGAGGCTCAGTCTCCGCCTGTGACTACGACGAGAGAGGAGGTTGCTGTTTGTCGGGACCATGTAGAGGGTGAGGATAACTGTTTCTGCTGGGAATAGCAAGGTATGGCTCGTCCTTCTTCAAACTCGTCACCCTCCTGAAATATTATCCCAAGGTCGACAATGCGTCCAACCCCAGCTAACGAGACTCCTCTGAGAATCCAGAGGACACGCTCAGGCTCTCTATTATGACCCTCATGTACAGCGTTCATCAGCGACACATTCGCAGTCGGAAAAACGTGCCTATGTCTTGTCCTTGATGTCGGACTGCAATCTATGTATTCGTTCGATGTTCGGTCTCATACTGTACATGCGTTTCTAAAATGCTCGGGGTGACCTATGAGGCAGAATAAATGAATGTACGAAGGTACGCTTGCGGAGCCCTCCAAAAAACGTATGGGCTTCGCTCACAAGTGTCTATCATTAACAAGATGCGTATGTAAGGCAAAGAAGACACGTTCCAGAGTTATTCAAAAGGATTTGTGCGGGCAGCCTTTCAGATGTAATAAGTAAAAAAGAACTAACTTAAGAGTAGCTCATACCTGGTTATCGCCGCCGCGGTCAGGTCCTTCTCCACATCCACATAGCCATTCATGCCACCACCGTACCTGCTTTTGCGGTTCCGGTTCATGTAGTGACGGGCTGATGGCTAGAGGGGGTATCGGTGATGGCGGTTTCTGGTTTGGTGTATCGGGGGCAACGTGGGTGGAAGGAACGAGGGTTGAAAATGGTGAGCTCGTCAGCAGTCGGGGAGACTTGTTGACTGGCGGTTGTGATATCGAATCTGCGGCGGCAGAAACTGGTGGTGACGACGACAGGCGTCTTTCCGAGGGGTGAATAAACGGATTGGCGAGATTGGTTGTGGTGTTAACCTTGTTACTGTTACCGAAGGACGGTGTCGGCGAGTGCACGACGCGTTGGGGGGAACAGGTCCATGTCACTTAATGGTACAACATCGACGGAGTCGCGCGATTTCAAGGCGCGGTGGTCCCCCAACCCGCTAGCACCATAAGGGGGATGTCGGCGAGACAAGATGAGGCTTGCTTTGCGGGTGACGCCTTCAAGTACGGATGGGCCGGTAGTCATTTGAACCGAATCACGGGCAGCCTTCCGGCGTTGCCGTTCGGCCACCTCCCATCTTTTCAGAGTCTGTTGGGGGGGAAGGAGTTAACGCATATCCGAAGCAGCATAACAGACGAAGACGGTGTCGGAACAGAGAAACACGAATGTCAAGTACCTCTTCTACTCGTCGCGTCTCGGCTGTTGCATCTCCGGATGGTGGGTATATGCCTTCAATGGTATCGTCGTCGCCCTCTTCCTGTTCTCCGCTCGCCTGGTGAAATAGTTGTTTTTCCTTCCCCTTGACAGCGCATGAGCTGGATGAATGTTGCGGGTCAAGTTCGAAGTGGTCTTCATGTGACACTCTCCACTCGCGAGACCGATTGAGACCGTCTTCTGAGGTTGGCGAGGGTGGTAGGGAGGGTGAGGGCTCGAGTACTGTCTGGCCTAGTAGTGAATTTGTCATGACCGACGACGAGGAGACCAGCGACGGTGCCGTGGAGTCGGGTGAGCTGCACCTAAGTCGGTTTCAGAAGTCCCACTGGGTGCCCAGTTGCACGCGTCACTCCAAAACGTTAATGGGCCGATCTCGAAACAGACTGCTCGACTTCAACAACGCCTGGTCGGTAAACGTTTAACGGTGCGACATGCTAATGTGTTTCGGGTGTGCAGCGATGATGGAGTGATGCTATGTAGTTACAGTGCAAAGTACCAAAACATATTACAGATAAATGACAGAATACATAGTCGAAACTGGACTAAAAGTCCTCGTCTAGTGTGCTATCCAACCGCTATCAAGCAAACGTCGAGTCCTGGAGATGTACAAGACTTACAAAACCTTAGCAGACGGTGTGTCCAAGCCCCGGGTACAGCGAGTAAAGTTGGCTTTTGAGTAGTCAGAGACCCGCCTCTCGAAAAAGTTGGCCTTTCCTTGCAGCGAAATCATGTCCATGAAATCGAAAGGGTTGGTGGCCTTGTAAACCTTCTCATTACCAAAAGAAACGAGCAGACGATCTGCGACGAACTCAATGTACTGGCACATGAGTTCCGCGTTCATGCCGATCAGACGAACAGGCAGCGCATCTTTGAGGGAATTGAGCGCGCTTTCCGAGTCCACGGAGACACGCTCACCGGATAGGAACTCTTGTTCGATTTTAACAGCCTCGGTGATGACCCGCTCAACGGTGTCTGGATGAGGTCGACGCCTAAGGTGGCTGAACAACAAGCAAGCAAAGTCCGTATGCATGCCTTCATCACGACTGATGAGCTCGTTGGAAAAAGTCAAACCAGGCATGAGTCCGCGTTTCTTGAGCCAAAAGATGGCAGCAAAGGACCCTGAAAAGAAGATACCCTCCACGGCAGCAAAGGCGACTAGTCGCTCAGCAAACGTCGACCGTTTGTCTGAGATCCATCGAAGCGCCCAATCAGCCTTTCGTTTGACGCAGGGGATGTTCTCTATGGCATCAAACAAGCATTCACGCTCTGCAGGATCTTTAATATAGGTGTCAATGAGAAGAGAGTAGGTTTCAGAATGAATGTTTTCCATCATAATCTGAAAGCCATAGAAGCAGCGCGCTTCAGCTACTTGTACCTCAGTCGAGAAGCGCTCGACGAGATTTTCGTTGACGATACCATCTGAAGCAGCGAAGAACGCAAGCACATAGGAGATGAAGTGGCGTTCATTGTCATTCAAACGGGCGTTCCAGTCGTGCATATCCTTGAGAAGGTCCATTTCTTCAGCCGTCCAGAAGGAAGCTTCTGCTTTCTTGTACATTTGCCATATCTAAGCGACGAAGTGAGTAGAAATCGCAACAAAGTGGTTGATTGCCCCACCTCGCGGTATTCAATGGGGAAAAGTACGAACCGCCGTTTGGACTTCTTCAAGAGCGGCTCTTCGCCTAAGAAACACGTGCGTGACAGGGGTAGTGATGTGATACAGCAGGCAGCTCACATTCGGGAAGCTCCACGTCGCCGACGAACCTCTGGCGTAGAGATTCCAGGTCATCATCATCTGACTTTCTCTCTGAAAAATCATCGACTGCAGGGGCCCGGCCCAGTAGAGAGGAACACTTCTTGTTGCCGACTGGGCTATTGGTACAGCGTGGCCTTCCCGGGGAGTCCAACGAGAATGCCTCGATGGCTGCTGCAGTCTTTTGGCTTGGAGTCAGTTGTGACATGGCCACAAGTCTGAATCATCGACTCATCAAAAGGAATCAAATGTCTTTGTCTAGCGCGGGAAAAACCGCAAGCAACGATCGCGTATTAGCGGAGAGGTCCGTACGAGTAGTTGTTAGTCGTATGTACAAGTAAATCGCCTTCAGTCTCGTCCTCGGAAGTCCCCATCATCGACCATGTAGTTCCGCAGACCACTAGCACCATACGGCGACTGTTGTTGTGGAATAGGTGAGGCCGAGTCATCAGACGCGGCAGACGCAGCACGCGAATACATGGTACTCCTGTTGCTGCCATGCCCAGGGAGCGACAGTATGGACGTCCGCGCTGTTTCGCGCATCTGAAGAATATTCTGCCGGAACGCATACTGTTGCACACACCGAAATATGAACGTGAATCATCATCTTAGCGCACAAACTCCTTACCTGTTCGCGCCAGTACTGCTCGCGCTTCTCGCGTTCATTGTCGCGCTGACGCCGGTGGATCAAGAACAACAGAGTGAGTGTCCCAGACATCCCTGCAGCAATCGATCAGAACAATGTTGAGCCCGCAGGAATCACTTGGCGCACCTCCAAGGATGCCTAACCCAACTAAGACATACACCCAGACTCCAACTTGGTTGGGTGTATCAGCACTCTGGCCACATACACCATTGCTTTGGCAATTGAAACTGCTGCATCTATGCTCCCTACTCGTCAGATTCAGTTGTATGTAATTATGAAAGAAGCCGCACTCTTTATCCCCATCACAAACCTCGCCGACAGCCTTCATGGACATGCAAGTCAGCTGTTGAGAGTCACAGAACAACCCAACTTGACAGTTTCCTCTAAGGCATTTCAAAGTTCAGATACGCCCCTGATGAGACGGTTGGAATTGCCCAAACCTTGAGGCAACGTCGATGTACTCGCTACTGCCCGTGTATGCAATATAGGCCGTGTTTTCTACCTCGCATGGCTGGCCCACCGTGACATTTGCCCACCTATGTGGGTTTCATTCAACCGAACAACCCTATAAATTGCTACTTAACCTACATGCAGACGTTGTTGAGACATACGGCGCCATTGACGTTACGACCGTAGTGTAGCGTGTCAGCAAGTTCTGCGGCGTTCGGAGGAGGTTCGCACTGGTCTGGAGACACCGACGGGTGGGCGGAATCAGAATATCACCAACGAGGCGATACCCAGTGACACTCACCATCGCGGTTCAATTGACAGGGACTGCCAACGCTCAGGAGGGGTTGGCACGCATCGGCCTCATCGGGGCAGAATTGACCACTTGGGCAGAGTGGTGGAAGTGGGGAGTCCTGGGCATAGCCAAATGGGAACTGATCTTTTCTGCAGCCTTTGGGTTGACAGACACCATCGAGGAGCAGTAGTTCTGGGAATCGCAGTCACTGTAGAACTGATATGTCCCTATCTGGAGGCGGTTATCAGCGGAGGAACAGTTTTGCCCTTTGGTTTGGTAGCCAGCTTTGACGAGGAGCTGGCCAGACGATAAAATGAGCGTGAGGGGCAACCAATGCATGGTGGCTTGTGAAGAATGCGCGGTCAAAGAACCGAACACGCTAAGAGACGGACGGAAGTCCCCACCAACCCGCGCATTCCTTGGCGGACCGGGCTACGCGGGTCACTCGTGGAAATTAATTCGACAAGTAAAATATGACTGATATTATGTAATCTCCCCTTTTCACTTGCCGCAACCTGGACAGCAGTGAACCACGTCATGTACGAACACATCGCATTCCGTGCAGAAGTCGTGGTGACAATCGGGACAGCGGTATCGGCCCAGTGGACTGAGCCCCTCCGTCACAACTCCACTCAAATGTACTTCCGGAAATGGTCTGGCACATGCATGGCAAGCGTTGGTCGTCTGGGACGTGTAGTCGAGTGATGCCCTGGTAGAACGGAACCTCAGCCAAGGCATACGAACAAGAGTACAAGCACGAACACGGCTTCGTACGGCTTGACAGGGAATAGGTGATGGTAGCTACGCGCCAGATGGGGTGAGCTCACAATCATAAGGCCACAAATATCGCAATCAGTCGGTACGTCGCACACTTTCGCCATGCAACGCGGACACAGAAAACCCTCGCTCTTCAAATCCGAGTGGCAAGCGCACAGGCTGGGAGGCGACGTGTCTGGAAGGCGTGTCGGAAAGCCCATCATCATCAGATCCGCAGGTGGAAGTCCACTTCCGCTGCCCGCATTACGGATCGTGGCTTGCTGAGCTGGAGGAGGAACTAACTCGAACAGCAAGTCCTTGAAGTGACCCTCGTTCATAGCAACCCCGAATTTGCCTACGCACCTGCTGGTGAAAAAGTAGCGAAAATTTACAGTTATCTTCACTTACCTCCTGTCTTATCGCTTAATTCCCTACAAATTTTCATCTCTGCAGCAAGAGCGACCACAGAAATCCGAATTCTGCTCTTGGTGCAGACCTCCAAAGTCTCATGAATGTTACCAGGATCACAAGTAGTCAGCGAGCCAAAGACAATAAGAATTTCGCGAGATGACTGTGTTGGTAGGTGACTATGAGCGTGAGCGGGTCACATGGAACGGCTGGAGAAGCAAGAAGTACCTCATACTGCCTCTTGCCATCTCTATCGCATTCTGCAAGCTTGGTTCTCCAGTGGGCTCCAGTTTTGCTCTGTCACTCAATGACCTAAGGACATCTTGAGGGTTGCCTGCAAAAATCGTGTCAGATGAACACACATCAATCATGACGCCATCCTACCTGACATTTCGCCGATGCGCTCTCCAAGGCCAGATCGCATGCCAACAACGCCGATTTGTCCAAGAGGGTTCTGGTCAAACCACTCTGTTACAAACTCCCGAGCGTAGCGAAGGGTAAGGTCAAATCGCGTGGGGCGGAAGTCACGGTCCACCATAGAATTTGAAAGGTCCAAAATCAAGACAAGGTGCCGGATGATCGTTCGCCGTATGGCAGCGGCAGGCGCAAGGAGTCTGTGTGTGTTCGACCGGTGAGTCGAGGGCATACGATGACGTAGCTCACCTCCTGCGTCGGTCCCTAGCCATCAAATCCTCCACAGCCCCCTGCAGACTCCCAGTTTCGTCTTCTTGAACAGTATCCCATGAGCGAGTGTAGGAGGCTTCCCATGTGTAGGCTTGCTATAGTCAGGGGTACTTCAGGTTCCGTCCTCCAGGACAAAAGCGTGACTGACCTCCTTGGCCTTTCTTTTCGCCTTTCCCTTCTTCGGCTTTTCCGATGCCTTTCCCTTACCTTTACCCTTGACACGCGGGTCTTCGTCCCCAAAGACGGAGATGTCAGAGTCAGAGTCAACATCCATCGTGCGTGGCAGGTGAAAGGCGTGATTAGGTAATGCACGGATATGCTTTCAAGCACGAAGTACTACAAGAAAACCTTGAAATCACGTTCATGCCCTATCGACTCGCAAATAACTTCCACGCGAGGTGCCTCACATGTCGAAATTGAGCGGCTGCGACGGATGATAACTATTGTTCGGGTGAACTCAATACAACAGGAAACATGAGCTTCTAGAATGTAGGTATCCAAGTTGCAAGAATAGCACCAGGCAAGAAACATGGCGTAAACGTACACCAATACTTCCGGTATCCAAAGCGTAGGATTTCGTGAAAAAACGTAGAATCATATACCGTGTCCATAAACAACTCCATGTCCAATGTGGACTCCCAGTAGTTGTTATTGAGAACTTGGAAAGCGTACGGTTTTCACCTGGGTACCGATCGGCGAGGTCGTCGAGTCTTCCGCTTGCACAGTCCCAGCCTCACTTGCGACCTGTATACCGAATTCGATCAGAAACACCTTCAGTGGGCGAGGAGCGATATCTGAGAAGCACACCTCGACGTGACTGTCCAGGCCCGTAACCTCATCCTCTCTGGGCCGATGGAAGGCGCTCGTTTCAACCTCCGAAACCTCTTCCCTTGCTGTTGTAGCTAAAATCGTTTCGGAGTCACCGCGGGTCGCTTCCCCATTGCAGGGGGACACGTCCCCGGACACTGCCACGGTACCGCGTTCGACGTCAGCCACAACTGTGTTGGTAGCGCTAGGGGTCGCGGTCGCAGGGTCAGCACGGCGTGCCCAAAGGACCCAATCGGGGGTAGGACGGTTATTCCAGGTCCAAGTCAAAGATAAACTGGTAGTGCGTGAGTGCACTCCACGGCCCAGGTTGAAGAAGGGAATGGAAAGTCCGTCTTCAGATTGTCAGCCGAATCTGCCGAGAGAAACAGACGAGGCGTACGAATTACGATGGAACCAAGGACGACAAATGACACTATAGGTTGAATCATTGCTGCCAATTGCTGTTGCTGATCCGCTGGAGGGTTTTCAGGAGTGGGGAGGCGGGTCAGAGCTAACGCAGAAACGAACACCGCGCTGACACCCATCTGCAAATGGCATTTAGCCTTGACACCATCCATGATAGAAGATGACCACGCACCGGCCCTGCATTGGAGTTAGTGATTTGTTCATTGTGAGGATTCAAATCAACTCACCAAAGTGGCCCGAAAACAGCGCCTCCTTCCAGGAAGATATCTCCGGAACGAACCTGTAAAGCAGCAACAAGGGGGGGATACGGCGAAGAAAGAGGATAGCGATCAGCAAACAAAATAGGCGCCACGGGGTAATTCCCAACTCCGCGGAGTTGTAAGAACTGAACGGTAGCCAAGCGCCGATGTAAATAAAGCAACCACAGTTCAAAACATAATCTATGACAGACGCGAACGCATCGCCCTCGGTTTGCACGTTGAAATGTCCGTCCCATGAGATTGCGGAGCCTGCGAAAACTATGAGCGAGACATACTCTTGCGCTAACCACCGTACACACCTGCCGCAAATGCTGCGAGGAGGTCATCGGCGCCGAGACTGCTGGCGACGCCGATGGTAAAGATTGCGAGCGATAGATACTGAGCGATGTAGGATTCACGGTCGATGAGACCTTTGCGGTGGCTGAGCTTCATGAGCTTAGAGAACAAGAGCCCTGAATGCACAGTGAATGAGGGTCTAGTGAGGGCACGTCCAGGCTTACCGAGAACTGCGCCAAGGACGGTGCCAAAGATGACCTGGTCTTCATCACAAAGTCAGTTTTTTTTTTCCGGTCAACAGCACAGAACGATATCTCACAAAGCCAACCAACGAGGAACCACTTTCCAATGGCAACGCGGGTGGATGTTTCGACAGTCAGGTATAAAGAAATACTGAGGAACGGATAAGCCAACCCATCATTCGCTGCAGATTCGGCCGACAAGATGCTGCGAATCTGGAGGGGGACGTGCTTTGCAGCAAACTTTCCGCCTGGGATACGACGATTCTTAGTTGACCGTCTTTTCCTCGGCAGAAGCTCGAGTTACGTACGAGTGATGGCAGCGCAAGTGACGGGATCGGTAGGAGTAAGACAGGAAGCGATACACAGCGCAGATATCATATCTAACATGGGAAAGAGGCCGTGAAGAATACCTGTCACAGCAAAAATGAGATCGCACATACATAAGGTGCGGGAGGAAGGACAGACGCTCACCCGCTACGACTACCCAACCGAACGCCATGGTGGGCACGACCATGATCAACAGACCTCTGGCATGTTCCCACATGTACGCACACGGCAGCTCGACACCAATGGCGAATAGCCCGGTCGCAAGGACGATTCTCATGACCTCAAGCGTGATCGTGTTTTGTTCAGTGCCCCAGGACCTAGGACTGAACACGTCGGCTACGTAAGGACCCATGAGTACGCCGAACCCCGTTCCGAGTACGACTTCATTGATGTATAACTAGCGAAGATTAAGATCGTCAAGCAGACTACAGAGCTCGGCTTCACCTTCTCCTTGACAAGCAGGGAGACCATGGAAAACTGGTAGAGTGAGCATTATTTTTCGGATGTGCGCTGGGACGACGGACCAGTACGACAAAGCCGCCCAGACACAGGTAGGCCAAACTCTGCGGTGTGACCTGAGGTGCTATCAAGTTTGACAAACGGAAGGGACGGGTAAAGCTGAGGTGAAACTACGAACCTCTAGGACGTCTATGCTCATTCTGTATAACCTGTTCCCGGTGGACACAGCAGAGAGCAAGAAGGCAAGCTGCCAGCCTGGGACTTGTGTAGTGTGTACATACAAATAAATACAGCAGTAAGCCGTACACTCGCGCATGTCGTCGATAAAACATTGGTTCAGGCCAGCCATCGCCGTACCCCACGGATGTCACCGAGGCTCATCGACACCGGCCATCAAGATGAGACTGGCTGGCTGATCTCTGCGATGATTGTCCAGCGATCGAAAACAGTTCCATTTAAATCAACCTGACACGGTCTGAAGCAACTGCGACAACAATAAGGAAGCAATGTCACTCGCCATGGGTACTACTCTCCTTTCGTGAGTCCGGCTTCGGCGGGATGCCACCATGATATTAGTCCCGTGTGCCTTTAACGTAGAGCAACCGCTGGGCCTCACCTTCTCCCTCCCTTTATTTCCTCCTCCATCATGGGTCACGTCTTTAGAAGCACTGCCGTCCTCGTATTGGCCATCCTTGCCGCTGGGTACATACACCTAAAGCCGTACTTGGCAGCGATGGGTATCGGAAGGTCCATAGAATCCATCGGGACTGGCAATTGCAGCATTGTTCCGGACCTCCAGGCATGCGAGAGTGCGCTCTTTTCTTTTCTCGTCCCCGTGAAACTGACAACCTATACACAGAAATCGTACTACATCAACCATCTGGTCTACTCTACTTGGCGTGCTCGACACTCCGTAGTCGACTCCAATGGATGCCTGCCATTAGTAGGCTCGACGCGTCCGGAATGTCTGACGATGACCACGTCGCTGTCTATGATTATGAGGCGAACTCGATTACGCGGCTTTCCTTCACCGGTCTGTCCTCACCCAGCGGAATTTCCCTTCACGGGATGGATGTGGTTATTTCCACACAGGAACCATCTACCCTTTACGTGTATCTCGTTAACCACCGGAAGCCCGCATCCGGTGACCCCTCTAGAGTTGGAGCTGATTCTGTGATCGAAGTTTTCGAAACTCGATTTGGGGACAGCGAGTTGAGGCACATTAGGACCTTTGATGATCCCGCTGTTATTATCACTCCTAACGATGTGGTTGGATCTCCAGACGGGAAGAGCGCGTACTTCACAAATGATCATGCCCAAAAGGCTGGACTTGTGTGTCATATCCTCATAACGTCATGCTAATTTAGTGACTCCGACGCAGAAACGCGATCTTGGTGTGCTGATCCAACCCTACGACACATCGGTTGGTTTTTGTCACGCTGACTATGGTTGCAAGTTTGCATATCGCGGACTCCACGCAAGCAATGGGATCGTCAAGGGACTTGGTCATGACAATGACACGTACTATGTTGCAGATTCTATGCTGGGAGAAATCACAGTTTTGAAGGGAGGCCCTGATCATACATTGCTGTTTACCGAGGTCATTAAGACAGGTGACGCATCCGGATTGTGTTCTGTCGGTGTTCCTGCAAGCTCAGTTGTTTGGCAGGTTTTGCAGCGGACAACCTTGCTATTGACTCCAACGGAGCGCTTTGGGTCGCAGGTTGGTTATTGCCAGCGGTTCGCTGCATTCGAAAACTCACGCGTTGGTTCGCAAGGCCTTACAGACGTTTTTGGGTTTATCACTAGGAAGTTCGAGGACCCCTCAGCTCATGTTTCCTCGACGGGACTTCGAGTGACTGCTAATAACGACCTTGGTCCGGCTTACGGACAGAGGTACAGTGTTGATAAGGTGGAGCCATCGCCCTTCATTTGTAGTTTATCGTTGCTGACCTTCGCGACAAGGTATTTGAGGATTCAGGTCGACTGGCCTCGGGGATCACGACGGTAGTGTACGATTCACAAAGGGAACGTTTGTTCATGCATGGTAATAACCCGCTTCTCACCTCATACCAAATACCCTGACGCCTAGATGTTTAGGCGTCGTGTCTACGCATCTCACGGTCTGCAAGTTATAGAACTTCCTTAAAATCACGGAATCCGCTTAGTTGGTAATAGGATAAGCAGTGTTACCGTATACCGATAGGATAATGAAACCCGAGGGGAGCCTGGCGCTGGCGAACCGACGGTAATATTGACCAAGTCTGGTATTGAGAACACCACTTGGTCGTTATCGTCTCGTATCGCCATGTGGTCACCGCCAGATACCAGCACTGCCCCATAAAAGTGTTGTTCTCAACAGCTGCCGCGCTCCCAGACATAAGGCGGCCTTCAGGGACGCTTCTCGGTTCCCAGGTCTTCCGTCCTTAACGTTCATCATGGGTGGAATCGTGTCCAAAGCTGCCAGCCAGCAGCCAAATAAGTCACTCGAGCGCGAGAGGCAGTCGACAGACGAGAAGGCCCGCCGTGCGTCGGAGAGTGCACAATTACACACCAACGTGTTCCTCCCCAAGTCGTCCAATGGCTCTATATCCCTCTCTAACGTCGAGGCATGGGAGGCGACCGCTTCAGCGGACCCCAAGATACAACTCGCTCGTACCGTTCTCGCCCACTCCAACATCAAGACGACGTTGACTTCCCGTGAAACGCGCATTGCGGTTCCTCATGTGTTTAGCCACGAAGTGGAATTCCACACCGGGCCTGTCACGAACCAGAAGTCGAGTGGCCGTTGCTGGCTATTTGCAACCACCAATGTTATTAGGTACGAGGTCATGAAGAAGCTCAAGCTCAAGGACTTCCAGTGTTCGCAAGTTCGTCCACCGTGACGTCGCTCGGATGGCACTTTTTTTCTATTTCCTGATGTCTTGCTTTCTAGTCCTATCTGTTTTTCTGGGACAAGCTCAACAAGTCGAATTACTACCTCGAGCTGTCCATCGAAAACGCGCATCTCCCTTTGGATGATCGTCTTGTTAATTTCCTAGCAACAGATCTCATCAGTGATGGTGGGCAATGGGACATGGTAGTCAACCTCCTCGAGGTCAGCGTTGTCACTAGCAGCCCGCGTTCAGCTCATCTCGTTCTTTGACGTTAGACGTACGGTCTTGTACCGCTACCACTCTACCCAGAGTCATTCCATTCCAGTGCCTCCAGTTCACTGAACAAACTTCTCAAGTTGAAGCTGCGTGAACATGCAATAACGCTCCGTAGCCTGTCTGCTACTCTCCGGACCAACTCCTCGTTCACGTCCGAACAAATCTCCGCGATGCTGCGTGCTAAAAAGGAGCAACTTCTGCAGGAGGTTTACACCATCATGACGGCGACTCTTGGTGTCCCCCCCAAACCGGACACTCCATTTACATGGGAGTACTACAACGAGGATGGCAAGTACTCCAAATGGGAAGGTACTCCGCTTGAGTTCTACAAGGCGTTTACCACCAAATACACGGTCCGTTACCATTATAACGAGCGCCTTGTGAACTGTTTTTAAAAAATCAGCGTTCGCTCAGCCTTCTGAGTGCTTCTCCCTCATCAATGACCCCAGAAATGAGTACAACAAGCTTTATACCGTGGATAAGCTCGGCAACGTCTGGGGAGGGCGTCCGGTCCTATGTAAGTTCGAAAGCGGTTACACTTGATTCATATACTGATTGCGTCGTGTCAGACGTGAACACTGCGTCTACCGAGCTCAAGGCGGCTGTCGTTCGGGTACGTTAGGTTCCCGATACCCAACACGGGTTCCCCTAACATGAATGTGTTCAGTCCATCAAGGCCGGGCAGCCAGTGTTCTTTGGTTGTGATGTCAACCAATTCTCGGACTCTTCCCGGGACATCGGCATAATGGATCTCGATTACCATCAGTATCAGGTGAATGCGATGTATATCCTCGAGCCCATTGCAGCCCTGTAACTCTCCACCAGCAAGCGTTCAACATTCAGTTGAGCCTGACCAAGGCGCAGCGTCTGCAGACTAACGAATCTTCGATGACGCACGCGATGGTCATTTCGGGTGTCCATGTCGATGAGAAGACAGGCAGTCCTATTCGCTTCAAAGTCGAGAATTCATGGGGAGAGGAAAGTGGCCACAAAGGGTATATGGTCATGAGCGACAAGTGGTTTGACGAGTACGTGTTTCCGAGCTGCAGTAATTACTCGGATAGGGTCGATGACGAACGGCGCAGGTTCGTATACCAGGTAGTCGTACACAAATCATTAGCGTCGAAAGAGCTCGTCAGGGTGTTTGAATCGGGTGAACCAACGGTTTTACCTGCTTGGGATCCCATGGTACGATCCTTTGCGTCGGTCTATCTGATCTGCTGACGGTATATATTTGCGTAATTTAGGGTGCATTGGCATAGATTCCACCGTCCTTTATACTTTTGGAGACTCGGCCGTGATGTAATAATACATCCGTGGGCTGACTTCAGTATTCTCTTTTCTGAGTGACGTCGTGACTCGGCATAAGGATCCGGAAGCATCTTAGGACGTCCGTATCTTGTGACCCATGCAACGTTCGTTGGGGTGAAGGCCGCCGTGCCACACCGGTTTGATGATGCACATGACATCGTCGCTTCAGATGGCCACCTGATACCGTAGTTTCACCCTTCCATTCACCTTCTCTAACCCCGGAGGAATATCGGCAACGAGGCATTTTCGTGATGGCCGTATTTGTTTCTCTGTGAAATATCCGGGAACAGTTGCACAGATGTTTGATTTCTGTCTCTTGTGTCCTGCCTCATGTATGAGTTAGCTGACAGATACCGCAAGTGGACTTTCCCCATAACCCCACGATCCTTAGTGCGGGGAACGGGCCAAAATTTTCGCCGTTCCGTATCCTAGGCTCTCAATATCTGAGCATTTCCGCAAAGTGGGCCATAAGAGTACGCATTGTAAGTCATAATGATAATGTCATGGATAGACGTAGATTGACGTGCTATGATGAATAGGTTCAAGGGAACAACGAACACCGGTGCGATGCAACATGGCTGTGCAAAGGTATCGTCGACGTGCAGTAGCTAACGCTAGATCTCACAAGTTGTTGGCATTAAAAAAATCAAGAGCGTGTCCGTGGTCGCACGTATACTGGCATGAAACTACTCGACGGAAGTGAAATGTGTTCGGAACGATGTCGACGAGGTTTGAAGATCAAGACGATTATCAACCCAAAAATGATGAGCAATAACAGGAAGATGATTTTCCGACGCCCCGTGTTCTTCTGGTACCTATCAGGGTGGGCGGGTCGTGACGTGCAAATTAGTAGCATGAGGGGAACGAAGCATACCTTGTTGCGATATTAAGTTCCTTGACAGCTTCGGTAACCTGTACCGATGTCTGTTCGATGTTATATTCGATACTGTCGAGCAGGGTACCCTGATCTATCACCAGATTGGAGAGATCTTTGAAAATGTCTGCTAATGATGCTATAGAGTTTGCGATGTGCGTCAACTCGCGGTCTCGAAGCTGAAGGTCATGCGTCTGATCTGTTTCCATAATTTGTGCCTGCTAAAGACGGATGGTGTGAAAGGTGGCAGGATATCAAATGCTGGATGTGAAAATGTATTACATACAGCTGCCTGCACATCATCGTCAAGGGCAGAGAGGCCCTCTGAGCCCCGGGAAGTGATAGTACCTGAAGCTATGAGGACGTCCTGGTGTTTTATCACGTGGCCTTGCAGACCTAGAGAGTGGGAAAAGAATGACGTCAAGCTAAGCCGTGGAATGCCTGAACGGAGAAAACCACTGACGTTCCATATAGACACGTTGCTTCTTTCGGAACGTGGAGCTGAGTTCCTGTACTTTGGCGGCGAGACCTCTCTGTACGTTTTTGGCGGTAAGCGACTCGTGATAGATCTGACTTGACGGAGGGAAGGAGTGGTTTTGGTCAGCGTTGATACGTTGAATGAGGGCGTGACAACGTCTGAAGTCCTGTTTGGGGCTAAGCATGAGTGGGTGGCGTGCACCGCGGGCCGTGAAAGTACTTTGGTGATGTCGACAGTCGCTGCCTCGATCTCTCGTTCCTCTGCCGTCCGGTCCGCGAATCCGGGAAGAACACGCTTCGCATGGAGTCTTTCGAGCGCGTTCACTTGCAACGTGGCTTGTGAGTGATGGACAGACTGACGAAAAAGGCCAGAAGTGCATACGTTTCGACTGTGCCCCGGTGAGTATGTCCTCCACCTGTTCCGAGATGTCAACCCTACAAATGATGATCAAGAGATGAACCGGAGCCTTGGACAGAGAGCGGACCTACCATTTTGGAGGCAGCTGAAGGTCGAGGGCGAGGTGTGGTTGGGATATGAGGCGTTGGTGTTCGTCGTCGTCGTCGGCTTGATACGGATCGTCATATGACGAGCGGTGTTTTGTGGAGCGAGACGAGCGTATTCTCGAGTCGCGGTACGAGATAAACAGGAGTGTCCTTGAGCGTGTCGTCGGCGACGAAGACGAAGACGATGGGGATGACATCCGGACAATATGAGCAGACTCGTCGTGCGCGGGGGTGCGGTGTATGTCATTGTTTGTACAAACAACGACCAAACAAAGCAAGGTAGATCCGAGATGGTCGATGCCATGTCCGGTGTCATTTTTCTGAAATTGTCCAAACACTTTTTTTGTTTTTTCTTATCCCCCTTTGCGATTTTTGCTTCCACCGTGACTTGCCCGCACACCGAGGCTATATAAAACAGACAAATCCACGCCTCTTCCACTTCCCATCGCCTGCCAGTCTCTCTCTTTCCTGCGATAGACGCACGCCAGCTGTCCGGGATAGGAAACTCTTCTCTTCGCCAACACACATGTGTAATCTCGAAACGTACGTCCGTTTCTCATTGGCGGGCTTACTTCATCCGATTGTCTCTCTCTCTCTCTCCCTAGCGAGGGCACCAAGTATGGTTGCGGGGTAAGGCCATCGCTTGCCGTCGACACCTTTCCGTCGTTCGCTGACTCCCACCGCAGCACTACCAAGTGGTATGTCTCCCCTTCCTTCCCTTTGCTTTCCCGAGGTCTTCCCTCTGAAGACACGCAAAAGACGCGCAAGGTCAGAAAAATCGACTGCAACAGCCCGTATTGCACACACTCCATCCGCCACTCGCCAAACTGCTTGGATTGTCATTGCGAACGAGTGCGTCGTGTCTACCCTTCTCTCGCGCGTATTGTGTTGATCACAACGCCACTCCAAGTATCTCGGTCCAGATCTCAAGGAGACTATCACTCTCACGACAACAAACTACTGTGCTTCCTGCCAGTACTGGTTTAAAGGACCAGGTGCCCAGCATATCCGATAGCCGGACAGCGTTACAAGTCGTCCGCATCCGCAATCCGTTGGCCTACCCCGATCACCATGCATGCACTCGATCCCGTCTCTGGCACGTACTTAGCGTAGAGCTACTATTGTTGCATATTCCTCCACCCCCTGTCACCTGTTATCCCTGTGCCCATCGCAACGTCTCTATCTATATTCCAGATGATACACATGTAAAGATACATACACCTTGTACTTAATGGCAAGCACCTTCCGCGTCGCCATCTCGATCCGTTCACCCGCGATCGCATCGTACGTCAAGGGTATTACCACTTCACAGCCATACCCACCACTTCACTTTCGACCGCTCGGTACTGAGTGCGGAAGAATTCCTGACGGCGACGCTCGGCCTCTGCATCCATTGCAGACGACCAGCAAGCATGGTTAGCAGCATCTTGCGGTCGGCATAGTTCCACCTTGACGCGAACTGCGAGTCGGTCCAATGTCTCCGGCAGCGACTCGAATGGCGGGGACGGCGGCGGCGTAGGCAGGTCGTGCCAATATGCCTTTTCCACCTCATTCGTCCATTCCTTGTTACCCCACTTCGGCCCCCCAGGGGTGTCCTGCGGTCGACCATCCTCCATCTCCACACCGCTGTAACCCCAATCTCGCACGTACCCTTCCTCATCCACCCGCTTCTGCGACGCTTGTGCGATAGGTCGAAGCTGACCGCCTCCACTGACGCACCCACCCGGACATGCCATCACCTCAACATAGTCATATCCTTTCGACTCAACCTCTCCACCTGCACCCATCTTCCGAGCCCGCGCTCTCACAGCTCCAGACACACGACCAGCGGCACCTCTCCCAACTTGCACCCCCGTCTCCTTACCGACTTTCCGTACGACATTCTGTAGGTTGCGAAAACCATAGCACTTCGCACCCTTGAACACAACTTCACCCGTTCGCTGATTTCGAAGTATGTACTCCTCGTAGTCAGACGATCGGATCGTCCTCGCGCTAGTCTCAAGAGGATCCGGCGACGTACGAGTTATCGTCGATATCAGCGTGTGGAGATAGGAGCCTGAACTGGTCCCGGGATGCTGGACGAGCTCAGGCAAAACAGGCTCCTGTCCTGAATCCGGCCCAGATAAACTTGGCTGCCGTTGAGCGGTCTCGTTTTCGACGGGAACCGAGAGGTCCCAACCCTTCTCACGCATCAGAAGCTCCAACTCCCCGGTGGTGATGACACAGTCAACGTCTCGTGTGGAGTACACCTCGTCGTAAAAATCCTGCCGCGAGGCTTCTAATTTCTTGTCGTAGCATGGCATCACGGAAACGTGATATATCTGATCAGGTCTGGGTGAAGCACTTGAGAACACCACCAAGCACACCAGCACAGCCGGTACGCACCGTTTCCCCCATATGCCACCCAACCACGTCTTTATAAGGGTACCCATGACCTGCTGTGGGCTCTTCCCTCTTGCAATGAACGGCAGCATCTCCGCATGGGTCTTCTCCGCATAGCACACCCACCCTGGACATGCACTTGCCAGCATCGGCAGCCTTGCCCCATCTTCACTGCGTTTCCGTTCCCAGAATTCTTGCGTATGCTCGAGCAACGCAATATGGCGAGCAAAGGTCGTATCATACACGCGCTCAAAACCCAACACTCCTATACAAAACGCCTGCACGCGCCGGAAGACTTGCAAGAGCGATACAGGAAAGCGAGACGTTGAAGACACAGTAGCTGCGAGCGAGGCCAGACTCTGTGGGGCAACGGAAATTACTGGGAACCTGTGGTCGGGTGATGACGGAGGCGGGTTAGCACTCAGCACATTTAGCACTTCGTTGTGCGACTGGAGAGTGATCAGGACAGATTCGGCCGAAGTAATGCAACCACTGGATTAGCATACGGTTAGACTATCTGGAAAACCAGGGCTCATAGAACTGACTCACCTACATGCAAGGCAATCGTTGAGACTGATTTGTGCCTGTTGAAGTTTGCGCTCCGCACCATTAGACGTCGCAGTATCTGGATTCGAAGAGGACACTTCGTAGTACGACCCGGTAGAATCGATCTTAATCTCCGTCTGGCAGATGTGTAAAGTCAAAGAAGTAGCGACGAAAAGGATAGACTGACGGAAGCGGTGCCTAGTTGTTTCCCATCCTCCGGTGAGCTTAGCACCTCGACAGGTTTGATACACGCTTGGGAAGGGGTGATGAAGTCATTGAGATCAGTCAACGTCTAGGGTAGTCAGTTCAGGTAAGGCTACCAAAAGGGACCCGCGCATCATCTTACCAGTGCACCTGAAAACGCCATCGACGTCGAGTGCAAAAAAAGTTCAATGGCCGGACGGAAAAGCTGATTCGGACATGGTCGTACATATCATAGCGGCTTACTAATACAGGTGACTCGACTCATTATGGCAAATACCAGTTTTAGGTACCGTACCAGGTTAGATGCGACGCGAAAGCAATCAAAACCGCCAGGACTACAGTAGTGGGACTTAATCTGACGGGAGGAGCCACGTCACCGCTGACTTGCTGACCGGTAAGGTTAGATGGTAATGAGCTACCATACAACTGGAAGTTGCGATAATAAGTGTTCACTGATTGCGGAGTCGCCCAACTATCGTCCGAGCCTAGAGAAGAAGGGTTTGACAAGTCACGCGTGAAACACACGTTTCTCTTACCGCCGAAAAAAGTCCTAGGAGAATGTAATCAGAACACCGTGGAATAACATACGCGCGTCTGGGTGACTGACGAAAAATACAACCCGCCAACGTTGACAGCAGTTCCACTTCTGAACTGCAAACCTTGTTCCGATATCGTCTGAGCATCATCGAAGCTACAATTGGTGGTCAATAAATGGGCGAAAAGACAAGTAGTTCGACGTGCTAAAGTACGAGGTTCCCATTTGCAACGTCGGGAGGGTCGTTCATTTGGACGAACATAGTTATACGCATCCACCTGAGAACGTAGTCCATTAGCAGCACACCAAGATGGCTTACCCGAGTGGATCTCACTGTCCCGTCGCGAAATAGAACGTTCCACGGTCAATACTTATACCGTAGTCGGAGTTACATATGATGTTGCCTTGCGAGCACAGGTTATTTGGTTGCAGCATGTACGCGTATACTGGAACGCCGTCAGCCATAACGCTCGACCTAATCATAGCCCCTATACCTTCACCCGCACCCCCAGCCCGCCACATCAATCGAGTGCTAAAGCAATCGTTTCCCGTCGGTTGACTGCCGCCTGAGCAGCTGCTCGTGTTTGGTCCGCCTCTTAGCCCTGGCAACTTCCCACCTTTAACCCAGTTGAAATCCGAGTCAAATGCAAGTTCATATGACAACAGCATGCTGTTGAACGTTGTCCCATCAGAGGCATTCCATTGCGTATACCACTGCGCCCCGCCAGTTCCACCTGAGTAGCTCCCGGCAGGGTAATTTATCTGAAGAACGGGATTCGGGCTAGTGGTGTTGGAGCCGGCAACGGGATTGTTTGGGAAGGGATCACCGACGAACGCGAGGTTAGCCCCACCCCAGGAGAGGCGGCCATTGAAGAGAGACCACTGCGATGTTATGAATGTCGAGGCGTCTTGGGATGACTGAGTAGCAGTAGGGAACGGAAGGGAGGTGCTGGTCGTGAGGGAGTATTGCGCAGCAATACTGGCTGGCGAGACAGACACAGATGCCATTACCTGTACACAACCTGACACTGATACACTTTCAGTTTAGCGAAGGATGTCCAAGCAGTTTTATAGCTACGTAGGGTATCCGCCGTACGGGCCGAGACTCGTATAGCGGAAGCAGCGCGGATGGAGGTTGCAATACCATTCACTCACTCGAAGTAGGTCTCGGTAGAGGAAAACCCCCTCAGTAATGGTGACGATGGTAAATCGTCGGTCCGGCAACGGCTAGCTCACCTTTGAACTTGATGACGGGCTTGGGCAAGCGAATTCTGGCGCGTCCGAGTCACGTGCGTAAATATCACGTCTACATGCTGCACTGTCCTCCGAAGAACAGCCACCTACCCAGTCCGTTTGTGAAACGGCTTATGGATCCTCGCTAATCATGTTTTCACAGAAAAAGAAGCAGGAAGAACGGATCTCTGGGGTGGATGGCGACGTGGAGCAGCCTTTGCTCGGAGGGAGTGACGAGGACCAAACACAACTACTGTTTTCCGCCGAAGATGTCGAAGACAGCAGGGACAAACCCAGCTCCTCTGTGCGTTATTCAGATTCTCCAAGACCCACGGTCAGGTTCCAGGAGGAAGCCCAGGTCATTGGGCCGTCATTGAGGTCAACCACACAGAGTAGAGAGGCCGGTGCGTACGTTCACGGGCCTAGTTCAGCTCGCCTCAGGACTGCTTACGCAGAGTTCGAGCTTGACTCGGACGACTTTGATGAATCTACTCTGGAAGACTCGGGGTCCGATCGAGCCCGCTCGACGTCTCCACGGCCCCGACGGTCAAGGCAACGACCCATTCCTCTTATCACCGGCTTCATGGACTCTCAGCGAACGCAAGGAGCCCTAGATACCATAATACCCATGTATGAGCCTGCTGCTCGCGAAGAATCCCGGACAAGTCCTATCGACATTGAAGAAATGGCTGCTAAACAGCAAACCGCTGGAAATATGTTCGATTCCGTGGCGAACATGGCCAATTCAATTCTCGGGGCTGGTAAGTCTACATTTTGTTTCAGCGGAGTGCGCTTTCTCACTGGTTTTGCCAGGTATTATTGGTGCGTTTTGTCACCTTTGACCCTGTGCCTTGCAAGATGCCCATACAACAACTTCAGGTTTGCCATATGCAATGAGTCAAGCTGGCTTTTTTTCCGGGCTTATCCTGCTCATTGTTCTATGTGGCGTCACGGATTGGACTATCCGTTTGGTCGTGTTGAATGCGAAGCTAAGCGGAGGAAATTCGTACATCGAAATCATGCACAATTGCTTTGGCCCAAGCGGTCGTGCTGCTGTATCATTATTCCAGTTTACATTTGCTTTCGGGGGTGAGTCAAGCAGATACGGGTGGTACTCTCACGCAGACTCATGGTCGCGTCACAGGCATGTGCGCTTTCGGTATCATCATTGGTCTGTGGCAGTTATATGTGGACGCCCTCGCGAAGTTTGCCGTGGAATCTGACATCTTAAACAGGAGACACAATTCCTCACGTTATTCGTTCAGCATTTCCCACATTGTACAAGATACCCGTGCTCTCGATTTTCGCGAACCGGCAAGTTATCATAACACTCTGCATTCTCTGCGTGTCGTACCCGTTATCCCTATACCGTGATATCCACAAGCTCTCCAGAGCATCGGGCTTGGCACTTCTCAGTATGCTGGTCATAGTCACTTCCGTTTTGATTGAAGGCCCCCACGTACCCCAAGAGTCAAAAGGCGACCCGTCAGAGCGATTTACGATCGTTGGTCCCGGCGTATTCCAGGCTATTGGCGTCATCAGTTTTGCATTCGTCTGCCACCACAATTCCCTATTGATTTATGGCAGTCTTCGAAAGCCTACTCTCGATCGCTTTGCCCAAGTCACCCATCTTTCGACAGTCATTTCACTCGTAGCTTGTTGCACTCTCGCTATTTCTGCTTTCTGGAATTTCACAGATAAGACTCAAGGAAACATATTGAACAACTTCCCACCGGTGAGCGAGGGTAGGGAAAATAACCTAGGGGGCATGGTGTTGACAATAGCTCTCTTAGAATAATACCCTGATCAACGTAGCCCGATTCTGTTTCGGGCTAAATATGTTCACCACACTCCCCTTGGAGCTCTTCGTGTGCAGAGAGGTGACTACGTTCCGTGCGTTCCCTGGATGACGTACTCAGTTTGCACAGGTTATAGAACAGTACTTCTTTTCACATGAATCCTTCAGTCCACAACGTCACCTGTTTTTCACAACGACAATCGTAGTTTCATCTATGTTCCGTAAGCGTCCTGCCCCCGTTTTGCGTTCCTGTCCTCGCGACCTCAAACGTCCTGCAGTTTCTCTCATCACTTGTGATCTCGGTGTTACTTTAGAGATCACAGGCGGTGTTTCTGCCACTGCCCTGGCCTTTATTTTCCCAGCTGCTTGTTACCTGAAGCTGGCGAATCCGTCCTTGCCATGGTACTCTCGAAGTAAGATTCCAGCTGCAACTTGTTTCGCATTTGGCGTTGTTGTCATGGTAGTATCTCTATTTCTTGCTTTAGGGAAGGCATGGACACAGGAGGGGGAAGCCAAGATATGTGTATGATGTACATTCATCCATACATCGACATCTAGAGCAGTTTAGCAGAACTCATTGTCGCATAGTCTTCGGTCATTATGGCTCTTTCGAGTCCGCATATGCTAGCCAACTCCTCGATGCGTGTACCTATCTCCATGCTCTGCGTTGCCAAAAGCGGGGTAACTCTGCGTTGCTTGAACTCGCGCCAGACTTGCTCGATGCGGTGTAAGGGCGCTTCCGGCGCTTCCTTTGACTCGAGCACAAGGACCCATATGGCGTCATCACCGCCGGCTGGTACGCATTTATGAGAAGAGAAACAACACGGAAGTGAGAATACACATACCGCCTGGCACCCCACCAGTGATAACCCCTGCCTGTGCTATTGATTCGTTCAGAAGCTGCGTTTGGGTAGGTGGTTCGATATGTACGCCTGCGTTTTCACCCATTTTCCGCATTAGATTACGGGTGACCTGAACCCTTCAGCATGCATCACGGTATTTACGAGAACTCAGCGTACCTGGCCAGCCTGATGAACTCCATAGAAAGCTTGAATGACTGTTCTTTGTATGCCTGATGTTCCCACCTCTGCCCACTGGGAGGGCGGCAGGAAGGTGAGGCTGTGAACTGCTGCCTCGTATGCTTCCGTGTCTGACATGTACAAAGAGGAAAGCTCTCGGAAGCCAGCCATCATACTTTTGTTCGAGAGGTCTATGCTGGTCCATAACTGGTTCGCTAAGAAAAAACTATGGTGAACAGCATCCAGATGAGAAGTAGGGATGGTACCATCCTGGAGATTCTTCGAACGCCACTCATTGACTTTCCTGACCAAAGACGGCGTACTACTTCCACCGGCGACATCTGCAAGTACAAGCCTCACTAGCGGCGGCAGCTGGAAGGGTATTACTCCCGAGTTCCAAATAGGTTTGTCCTGACCAACTGCTGCGCTCGGGTCCAGGACGGGCCGCAATGGTATGCGGGCGAACTGTCTGAGGCATCAATTCCCGAACACGAAAGATTTGGGGAGCATAATCGCACATTTGAAAAATCCTCTGTCGCGTCCATCAAGGGCGCCAATATTTTAGGATCGAACCTTGTATAGATGTGACTTCCGAAGACGGCCGCAGAGACATCAAACCCGCTGCCCACCTTGCCTTGCGCGAGGCAGTGGACTAATTGGGCAGTATTATGTGCAAGCACACGGTCACTGCCGTCGCGCCTTGCAAAGCCTTCTTTGGATATCACGCCAAATTTGAGCAGAAGCGCTGATACGATGGAGGTGATCAGTGCTGCGGAAGAGCCCATACCCGTCTTTTGGACGTCCGATAGTGTCACATTTAGTGGACAAAATGGGGGCATCTCAGATAGGGATGCAATTGACGGACATGGTTCCCCGGGTTCACGCTGAAGGGTGATAATCAGGCTACAAAGTACATTGTGGCACGACGTTTCCCACCTTCTGTGTATAAAAATCGTTATCGCCCACGGCAGCGATATCGAGGCCACGAGACAGAAGACACGTGAGCTCTTTTGGATTCCATTCCGAAACCAATTTCAGAGTGAGTTGCAATGCGCAGTGAACGAACCTGTTCCGATTGGAAGAACTAGACTTGTGTTCGCATCATCTAGGGTCCTGCTGGAATCGGTCATACCCTACCTGCGTTGGGATTCGCTGACAAGAACACCATCATTCTCGAGGGTCACCGTGTACTTCCATGTAGAATCGATAAACTGAGGCGATCGCACGCAGATCTCGTTCGGACAAACCGAAGGATCCCCGTCACGGATGACGGTGTAGAAGCGGGAGGATACTGAAACCACCAGCCCGGAGTACGCTGGATCCAACACCAGATACCCACCGGCCAGGAGGGCCTTCCCAGGAGCTGAGACGACGATGGGAGCAGACATCTAACTACCATCGTATCCCACCTTCATCCTAATCTAAATATGCGTAAATAGCGCTCACCGAGGCACTCTACAATGCTTAGTCAGCACATGGGACCCGAATAGTCTTAGGTAACTAGAGCATAAGTGACAACGTCTAGTATATCATATCATCGTCCACCCCGAGAGAACCAGTGTTTCTGTTGACCACAAGTAGCAGATTTACAGCCAGGACAACGAAGACCCATTTGCACGCTCGTCGGGCCAATCTTCCTTGAAGAGTAGTCGCTGAGGTGCTGTGACACGATGTCGGCAAGGGCCCTAGTGAAGACGGGCGACTCGTTTAGGGATTCCGAACGACGTATTTCCATGCCAAGCTACGTGATGCAATAATACCCGGGTCAGAATGTAACATGGATGGGACAGTCAGCATTCTTACTTCCTTTCCCTCTTTAATGTATTCGATATCAAGTTCATAAAGGGTCTCGATATGATCGCTTATAAAGGCGATTGGCACTAAGATCACCTGCTTTTTGCCTAGACGTGCTAGCCCCTTGATGGCCTCGCCGGTCTGCATACCTAGCCATGCAGACGGCCCTACCTGTGATTGCCAGACCAACCGATAAGGATTGGAGTGCCCCAATCGATCCATAACGGCGTTCACGGAAGCAGCAACCTCAAGGACATATGGGTCCCCGCGGTTCACCACTGACATGGGAAGCGAATGTGCGGAGAAGAGTAAGACGACATCGGAACGACTGCAGGGTTCAAACTTGGATAGCGTAGCTTCGACGTTCTGTGCGACAGCCTACATTCACAAACTCAACTACGCAGTCCTGAAAAACGAACTTGTCAGACCAACCTTGATGAAGCCCGGGTGAGTTCCCCAACGGTCGATCACGCTCCACTCAACCTCCCCCATCTCTCCCGCCCTTCCTCGTCTGAACAGCTCATTGAGGCTGCTTCCAGTTGTGCTGCAGCTGTACTGGGGATACTGTGTGAAGGCTATCGCCCTTTTTACACCGTCTTCTCTCATTCTTCTTGCCGTTTCCTGTGTTAGTGGGTTCGCGTACCGGAACGCCACGTAGTGCTTGTGTGGCGCAGTCTCCGGATGTAGTTCGTCCAACAAAGCACACATCGCGGTGCCTTGGTAGTCTGTATACCGGAGAATGGGAGACCCCCCACCAATGTCGGCGTACTGCTTCTCGATTTGTGGAGTTCTCCGCTTTGCAATAAGCGGTGCAAGGACGCGTTGAAACGGGAGAGGAATCAAATCCCCGTCCGAGAACAGATTTCGCAGGAAGTCATAGGTCTCTTGCACCTGCGGAGGAAAAGAGTTGTTCTCTACGAACACGTCGAACTAAAAAGAAAATACCCTGGACGGACCACCCATATTCAACATGACCACAGCTGATGCTCCATCAAATATACAACGTCAGACATAGAGTCATAAAAGCCTGACCTGTAGGGCTACCGCATCACATCAGAAGGGTTCGGCGTGTCGTCGATGTTGGTGCATGACCCACCTTTTGCCTGTTGTCGAGAAATTACATAGCTTGGTAGTTCTGCGGCCCCTGAACAACGGGATGCGCTTTCTTGCGGTAGAGGTCAACATACAGAACTGCCAAAGTTCGGTGGGCGGAGGACACTTGGCATCCAGGCCCAACTTGATCAGTGCAAACCAGTGGCTTTTTCTAATGTGAGAATTACGTAACGTTGAAGTACATGTACATGCGTGTGAAGTAACAGCCTACTCCTTCTAAAGTAACTCCATATGAAAAAAGATAGAATAATGCGTTAGGAAAGTCCCCTGTTTACCCGTTGGATGAATGAATAAAGAAGTCTCTCAAGGTGCCAGAGAATTGACAAAGGAAATACGCGGATAACGTCCCAAGGTGTCTGGTGCCACGTAACGAGGACGCGCGATGTCAAAACGTGAATAGGGAGGAGGCGGAACGTCATCGGATCCATCTTCCAATTCTGCCCATGCTAGTGGACAGTGGTCGCCACTGCACGGTTGATGCACAGCCCCTAGGGAGCTACCCGAAACACGAGACGGCGCAGGATATCTATTACCACCAGTGGCAGGGGGGTTTAACTGATCTTCGGGGACGTAGGTAGGGGGTTCGGATAGGACACCCGGAGCAGTCGGGGGAGAGGAACGATAGAGGATGTCCATAATAGAACTGCGAGAGGGTAGTCTATAATGTTGCTGGGGCCCAGGAGCGTAGTATCCTGGAACATAGACTGTGTGAACATCAGTAGATTTAGCAACCTGAGAAGTGGATCAGAAAATCGGTCGGCCAATGCAGTGTGAACAGACACGCACGTTTTGGGGTCGTGAATAACAAAATTGCCCACCGCACCTAGTCTCAGCCATCATGGATTCCCACCGGCGTTGCCATTGTAGGGTTCTATTCTCATCATCTAAGTCCTTAAGAGGCTGTGGCCCGTGCGAGGCAGGCTATGTGTTCGTTGTGAATGAAAGCTGCAGCTGGAAGAAAGGGGGAATGCATGCCTCCGAAGTGCCATCAGGTGAGCTTTCGATGATCCTCCCGAAGGTGGTCAAGACGGCAAATATGTGTGTAAAGACCGCCTTGGTCGAGGCAATGAAACTCATTGCACCAGATGAATATCGTGTGGAAACGAAGCATGAAGAGGACTTCCGGGCGGTTAAGTATGACATAGTGGCGGAAGCTCGGAAAGAGGGTGGTAAGTAGCGGAACCTGACACGAGCGTCGTGGTTGCAAAGCTGTTACGCACCATCCACTAAGACCGGACGAATGGTCGTGTTAGATACTTCCTCATCACAAAAACGTTTGGCCAGTAGATCCTACGTGCATGAGTAGCGGGCGACTTGAAGAGTTAGTGAGTCGGAATCGCTAGATCATCCGACTGATCCGCTTGGCTTCCACCAACGCTGGTAACCCAAACTCGGTAGTTCCGCGAACTCAAAATAATAAAACAATAACCACGGCAAATTATCCCCGGAATTAGGGTTAGGGTTACATTCCTCGCTTGGCTGCAAGCAGTTGCCGCCCACCCTCACACGAGCGTCGGCTCGCTGAGATCTATGTCACACGATATGTTGTACGTGCGCGTAGATCGAATACATGACATGCGATGAGGGGAGATAATACAGCTTGTCCCGCGCGGTAAACGTCTACATTAGGATTTCGCTCTCTCAGTGTCATACCTTGCAGCCTTTTTGCGACCCTACAACCAAAACGTTCAACTCCGCCCTCTTCGTTTCGCCTTCTTGGGTTCCACATCATCAATCTCGACAGGGCGTTGACACACTGGACATCTCCCGGAAACATCGATGAGCCATGGATCAATGCACGTTTTCTACTCGATAGGGTTGGAATTAGACGTAAAGAAGACCAGGAAATACCCACGTGAAATACATGACCACACGCAAGTAACCGCAGGGGCTGAGGTCCTTCACCAGCATCTTGGAGCCGAGGCATTGAATCCCGCTCTTCTTCCGTGATACGTTCAACAGGAATTTCCTCTTCTCGTCCGGGTGGTTGTCGCGCAGTAGGATCCGGTTGGCCCTTCCCTTGTGAATCTCCGTCATCCACTGCAGACTGCCTCCTCGGTTCTTCAAAATCCATCAAGCAAATGGCGCAAGCAGCACGGTTTCCATCCAATCTCACAAACGGATACTGGCACTGCTCCCAAGTATCCTCCCAGGTCTCTTCTTCCACAGCATCGACGGATCTCGGGGCCATTACCTTCTTATCCTCTAGCTGGCTCTCGGTCGCACCGTCTTTTTGGCGCCGTCTGGGGAGGAACGCAAACCTCTTTCTTCTTAGAGAAGAAGGTGGTTTGGGCGGATAAGTATGAACTGGCTTTGGTAGGGAAATAGGTTGTGTTGCGTCGTCGGGTGGCGGGGGGATGTAGATTACAAGAGGAATCCGATCGACAATAGATCTGGGCAGCTTTCCAATTTCAGGTTTGATGTAATGGGGATTTTGGAGTGGATGGCGTCCTAGACACAGCAAGATGACACTGTAAAGAAGCTACAAGAGATGAGTATGATCCCTGAACAGAAGTGGTCAGATGCGCACCATTATAAGTGGCAAAACCATAAACACGAGGAACCCAAAGAAAACAACTTCCAAAACAACGAAATACATGGTACAGAGGATTCCAAAAGTAAGCCACCACACTAAGGGAGTAGAAAGTCGGCAAGTCTGAATGGTCGTATACTCCAAAATGTGCGCGGTAAGAAACCAAGCCAGGCTAAGCATGGATGTGAAGAGGGACAAACTGGGAACGATCATACAGTCACAGCATATCACATTATAGTAAGAAAGACATACCGAGCGTAGATATGGTTATAAGGCAAAGTGGGCTCCGTAGATTCCGAGTTAGGGGAGAGAGTCGGTCCCTGTGAACTCCTTGATATTCTGCCTCTATTACGTTGAATCGCATCTTCGCTACGGGAAAACTGACTAGTACCGAGTCGAACGGTGGACTCGGAATCTCCCCGACGTGTGTTGTCGCTGTCGAATGCCGATCAGACGTGGTTTCTGAAACTTCGAATAACCTACGCTGTTCGTATCCGTACGAAATGCCAGTATGATAGTCCGGACGCCAAGATCAGCCGCGCTATCCAAATAGAGTTCCAAGCAACCAGCGGTCGTCCGCAGGCATTGATTTGGTTGATAGAAGGGTTTTGTGGACTGGGTGTGACTGACGCGATACTCAAGATCGTTATAATGGCGACAGCCTAGCGATCCGGATATCAATTGTAGGCTGTACCAAGCTGTATGGACTACACAGACCTGCAGAAACGAATAAGAGAGTGTGAGGACAAGCGACACGAGAGCCTTCCGCGTCCTGGAGGGGTTGGGCCCCAACCCAAAGAAGTGCTTGAGTCTCTCGTACAGAGAGGGTACAGAAGAACTATCGGGTTGTTGTGTACCTGCGTCTTGAGGAGGCGATTGGCCGGCCTGCCTGAGCCAAGGAGTAGCCGCACTGCACACATGACACGTCAGCAGGGGTTATCGCTCTGACCATCGAATCTGAAATACTTGGGGGAAGTATTCGAAGTGGACGAAGGGGTAGTCCGGTGAGCACTGCGGTCTGGGCGGCTATTCGAGGCGGATCCCCGCACCCGAGAGGATTGGGTGTGCTCCCGCGTGGGGATGTCGCCGGTGGACTGTGTTCTCCTCAGCGATTGTGCATCGACGGCGGGCGCTTCAGACATGACGTCCAGACGAACGGACGATGGGAAAGGGAGGCAAACGTTGTTCGCGGTTGGAGCGTGTTGCCTTGGAACGTGACCGGCTGCTTACTGGCACACCGTCGCGAGGCAGGCGCCGACCCAGTACGGTTCCCCAACTTATAAAAAAAAACCCCAGTGGTCTCGTAGAGATTGCCCGTTCGTGTGATTTGAAAGTCGTTGGAAAGGGGGTAAACGACTCAGGGTTGCTCACCGTGATGACGCAGTGGATACTTGAAAAACCACACACGTCAGTCACCTTGCACCGGATGGTCATCAAGCTCGTCACTTTCGATGCGCTGCACACTCTACTCACGCCCAGACGTCCCATCTACGTCCAGTACTCAGAGGTTTTCGCCCCCTTTTTAGGTGCGCTGGACCCAGACCGCATCAGACACTCTTTCAAGTCCTGTGAGTCACCGTTCTCCTGGAAATTCTCTCTCATCCCCTGCAGCCCTGAAACAGATCCAGAAAGACAAACCAGCCTACAAGGGGCAAGCAGGTGTCCTAGGCTGGTGGACGGAGGTTATCAAGGGTACAGCCATCGGGGCAGGGGCTCGCCCGCAAGGTAAGTGCGAGGGCGTTTCAAAAATATTGTAACGTTCTAGGCAAGATGCACGTCGCCCTGACAGCCGGATCCTCAGTTGTAGAAGAATCTCTCGGTCAGATAGTCCCCGTACTCATGAAGCGGTTCAGCTCGAGGGAGGGATACAAACTCTTCGACGACGCGCTTCCAGTACGTACGTCAAAACTTCCCTGCTGACGTCGACTTAGACCCGACACTGACCGCCGTCCGTGCGTCATGAAACAGTGTGGCAACTACGTAAGATGAATGTCCGTACAGCGCTAGTCAGCAACGCGGATTCACGGATGCGTACGTTGCCATCCACACCCGCGAGCATGGATTTTCCTAGCTTCTGCTGACAGGGCTTGTGCTGGACGACCTCGATGTATCATCACTTCTGCAGCCCCTGCTTCTGAGCGACGAAGTGGGCATCGAGAAACCCGATTTAGAGATGTTCAGAATGGCGCAGAAAGATGTTGCACTGCAGGGAAGCATCTGTGCAGATGAGAGCCTACACGTTGGTGATGAACTGTATAGGTATTGTTGGACCTCTTTTAGATTGCATATCACTCACTCGCGCGTAAGTGATTATCAAGGTGCGCGGGCAGCAGGCATGCATGCTATGCTGCTGGGGCGGCCCGGTCCTGACGGAGGTGGCGGACATAAGGAAGTGGGAGAGGATTTACGACATGTAAATGTGGTGCCCAATTTGTTGACAGTTTTAGACTGGGTGAAATACCAGAATGTCGGCTTGGGGACGGTGACTAGATAACAGAACAAATACGTCTGGTGGAGTTGACAGAGAACGCGACGAGCCTAGGGGCATCAAAGTACCAATGCTAGTATGTATAGAGGAGGCCACCTTCAAAGGTCAAGTCCAGACCACGAGGTTGGGCCATCCCTTGGGGGATTGAGGTAGTCCATGCGCATAACGGTCTTTTCCCGTGGGAGCACCACGTCTCCGACTTTGTCCCCTTGTTTGACCATCGTCCACCGTATCACGCGAGGATCCCGTCGAATTACACCAGTCAGTGATTTGAGTCCGTGAGGTGAAGTATCAAAATACATCGTCCAGTAACTGCACACAAAAATCAGAGCCATGTGACGGAAACCAAAGCGGATGCTCCGAATTGATGAAACCACTCACTCCCCGATGGTATATACCTGTCGGTGCCTTCGCATTGGTTGTGGAAGTGTCCGAGTGCCCCAGTACTCGATATTCCGCACCACACCACCTTGGTCCATTATGTGTTTCGCGGACATGGTAACAAGCTCCTTGATGTGTTTCTGCCCGTCATGGACTGAGCACTGCAACGCTGATCACAGGCAGCAGGAGCACCTACATATTCCCGGAAGTGACTAGCTATACATAGCATTTGGTAGAATGGCATGTTCGCGGCGCGGAGGTTCGCACTTCGCAAGTGGTGTTGAAAAGCAGTCGGCTGTGGGAACGACCTTCCATAAGATGCCTTGTCCCGCTTATGTAATTACCGGAACAAGGCGTCCGAGGTTGGAGGGAGAACGTTATGCGGTGGGATGGAGCAGGGACAAGTGCTATGAGATGGCTTTTCAATGGCCCTTGCCGGGAACATTCACGCCGAGAACGGACCAGGCCACGGTGTCCGGTTCCTACTCTAATAAAACGGCGCGATGGCTGTCACCAAGATCGAGCCCGTTCCCTGTGTGTATGTGTAGGTTCGTTCCACTGGGCCCAACTCTGCTACGTGTTGTCTCCGCATTGGACTGTTTTCTTTTCCATGACCGCATAGCCGCATGCTGCATAGCGTGCACAGGTATACTGTGTCGCCCTTGTGTCCCCTGATTCGATCTGGCATTTCTCCCTTTCTTGTGATCGCCGCCATTGCCTCGAACCCGACCAGGTTTCGATCTGTGTCCCGCTCGTCTTCCCCCTTCGCGGCTCACCACGGATCCCAGGCCTGTCTTCCCGTTGTGGCAACGCGCGAGCGTCGTGGATGCTCCTGACCACCCCTGGTTGGCTAACCGTGCTTCTCTCTACGTCGAATTGCGCGGTTATATTAATTTTCTGTGCCCAGTCAATCAATCTTGTGATCTTCCTTTTCCATCCTTTTCTCGTTCTGCCGTCATATAAGTATCATCCGCCCACTTATCCTCATCGTCTTTTCCCTCCCACCATGGCTGCTTCCCAAAACACCCCCAAGGACAAAATATCCCGTCCCCCGCGACTGCAACCTTCTCCGTCACTCCCTAACCTACGGTATGCGCGATCTTATACTCCATTAAATACCGCATATATTCACCCTCACTACCCTGAAGCGGGGGGAACATACCTCCGGTTCCTTCCACGGCACACTTTCGCCCAAACCCCCACAGATCTATGTCCCATCTTTCCTTCGCTTCTATTGACTCCACACCGAAGACTATGCTCAGGGGAGACCGTCCTCGGAAATCCAGCAAACCTCAGCACTACTTGACTCCGCCACTGACCCCATCATCTTCCCTCAAGAGCGAAAGTACTAACCCAGAACCCGCCGATTTAACTACATCCACTCAAAATCAATCCGCTTCCGCTATGACCACCTTCGGAGATGTGCAACAAAGCCGTATTCTAATTGCAAGTCGACCGAAGATTATGTTTTCTTGGACTAATCTCGTTCCGATAGATCGGGAATGTGCCGAGCGAATTGCCCGAAGACGTAATCACTCAATATCTCTGCGGTTTAACTGCTTCTAAGAGCGATGCTTGCTCGGCTCCGTCTACCAGCCAGCAGGCACAAGGTCCTTCCACCGCAGACACGACGATTCAGACTGTGGATTTCCGCTTCCGCGATAAACATGTTGTTGTAGTCGCGTTCTATGATGTCCGCCACGCCGATAAGGTCAATCGCTTAGTCGATGGGAATGGGTGGAACTCCCCGTCAAAGCTCTGTGGGAATGTGAAGGTGCCGTCCCAGAAAGCACTCAGCAGGCCGTGGCAGGGAGACCTAACCTGCCGGTCCGTCAACCCAAGTCATCTCCATCTGGTACGTCTAAAAGGACTGCTGCATCTGCTGGGCATAATATCCATCTCTCAAGCTTCTTGGGGCGCCATCTCCGGGAATTGTGACACGTACAGAGGGCACGTTCTGCGTGTTGGTCAGTGACGAGCTTTCCGGACGTGGAAACGAGCCTTCAGCCCCTTTTGCAAGTCAGGGTCGCGTTCCCTTCGAAGTGAAACTCCGTAATGCTCTCTCCAAGTATGGAGATATTAGAACGTTTCGCCGTCTGGAGAAGAAATGCGATGAAGACAGTCAGGTGAGTAGACTGTCACACACTCCTGTCGCGGGAGACGTGTCATACGCTTCAGGGGACGCAGATGCCTTACTACAATGTAGGGGGGAGATTGGTGGTTGTCAATCCTCTTTCGTCGCTTCGGACTCGGAGACAGCCCGTCATCTGTGTTTCTCACTGTTACTTGACATAATCTGACTTTTGCGGCTTCCATCAGCTATTTGTCATCGAGTACTTCGACATCCGCGCCGCAGAAGAAGCATTGGAGGGTATAGAGGGGCAAGTAATCGACAACATAAAGCTACGACCTGCTCTCTGGAATAACTTACTTGGCAAAGATGGCGGAATACAAGCATTCAGAAGCGAAGAACCATCAGCTGGTTCTGAAGACCATTCAACAGACGATTACGCCGCGGAGCCGAAGACCACCACGGCCACTTTACCCTCAACTCCAGCACAGTTAGCTGGTGTTCCATTCGCATTCCCTAGTGAGATCAGTTGTACAGATCACAGTCGTAACCACAAGCGCCCAAATGTCGACACCTCGTGCAACCTTTTAGAATCGAACAAACAGTTATTGCAGCTTCCGGTGCACCAACTGTCTGTACCGCCTTATCCGGAGAAACACGACGGCTTATATCGCGCTGGCCCTCCGCATCAGCGCTTACGTACTGCAGCTGCTGTTCAACCGGGAAAGTGTGGTTCGAAAAGCACTCTTTTCGACACCGTACGCACTCCTGAACCATCTGGGCGACTCGGCGCCACTCAACATCGGCCCTCCGCAATGAATGCCGACAGCTGTGAAGGCATACATCCTAGCCCTGTCGCAGTGGAACAGCGGCCCCATGATGTTACCGACCTGCACAGCACCCTGCACTCGGGCAGTCAGACACAATATGGACACAGTTCGTTTAGTCAGGCTGAGCTGCCTGCGTCGGATGCATTGATGCAGACGCCTTGGCTGTCTTCGTTCTCCCATAGCAACGTTCACATACAGCATCCGTTAACTCCCCTCTCTGCTGGATCTTCGATGTGCTGGAACCCGATGACTGGCAGCTGGGTTACTTGGCCGACACAGAGTCTTGTGGCCGAACAATGGCCTATGTATCCACATCCCTCCGTCTTTTATCCTGGGCCTTCGCCTCCTGGAGCGCATTACTCGTATATGCAGCAACAGTCTGCCCCAACGCCATTGCCTTTGTATGCAGCTACCACCAGTCACGCATCCGTCGCAACATCAACAACTTCACCGCGCGCTTTTCCCGAAAACAATCAGCTAGATATTGAAAAGATAGAGCAGGGCGCGGACATGCGGACAACGGTCATGATTAAGAACATTCCGAACAAGATGACTGACAAGGAATTGCTGGAATTTATTAACAATGTTTGTCCTCGGCGCATAGATTTCCTCTACTTGCGAATGGACTTCAAAAATGGCACGTAATATCTGGTTTTGGCGTAGCTGTTCTGCTGACTACAAACAACGATAATCACAGGGTGCAATGTTGGATACGCCTTCGTCAATTTTATAGGTGTCCAGGACCTCTTAGTGTTTGCCAAGACGAAACTGAACGAGAAATGGTAAGAGGTGAACCTTTTGTCGCTGAGTGCAAACTTTCAAACTATCATGTGTCGGGTCTGTTTCCTCCTTAGGAATATGTATTCGAGCGAGAAGATCTTGCAGATGAGCTACGCTAACTACCAGTAAGTCGGCATTGTTTTCCGAAAGCAACTAACCAATACTTGCGGGTCAGGGGCAAAGAAGCTTTGGTGGAGAAATTCAAGAATTCATGCATCATGGACGAGCGTGAAGAATGGCGTCCTAAAATATTTTACTCCGAACCCGGGCCGAATCAAGGACTTCCTGAAGAGTTCCCGAAGCCCACACACATACGAAGGAAGGAGCGTAGCTCCTTCAACCGCGGTGCACTTTTCGTACCCGGCCTTTCCGTTAACCAGAGATCGTGCTTGACTACGGACCCGATTCAGCAGCTTCCATCGCAGCATCAAGGGACTGAACGTCGTTTGCGGCGTGTGCATAACGGCGGTAAAAGTCTTACTGGCGGGGTTGGCTTGAGGTGATTCTGTTTGATGGTAGATGGACGGTGGTAACGACGGTGATTCTGACCTGCTACGGACCATCAGTGTACTATGTTCCCACATATACCCAGTCGCCGGCTGCTTTGACTGCGACTTTCCACCCGAGAAAGCGAGTTATGTAGTATCGTTATGTTATAGTAGTGCAATCATTCGTAACGTATTCCCAATGTTGACATGGCTGATGTGTTTCCACGATATGAACTCAGAATTCACCGCAGTCTGTTGATGTAGTGCTAACTGACATATGAAGTATGCGATCTAATCAGTCTTGGGGTTTTCATTCCCTCGATCGAAGATCCAACCCTGCAGGGTTCGCGGAGCCACTGTGCAGGTAACTGTAAATGCTCAATACCCTAAATGTAGTTATTCTTCTTCAGAAGTTCACCTGGAAATGAAACGTTGCTCGACTCCGACCGACGGCCACAGGTCTCTTGGACCGAAAATAAAAGATCAATTAATCGCTGCCCGCACAATTCCTATAAGCATGGAAAGGAGTCGTACATACCTCGACATCGGGAGACACAAGATGCGTGGTCACGATGTCGGTAGTATGAAGTAAGCGTCTCCGACAGGTTGGGCAAACAGATTCGCCGGGTAAGACACGAACGTACCATCCATAGTAGCAATGGAGGGAAAGGTATGTCGCCAACAGTGTTAGGTAAACACGGGAGACGAGCGACACGAACGTTGTGGTTTTTGAATGCCTCAACAGTAGCCACCCGTCGTTCTCACCCTTGCTGGACAAGGCATTCTCGTGAAGAACAAACTTCTAAGATTCCTTCTAAGAGAGTAAACGACACGTAGGTATAGCCAGAATCAGCCGCGTTCCCTGACAGTCATGGCCTATATCCCATTTGAGAAATGTTTGTATTCCTAAAGACGGATCGAAAACATACTACCGGTTTCCACGCCTCCGGCTTCTTTCCACAGCGCAAGGAATATAACAGCTAGTGGTGTGCTTCTCGAGCGATCTGGGCAGCGTAAGGGTTTTTGGGGTCTTTGGCATAGGTCTCCGCTACCACCCCGAACGTGTTCATCATTGTGGTCGAGTCAGAGTATTGTACACTTACACCGAACACCCATATCCTGCATGGTTTTCACCAGATAGAAAGTGATGCCAGAAGCGGCGATGAAAGGAGCCATGGGCCTCAGAACCTATGATCATGTGGAAAAAAAATGCAAGGTTCAATCGTATACACGTCAAGGTAACCCGGTACACGGACTAAATAGCTACGCACAGGTGTAGGCCATTTGCGCAAACCGAGGAAAGCCATTTCTTAGTTGAAGGAGTCAGGAGACTGTCCGGTATTGATTAGTACTACGCCCTGGTCCGCTGATGTAGACCACTCACGAGGGAAGAGCGCCTGGGATTTGGTGTAGTGTTCGAAGTGATGTCGACGGAGCACAACGGAGGGTTGATTATGTAATCGACGTGAACCCACAAAGAAAAAGCTGTCCATGGTATTGTACATACAAGCTATCTGCATTAGGAATGAATGAAATGCTCCAGAGCAGAGCGGTAGCACAAAAGTCCAGTCTACTGAAGTACGATTCTGGTGACACTTTTCTGATCGCACGCGAGTGAGGACTCGGCGGGGAGGAGGCAACGGATGGCCGCCGACAGAAACAGTGACTACGAAGAGGTGCCCTCCGCCATGCGACGGCAGAAACATTCACACCGAAACTGGATATCCACAAAACAATCGTCGGTTCAAGCACTGACTGTTAGTGTTGGGCTGGTCCTGTCAAGTTTCGGAATCTCCACGACATGTGGACCGAAAAAAATAAAACGGAATGGATTATTATAAAATGCCAAACCAACGACAGGATTCGAACCTGGAAGAGACTCTACTTGCTGGGTACAACCAATTGAGCCAGCTTTGGCGACGGAAGCCAGGCGGGAGGTGGCAATGGGGGTCCAGCCTGCAGGGGGCTGTTCGGTGCGCAGCACGAATTGCGTACTTGGCAGCTGGCGGCTTCCATCGTGGTAACCTTGCTGGTTTGCCTGAATTACAGGGGACGACTCGACGACTTTGTATTTGACGTCAGCCAGGAACACAAGGCCCAGAACCTTACCCCCCAGCTGGTCGTTGGCCTTGACGGTGCACACCGTGGGGTCTGTGCAAGACATCTCTGAACCGGTCGGCATTGTCTCACTGCAACCCGTCAACGCCTGAAACCGTGGCCTTCAATCCGAAGAGCAAGTCACCACCATGAGTTTGGATCGCAACCTCTTCACGCTCCTCCTCACACCCAATGCAGCAGCTTCTCGTACAGATCAGGGCGTTTCCGTCGTCGATCTCGTTGACCCATGTGGGACAGTATATTATCGAAAGAAACGTATCGGCGGAGGAGTGTACAAGGCTGAACTATACGGTGAGTTCCGGGTGCACGTCCACGTCACTTCGCAACTCTGAACGCCCGCCTTCGTGCTGTAATTTCAGAACCTATATCGGACTTGCTTCTGGGGACCGTAACAGCACCGAGTGCTACGAGCAAGCATAAAACAATGGAGCTTTATAACCCTACAAAAGTCGTTGAGCTGAAATTCACAGGCACTCTAAGTTTCAGGTGGTCATTCAAATGGGAGGAGTGAGTGTTACCCCACAATACTGTCTTCACCGGTCAGAATCTCATTTGCTGATGATGGACCTGCGATGTGAATGGCCAGTCACGAGTTTGAATGGAGGCGGGAAGAGTGCTTCATCGTCCGCAAACCTGACCCACCAGTCCTCGTCGCCGTGACCAAGGAACCCCCTGGGAGGATTAAAACGTCTTCCGTTCAGATCCTCGATTACAACCTACATAGGTGTGTCGATGTTCACGTTTTTCGTGGCATGGAATTTATTCTGTGTCGTACTTCTAGGTTTGATATCGAGGATCGCAAAGGTCTCGAAATCGTCATACTCTTTTCCCTCCTTACATTTCAAGACTCGAGCGATGCATACCATGAGTCTACCGCCATTCCGTCTATCGGAAACACTGCCGACTCTGCTGTACCCTCACCAGCGAATTCCAGGAATACCAAAGTTATACCCACAGCAACTGCGCCACCAGCTCTCCCACCGAAACCGGCCCCGAAGGCGGGTGTCGAAAGGATTGCCGAACTACAACACGGGTGCGGTCTTGTGAATGAGGTTTCCGTTATGGAGGAGGGGCATGTGAAGGACTATGCCAAGTATTGCTTGCAATTGCTTCTGGTAAGCTTCCTAAGCTATACATACATATCGTCGTTGTGTGTTCGTTTCCACGTATGCAGCATTTCTCTTATGACCACATACTCAGGACGACGCTATGCTGTTTATCAGCATTCAGTCTGCGGAGGCGGCCCAGGTTCCGAAAGTTTTACAGGTCGTCGAAGAAACGAAGCGAATGCGATACAAAGCAGGTCAGCGATTCCCTCCCTTCTTCGTATCGTCGTCGACGATCATCATCGATTGACTTGTGTCCCCTACCTGTGTTGCGTCATGCAGGCGACTCGGAGTTACACCAGTATGTTATCCATGATACCCCCAAACGGATACCACAGAAAGGACCAAGAATTATTAAACTTGACGATCAACCTTCCAAGTCAAAAGCGAGGGATTATACCCCACCAGACAGCCTGATCGTGCATCTGAGCAAGATCGACATGCCTGAGCTGAGACCGTGCGGTGTGCCATCAATCCCCGGACATGGCAGGGAAACAGATTCCGGAGGGGGTAAGGGTAAAGAGAAAACAAAGGAGAAAGAGAAAGACAAGAAAAAGAAAAAAGAGAACGGTAAGGACAAGAGCAACGAAAGAGTCAGAAAGAGCAAATCATCTTCCCCGTTGCCCCGCGGGAACGGTTCACCATCCGGAGGAGATTCGTTCGGTCGACTCACCCGTCCGCAATCGCAGTTCTTCCAGACAGTTCCCTCTTCGCATAATCGCACTCATTCTCAAGTATATGACTCACTCGGAGCGCCGGCTCTGCCTCCACGCCCGCCAAACCGGCAGACTCAGTCCCAGCCGGCATACCGCCAGTCGATGTATGGCGGTTGGTATGGTTATCCTTCAAATGAACCACCTCCTCCCATAACGACAACACCTCTAGCATCACCATCCAAGCAGACCTCTACCGGGCTCTTTGGGCGGCTGCTCGGGACACGACAGTAGTGCTTGTTTGAGACGTGTGACGGTGTTATGTGGGCTCTGGCATGCAGGGGGAGGGAATCGGGCCAGCCGGCATTATATCTCTCATGATGAGATGTAGTAGCAACCTCCCCGCCATTTCCGTGTCCTCCCAGGTTTGTGTCGATGTGCGTTTCCGGCTTTTCCTTTCCTTGGACATTATTTCGCGGCATCATCCTGAACCCTCGTACATCTTGGACTCTGTATTTATCGCATTGGCAGGAGTCGGTTGTCTACTATACCCGCCTTTCTCTTGTGCAAGGAGTTGTCAATTTCTCCGTGTCGTGCTATGTATACATACGTTTTACTCCCTTGTGAGATGAAGTGTGTAGGAAGGAGAGATTTTATTACAAAATGCTTGACTTCCCAAAAAGGCAATTATCGGTAAGGCGCTGGGGCGCGGCTGCCGTTCCACAACGGACTGACCGTCACTGTCTATTAGCATTTCCGACTTGCGCGATGGAAACAGCTTCTTTACCCAAGGTAGACGAAGAAAGGCTTCGTTACGCCAGGCGTATCAACCTCAAAGAGTTGAACTTGCGTGGGGATACCCAAGGCAAGCCATTTTGTATGCTCCATCTCCGTCACGAACTCATACGGGCAGTCCAGAGTCTGCAAAGCTTGATCACTCTCTCAAGCGGCATACCGCTCTCATTAAGCGCATGCGTCAATACATCGGTGCAGATAACCGTGACCAGGTCCTCAAAGACATCGATTCCCTCTCACTAGAAAAGTACATCGACGAGATCGCTGGTGCTGTGGTCGAGGGCATTGCACGCTGCAAAACTGACAAGGATGTATGGGCTGCGGTGGAGGTGAGGATATTTAATTGTGCTCGGTTGCCGTTGCCATCTCCGCGTCGTAACGCATTGGTCGATACGAACAGGTCATATGCTCTTTACATCGGCGGTTCCCAACCTCCTTCACACCGGCGCTGGTGAACCTCCTCTCCTCGTCTCTAGCAGCGCCGTCTAGGGCGACACTTCAGACACTGACTCCTGATCAGCGTGAGAAGGAGGATGCTTTGCGAGTGTCACGACAACGTCCTGCCCTTCGAGTATGCTCTGAGCTGGCTCTGGTAGGAGTCATCAGAGATTCTCCAGCTAGGAGTGGTGCAGAATGGATAATGAGAGTTATCAAGGAACTGGTATGCTCCACTCCCTCAGTGTTTGCACGACTTCGGCTCACAGCGGTAGTTATCCAATGACCCGTCATTGTCCTCCCTACCGCTACTTTCTACCTTTTTAAAATCATACGGCAGGCCATACTTGGGCCTCACTCCTTCGCATGGCAAACTAATGCCCGGTGACGCCGAACCTAGTAGGGTAACAGATGAGGCGACGAACGCTGCAACAGCAGCCTTTGATGAAGGAGAGGGACTCGTTGAACAAGACGTGAGAGAGCGCTTCAAGCGAATGTGTGAAGGTTACTTTGAAAACGTTGCTAGGAAGCTTTCCATCGAGCACAAGGTGAGAGCCGGTGTCCAACTAGATACTGGTCTCAATGGATATTCATCCTCTCTTGTTGGTCTTCTTGTCCTCGCGTAGCGTCTACAAGAGCAGGATCGCCGGAACCACGAAGCTTACATACGCTCAGGAGAGATATTCGAGGACAGGCAACAAGCGTACGAGAGGATGACCAAAGGATATGAGAAACTATTCGCAAGTTGCCAAACGTAGGTGACGGACCGCCTTCGGCTTTCGCGTACTTACTGACGTTCACGTTGCCAGCCTTTCTGAGCTACTTAACCTTCCGATGCCGGCGTTGCCAACCGCTTCTCAGAGATCGGACTCTATCCAAATTGGGGGCAACGCTAGTACAGGCGCTGGCGATGACGCTGATGTTGCCTTTACCACATCAGGGGGAAAGTGGGAGGATGAAGAAGAGCGCAAGTTTTTCGAGGATATTCAGGATCTCAAAGATTTTGTTCCCAAGAATTTCCTTGGTATAGACGCAGAAGAGAAAACCGAGTTTGAAGAAAAGGAAAGGGTTGAAAGAGAGAAAGCCGAAGCAGAGGCAAAGAATCTTGCAGAGGAGCTTAAGTCTCTTGAAACCAACGGGGATTTTCACAACAATAACACATTGGCAGAGCCAGCAGGGTCGGTAGATGAAGAAGACGGGTGCGCTTCCAGCGGTCCGATCAAAACATACCTAACATGTTCACTCAATGCACCTTTAGCAACGTGACGCCCATTCCGACGTCACCGAAATTGTCGAGCCCCCCGCTATCTCCCCAACTGGCTCCACAAGGGCCCTCGCAACTTCTAACTGCCTTACTGGCTCGACTACCCGATGCGACGAATCGTACTTTGATTGATCAAGCTGCAGTTGAATTTGCGTTCCTTAACTCCAAGGCTGCCAGAAAGAGATTGATCAAGGTGATCGCTTCACTTTCGCCACCGTAGGAGGCCATAACTGACGCAACAGAAAAGTTCCTGTCTAATGTTCCGAAGAATCGTACCGATCTGCTGCCACACTATTCCAGACTTGTGGCTACTTTGGACAAGTATATGCCGGATGTTGGTTCCGACCTTGTTACTTCTGTGGGTTTGATCCCAGCCGATGGCGAGAATCTCAGGCTAATTAAACCTCTTCCAAGCTCGAAGAGGAGTTCCGGTATTTGCAGCGGAAGAAGAACTTGGTGAAGGAACTCTCCGAACTTCGCCTCAAAGTATCGTTTGTGTTTTCTTCTCTGCCAGTCATCTGCTAACTGTACCCAGAACATCACATTTCTGTCTAACTTGACCAAATTCCGGGTTGTGCCAGTGCATGTTATCCTACACATCTTCAAAGTTTGTCTAGACGACTTTTCCGGGGCAAACGTGGAAAATGTCGCCCTTCTGCTTGAAGGATGTGGACGATTTTTGCTGAGAAGTGAAGAAACTAAGGAAAGGTTCAGTACTATGGTGCGGCACGTTTAGATTGTGGATGACACGGAACCGACGAGAACGCTGGTAGCTCGAACTCATGAGACGGAAACAAAGTATGCAACACTTTGACCCGAGGCAGATGCTTTTACTTGAGAATGCCTACTATCAGGTACGGGCACTGGCTTCTGTTGAGGTACGGTCCTAATTTTCTTTAGTGCAATCCTCCAGAACGCCCGCCTCTCATCGAGAAAGAGAGGACCACTGTCGAACTCTTTATTCGTCATATCATCTACGACGTCCTTTCAAAGAAGACGATTGACAAGGTATTAAAGCTCATCAGAAAACTGGACTGGGACGATCCGACCGTCAGCCACTCACTCCTCAAGGTCTTCACCAAGCCTTGGAAACTCAAGTACAGCAACATTGGCCTTCTTGCGATGTTGACGTATGACCTGCAGCGCTACTACCCTGCATTTGCTGTCGCTGTCGTGGATCAGGTTGTAGAAGATATTCGAAGAGGGTTGGAAGTAAATCTATATAGCGTTAACCAACAACGAGTGGCGACCGTGAAGTATCTGGGGGAACTATACATCTACCGGGTGGTAAATTCAAGTTTGATCTTTGACACTCTCTGGTTGCTGGTCACATTCGGTCACCGTCAGTGAATCCACGTCACGTCCAGTCCGCTACTGACACTCATTGCAGCGGATGGTCATCCATTACCTCGTCAACCCTCGCCGTTGGACATGCCTGATGATTTCTTCCGCATTCGTCTGGTTTGCGTTTTACTGGACACTGTTGGGATGTGTTTCGACCGAGGACGCCAAATGAGAAAGTTGGACAACTTTCTCGTTTTCTTTCAGGTTAATAAACCTCTCCCTGGCATCCGACTGGCCTTCCACTCATACTTCCTTACCTAGTACTACGCGCTCTGTAAAGAAGAGCTGCCAACGGAAGTCGACTTTATGCTGTCCGACTCTCTAGAAGTGAGTGCCTTTCCTTTACGCTTTATGAATATCTTGGAGACCGCCAAGCAGGCTGTCCGCCCGAAACTTCCAATCCCCGAATCGATCGAGGAAGCCGCCAAGGCCGTTGATAATGTGCTCAATGCTGCGATGCAAAATGCAGGCTGTAAGTTGCTGTCCAACTCTTCACGCTAACATACTCAGACACCGTCAAGTCACTCAGGAGGGCGAAAGTGGCGAAGACAGCGATGATGGTCATGACAGGGAGCGGCCACAAGAAGAAGACGATGAGGAGGACAGAAGTACCGTTGGCCATGAATCAGCTGTAGGTTCTGCGTCTTGTGAGGCAACCATGGGATCTTACGTTCACCAGACGGACGAACGTGCGCCTTCACCGGAACCCGTAGTCGTGTTATCGGCCCAGGAGCATCTAGGTCCCTCGCAAGAAGCGGATGAGGAGTTCGCGAAAGAGCTTGCCAAGATCATCACTGAATCCTCTGCAGAGTCTAGAAAGATCGACAAGAAGAATGCGTGGTGGGATAATGCCGTTCTGGCTCCTAGTGTACGAAAGAAACGTACGGGAGAGACAGAGCAAAACATTGATGGTGACGCTGACTGTCCTAATGGATCCGTGATGAATTTCACTGTGATCACACGAAGGGGAAACAAACAGCAGGTACGTTTCTTCTCCAATAGATTGCAATTCGAAGTGCCGGACATGCAACATAGACTCGAAATTTACCCGTCCCCGCTGAAACAGCTCTTGCTGTTCACACACGCTCTGCACAGTTGCAGGATAAAGTGGAGCAACAACACCTCAAGCAACTAGTGCTGAACTACGAACAGAGGGAGGAAGCTGAAGAGCTCAAAGGTACGGTGATCGATTTTTAAAAGGTCTCTAGGACCTGTTAAAGCAGACTCTCTTCACCTTAGACACCCGTAGCCGACCTGGTCAACTGAAGATCCGTCTGGCTGGCTAGTACCCGCGGTGACGTCCACGCTCCAGCGTAAGACGAGACATACCTCATTGGATCACATCAGCTTGCCTGCGCCGCCGCCATGTCGGAGGTCAATTGCGCTTCCTTTTGCGGGATGGTTGGTGTCACCGAAAGCCTTGAAGCAAGCGGTGGACCAGAGCCTCTCGTCCATGACCCGGATCGTGAACCTCGTCTACCTGCATCGCCTATACAGGATGGTGCTGGACGTAGCTCCAACTCGGCTTCGAATGTAGACTACAAGTACTAGACTGAGTTTGTCGTTTAGTTCTTTCGATTCTGCACTTCTGCACTACACCGTTGAAACGTTGAATGTTCCAGGCTCCTACACGCCGTCTGCTGCTCGTGTGAGGGCGTATTCAGAGATTCGGTGTATTCCGAGGCAACGGCCGAAATTCAAACCCAGGACAACTTTATTTCCCTCACACTCGCAGAGACGGCTGCAAGAAAACATTGGTAAACAACGTCAGCCACAGTGGCGCGACGTGCGGACCCAGAAAAAAAATACAGAAGACTGATACTGGGGTTACATTTTTTGTAGTTAGGAGTACAGAATATACTCGAGAATACGCGTCACATTTCACATGGCTCAGTCACCAGCTCCTAATCTATCACCTCGTGCCCTCCCATCATTATCTAATATCAGGTCGTGTACACAGCAATTCTTCGGTGTACGGCCATGCCTATGGCAACTCAAAGTGGCCGAGACAATCCTGAAAGGAGATAAAGACGTCATCTGTATTGCGGGCACCGGAATGGGGAAGACTTTGACCTTTTGGATGCCTCTTCTCTTTCGAGAGAATGGCATGCAGATTGTTGTTACGCCATTGAATCTGCTAGGCAAGCAGAACGTGGCATACCTGACCAAGACCGGCATACAGGCCATTTCGATCAGCAGGGAAACAGCGACACCTGCAAATTTTCAGGTAAGATGCACATGTGTGGCAGACACAACTCTTACAAACCCGAGTCCAGGCTATCAGTGCTTTCGAGTATAGGGTGATTGTGATCAGCCCTGAGCAGGTCATGAAACCCGATGGTGGTTTCGAGAAATTATTGAAGAATTCCCTGTTTGTCACCCGGATCATCAGCATTGTCATTGACGAAGCTCATTGCCTTACGGATTGGGGGGAATTCCGGCCAGAATACAGAGAACTTGGCCGGCTTCGTTACGTGCTCCCACGTAGTGTTCCGTTGCTTGTTACATCTGCAACAATCATGAAGAAGACGCTTCATGACCTTACCCACCTTCTCCAAATGTCCCTGGGTAGGACAGTCATGGTTCGCCGGTCCAGTGATCGACCTAACATCAAGATTGGGGTCCAAAAAATTAAGTATGCTTTGAACAGTTACGCTGACCTGGCATTCTTGATTCCCGCAGGCTTCAAAGTAGATGATCCCCCCCTCCCGAAGTTCCTGATTTTTTTTGACAATGTTGAACACGCGCCTGATTAGTGCAGCGTGGGAAGTAGTTACTACATAGGTAGAACAACACTTAGTCCAAATACGGTAGACAATAGCTACGACTATTTAGGTAGTTGTCACACGTCACGTCACACTCACCCTGTAGTATATAAAGGCAGCCTATGGCGCCCTAAACGACAATCGCTTTTGCCCTCTTACTTCGTCTCAACTCGTTACTACTCAAACCTAAGGTGAGTCCAGTGGAGCTGGCCTCTGCGCCATGCACCGTTGCTCAACAGGTTATGAGCCCCGATGAGCAGCCCTCTCCAGCGCCATTCTTGGCAGCGTTGAGGAGCACTCTGGCTCGCCTTAGTGGCGCCTTCATTGGCTGCCTCGTTGAGAACGTTGAGCGCCTTCATGGCTGCTCATGGGCAATGGCCTACAGCTGAACACATCGTTCGCTGGGCCGAGCTTTTCATCTCTTTGTCGTCGCACCTCACAGTGCTGACTTCGGTCTTTTGTTGCAGATATCATGTCTAGCGCATTGACCAACCTCGTCCCCGTCTTCACCGGCGCCAACTGGCAGGAATGGTCTCCAGCAATGGAGGCCTTCTTAATGTCTCAAGGTCAGTGGTGGGTTCTTAACAAGACCCGCCCTGACAGCGATGACGATGCTGGCGACTGGGACGACAGCAACTCCCAGGCTCTTGGGAACATCCGTCTTCGCCTTGCGCCTCCTGTGCGCATCCAGGTGTCGACCCATTCGACTGCCAAGGCTACTTGGGACGCTCTCAAGGCTGAGTATGGCAAGCCCGGTATCGCCGCGGCCTATGCCGATTTCAAAACCTTGATCGAGACTACCGTCCCCGGTGACCAGCACCCCGCTCCTGCCCTGACGAAGATCATGGCGCACTTCGCTAAGCTCGCCGATGCCGGCTTCGAGCTTTCTGCCCCAGTCCAGGCGATGATCGTACTCGCCAAGCTCCCTCCTACTATGGAGGTAGTAGCTCAGCTGCTTAACCAAGCTAGCAGCGAGGCCGACAGTATCAAAGACCTGAAACCGGACGGCATCGTACGTGCCGCCACTCTGAGTTGGGAGCAGAGGAACTCCCGTCGCAAACCACACGCCTCTGCCAACAAGCTTAGCGCTGTCAAGCGCAAGCAAGGCGACCCTCACTTCTCGCAGCAGCAACAGCAGCAGCAGAAGCCCTCCGGTTCCGGCGGCAACAATGTGCCAAACCAGGAGAAGGGGAAGAAAAAGAACAAGCGTGGTAAGCGTGGTGGGAAGAAGCGTCAGCACGACGACGAGGAGGCCCACATGGCCTCCATGGTAGTGACCACTGGCCCTGAGCCAGCCCCCGATCCCAGGAAACTTGCGCACACTGTCGGTGCTGCGCAGTTTGGTCCTCCTGCCTTCCCCCAGACGGTGAAAGCCTTCGAGCTGGCCCATCGCATTGGCATCGAACCGACCCCCCAGCGGGTCAAAATACTAGATTCCTGCATCCCGTCGCCCTTCGCTCAGTCTGCCCCAGAGGCAGGTCCTTCTAAGCGCCCTCGCCTTGAGGTGCGCAACCCGTCCCCCGATGATGAAGACATCGTCTCCATCGGTACCATCTACGACGGGGATATCGATGCCGACATAGCTGAAGCAGCTGGCATCGACCAGACCATGGATAGGTTCGTCACCCTCTCCGGTTCACTTAAGCAGGATACTAACTCCGCTTACGCTTGCACTTCTGCGCGGTATATAGCGAGTAGTAGTAGCAGCATGTATTCTTTTTCTAAAAATGCTACTTGTATCCATGCGCTCTCCTTTGCGATGTGTGTGAACTGTAAGGGAAAGTGTAAGCATGACGACCCCGAATGGGTGCTCGACTCTGGTGCATCCAACCATTTCACGAATGACTTAGATGATTTCGTTGATTACGAGCCACTCAAAGGGGATCAACAACTCCCTATCCAGACTGCGAATGGAGCCTCCGTTGCGACTGGAAGGGGAACTGTCCTCGTTTATTCAGGACTACCAAATGAGCGCCAAGGTGACCTTGTGCGGCTCTATCCCGTTTACTACATGCCGGATTTACGGGGCCGGCTAATATCACTAGGTGTGCTCCTCAAACAAGGTGCTGTCGTGTGCGGTAACTCGTCGCATCTGACGATATATAGCCCTGATGGAAATGCATACCTGACCTGCGTCCCCAGGGAAAACAAGGACACTATTTTCGTGCTGAAGTCGCCTGCTGTGCTGACTGAAGCAACACTTTGCATGGTAACCTATGATACTATGCATCGACGTCTGGGACACCCCTCTAAAGACGTCCTGCGCCAAGCGCAGAAACATACCAGGGATTTCCCTGAGATCGAGTTACCCACCAAGGACGAAATATGTCCTGGTTGTGCTCTGGGCAAGATGCCTAACAGAGCCTTCCCACCGAATGAGCGCAGAGCTTCGCAGCCGTTCGAGTTGATTCACTCCGATCTGAAGTCCTTCCCCATTGCGTCCTATCGCAAGTTTAAATATGTGATTGTCTTTTTAGACGACTATTCATCACATGCATGGACAGTAAATCTGCGCACCAAAGATGCTGCGATTTCCGCGACCAAAAATTTTCTGCAGATGGTCCGCGTCCAATATAATGCCTACGTCAAAGGCTGGATGTCCGATGCAGGGGGAGAGTACAAATCTGAAGCCTTCGATCGAGTTTTACAGGAGAAGGGAATTCGTATATTCCAAAGTGCGCCTCGCACCCCTATGCAAAATGGTCGCGCAGAGAGAATCATGCGCACCCTCATGGACAAGGCCGAGTCTATGAGAATCGAGGCTTGCCTCCCTGACTCCTGGTGGGAGTTCTCTTTCTCACATGCGACCCATGTATACAACAGGTCACCGATGCGCCGTGTTAACTGGCGCACCCCTTATCAATTGATTAATGGGGAGGAACCATCCATCGACCACCTTCGGGTTTTTGGATGCGGCGCATATGTATATTTGCCTGCCGAGGCTCGCGCCAACAAAATGGCTGCGAAGTCTGAACTAATGACCTACATCGGTGTTGCTCCAGGGAATGAGCGCAATTATTTATTCATGCGCCCCTCCAATGCCGTATTCACTGCGGCACATGCAACTTTCGATGAGAGCGCGTTCCCCCGCTGCTCCTCGACTAGATCTCGCATTAGACAACCAGTCCGCGATGATCATAAGCCCACTCATGAGGCCCCTGCACCACCTGAGGATGACCCTCCTCGTCCTTCGCGCCCCACTCAGGGTAGACAGCGCGCTGAGACTCCAGTGGAGCAGGAACCTGTTCCTCCGCCACCAAGAACACCTTCTCCGGCTCGAAACCCACCACCACCCCAGGAACCTCGCCGCCCTCGTAAGGAGCGCAGGCCCCCTGTACCTCCAGCACCAGTGCGCCCCCAAAGGGAGCGCAGACCTCCAGTTTGCCCAGGAAATATCTATGGCGAACGGCGCCACCCTGTCGAACAGTTCAGGGATATTGAAAATGAGCGCCGATGGAGAGAAACAGTTGGCGAATCGTCAGGATCTCGCCCTGTGCCAGGAGGATTCCCGGAACCACCCCCTGCTCCGTCCCCCAGTAGTGAGGATGACGTCGAGCGGATATGCCGGGAAGGGGGAGTAGACCTGGCAAATTTCCTCCTCGACAAAGCGGTCCCCTCCAGTGAGCCTCCCAAACTTAATGTGCGGGAATGGTCTTACCGCGACATCGCTCGCCTACCCAAGGCTGAGCAGCAGCAGTGGGAAACTGCATGTCGTGAGGAGCTTGATATGCTCCGAAAGCGGAAGGTCTTTGACCTCGTAAGCCGCCCAAGGGGGAGAAAGGTGATCAAAAACCGTTGGGTATTCGACGTAAAATCCGATGGCCGGAAGAAAGCTAGGCTTGTCGCCAAAGGGTACTCCCAGGTCGAAGGTTTAGACTTTGACCAAATCTTCTCACCAGTAGTGCGCTACGAAACCGTGCGCCTTATGTTCGCGCTCGCTGCGCTTGAAAACTGGTACATCTCAGCTCTCGATGTCAGGAGCGCCTATCTATATGGCGAACTTGAAGAAGAAATCTATATGGAGCAACCTGAAGGCTTTGCAGTGCCTGGGCAAGAGCAGAAAGTGCTCCGCTTAAAGCGTGCCCTCTATGGCCTGAAGCAGGCTGGCCTGGCCTGGTGGCGAACACTAGATAAATCCCTAAAGGAACTAGGTTTTGAGCGCCTCAAGTCCGATGCTGGACTCTTCCTCTATAAGAGGAAAAACACTGTCATCGCCATTATATATGTGGATGACGCCCTCTTCTGTGGCCCTAACAAGGCTGTAGTCGATGAGGTTAAAGCGCTGTTCATGCGCAAGTGGGAATGTAGAGATCTTGGAGAACCTACAGAGTTCCTCCGGATGTCCATCAAGCGCCAAGGCCGCAAGATCTATCTCGATCAATGCACCTACCTCGACAAAGTCGTTGAGCGCTGTGGACTCCAAAATGCCAAACCGGCAAAGACTCCACTACCCGCTGGGTACTATGCCCTACCAAACGACGAGCCTGCCGACCCAGAGCTCAGAACTCGTTTCCAGACAGTGATTGGGTCACTGCTCTACATCATGTTAGGCACCCGTCCTGACATTGCATATGCCGTGACGGCTCTATCGCGACACTCCGCGAATCCGTCCAAAGAACACCTAGATAAAGCGCTGTATATCTGCCGCTACCTACTTGGGACAAGAAATTATTCCCTCGTTTTCAATGGTGATTCTGGCCTAGGCATCACTGCGTGTACAGACTCAGACTGGGCCTCTGACCCTTCCACTCGCCGATCGCAGACAGGATTCTTCCTGAAACTTGCTGATGGTATCTTCAGTTGGACATCACATGCCCAAAAGACAGTAGCCCTGTCGTCCACTGAAGCAGAATACATGGCGCTCAGTGACTGTAGCCGCCAGGTAATCTGGATTCGAAACTTGCTCGAGGAATTGGGATATAAGCTAAAACCCATTCCGATTTGCGGTGACAACCAGGGAGCCTTGTTTATGGCTTCAAACCCTGTGACCGAGAAAAGGTCCAAGCACATCGACATTCGCTACCACTATGTACGCGAAGCTGTGGCTGACAGCAAAGTCGCCCTATTCTTCATCGATGGTGCTGAAAACCCTGCGGACATGTTCACCAAGAACTTGGGTCGAGATAAATTTGAGAAATTCAGGGCACAACTCGGGCTTGAAATCTATCAGGCTGACGACTAAAACTGGCTGCACTTAATTGTAGCGCCATCCTATGCTTGCGCGCTTTAACCAGCGACTTAGCAAGGGGGAGTGTTGAACACGCGCCTGATTAGTGCAGCGTGGGAAGTAGTTACTACATAGGTAGAACAACACTTAGTCCAAATACGGTAGACAATAGCTACGACTATTTAGGTAGTTGTCACACGTCACGTCACACTCACCCTGTAGTATATAAAGGCAGCCTATGGCGCCCTAAACGACAATCGCTTTTGCCCTCTTACTTCGTCTCAACTCGTTACTACTCAAACCTAAGGTGAGTCCAGTGGAGCTGGCCTCTGCGCCATGCACCGTTGCTCAACAGACAACATACCCGATTCTATCAGTGCCGCATGTGCACTGCGTCGTCGTCTACCTCGCGAACTGACAGACAAAATTAAATGGTTTAATTCAGAAATGTCAACGTCATTCAAGGAGGCTGAATTGGAGAAACTCACCAGCGGTGAGACGTGGGGGCTTTGTACAACGACGTCGTTCGGAATGGTCAGTGCAGCCTACAGAAAAAAAAACAGCTGGCTAAGATCTTCGCAGGGTATGGATGTCCCTGACATCTCGCTGGTAATTCAGTGGCGAGCGACGTGTAAGCTGGCGGATCTCTGGCAGCGTTTCGGTCGGGCTGTTCGTGATAAACGGCTTACCGGTACGGCTCTCCTGTTTGCAGAAAAAGAGTATTTCGACGATGAGAGGGCAGTGAAGGCGGCTAGGAAAGCGAAACGAACATCTACACGCAAGCGGACTGCCAAAGAAGCTGAATTGACTAATGGCGGAATGTTACGTCCCTCGAAACGTGTCGCAATCGCTTCGTGCGATGAACCCGGTAACTCTGAATCCTGACGTGGAGTGTGTGCAAGGCTCGACGATGGGTTATTAGATGAAGAATCGGGCAACGAGGATGATTTACCTGATAATGTCGACACGTCGGGCTCGGCACTATTGGAGGCTTTCGCAAGAGGGGAGGGTCAGTTTACAGTACATTCAGGAAAGCGGTGGAAGAAAGACTTAGACCCTGGTGTTGATTACTTGATCAATGCTTCGGAACGTTCTGGTATTAACTGTCGAAGGAAAGTGTTCGACACTTGCTTCAACAATGCTGCAGCGGGTGAGAAATCTCCATACTCGCTACGGAATGTTCCTACTGACTCGCGTCCCTTTAGAATCGGATCATCACGAGTGCAACAACAGTGAAATGTCCGGCTGTCCTCGTTGCAACATCGTTGCACCTTCTACTTGCTGCGACATCCACAACCCATCAGCATTCGCATCCTTCGATCCGCATCTCCCAAAGCCTGCCCGTGCGTCTCCGCGTTCTCGCCTCCCGAAGTTTACAAAAGACAAGTACGACTACAAGTTAGAAGGGGCTCTACTGGACTGGCGTGAAGATAAGACGGTCGCTGTTTACGGTTGGGCGTGCCTCAGTGACCACGGCGCTGTCGTCATGACCAGCACCACACTAAACCGCATTGTCGACTGCGCCCATCATCGCAAAATCCAGACGTTGGAAGACCTCAAGAGGGAGACCGGGTGGATGAACAGCGACCGGTATGGAGACGAGGTCATCAGGCTAATCCAGCAACATGCCGCACCGACAACCTCGCTCTTGATTTCTACCCCACTTAGACTCAGAGGCACGGCGCTCGTCAGCGAAGAAACGGCTACTCCGTCATCGTCGTCGCAATTCACTCCTTCGTCATCACACTTCACTCCTCCTTCGTCGTCTTCGCACCTCACTGCTGTCTTTTCGGCCACCGGCGATAGCTCAAACATACCCATGAAATGCCGCAGTAGATGCAGCGCTTGTGGTCAGGAAGGACACAATGGTAAGTTCAGTGACTTGTATCCCATGTCGTCTTACTCATTTTGGCCAGCTCGTAACCGGGTTTGTACTAAGCATGCATCTCACATCTCCGCTGGCAATAAAGAGAATGAGAATGTAAGTCAACTAACCCTTTCGTGTGCGTAATATTGAGTACCCGTGTGTTAGACGTCAACCTAACTTCGACTACAGTAGCTCCCCTATGATATCATCTAACCCGTTTCCTTCTTCTATCGTTTCCCCTTCGTTTTCCACTAACATCTCCTCTTGTTCGGCTGCTTTCTCCATCATACATTGTCCCTTCTCACTTAGATCATCAATTTGGTATCGGGTCTTCCTCCCTGCAATTATCGTATGCGGAGAATTTAATGCTAGTCGCTCTTGCAGTTTTGCAAATGTTTTTTGCATGTTTGGCGCTGCGTGGTTAGTTGTTAGGTGCGTATGAGCGAAGCTTTGTTGCACTAATCCCTGGAGATTCCGGTAGACTTGAACCAATGGCGACTCAGTGATTATCCGTTCAACGGAGCGGTTTGAGTTCTTCCCCCCATTTTTCACCTATAATTTTTGTGCACTGTAAGTCATATTTCACTGCATGCCAATGTAGTACCTTCGTAAACAGGTTATTCAGCTCAACGCACCAATCAACGGCTCTCCACTTCATTGGTCGGCCGGTCGGGTTGATGAGGATGTGATAGCGGACCGCACGCCTGTCAGTGGGTGAGTATTTCGTGTCGTATAATGGCCAGACTACTAACTGCAAACCCGGTGGGTAGACAAAATGCACATTGAACAAGAAGTTCGTCATATGCGATGCATATTTATGCTTGCCGATTGCCTTGAGAATCGGAATCCAGCTAACAATACAGGTTTCGATGCGGGCAATATCGCTGCTATTCATTCCGTATGATAGCTCTTCATACAGAAGAAAATACTTGTTCAAGAGGAGTGCATTTTCAAATTGTAAGTCTCGTTCGCCCTCGGGTTTCCTCCGCATACGATCCAACTGATGGTTGGCAACGTATGTATGGCATATATCATTTGCCATTGTTTGCAGGTCCTCGAGCACTGGTTTCGATGAGGCGAAGTCTTCAAGACTTCTGAAACCGCCGTTCTTTGCGGTATGCGCTCTCCAGCAGTCGAGGCGTCGACAAATGCCGGCATGACCAACCAGCTCATGTATCCGACGAAAGCCGGGCTTGGTTGTGTATATACCAGTCTCCTTCGGTCGAAGTTGGGCGACATCATGCATCAGGCTCGTTTCGTCTTCACGGGCTGCTGCTGGGCTAATGAAGCATCTCCACAAGGCATCAGCACACGCCATTTTCAGGTGGAAAAGACCAGGGATAAAAATGATATGCTGAAGGCGATTCCAGGGTGTACATTCGATCGAGCGACGCAACTGAGCGGCTTGCAGCCGTTCTCCAGTCCCGAGGTCACTGTGCACCAGAATGACATACTCGGATATGTCTGGTGAGTCGTCCTCGTTTTCTTCTGACACCGCTGTAGGATCAGCAATCCCCCCTTGTGCAAGCAAATCCATCACTGCTTGGATGTTACCGCTGACAGTGGAGTTATTGATATCCATGGCGCGAGCTGCATAAATTGGTGTCTTGACGGTGGGTATTTGCTCTATTGGATGCGGGTCTTGTATCATTGGTCTAAACTGATGGAAGTATTCCGGGCCATTCGTACAGAGATCAACCAGGAACACCCATGAATTGAACCGGTCATGGTGTGATAGCTTCGAATTTGGATCGACGCGTTCGGGATGCAGCTTCAATAAATCCCACCAAGCAAGCTTTGGGGGTGTGTGTGGTTCGTCCGCTTGCAGATTTAACGCTGACTTTCTCCACAGTTCTTCCGAACACTTCAAGTCATTCAGTGTGACTCCGTGAACAAGCGGGAATAGCAACCCTGAGGTAAGGTGCTTGAGTGAGTCGTTTGACTTCTCTACAGTCGGAGCAAGCGTTTTCAGGTCAACATCGAAGTTGTCGTATGCATACGATGCAAGCAGGGACCGCCCAAGACGTTGCAACGAGTTATGTGACTCCTTTGATAGAGACTGGACTGCCATACTTATCGTATCAGTAGAGACGGAGATGCCCAGGCGAGCAAGAGTATCGATGATTTTGTAGGGTGTATGAGCTGACTGCAGAAATAGGCCCAGAAGACTTTGCAGCGCATTCGACTTTTGATTCCAACTGTTCATAAGGATACTGGTGATTATCGTTTTTCTCTGGTTTGTATTCATTTTTCTCGTCGTTTTGCAAGTGTATAAGACACGCACCATCAACTTTACTGCAGAACGGCGCTTTTCACGTCTACTTGTCAAAGTTTCCGGGTGCATGGTCCATTCCCCAGTGAGTCCGTTGATCAACCCTTCCAGATCGACCTCATCGACCTCGTCCCAGTACTCGTGGTCTGCTGCCTGCTCATTGTCGATAGACTCGTCCCCAACCCCATCAGTCTGCCCAGCCGAGTCGGCCGTTCTCCTATCATCAAGCAACGTCCCAAGCAGTCCCCACCACCTTGGAGCACGCGCCTCCATTTCTTGCGCCATGGCTGTGAGACTGAAATTTTCCAATTGTTCTGTAGATGTACTGGACGCTCTGAAGTGCGAGCCGCTGTCTTCTGATGCAAGACAGCAAAGCTCTTGTAGGTACGTATTTTCCACCACATCAAAAGACCATTGTGTAGAGCGATCCCGACTTGCAGGGTGGTGCAAGAAGGCGTCGAGTACTTCATTCGAATGCTCGAGAAGATTAACAACAAATTGATTGTCTTCGTATTCTTGACGGGTAAGCAGTGTTGTGATAAACTGCACGAGACTGATCTGACACCGATCCAAGGCTTCAAACACGACGTCGAGGGGAGGCATGCTGTATGGGTGGATGCTACGACACGAGGCTTTGCTACTTATTTTTCAGTCGAGCCAGCACGGATGATTATATGCGGAGTGCCATGCTTACTACTTATGCATCAGTAAATTGACCCTCAGCTGGACAGAGTTGGACAGAGCTGGACAGGGTCCCAGGTCCTCCAGACACTTCCAGCAAGGTACCTAACTGGCTAGACTTGTCCAGGACTGTCCTAGACTAGCCACACTACCCTTACTACTGTACTACTACTGATAGGAGTCCATGACATAATGTGACAGAACTATCACAGGTCTGTGATAGGCTGTCAAAGTCATCAACTGTAGCTGTGACAGACCATGGGCAGATGGGAACTCCAACTTCGGTCCGGCTAAAAAACATTGCCCTATTTCAAATACTATAGTAGGAACAAAATGTCTACTACAGGGCATCATGCATGGGCAAGATCCGGAAGCTAACTTCAAAATTTGGTAGCACGGCGAGGTAAGATGCAAGCTAATCGAGGTCAACGTCAAAACCGGTTGCAGCCATTGTGACAGGTTCGCGCTCTACTGCACAGCTGCTACAGAATATTAGTACTCGGCAGGTGTAATCAAATAGCGAGTACTCACCTTCCAAGGGTAGCCCAATTAATTCGAAGGGACTTCGTCTTTTCAGCGTGAATCACGGAGGTATCACATTTCTTCATCAAGCCAAGTATTTCGAGGTAGACCGGGGTATAAGTACTGACCCTGAAGTTAACCTCACTCTGCGAGGAGACCATCTCGTCGAGGATGACCTTGAGCTTTGAAAATAGTAAGCGCGCAGTGGTCGAAGTTGAAATCCAAGGAAGTGTTACCGCTGTAGCAGCAATAGCAACTGCAACCCTTGGTACCTCGGCCGAAAAGACTTCCGGAAATAGTTTGCCGAGAGACGAGGAACTACTAGTATAAAAAAAGTCAATGATAAGACCAGCAAGTGCAGGATGGGCGAGGTTGTTCGTGTATCCCTGACAATTTGTCTAAGTAGGGACAATGAGGAGTGTGCGCGACTCACATTCTCATCTATGCCATCCCTTAGGAACACTCCACGGTCTCCAAGAAGGTCCTTCGCGATACTCGAATTTACTTCACGACGATTCTCGGGATCCCACTTGTAGCGCTGGGTGACATATATACGGGCCTTCTTCCTCAATGCCGAACGCCAATTCCCAAGGCTCTCCCACAGCTACCAAGTGGTCGGATCATACCCTCAAGTGAGTGAAAGTTGAATACTACTTACTAGCTTACAAATATCATTCGCATGGTGAGGCCACCAGCCTGAAAAACGAGGGCTATTATTGAGGAGTACGGAAGTGAAGAATGCTGCTAAACTTACCATCTGTGACCGGCAAGCCCTGTGATCGTCTTTCGCTGATCGCTTCCTCCACGTATTCAATGGCCTTTATATTGAAATGTGCACGGAGCGGAAAAGAATTAATGGAAGCCGCGTCACAGTAAGAGAACTGCTTCGCGCGTTCGAGCACATCTTGAACCGCTGGTTTGTAGAACTGGATTTGCCACGGCTCGGCCCCCTGGGTTGCAGGACCAACTGGTGGGGTGGGTGGGTTGATCCCCCCCAGCGACTGCGACGTAGCAGAGGGTGGATGAGTCATGCCTTGAGTCTGAGGAAGCTGAGATGAAGCGGAAGCTTGCTGTTCCCGAATAACATGTAATTGAGAATTGCTGGGCACGCGTGGCGCACGATTTCGTTGTCGGTGGGCAGCTACTACATCTTCGGTGTTGGCATTCACATAGCCTTGGTCTGGTGGGCAAGGCATTAACTACACGTCTTAAATGTGACCACACTTACCGTTGGTATCTGAACTACGTTCCACCGGACCTGAGTCTGGCCAACTGTGAGTACATCAACATCCGGCTCTAAGCTACTTACATTCAGTGTAGGAAGGAGGACGAGCTTGGCTCCGCGTCTGTGCGTGTGCATTGTCTAAGATAGTCTATTTTAGCAAGAGATCTGAGAATATTAGCACACTTGCCTCCCCGAAGGACAGATTCTGCAAAACGATCGTCCTCACTTGGCGATGCCTCGTCGATAGGAGGGTCACTGTAGTTCCCCTCACCAGCAGGATCATGGTTTTCGTCTTCATCGGGTACCGCGGAAAGTGTATGTCCGCGGAGTCTGATTCCATCGAGAGGGGTGTCATAGAACGACACTGTACGCCGCAAGCCTGCGGGACATGGTGGAGGGAAACCTGGATTGTCTGATTCTTCACGATGGAGGGGAGGAAGAGTCACGGATTCTTCAAGTCGCAGGGAAGGAACCTCCAGGGTGGTTGACTGTCTATGATCCTCCTGCGGGCCGAGGTGCAAGGGTCGCTGGGTGAGATGTGGTGCTCGGGATTGGGGTATATCATTTTGAGGCGTCACATGAGAGATGCGGTGAGGGGCTTCAATACCGGATTGAGACGCGAGAGCCAGCCTTTTGAGGAGGGAAGAGTGACCGTGCGCACGCTGGTGGTTCTCTTGATTCCCTCGTGACAATGAACAGACAGAGGAAGCACGAGAGGTGGGGGCGGTAGAAGCCCGGGAAGCGTCAGCAGAGAAGATGGAGCTCGCGCAGGAAGACGGAGGACCAGAAGACATTGACGGCGAACTCACATCGCGCTGTGATCCACAGTTGATAATGCTATTGACCTCACCAGCAGCGGGTAGCCTAAATCCAAATTGGTGATTCGGCGCTGCCATGCCGAACGAGGGTTGAATGTTAGATGGCGGCGACAAGTCAAGCCTGGCAGCCATCGGGCCTCCAGTCTTAGTCTTGAGTCGAGGTTTCGGTCGTGATTTGTTGGGGATGGCCCGAGGGGTGGGAGGTGGCGGACTGGGCGCCATGGGGTTGACTCCGTCTCCTTCAGTTGCAGCATCAAGGTCGCGGAGGCGTTTTGGTCTGGGAGCTGCAGCGGTTTGCACGCGCTCAAGATTCTTCATATGCACAAGCTGGCCCCCGGTGCCTTTCCCACTGCGGGAAGAACGTCTGACTGCTCCCCGCATCTCAGACGTACCTAACAACTGTCAGATTAGCAGTGAAAGAGTACCTGTACGAAAAATACCAAGATTGCCTGTAGGCTCTTCTAAACCCGTCTCTGGCACTGTGTATCGGGGAGAGATGGTCCCAGGGTGATCATCCGAGTCGTCGTCGTAGATTATTTTTCGTTTGGGAGGCATGATAGCAGCAACCTCAGCTCGACAGGTGACGAAGAGAACCGGGGACAGGGAGTCTGTGCTGCAGCGCGACTACCAACTTAAGTAGCGGATAGCTACTCAGACACGTGGATGAAAACGACTTGGTGGCAAATGACCTAATCTTACATTTGGGGCCACTGTTTGTAAAACACTTCAAAACCAGTCATATTCTACTAGTAGTTACATTCTACTAGCTACTCGAGTTCCAGCCTCAAAGTGGAGGAAACGTGGCTGATACAATCAGTGGTAATAATGGATACACGGAGGACGGAGCTAAAATCGACATGCAGGACTTGTAACAAATGGAGTTGAGCGGGCATCAACTAGGTTTTACGTCTGGGCAAGGGTGCAGTGGCCGCAAATCGGCGAGAAAGGCCACCTGTTGCTGCAGGTCCCGGACCACTCCTTGTATTGAAACGGCGGTCCGAAGTGAGTCGTGAACGTTTCAAAGCCCGGGATTCTGAATCTGCGTCGTTGGAAAGTTGTCTGCGGTAAATGCTGCTTGAGCTGGCACTTGAACTAAAACCGGGCCCGCTGGATTGACGAATGGGCAAGGGACGTAAAATTCGTGGCATGTGTGCGGATTGACTCGCATCCGAGAGCTCCGAAGACTCATCAGGTTCAGAAGCAATTGACCTAACGTCATGGTCGGAATTGTAATCGGCTGGTTCCTTGGCATGAGCTGGTGAGGCGTGGGGAACCCAAAACTGGTCGTCGAGTGAGCACAGCGCTTGGAGAAGCGCTTGACTCATCTCGTCATGTGTGATGGGGCCGTCGGAGCGAAATGAGTCGTCTACGAAGTCCATCGGCAGGACAATCCTTTCTCGCAAAACGTTGAGGAGGGGGACCAAGGGCCGAAAGTAAGGAGATATATGTTGGATAATGTTGTATGACCAGCCCATTTTAGATTGGATGGTCGTCGTTTTCAGCAAGCTTGGCTCGAATGTGTTAAAATACACATCGAAGCACTCTGCGAGTTTCGCCTCAGGTTTGGGCCGGTGGGGCTCATCAAAGAGCACACAAATGCCGAGGAGGACGTAAAACAATGATTCGAGGTCGTGACCTGCCGTATGCGCGATAGGTTTGGCAGCACCTGCCATCACAAGTTCTGTGGCCATCCAGGACCATGTTCCCTATACAGGCTTTATTAGTCGCCCCCTTTGTCATTTGTTGTATGGAACTTACGGTGCGGTAGAGGGGGTTTGTGTCAACCGATGGTTGGGACCGATCAGGCAAGGGGTCTCTCCCCATAGAAAGCATAATTTCGTGGACATCTTTTAGTTCCGACAGCGCGATGTAAGCAACCCGATCCGTCCCCTCACTTGGAACAGGGATCCGAACGGGGACTGAGTTATCAACCGAAGTGGAAGTGTTGGGAGGTGATATAGGAGAGGTTGGTGGCGCATCGTGGTGGGGAGTAGAAGGTGATGTGGAGGGACCTTCGGGCTCAGGAGTAGTGTATGCTTCAGTTTGGGGGACATCGATCGGTACGGCATACCCCCAATCCGCGAGAAATCCTCGATAGGGAATCTCCTGAATCTTGGCTTGCAGATGCTCACGGGTCTCTGGCGGTAAGTGGTCGAGAAAGTCTAGGCGGTGACTGTCACCACGAGAGGCGTCCCAAATGACGAGAAGGAGATTCAACAAACTAATATCGCGGTGCAGGACTTTCGCCTTGACAATAGCATCCTTGTGGACTTAGGAAGTATAAGCAATGCGGACAGTGAGGGATGATCAATGGGAATGCACTTTGCACATAATCAAGGAATGCAATCAACAGCTGCGCGAGAGAAGAGAATGCCATGATTTGTATTCCGAGCGGTTCGGTCAGAAGGCGGGAGAGTACGCGAAGTTGGTACTGACGACCGCCTGACTGCGAGACGAGTCTACGAAGGAAGTGCGTTGACATATTGACCTTCATCTCGGCACGCGAGGGATGAGGCCCTTGCACCTGTTGTTCATGTATGAGCCGGGGTACACCTTCGACATTCGCATCGTTGAGTTTGGCTAACATGCTCCCTTCCGTGAATTTCCGGAGGGGGTCGATCCAAGAGTCCTTTACAACAATCTGCCTTCGAGCCGTTGGAGAGGTAGGATCCTTCATCGAGCCGGCCCAGACGGTTGTGCCACGGCCGTGTAACGTATCTGAAATAAAGATCAGTTGTTCCAAAGACACAGTTGGGTTTCCTTTGTCGTCCTCGCTGCTACTCCCCTTCCACGCAACCAACACCTTCTTTTTCTTGTCGTCACGGTCCCAGAATACCGTTTCATCGAACCCAATAGTTTCAATTGGAGCGGTGGAGATACCGAGTAAAATGCGCAAGAAAAAATCGGGATAATCGTGGATGTCAAACGCTGCAGTCGAAAGAGATCCTCCTCGATCAAAGAAGGTGAGGACAATGTAGTGACCCAGCATTCGGAGGTAAGGTGCCGAATGCCTTCCGTCCTGAGCATAGAGGAGAAGTGCAGTTTTTCCCGCTCCTTCAATATACGACTTTCTCAGCGTATCGGTAGTGTTCTTGCTCTTCATCTCCCCGAAGACGATGACATCCCTCCAGTCAAGCTCTCTGGACGAATCCGGAATTGACGACGGTAGGAGTATGAAGTCAGGTTTTCGGTTTGCATCTGAGCCTTTCAATGGCGCAGTGGCACCATCGGCATGCCATTTTCTGAGGGCCATCGTCAATACACGTTGGTGCATAGTAAGTAGTGATAGATATCCTACCGTCGTACATTGAATCCTCCAATCACCTCCGCCGCTGCTCTCAAAACGTCGTTGAAAAACCCCGCCATACCTTTCTCTGCATTCTTCCCCTGACAAGATGGAAATTGTTGCCATTGCTCATTTGGCTCGCATTGATTATTTCTTTTGTATATGCCCTGGCCCCGGAATGAGTCAAGAAGGTGAGTCATGCTCGAGCATTTGGAGGTATGTGGGAACAGCACGTGGTCCGGAAAAATGGCTTCAAGCAGGCGCCTGCTCTCAGGCATGCTGAGGGGCCAGTGCAGGTCTTGGGTGTCGTTGTCGACCAGGGTATCCATCTTCTCGCGGTACCAGTTCGATTTTTTTCGGTACGTCGGAGGCACGGTTTGAAGCTTAGGGATATTCGGGTGAGTTTGTTGACAGGATTGCCATAGTCAACCTGAAACTCACACGTGATAGGGTGTAGGGGGTCGTATGTGAAGTCAGCGGCTGCAAAAGGCGCCACATACTTCAACTATAATCGGTACTAGTAGCACAGGAGCTTACCTTCACGCCAAGCGGAATCGCGCGACGGGTTTCAGACATGATGAGGAGCTAATAAGTTGCTTGAAGGCTGAAGTGATAATCAGTCAGTTGGAACTCAGATCATCAGGGCCCGGACTGATCCCACAAGTATCGAAACGGCATCATATTGATAGTAATCACCAGATGACAACTAAGTAACGCTAACGAGACGATGAGGATAGTGCGTAGTAAAATTCTTTTGACCAATACTTGTTGAGCCAAAAGTCGGATGAAAGCTCGTAGCTAGTTTGACTGGTCAATCGCGAATGCGCTTCTTTACCGAAGTGAGGTATGAGGTGTGCCGGGGAACGAATCAATGTAATCGGCAATACATCTCCAATCCTGCTCCCGTTGGATCGGACTGCCCGTCGCACTAAGTACATACCCGTTCCGGCGTTGCGATTGTTCGTATTTCCCTGTTGAGCGACAACGTCAAAGCGCTGAACATAAGCGGCCAGAAGCTCTGAATGTAAAGGACGAAATATCATGCGGAGTTGTACCACTGAGTGACCTGGACAAGCACTCAAGTTGATGAGATGCATTGAAATATTATAGAAACGCACCTTCTAGACCTCGCTGCGGCCAATCGCTGTCTGGGTCTGCGTTGACGATAGCAGCGTCGTATAAGCCGTGCGGATTAACCGTGGAAGGGTGAAATGCACGCAGGGTTTGCGGAGTATCTGGAGTCTGTCGGGAATGATAACGCATTTGCTGGACGCGGACTTTGCACCATATCTGAAGACGATCGAACGGGAGTTGGTGATCCTGCTGACTTCTGACCCCTGACACGCGATGGGGCATTCCGCTCTCAAGGCGGTGAAGGTACTCCGATATAGCTGCGCGGAGGTCTGGAAGATTAAACACGGCGGCCGCCTCATCCACACTCAGTCTCAGGGATGGCTTGGTGGAGAGATGGAAGGCTGTGGTGGCGGTCGAAAAGGTGCGGTACGGCCTCGGAGCGTTGGGAATGCAGCCGCGCACAAGTGCATCCGCGATCGTGAAGTAGTTGATGGGAGACCGAGTTGCAGCCAGGTGATCAGTAGGGAATTCTTCTTCATCCGGCTCGTGCTCCTTATCTTGCTCAGTCTCGTTACCCTCGATTTCGTCAACTCGCAAGTCTTCTTCGCCCCGCTTGGACTCCATGTATGTGGCAATGTCGAAGCGCAAGCACTTCTCTGCGTGGTCAAGATGGCGTGCGATCTGATTGTAATAGTCCCGATTGTTTCCAGCTCGAGCCGGAACCTTGATCTCTTGGACATGCGCGTGTTCAGTTGGATCTGCGGACCACTGCATGACTGCACCTGACAGGCGGATGCTTGGAACGATGCTTTGGAGTAGCTCCAACTTAGGGATCTCCCAGGAATCCTTCCGTGCCCCGGCAGCCGTAATAGCGTCCTTGTTATCGTAGAAGTCCTGCAGGGCACTCGCAAGCTCAGTAAGGGAGTCGTCCGTGAACATCGGCGCTTGAGCCAGATATCGAAAGTCCATGAGCGAGCGGATAGCGGTGAGGAAACGTCGGGGAACGGACCCAGCAATAACGCCGACGATGTAACGCTGGACGGCACGGTGATCGCGTCCTGTGACCTGTTTCAGCTTGGATACGCCATCCTCAAACGCGCGGTACCCGACAAGAGTTTGAAGCAATGAGAATCGATAGTCGAATTCGGCCGCTCCGGTAGCAAGGATGCACCACCTAGTGTCGTGATCCCAGGAAAACCTGTGGAAATGGTGAAGAGGTTCAGGAGTAATGAAATCAGACGGCTCTGATAACGGCCAGCCTTTCCAGACGGGCTCGACTACACCGTTCAAACGCAAAGCTCTGATAACCTTAATAAAATTCTTGTAGTCGAAAGGATCTTGTTCAGTGCATGCGCGCTGGATGGCTGAAAGTGTGATTGAACTAGTACGAGGGGGGTGACGGAATGGATCGCCAAAGTTCTTGGATGTGGCAGTTGTGATGGGTGACGCCTTTGGACTTGTAGCGGCAATGAGGCACTCTTCTGGTGTGTCTGCGATCCATGACGCTAATGGTGTGTAACAATATCGTAAGTTTCCCGCCGGGTCGCTCATCATGATCCCCACAGTAGCCGCTGTCTTGAGAGGAGTAAGGACCCGGTTGAGCGCTTGATGGATAAGCCGATCTTGCAATAGTCCACGAACGCGGGTAGTCTTGTGGACGAACTTTGGAATGGGAAGGAGTGCGAGGAGGAGGTACCCGTGAAGCGACGTTTTACTGCGTATGCTCGCGTCGATGTTGGCAAGGCTTATAAGAACAGGGTGGGCCACGCGGTTGCCAGTCATGACGGATATGTTCGTCTTGTCCGATGAGAGAACAACACCTAGGACCGTTGCGCCACGGGGGAGAGCATCCTGTAGGGCCAGTCAGGCTAAATATCAGAACGAGATGGTTGAACCTACCTGGATTTCCCAAGCTCGGTCCCCAGATAACCACTCATCGTAGATACGACATACTCTGGCCGCAGACGTCCAGACCTTCCGCGGTACGAAAGAGATATGTGGAGCCAGAAGCGGATGACTGAGGAGAGATTGTAGGCATTCGAGCGGTTGTCGATAGAAGAGACGGACAGGATGTTTGGTGGGACTCTCGGGTTCCATTTCTTCGCACAACCAAGCCGGGCCAGAGGGAAGAACCTCTGCACGGGCACGAAGCTGCTTTCCCGTGCGGAAAGAGAGTGGGATCCCCTGGAGCTGAACAATGATCGAGGCATTCGAAAAAATGAAGAGAAATGACGTACAATATCTAGCGCCAATAATGAGTCGATAGCGGTCAAGCTCAGTCTTGAACGCAACAGCCAAGAAGCGAATTGCCACTCCTGTTGCGACGCAAAAGGGAAGTACAGATTGCTTCGTCTCTCACCAGAATATTGATCCTCGTGAAACGTGTCCATGAATGACTTTCCACCAGGAAATACCTCACTACTCCCCTCATAAACCTCGACAAACTTGCCAGGTACCAGAGGGATGACCTCCTCTGGGGCGTCCATCGTGAAATCCTCAGTTTCGTGTACCTCTGGAGACGGAGGGTTCAGATCCCAGTCTTGATATGCGTTGCTGTCGGCGCTGGGAAAATGAGGGGGCCGATTAATGGACGAGCAGGGAACGGAGTTATCAGAGGGCGGGCATCTAGCTTGAGAGAACGAGCGAGAGCATTCCTCGTGCCAGCTTGCGAAGCGACAAGTACCTGTGGGCTGGTTCATGTGTTGAAGAACGTTCGTCTCCGAGAAAAACCTTTTGCCACAGCGCGGGCAACTGATCATCTTGAGACCCCCGCGGTTGGCTTTCGCCTTGGGCATGTGTAACTCGTAGAGTCGGTAGTGTTATCAGTAAGATCACGCGGGAACTTGCCACTTGTAGCGGGGTGACTCGGACTCTGAACGTTGAACTTTGTTCCAAGTCCGAAGGTGACGCGGTGACGTACAGATTCGAATTCGCTACCACTTACCATCTGGCATGATGGCGGCCAGCCCCTTCATACACAACAGTACCCAGGCCGCCAACGCCCGCACGGCACGTATCAGACCTCTACCTAAAAAAGGGACCGATGACACCTTCCACCTCTCACCCTTTCCTCACCTGCATGACCATACGATTTCCCCAGTATATTCGGCAAATTACTGCCCCAGTCTCTCTAAAAGTGCCTCCTCGCACGACCTCGAGCAACGCGAAGATGGTCCTGATGGAGACGACAGGGATGCGACGTCGGACGTAGACTTGCAGGTAAGCAGAACAGTTCGCTATGCTTTCATACCATGCAAATTTTGCTCCCGCTCTCAGGAATCCGACATCGTAGTGCCTCCTCCGAACAATTCCGCAGAAGCTTTTCTCTTACTCGAGACGGCACGCGCTGATCGACAAGTACGACTAACACGAAAGAATCTCGCCCTTCAGATCGTCCATCGCAACACTCTAACTCTTCAATACAATCGCCTTATATTGGAGAAAGCGCAGGAGGAGCTACGTTCAGCAGACCGTCTTGTTGGGCACGTGCGGTTCATCATCCGAAAGAGTGGTATTCCTGTTGTATCCGAGTATGCGATGCATGAAGATCATTCCGTTCACCTCCCTTCATCCGTTTACAGTAAGAAACTCGACTAACAAAGTCTTTGATTGACCAAGCCTTTGATAGATTCTGTGGATTGTGACTCCTCCGTAGCATCTCCCGAGTCCCTGGATGTGAAACTAGACAAGTGTGTTGTATAGTCGGGCTGTGCGTTCTGAGAAAAGTACATAGTAGCAGTTTTAAACCGTCGTACTACTTGTACTACTACCATGGCACTTGGGGTGACATTTCTTTTTTTTTTTCCTTTTTGGATGTTACTGCGGTACTATGTACGTATACTGTGGCTCTCAGATACTGCAATTGAACCGAAGTCGGACTTCAGTCTTGTGAATAGACTCGGAGAGTCGCCTTGCTACTAGTACTAATAGCTGACTAATCACTGCGACAGAAATGTGACAGGTCTGGGCCTCGGCAAAAACCAGTTGATCTCGGCTGTCTCGGCTGAGGCAAAATGACTGGCTTACTAATACTGTGACAGACTGGACAGCACTGCACAGGTCCGGGCTCGGCACGAAACCTGTGACCTCGGGTAACTCAAAGGGTTGATTTACTGATGTGGGCAGGTGTGACATATACTACTACGCGTATCCGACACTCCTAACTACAAAAAATGTAACCCTAGTATCAGTCTTCTGTATTTTTTTTGTGGGTCCGCACGTCGCGCCACTGTGGCTGAGGTTGTTTACCAATGTTTTCTTGCAGCCCCCGCTGGGAGTAGGCGTGCTCAATTCTAAAACGAGTTCGCAGTTCGCCAGTTCGTCGGCTAATACTGAGCCGCAAAATTGATTAGTCATACCCTAAAATGTACTAGCTTGGTACTGGTGCCGTGATTCGTACATGTCTTGTGTCCCGATACCCCATAGTGCCCCCATAGTGCTCGGGCTTCCCCCCTGCATTGCTGAGCGTTATCCCTGGCGGATATACACCACATATGATCCTTTACATGTAGTACAAGTGTTCAGAGTGTATCCTAATGCTTATTTGAGTATCCTAAGGGCCCTGGAGGGTTGGAAAGTGCAATAGGAGGCAATAAAAAAGTGTATACATTTCTGATATTTCAGACCATCTCAGAGACAAATGCCCATGCAATGAACTGTGGATGTTGCATAGGTTCATATGAACCCTTGAAAGGGGATTTTTCAGAGTGCCTATTCAAATGTATCAAAGGTAACCAGAGGCTTCTCAAGTTGCTTTCAGGCTGTAAAAAGCATTCTCCAGCTATTCACAACCCTTCAGACACTCAATTGATGGTCAAATCATATTCTAATACACTGGAAATGTGGTAGGCACTCATGTACCCTTGAAGGGGGCATCATAACCAGTCTGAAATATCAGAAATGTATACACATTTTTTATTGTCCCTCCCTCCAAGGCCCTTAGGATACTCAAATAAGCATTGAGATACACTCCGAACACTTATACTACATGTAAAGGATCATATGTGGTGTATATCCGCCAGGGATAACACTCAGCAATGCAGGGGGGAAGCCCGAGCACTATGGGGGCACTATGGGGTATCGGGACACAGGACATGTACGAATCACGGCACCAGTACCAAGCTAGTACATTTTAGGGTATGACTAATCAATTTTGCGGCTCAGTATTAGCCGACGAACTGGCGAACTGCGAACTCGTTTTAGAATTGAGCACGCCTAGTGTGAGGGAAATAAAGTTGTCCTGGGTTTGAATTTCGGCCATTGCCTTCGGAATATACCGACACTCGGAATAAGCCCTCACACTCCCAGTGGAAGGGATGTGTAGGAGCCTGTGAATGTTCATACGTAGGTCGTTTTTTTTTTTCGTTTCAAGTCCAAATAGTTGGGACCAAACAAAGTCAAACTTGACCTTTGTTCGAAAGCAAATCCCCTCGACTCTTAACTCCCTTCACTTCATTGACAACTCACCCATTCCCAAACGTCGCTACACTATATGTCATGGAAGGAAGTTTTTGAGAATGGTGTAGGTTGTTTCCGGGATGGGAAGCTATCAGAAGCGCTTCTATACATGAACCAGGTGCAGTAGCGCGATGTGACGTCGCGCGTACGGTCTCGATGATGTACCTTTAGGCAATCGAACTCCAAAGGAACGACCCCAGGATTTACGACTCGCGAGCAGCGATTCACGAGAAGCTCGGAAACCTCAAAGCTGCCCTTCTCGACTCTAAAAAGGTCATAGACCTCGCACCGGCACAGTGGCAAGGTTACACTCGTGCGACTCGCATATTTATCTCCCTCGGGAAGTATGCGTCGGCTACCAAAATGGTAGATCTAGCCTTAACTCGTCTCCAAAGTGAGGATTCCAAACACAGAGGGCAGCTGCTCGAACTTCGGGAAAAGTCTTTACAAGCTCAGATGACTGCAGAAAGGAAACGCCAATCTCTTCTTGCGCAAACTGCCTACCACGTTGGGAAGCTCCCAACGGAAATTTTAGTGGAGATACTCACTATTCTCGTCGACGCCGATCCCTATCAAACCGTCAGGCTGTCCCATGTTTGTAGTCACTGGCGTCGCATTATTGTTGGTACTCCAATTTTCTGGCGTACCTTGGTGCTTTCCAACCGACATCCTGTGCGCAAAACGAAGACATGGCTCGAGCGCTCAGGGTCTCGCATTGCCAAATTATCTGTACGCCGTGCCCTGTCATCTTCGGAGTTTCCGACTATCCTTGCGCACCTACGCAGTCTTTCTTGGAGTTATCTTGAAGCCCTCCACGTTCATAGCTCATTCTTCTCTGAGCTTTCCCTGTTACTGTCGGGGATGTCTATGGCCCACCTCTTCTTGAATCTCAAACAACTATCACTAGATTCCTGTGGCACCGTCGACTTTACGCTTCTGCCTGTACGTGAGTGGAAACTCCGAGAACTGATTTTAGTGGGAAAGACACTGTTCCCTGAGACGCACTGGCGATACTTGACACAGCTACGAGTGCTACACATCCGGCAGCTACCGTCCCACTTTCCCTTGTCCATCATAGAAGCCCTCCCGTTGCTCGAAAGCCTTGTGCTGGATTTCTCTGTCTCCTCGAGAATTCTAGGCGCGGTTGATAGGCCCTTTCGCATGATTCAACTGAAAAGTATCGAACTTCGAACTGTCGAAAATCCCTTCAATTTATTGGGAAATATCGATGCCCCTATTCTGGAGGACCTCACCGTCTTTGGCGCTGTTTCAAGTGTGGATGAGGCCCTGCTTCACGTATTTTGTGATGAACGGGATAGCCTTGTTTCCTTGCGACTCGGAAGTTGCTCCCTGAGTTCCGGGACTCTTATTACCGTCCTCTCCAGGGTCCCTTACCTGGATACGCTTCAGATTTACTGCATCGACGGGGTCGTCAACGAGACGCTGCAATTCCTTGCTGGTAAATACCCTTTTTCACGGTCGCAGACGACCGTCCAGCAGAGTCTGCCGTGTCCTGCACTGAAGCATGTAGATGTGTCTCGTTGCTCAGATCTCCTGACGAGTAGTGCACACGCCTTTGTCAAGAGTCGTTTGCAGAGCGAATTGGGCGCTAATTCAGATGCCGAATCCTGCCATCTCCAGTCGCTACGAACGGACGGATGTTTGAAGATGGATGGCGACATGCTGCAGTGGTTCAGATCAAAGGTTCCGTATTTCAGTTGTGTTTACATGACCAAAAAAGAGGCCAGACAACGGCACTGAATTTTACTCTCGATATCCTCTGTCCAATCGTATGCAGCGCGAGTGTGACCCTTGCCAAACGGGCAAGGCATTATGTATCTACTTGTCGTAAACCCGAGTGAGTTGACCCGGAACAAGCGGTGAACGATATGCGGACACTACTGCAGTCTCATCCAAGTTACATAAGTCAGCTTCGGGCAAGAAAACCGACAGTTACCTTACATCTTGATGCCTCAGGACGAGGACGAGGATGATTATCCCGACTTCACTCTCGATGATAAAACCCTTGCCCTGCTCCTCGAAGAGGAGTCCAAATTTTCGCGAAGTGCTAGCGTTCAGGCGGTCACGACTGCCTTACCCACAGACACCGGCCCCCCGTCCAAGCGTCAAAAGACCACAGCGCGGTGGAACTCTACGCGGACTATCCAACGAAATGCATCTGCGGACGGGTTGGACGATTTGCCAGACATATCCATACGCGCAGATGGAACGTACTTCTTACAAGACAAGCCGGGGCACCTCGTTGGCCCGAACCAGAAACGGGACGCCTCCGGACAATTGTATCCGGCAGAATCGTCCACTTCATATGATCCCGCAGTGTCCAGAGAACCTACACAAGCCTTTGGTGCTCGATTGACGACAACGTCTCCGTGGCCCACACCATTACCACCGCGACCGCCATCTTCTACACGGCCGGTTCAGAATTACAATGCAGTCTCACCCTCACCACAAAGTGCGCTGTTTTCTCAGTCTGGATTCCCGCCGCGTGCAGCTGCCCCCGTAAATATCAATCCTGGTGACACGTTAGTCGCCGATCTGCATCGTGAAGTCGAGGAGGTTTGCTCTTTCTGCCATGTTCATTTCCCGTGTCATCATCTGTGGATTCAACATTTCCCTCACAGCTTCGTAAAAATTACGAAAAAAGTCGAGCAGACAATGAAAGGATGCAAGCCGACTTGAAAAGCTTAGAGACCAACCTTCAAAACGCCCTTGATGCCAAATTCGCGAAGGACGGCGAGGTTACGATGCTACGGAAGAGTATCGAAAAAGTGAACGCTGGCGATTGTCTCCTTTGGTAGCGATTAACGAGGTGTGTGCTACAGAACGCACAGGACCACGCCGCCCAGATTGCAAAATTCAATGCTGCAAGAGAAGAGGCGGATAGAAATTTCAGCTTGCTGCAAAAACGTTCTGAGGCAGAGATTGAACGCATAAAAACGGAATATACGTTCAAGGTACGAATTATCGGCTCGACTTGACTCTCTACTCGTTACGTGTGTAGCAACACGAGCTGGAGATTACTCTTCGGAAGCCCCCAGGCTCTGCAAAACCCAAGAAGACCAGAATAGAGCCCCCACCAACGCCCGTACCTGTACCTTCGCAGATACGTGCCTGGGGACAAGCCAGTGGTACCTCTACTCCCTTAAGATCGACATCAGAGAGTCCTCATCACCCTCGGTTCGGCGATATCTCGAAGCATGAACGACCAAAGAAGCCTTCGTTCCGTGACGGCCGTGGTTTGCCGCCCGGATTTCAGGCGTCTTCTCCAACCCGCCCGCAGCATGGTGGGAGCAGTCAATCGAGAGGGAAAGCGGTATCCCGCGAAGTTACTGGTCCTTCCAGGACGCTGGTACCCATCACTTCCCAGCCTGTGCCGCCGTCAACCCCCGGCATTCAACCCGCCCAATCTATGTTTGATGATCCGGGTTGGCAGGTCGATGGCTTCGCTGTGCAGTTGGAAGATGGAGAGGGGATCTCAATCAACACTGTTCCCATCGATGTTGATATTCCTCATGACGTGGAAATGGAAGGGTCGAGCATAGTTCTGACTCCTGTGGTAGAGGAAATTGAACAGCAGGAGCTTCTGAACTGGAATATAGCTGTCTGTCTCTGAGCATTCTTGATACCGGCTGGCCCATGCTGACTTGGAACAGATGCACCGCACTATACTGATGCACACCGTAGAAGGGTCGAGGACTTCGACATTGCAGCTACTGATGACTGTGTCCTTTACGGGCCCTGATCATGCTAACACATACGCCAATGCACTGTCTAAGATTCTAGACGGCCTTACCAATATACCCAACCACCCGTTTCGGAATTTTGACCAGACATCTAAAGCCGTATGTGAGGCGTTTTGTGACATGGTGGTGGGGCTGGCAGCGAATTCCATGGTGAGTGTCGCTTCTGCCATTATCTGCCCTTGACTACCGAATCTAATTTGCAGCTTTCACCGCTCACTGCACTGTTCGACTTGTTGACCAATCTAACATATTCCATACCGCGTTTTTACGTGTCACTTTTATCGAGCACGGAATCCGGTCAAGATGATCCGCCGAAGTTGTTGACCACGTTGTGCCAAGTCATAAGGGACGACTTGTGTAACCTTACCAAGGTTAACGAGGTGCAGAATTTGGACCTTAGTACTTTCGGGAGATCCACTCTTCGTCTCCTGGAAGCATTAGCCCACAAGGCTACAGGAGACGCTGAGTCTGCGTAAGGGTCTCCTCAGGTTTGGACTCGTCTCTACTGAACAACGTGCGGATAGTCTTGCACTTTTACCCAGAAGTTCATCGGTCCTCGCTATCCTTTTGCACCCTTCCCGTCCGCAGTGGTTTCTTCTCGCCAGCGTACGCTTCCTTGCGTGGATCTCTACCAGTATGCCGCTATCTGCTCTTGATAGGAATGAGCTGTTGACGAAATGATTAAGTGCGCGACCTTTTTCGGCCGTTGTTGTCATTTCCGGAAGGGGAGCATGAGAACGGAGACGGCGAACCGCGAGACTTGACTCGTCTTCCACAAGTCGAACTTTTATGTTCCCTGCTCACAGATTCTGATAACGTCTCGATGGAGGTAGGCGGACCCTCGACTCGGGGGATATCTTAGATCTTACAGACAATAGGCGGATAAATTGAAGGCCTGGATTGTACTGTTCTTCGGTACGCTCTCGGTCGCGCACCCGGACGCATTCGCCATACTCGTCGAATCTCAGAGCTTGATACCGTCCGTCGTCCTTAGACTGTGCCATTTGGCCGACCGTGTCTGGGAAATGGAGGAAGACGATGCACGGGCGATTTCCAGGTAAAGCGTGAAATCTTTTTGGGGATATTTTGTCGTCAACTCGTAGTGCGAGACAGAACGGTTATGATGCTGGTCCAAACAACCAGGTTCTTACACCACCTCGTCATTGGTGGGAACTTCAACCTTCGGGAACGCCTACATCGCGCATCGATGCGCAAGTTTAACGGACTCGTGCATATCTTTATCGATGTATTCGGGCGTCTAAGTTACGCAGACCGCCCGGATTGGATCGACGACGCAAACAAGCAGCATTGGGAGAAGATTGCCGGCACGTAGTATGACGTGGCTGCTTGGTGCGAGCTGACTCGTTTTTCAGACATGGCTAGGAACCTACTTGGCTTGGTTGTAGAGGGACCCGAGGCCGACTTAGTTTGGACTACATATCAAAACGAGGCAGATGAGGGTGGTGAGACCGGGATGGAAGCAGACGAAGATATGCAAGCTGGGATTCTAGAATAGCTGTGTGAAGGACGACAGTCGGTCATCGTTAGTTACGATAATGTAAGTTTTTACTCTGATTGCAATGGACAGTGGCCAGGAATCACACAGCAGGTTGCTTCAAAACCAGTGCGACGAGTGGAATGCAGTGCCATGCGGGTTGAGGAGATGTTTCCATTTATGTCCATCGACCCCCTGAAGACCGCGCCGCAAACTGCCGAGAGGGCTGCGCAGGCAGCTGCCCTCGAAGCGCCGTTGGAGCTTGCCAACACCACCGTCAACACCTGGTGTCAGCGTATTTAAGCACCATGCTAGCACCATCACTACCCTGGAAGACCCTTTCAGATCCCTGCATCTTCTCTATGACACTGACGTTTCAGTGATACGACACGCACAACCCACGAGTCTGCAGTCCAGATTTCATTCACGGAGCATAGCTTTCAGACACCAGGGAATAGCTTTACCACTGCGGAAGTCTAAACCTGCCAGAGCGCCCGTAAACTTCCCTCGCCTCTTATACGGTTTTTTTTTTTCCCTTCCCTCCTGCGTGGAGCAACACACTTCTCTACGCCATGAACGAATCCAGGTTCCAGGAGCATCTCTCTTCAGATTATGCTGGCAGCGACATCTTTTCGCAGCCCTCATATTCCTCCAAAACGGGCGCATCCAGGGATGGCGCTGACATCATCACGCAGATACGGTCAGCAACCTCCGCACCCTCTCCGCTCACCAGCTACCTCAAGGACCCCGCCATCATCAGCGCACTTGATGGCTCAGATTCAAGTGACCGTTCTAGAAGTCACAGGCGTTCCTCCGCCTCTGGCAGCCGTCGCACGTCATCCCTTTTGGGACTGGTCCTTGCGGAGGAAGAGAAGCAGGCACACCACCTCAAGTCCATTCTGCGATCGACCGGCGACAGACTTGATCGGGAAATGCGCAGGGCAGATCGGGCTCTTGCTAGAGCTGAGCAGGCTGAAGCTCAAGTGCTGGAGCTTACCGCTCGTGCAACAGCTGCAGAGTCGGGCAAACACTACGCAGAGCTGGAGACAACCCGAGCAAAGGACGATATCAAATACCGCCAGTTGCAAATAGAGAGGCTCGAGTCAGAAAATAGGCGTCTTCAGTCTCAAGTGGGTCTGCTGGAGCGGCAAAAAAATGAGGCAGAGGACAGTGCTGCACGCGCCCGCGAAACTGCGAGACAATTACAACTTGAACTGCGGACCCTCAACACCAAGGAGGCAGGTATTGATGAGACTCGGCATTTTGGAATGCGAAAGTGGTTTAATTCAGGTCATATGGAAGGCTACGATACCGGTCATGCTGAGGGGTTCGAGAGTGGCCGAGAAGAGGGTTTCGATGAAGGCCGCGAGTATGGTTTCGGCGAAGGGGAAGAGGCAGGGTTCGCAGAGGGACGGAAAACGGGAAGAAAGGAGGGATATTACGAAGGATGGGAGCAAGGTCGGAAGGCCGAACATGATCATGCTCTACAAGCCTTTGACCACTTCCTTACGGCAGAGGGTGACCCCCGTCATAATGAGGTCAGTAGGAGGATTCTGCTGCCTTGAAGGCATTCTGGTTAATTCGCCGCTGTCAGACAAAGAAACAGAGTAAAAGATGGACCAACTGGATGCACCGCTCAACGTCGACCCCATCGCCAACGACGAAGCCCACTTCGCTACGTCGACAACTCTATTCCGAGTCACCAGGAATTCGCAGATAGCTCTGACGCTGGCCGGTGCATTGAGATCTTCATGGATGTTTTATTTCTATAGGCCACGGATATACGACGGACAAACTCACATCTATGTATCGACGACATTTCCTGTTTTCCTTCGTTCACTTTACCCCGAGATTGTTAGGTTGTATGATACGATACTTCTTTCCTGGTGCCTCGAACAGTGTACATCGTGAATTATACGTATCGTCCTTGTCAATGCTTCTGTGTTCCTTGACCCAGCTGTATCATACGTACGATAGCTGGCCAATACTAATTGCACTGCGTCACTGACTGGGTCCAGCCGCGAATATCGCACGCCTCTCGTCGGACTCACCATCATGTCACCTACTCCATCGCCTATACCATCCCCCAGACTTGCCAGCGGTCGCCGCAAGGGTCCCAGAAACCTTCCCAAGCTGCCGCTGTCTGCGTTTAGCCCTCCCAACACGGGGACTTCTGACACGTTTCACTTTCAGCCCACATCCAGTGCCGTCGTGCCCACCGGAATCATCGATGCCCATTTGCGCGTTTCTGCAATCCCAGATGGTGTCAACCGCTACAAAAGCGACATCGGACAGCTCGTCCTTGAGAAGGTCGAAGGGATTGTATTATTAATTGAAAATCAGCCGTCCGATGATGTTGCCAGCTTGATGCAAGGGTCAGCTGCGTCTGTCCGACCTGATATAATCTTTGCTTAGCCTCACAGGATGTAACAGACTACCCCAGCGCCTCGATTTGCCAATATTGTCCGTTTCAGTGCCGTTTTCCCTCGCCGGCACTCCCCCCGCTGAAGCTCCTTCCTACCTCGCCGGAACGAACCCGCCCGTAACCCTCTGGACTACGTATACAAGCGCCACACCGGAGGCAATCACCAACTTGAGTTGGGCTCTGGAACATGGTCGCGTGGTTGACATGGATATCCAGTCGGATATCATGGCGAGCATTACGACTGGTGGTTCCTCTCTTTATGATACCTTCGAGGATCTGCTTACAAAGGCAACCTCGCCTGGCCCACATGCTACGGGGAATAAAAGGAAGCCTATCGTTCTTAGTAGGTCGCGTCTCTCTAGCAAGCTCCCTACACCTGACGAAGCTGTGTCTAGGCAACATCTTCCCCCCTCCCTTGAGTTTAGATGAACCAATTGTCAAAACCATGAAACACCCGGATTATCTACAATACCAGTCCCGTGTATCCTCACTCTCGTTGTTTGAGGATGTGCACTTGAAGATCACCCCACCCATGCGAGGCACGTCTGACACGGGGTCGGCAGATGACTTGAAGGTATGGAAAGGGAAACTCAAGCTGTATAGTAAGTAGAGATGCGCGGTATAGTGGTCGGCGCAGAGGCTGAACGCTCGATATACAGTTGGACCCGTCCTCGAAGCATTTGGCTTCGAAAGGATGATCTTTGGATCGTCTCCTTCGCTCGCAGGCGAGTCGTTCAACTTACCCGTCAGTTGGTACGATCTCGTCAGGGAATCGTTCGCGGAGTTGGGCGTCGAACAAGACGCTCTCGACAATGTCTTCATGAACAACGCAAAACGTGTATATGGCGGGAGGTCTTGATAGGACTACGGTTTGAACCTTTGGCTTGACTACCCAAATGGTAGTACAGCCTGTAACGGGTCTATATTCCCTGTTTGTGTCGGTCTGTCTGTACCGGAGCGGCGGTGTGTAGGTCTCGCTATATATTTTTTATGTAGTGAGATCGGTACATGACTTGCTTGCCTTTTTCGGGTATGTAGTGCAGCGTTAGTATTTAAATAATATGGAGAGAGCCAAAACTCAACCGTCACCGTTCTGCCGGTTCAACCTCGATCGCATGTAGACACGGGCGTAGCCAACCGCCAGCTATCTCGTTCGATACTCATCCGACTTTTCCGTGACAGTTAGTGTTGGGTCCGGCACTGGCGGTGCCACTACGATGTCCAGTGACAACGAGGCTACATATGGTGTCGGAAGGCGTGCAGCATCATCGTGAGTATACCAGTGTCAGATCTGGTTGATAGTCTGTTCATTGCCGATTCTTGACTCGGCCAGGAGTAGCAGGGAGTCGTCTCCAGCGTTGGTAAGGTTTCTGCCAATATGCTCGACTCCGTGTTCTTCCCTTCCATTCGGAGACCAAGTCTCACATGTATATCTACCTAGAAAAGACAGAGACGCTCATTCACGCCTAATTCAGACGACGGCGATCTTGCTATACGTGTAACGAACGACGGTGATGATGAAACGGCGGAACCAAGGAGTGCTCCTCTCATTCGAAAGCCAGTTGGCTTCTCGTGGACTCCATCTACTACCGCTTCTATTGAGACATACGAAGCCACGTTACCCCTCAAACCTACGAGTAGTTACTTCCTACCTGGCCAAGCACCCCCTCCGCCATCAAAACAACCGAAACGCAGGTCTAACCGTAAGAAGAAGGGTCAGGAATATTCTGCACAGACAGGACGCTTCAGGATTTCGGCGCCTACAAATGGTTTACCTGTAGTGGCAGTAACGCATGCAGATCCACCGCCTGCATCGTTGTCCGGGGGCCCGATGGCCGCTAATGCAACATCTCCGACAGGAAATCCGATTGCTAACCCGCAGACTCAACTGTTCCTTTCCCCGTCCACCACAAACCCTGCTACTGGCGTCGCACCTGGAATTTCTGTATGCCAGCACTCAACGTCCGGCGCATGCACTACGGATTCCAATAATCCAGCTAACGCCCAGACGGCGTCTCGGGGGCGTAGCAAACAGCCAGCGGGGGTAGCCTCCCATGACTCTCGATCGTCTAATAGATTCCCCTTTCAACCAGCGACCCTCGAATGTCCTACACGCGAGGTGTTGTATGATCGCCAGAGTGGTCCCGTATCCACAGAAAGGATTAGCAGCAGTATACCTTTGCCTACTCGTAATACCCCTGGCCCGTCGTTAAGCATAGCATCTGCCGGCTCTTCAACCACACACGATCGTTCAGGTGCGGAAACATTTCAAGTGTGTCATTGTCCGTGCTAACATCCTGGAAGCATTGTCGCAACGCAATAATACAGATGCTCAGTGCCAGCCAAGGATGGTAACCTTGCTGATTGAAGACTACAGGAGTGGCGTTCAAGACTCGCAGTTAGCGGAAATCACAGTGCCCCTGAAAGCAGCAGAAAACCCGGAGGATGGCTTTTGGGCCGATGCCGTGGATGTTTGTGATGCCCTTCAAGCGACCCCGTCGCGCATTGATGGTGGATCTAGCTACTACTCATCCATTTACGGCGTTTGACTTGTGCACGCTAGGACCGGCAAAGGTGTATACAAAGAGAGCGAAATACCGGCAGTTTTTTATGCGAGTGGATCAACATGATAACCATCACACCACGCCTGCTTGTCTTGGAGTCTCAAAGAGGAGGACACTTGATGTTTTTGTTGAAGCAGTGGGTCCTGCTCCCCAGTTTAGTTCTGATCTTGGATGTTGAGATTCCACATCACCTTCTCTAGCCTGCGCCGCAGGGACAGTTACCTCGCCCTCCGAGATGTCCTACAGCATTCCAAGCTGGACATAGGTCTGATTCTGATTCTGATCTTTCCATGTCTTGCACAGGTACACGAGCGTCTACGCGAGACCAAGGAATCGAGGCTTTTCCTGGAGTTTATCGTGCAACATTCAAAGAAAGGAGCTCTCAAGTTTCAGATACTAAAATGCACAAGCGTAAGAGAGGCAAGTCTTTGCTTTCCAGATTCCTGGTAGTATTGCTCCAGGAAATCATCACTCACAGCATGATGATGCAGGTTGGGGTAGTACGAGTCCTGTCACAGCCCTCTCAGGCACTTCTCACTCCGTAGAGACGGAAGAAGAAAGAGATGGTGCGATAATTAAGTGGGTTAAGGAACAAGTCGAGAGTCACCCAGAGTTTCCACAATACGTGCAGTCGAAGGCAAACCTGCAAAGCGTATCGGAGTTACTGAAGCAATTCGATGTTGTCGACCTCATGTCTCGCCAGCTATCGGGGCTGACAACGCCAGCGGATTGTGCTGGGGCGCCTAATCGTTCTGTGAAAAGGGTGAGTTAGATTAACCTTGGACCCGCACGACCACCCCTGCTAAGCTATGTCTTCCAGGGCCATATATTGCGATCCCTGGGCCTAGATGCTGTGTGGGATAAAAGGTGGCGAGAGATTTCGGCCCTCGTCTCTTTCTATGGGAAAAACGGAACCCGATACGAAGACTCCCGTGTCGTGAACGTGTTGAACAGTACTGCCGTAGCAGAGCCAAATATGATAGAAAGGTTCTTCGGACTATTGAAGGATGCCCACCAGACCTTTACGGCAGAAGGGTCAAGGAATACTGCCTCGCAGAGTGACAGTGCTGAGGAGTGACGCTCATCGATTTTTTTTTCATGTCTCAATACACACCACGCACTAGTATATTGACAGTAATTAGTAAAGCCGCTGCCCTGGGGCCCACATTGTATCACAGGACTTGGCTGCGAGGAAATACTGAACATGATATTGTACATGGTCATTTCACTCGATCAGAAACGTCCATTCTGCGCAATCGAAGTGAGCCGGAAACCCGCGACAAACGTAGTTTTCTGCGAGGTTTTACGAGTTAACAGTGGTACATGGGCGGTTCGAATTCAAATATTTCCCCTGCCTCTGCTCACTCAGTGACGGGGTAACGACCGTAGATATGCAAGTAGTCGGAAACTCAATGAGGGAACCCACCGATGTGGCAATCCACTATGTGAAGATAGGAGGAGACAGTCTGCTCTCTAGACCCTGATCGCCGTGAACCTCTACTCTGACGCCGACCCCAGCAGGTACGCAGCCCTCTCCTAGAGCAGATTCCAGGGCCACCTTGCAGTGAAACCCCGAACAGTGCATAGGAAGTATGTATGTTGGGCCGGGTCGCAGCTGATTGGTTAAAAAATCCACAGTAGGTCCGATGCGAGAAGCGAGATCTGCACTACCCAGGTGTAGCCCACCGATAATCTGGGTGCGATCGTGTCTAACAAAGTGGGACTAATGGATATAAGATCACACCTACCATATAGATCGGTCTTGAGAACCTTTGAACGACGTCTTTAACGACGTTCACGATACCTGCATGGGAGCATCTGACAAGGAACGGCGGCTCGGTAACAGTATGGAAAAGACCCCACTGAGTGGACTGACGCGCTGAGGATGATTATCCCCTTCCCAATCACGTCCACCGCAACATAACGCTCATCCATGACGTGCTAGAGTACTCCGAACGTCACGATAATGTGGAGCATCAAGATTACTCACTGGTTCGGAGGTCCAAAATCCAGGTTTGCCGTCTTCCTCTACGAATCTGACCGCTCCCGGTAGACCCTGTTCGAACGACGTGACTCTCGGTATCTCACCACTGACGTAAATCGTCGCGCCGGCTACAGTATGACCTTCAGCATGCTGCTCAACCACTCCCCCAGCGGCTCCGATGAGCTCGAAAGTAGGGTCCGCCGGTAATCGACCAATGATAGTCTCGTACGTTGGAGGGATTGCAATTCCTCGCGCAGTTGGCCGATCAGGGTGAAGATCGACAACACATTTTGGTGCTTCAGGACTTCGCAATCGCAAGAATGACAACATGCCACCGGAGTGGTCGCTGTGCCAGTGCGAAAGGATTACCCTCCCGATCTGGTCCACAGGAACTTGCATGGCCATGACATTACGGACGATAGACTTGGAATCTGGACCCGTGTCAAACAGTGTAAGATACTTTTCTTCGCTGTCGTCTCTTTGAGTTTCCTGTGTAGAGAAGCTAGAAATTACGGTACAACACTAGAAAATAATCGGCCATACAATCAACGCAGAGAAGCCATGAGCTCCTGCCAGCATGGCGGTAGAAATGGTTGAACATGAAATGCGCAACCTCCATTATACAGTCAGGACGAACCGCAACAAAAGTCTTCCAGGTTAATGACAGGAACTCCTGTCAGTGGATCGATCATAGTCCTTGCATCGGAGAGATGCTGTGGCAGCTCAAGTTTGAATCCAGGAGGCAGTTTTGCGAACCTAGGGAGTGGTCTCAAAGATCGTCATCGCGGTTCCATTAAGCGGCCCCGGACTTACCATTCGACGCTGTTGTCAACGAGGAATGTGATTGTCAATCGGTTGACTGCAACCAACCCCGCCCGAAGTCCAGAATTGTTGATAGGTGACATGAAAGGTTCTTCACGGTGAGCATTCAACTCAACATTCATAATTAGCGCTCGGGCAAAATATCATTAGAACAGGAGCAGCTGCTCTTTCACCCGCCCAAATAATCAATGGTTCTTTTGTGGACCGGCTTGGGGATTCGATAATTTACATTAACATGCAAGATGGTATTCGACTACTAAATCCATGGGGGAAATGGTGGTATCAATCGAAAGCCCCTGGCTGCTCCCTGCTCAATAATTATGATGAGACTTTGGCGACGATCATCTGCTCGATCATTCTGCGCTGTTGAAACGCCTACAATTCCTGATTTCAGTGTCCGTGACTGGCTAGCACAGTCTCCTGCTCACCTTGCGATACTGTACTCGCTCGTACGTGACGAAGGCGACAAAAGCAAAAGTGAGAGCAGTAACTCCTGCGTAGATGCACAAGCCGACAGGAAGTACTTGTAAAGACCTCCCTGGCATAACAAAGGCTGCCAGGACTGCCGGCGAAGAAGACGCTGCCGCTTGCAGAAGCGTGCCCTGTTTTAGAGAAAGGTTCGTCCGTTTTCATTAAAAGCGGGAGACACGGCTTACTGTAGGTGCAGGAACAATGTTGACTGAGATCGAACTGGCGGACGGGGAGGGTGTGACGATTGAGGTAGCTACGTTTGAACCACCTGTAGCCATGGTGCAATTCTCAATTTGTTGGATGTTCTGTCCATCGGGGACGAAGATGATATCACACGTTTCAACAAGGGTACCATTGGCGCTGTTGAAGTGTCAGTGATCAGGAACTAGGGCAGATGTGAAGGAGATAAGACGCACGTCTGAATCGTATTGTTGACTAAGATAGAAGTGGGGGATGGCAGGGGTGCAGGAATGAATACAGGCGTTTCTTGGCGAGCGCCAACCTCTGCGGCGGGAAGTGACGACGATACAACGGCAACGAAACACGACGAGACGAGGAAAAGCACTGATACAGCACGGGCAAGCATTACGGGCCACAAGAAATCTCAGCGAAAAAAGAGTAGGAAAAAAAGAAACAAAAAAGAGCGAAGAGCCAGCTCTCAAGTCGCCACGGAACGATGATGGTGGTGGTATATAATGAAAGGAGTAGCACAGAGTTGAATGATTTAGCACTGCCTTGCAGCTTATGTAATGTGCATTGTAAGTGACAGATCGTCGCAAAGCGACTGAAACGTAGCAACAAAGGCGAAGTTGTGAATGTCATCGCATCGATATCATGTTCCTATAGCACACAGCGTGAACTACACATGTCTATCGCATCCCCCCTTCGACTGCCTTGTACGCCTTCCCGCCTCGGTACCTCTTTCGCTCATGATAGTATGATAGCAACACTCTAATCAACTGCAACATCGCCTGGCCCACCCATCGCTCAAAAGCAACGGAGAGGGCGACATTGATGACCACGAATACCGCCAACCACAGCCTTGCATGCCAAGGGAGGTGCATTAACTCGAGAACCAGTGCCAGGAATTTGGGTGGTCGAAACACCAACAATGTGCTAAGCAGTGACAACCCAGCAACGAATGCCATCAGCCAACCTGCAAGGCCATCGTCAAATTGCGTGATCCGCGTCAGTGCGGACACTTACTGTTGGTCCACATGGGTCGTCGGTAGGGAGGACCTACGCTAAACACGGCAGCGGCCAGTATGTACTGGAAACAAGATACCAAAAACAATACGGTGTTTTCATAGTTGGTTGCACTCAGGTGTGTGTTTCCACCATTTGCATTCCCCACACGAGGCGGTTTGTACCTGGAATTTGATATCGGTTGCCTACGGAATTCCCAGTGGTCTCGTCTCACTCACCACTCCTGTCGACGGACCCAGAAAAACGTCCAAAATTGAACCGCACTCGTGATAAGTATCTGCCCTACCAAACTGGTAAGCACTTTCTTCGAGATGAGGCTGGCGGTAGGTCGCTTTGGGTAAATCCTCGGGTAGGGAAGAGTCCTTCCCACTGTAAAAAGCGATCAGAATGCAACCAAGACGTCAGCACGAGGTGTGCTTACTGGAGACCGCAATTGGTATAATGATAAACAGGTCGATGTACAAGAACTATAGCAGACGGTGTTCGCTCAGTCATAACGGTCAAGAGCTGCTCGCAACTTTCCTGAAAGTCTCCCAAAGACGAGGCAAACGAGTACAGCAACGTGATGGTCGTGAACTGGATAAGGGAATACAGCGCCCTGAAACAGGTCAAGCCTGATTGCATAGGCGGGCGAGCAGGCAAGCACGCACATGTATTTGAAACATGAGAAGCTGGTGGCCAGAGCTGCTCTGCCTTCTTTGATAACTTCAATGACACAACTGATGTCCGGCACACTGCTTGTAAATGGTGCAGCAACTGATGCTTCAGCCTCTGAAAGTGAAATGCCAACATCAGCGGCTTTGAGAGCGGCGCAGTCATTTGCACCATCCCCACACATGAGCACGGTATAACCAAGGGCTTGGAGGCGTTCGACAACCTCGTTCTTCTCGTCCGGAGACATACGAGCGAATACTTGAGTCTTTACCAGCATCTGTGGCGAGCATCACTGCATGTGTTTGATCCTCAAGCATCGTACCTACTCTTTGAAGCGTTTCCAAAGGTGCATAACTAACCATCCACCGAAATGCATCGCCAGTCACAACGAGAGCGTAATCTTGGTAATCGAATTCGCCATGTTCGACAGTGTGGTGGGGGGGAGGCGTGAGAGGCTTGAGAGTGTAGGAATCCAGTTTCCAAGAAAGATCCTCCATACATGACCATTCCAGTTTAGAAAGGGGGGTATTTGCGTCGCCTACAGAAGCACAATGCGTGAAAAGTGGGGACATAACAAAACCGAAACCACGGCGTGCGCACCTCGAATGAACGCCGGAGAGAATACGTGCGCAGCAGGACTTATCAATGTACACTCTCTAGCAACACTTACAGCGGTCAATGCGTTATCCCCAGTGATCATCCTACACGCTAAGTGCGCTCCTCGGAGAGATTGGATAGCCGGCGTGGTGCCAGGCTTGAGTTTATTCTCGAAAATGACTAAACCCAAGAATCGTAGGTTGGACTCCGCTTGTTCCCTAGGTAGTCGTGAGGATGACTGACAAAGACGGGATGTACAAATACCGTTTCATCTTCTGGGCTTTCAACCATGTTAAGCCCTCGATGCTCTTTCCAGCGATCGCTATAACGCGATACCCTCGTCGAGTATAGTAAGAGAGCAAGTCGTCATAATCATGAGGGACTGCCAGTAAGCGTCAGATCTACGGGTGCTGAAAGGTTATTCTGGCCTACACGAGTCTTTTTCGCAGATCTCAGCGATTACTTCTGGAGCTCCTTTGACATAAATTTCCACACTGCTGCTCTTCAGTCTCTTCACGAAGACACTCATCCTCCGCAAAGCAGATACAAACTCGAACGTGCGGATGACGCCCAACTCCAGGAAGTGTGCATGCTTTGAGTATAATAATATTCAGCTCCACAGCGATTCCTTGAAGCAGAAAACGCGTACCTTCCCATTAGCTCTCAGTGCATCTTCGAGTCGAAAGCGTGCACTGCCAGGAGGGCGCACGACCGTCTGTACGAGAGGCGTTGGTCTTTCTGTGCCACTCTTTCCCCTAACAACTCCAGTCCCCGCAACCAAACCTTCTTCCAGTGTCCACCTTGTAAATGCAAACATTTTCACATCCAGCGGATCTCCGATAGTCTCACCATCTACCAGTCTCAGCGAGTGGCAGGTTGCGAGTGCATGGAGGAAATTTGCTCTGTCATGCACACTCGGGAGATCATACACGTTGTCGATGAGTTGGCCAAAACGGTGCTCGTTACGGTCAAGTGATCGTACGCCAAGGATATCGAGCCCATCCTCCGTCAGTGTGCCTGTCTTGTCAAAGCAGCAGACATTAATTTTCCCAGAAACATTGACACGCGTCGGAGAAATGCAATAAATGCCAAGTTTACGAAGACGGCCAATAGAGAAGCTTGTACCGATGGAAAGAGTGGCCGGAAGGGCGGGAGGGACTACAATGGTGATCAGGTCCAACGCACGAATGATGATGGTAGTCCAGGGGATCTTGGGCTCCTTATCAACACTTGTTCGTTGGAGCGCATATTTAAACGAGGCTTACATTTAACCTGATAAATTGCACGGTACTGGCACAAAAGCCTAGCCCTGCAATCCCTGCCATCACCCCAATAAACCGTATAGAATCACGATAGAATTTGAATCCTATCGGCTTCGGGAAGAGCATCGACCGAATCAAAGCACCTTTTGTGGTATTAAAACCTACGAATCATTTAGAGGCGCGCGACCAAAAAAAAACGAGTGTGGGCACTAGACTTACCTGTCCGAACGACAAGACCCAACGCCGGCATTCCATCTGTTCCATCAACACCAAGTACCCCACGCAGCCGGACTATACGCGTGCCGGCGAATAGGAAGCTCTTCGCCAAATGATTTCCTACGTCCTTCATCCCCCGCCAACGCGCAATATCCTCGTCTTTTACGGGAAGCTTTGCCACGGGCACACTTTCACCGGTGAGCATGCTTTCGTTCACTATGGCATCGCCAGAGAGCAGAAGTATGTCCGCAGGGAAATACGAAGCCCTCATGGCGGATAGGTTTACTATGTCTCCAGGAACCAGTTCAACTGAACTTCTTCCAGACCCTGGCAAATTCGTTACAAAGGATATTGAACAAACCAGCGGAACCTACAGCACCCGTCGGTGTAGACGACGACGTCACACGAGAAACGAGACATGGCGCGCATTCTCTTGATCGTCTAGAAGAAGCGTGAGTATAGCGGCTCAGGATACCAAAACTAGGTGTGACCTGTTTCGTATCGATCAGCGTACTCGCTATGCTTGATGCCGAGATCAACGCAATGCAAAACGCGTAGTAATAGTAGTCGTCCAGGGACCACAAAACAATACTGGCAATTTGAAACACGTAAAACGGGTGAATAACCTTTTTATCACATAGTGAGGATTTCGTTCACGAACAGTCTTTCGTGCTCACCTCGTCTACGAGGAGTGAAAGTGTAGATTTTCCTTCAATATCAATAAGATTAGTCCCAAAAAGCGTCAATCGTTGTTTCCTAACGTGTTGAGGGAGCCCGTGTTGCACTGATTGTACGTTGGTCCACGATGGGTCACGCCAGTCTCTGGTGCCTTGGCGGTCAAAGTATGAAAAAACCGTAAAATGCAGCTTACCTCAACATAGTGAAGAGCCCCACACAAGGGTCTAGAACAAAGCGAGAATAACGGTAGTCCACAATCAAAAGGTCTCCAATTATATCAGATTTATCGTTAGCGTTGCTGTTCGGCCTGGACTTCGGAGAGTACCCAGTCGGCCCCTCGAGTTCCGAAGCAGAACGTGAAAAGATAGTTGAACGTTCATACGGGTATGCAAGATGCTTGACCGGAATGAGTGTAATATCTCTGTGTGAACCCTAGGCCAATTACGCAGTGGTCAGGGGTCTGGTATGAGTATCGCGCACCTCGACAGCAACGAAACCATGCTTGAGATTCTCAAATGATTGCTCACGCACAACCCAGCGCAACCACAAGCGCGGAAACCAGTGACCGAGAAGTCCAAAGATCCCCAGCGTGACTACACAACACACTCGCCAGATGCACTGGCGCCACACGACGATCTCGTAGCCCACGAATAGTAGGGTAGTGTCTTCATCAGCGACGAAAATCTTTTGCCGACTTGGTGGCCCTGGTGGTGGTGGCTCTGAAGGTTCCAAAGGAGCGTCTATGTCAATGCGGACTTCGTCTCCAAAGATCGGATCCGTTGACAGTAGGGGCAGATGCGTGGAAGGGCCGGGGGAAGGCGGCGAAGACCCATACTCCACCTCGCTGGAAATACCACTCAGAGCATGGGAAGAAAGAGAGTCCACGCTATCGTCTTCCTCACCGGAGGAGTAGCCCCAACGTTCATTCCCATCTTCATCAGTGTCAAATGCGTGCTCCGACCCTGCGTCTGACAACCTGCTACGCCTCGAACGACGTGTTGACGATACGGACGAGCGTGCTGCTGAAAGTGATCGTCTCGGCTCTGGTGGGTCTCCAGCAGCCCTGCCAAACATGTGGGCGATGTTCTCGAAGACCGACGACCTGTTCAACGTCGGCGAAGGCGATCGCTTTGAACGACGGCCCCGTCTGAGTGACACCCCCTCGAGGTCATCTTCACGTTCCTCCCTATCATCCTGACTTCCCTCGGGGCCGCCACCGGATACCTGCGACCGGTTGTCTGTGCTCATTCTCCGCTTCCGCTGGCCATCTTCACTTCTCCTCCTCGTCCTGGAGAATTCTGAACTGCGCCTCCTGTCTGTGTAAGACATCCTTGACACACTAGTCGGTATCGTCGTGCTCCCTGGCCCGTCGAACATAGCTCCCTCGTTGTCGGTAGCCATGCTATACTGGGAGTCCCGGCGCGCGCGAGATGAACTTGCAATCGCATCTCGGATGTCCATGGGAGACGCGCCCTCCGTGTAATCGTACTGGCCTGACTCGCCAGACGCCATGGTTGTGTAGCAAGTGTAAGTGGCCGGCAAACTCCGGCTCAACTTTTCGACACAGACTCAGGGGGTAAACACATTATTAGCATTATATTCGTGGATACGATGGGATGCATGGACGACAGGTAAAACGATGGACGAGGCTGGAAAGAGTCACTCGGCTAATCTTAACCAAGATACCACCAAATCAAAAAGAAACATATGAACGTGAGCACCGCCCCTCCAAGAAATATGTACATGTCTTGCGTACTGAACAGAGCGTGATCATCAATACCTTTGAACCCATGACTCCACGAAACTAGACGACGCTTACCTCCGTCTCTCGATCCAGCCGATGACGTCGCGACTTAGCCCGAGCGTGTTTGCTGCATCCAGCAGTCGCCTTTGCGTGCCTTTAAGCACGTTGCGCTGGTCCACGAGATTGTCCAAAATCTCCCGACCCTGGGATAAGAACTCGTCCAGTCTCGTTTCCGCGTTTTGAACAAAGGAGTGCTCGTGTAGTGCATGATGCTCCCGTAACGTCTGATTCGGTAGGGGGGTCGGCATGCGGAAAGGTGATTCGGAATGTTGAGAGGATTCTCCGTTGCCGTGCAGATAGCTTGAGGTGATCCGTCGCCTTGCGTCGGTCCCTGTCGACGACTGGAGACCAGAGGGACTGCCTTGCAACAATTCATTCCGCTGTGTCGTCGCTTGCTGGTCAATCCGTCAGGACGACGTATGTGCAAGCATGACGAACGTACATACTTGGTTTTTGATTTTTTCGAACTGGCCTTTCAGCTCCGCGTAGTCCGCACGAAACTTCTGAACGCGGCTGCATGATGGGTGGTAGGCAGAATGTAGGGACGATGGGCGACTTGTACTTACACCTGAGCCTTTTCCTGTTTGGCTTTGATAATTTCTCGTCTGGTCATGGCGTCGTAGTCCTCTATCGTCCTATGCATGGCTGCCAACGAAGCAGATATCTGTCCTAGCGAACGTGCGTCAGACAGGCCTGTGAGGTGGAAACAGACGAAACAGACCTAACAAAGAAGCCGAATTGTCGCCATTTCTCAGCCGTTCCAGGTCGGCAGTGAGTGAATTGGTTTGACGAACGCCGAGCGTGTACAGCGAGTTCATCGAGCGGGGCAAGCCACGAAACCCGGGGTGGAGTTGGTTGGTGAGTGAAGAGTGAATATGAAACGTGTCGACGTTTGCCTTTCTATAGTCGTAAATACACTCTACGCTAATAAACACTACGACTCGATCGACCTCACCGTCTCTTCTTCCTCCTCCTTGACGACTTTCCACCCGCACGCTCCGCCTTCTCCGTACGGCGTGCTCTTTGTTTAGCTCGTTCTGCAGCGCGCTCTGCCTTGGTTTGATATTTCACCTTGGATCTCTTTTTCGACATGTTTCCGGCAGTAGAATTAGCTTGTGTGCCCTCCACCGTCGATGGCGACTGCGATACCAGACCTCGAGCGGGTAGCCTGCATTTGGGTTGCTGTTCCTGTTCCAATAAAAGTGCGGCTGGATCGAAGTCCTCCACTACGGTGACGGTGGCGAGTTGCTCCTCTCCCTCGTACTCCTCGCCTATCTCGCTAGCATCGTCGTCGACGCTTTCTCCTGCGTCATCGTCATCGTCTGAAATATGTGAACGTTCTGACGGAGAGTGTACATAAAAACACGCGTACCTGCGATAGCTCCACAAGCCTTTTCGACTTGAGCGGCATTTCGCGCAGCCCGTTCGGCGAGTGCGCGTCGACGCTACTCGACCAAAAAGATTCAGTAAAGCGTTTGGAACCAGGCATCGTTGCACATGCCTCACGACGCAACTCCAGTCGCTGTTGTTTCTCCCTGAGTATTGCGCGTTTCTTTGCCTCCTCCTTCTTAGCAAGCTTGCGCTTGTGAAACCCGGTGAGAAACTCCCTGTGACAGCGACGTGTCAGTATAAGAAAAGAGAGGCACGGCCCCCTACCTGCGAGCATCCTCGTCAAAGACTAGTTCTTTTATTTGGCTGTTCTTTTTGCGTCGCTTGGCAGCGATTGCCTTGTGAGACTGGGTGAGGATGGCGAGATTGGTGGTACGCTGCTCCATGACAAGTCGGCGATATCCGATGTCTACCTTTTCCTCTTCCCCCCCTCCATATAAATTGGCTACGACACGGTAGTGCAACGATGGGAACTCTTCGCCCTTCCCATGCCTGCCATCCACGCCTCACCCGCGCCTCCTCCCCCCCGCCAGTCGTCCCCCACCGACCGCCCCGTCTATGTCGACACAGGTCCGCTCTCCCGTGCAGAGGGTTCGACACCGCCACCGTCCACCTTCTTATCCCCCCCTATCTTGACCCCATGGCCAGCTCATGCACTCCAACTCCCTCCCCCTCCTGCACCTATCCATCCAATCGCACACAAAGTATGGATCCTGGATTGCAGGACTTGCACCACCTTCTTGACTAACCGTGGCATGAAGGTACACGTTCCCGTGTCCTCTATCTCGACGAATCTCTCTGACCGCTTGACTAGGCCGTTCTGTTGTTGAGACCCAACGTCTCTCTGTATTCGACGGATGCACTGCCAGCGAACTGTTCCGCTTACTCGACAAACCCTGATGCACTCCGCTGTCCGCCTTGCCGACCCCTCGGGAACCCACGCTCCTGCGAGTGTTTGACTCAAACGCTTTGTTGCCATACCTGCGGAACGTCCATAGGCTACATGATCGTGGTCCCGGTGAGATTCGCATCACCAAACCTGTCGAAGTGCTCTCTGATGCGACGTCATCAGTGTTCTCGATGTACGTCGGTAACGGCGAATAATCGTGCCACTAACGGCCATCGTTTCGTATTTCATTCGAGCGAGGTATCGGCTACTGTTCGACATCACGTCCCAAACGAACCCGGCGTGATTGCTATGGATTACCACCCACAACCCCCATCATCCCCTCCTCCCTTGACACCCTCGTATCCAACATCTTTTGGTGCGCCCGTACACCAGCGAACGAGCTCACCGTCGCATCAGCCTCACGACTCTGGTCCAGAGACGGACATGATGCGAGACCCTCGCTCGTTGGCATCTTCCCCTTCGAGATCGCCTGACCTCTCACCCTTGTCCGACTCCGGCTCTGGTCCGTTCTCGTCTGTGAGTACGCCGTCGTCGTTACCTGGAACTCCTCCACACCCGAGCATGCCAGCCGAGTCTCGAGCACGAAAGCTAAGGGCCGGAGATGTGCTGTATTGGCACCAGTTGTCGAAAACCGGGGAAATCCCGGGGATGGAGGAAGACCCGCGTGCCAGGATTCCAAATTGGAACCATAGACACCGACTTTTCGACCGATGAGAGAGCGGACCGACTTTCGCTTGTAGATACCCGCGACTACGTTCGCAAGTCGGACGCTCACAGCTACAGACACGATCGTATATCTCGCACTCGCTTCTCGTTTAGTTATTATTGTAAAGATATTTGCTGTACCAGCTATGATAGATCAGTGCTTGGACGGTAGTCGACCATTTGTGCACTCGCCGCGCACCGCTGACGTGTCACGCGGGACCGTGCTCGAGACAGAAGTGCATCCTCAGCGTCAACCACCCTCCATTCTCTTTAACCAAGCCGTCGGCCTCGACGCTCAGGCATACCCATCGTCAGAAAGTCCGCCCGCTAGACAGACAGGTATCCAGCCATGATGTGGCTCTCCGACACGCAAAGTTGGTCACCCTCTCTGAACGTGTCTCGTCGCTGAAATCCACATCCCCGTTTCATAGAGATTGGCGTTGCATTGACCACGTTTGGGTCTCTGTTTATGATGCTGGGAGTCATGCTCTTCTTCGACGGGGCACTCCTCGCGCTCGGTAACGTGCGCGCACCGTATCCCTCCTCTCACGGATGACTGACCATCTCATGTCCTTCACAGTTGCTCTTCCTTTCCGGGCTCACCCTCATCATAGGCCCTCAAAAGACATTTTACTTCTTCGCGCGTAAGCAGAAGTTGCGGGGAACCATATGTTTCCTTGGTGGCATATCGCTCGTCTTCCTGAAATATCCCTTCATCGGGATGATCGTAGAAACTTTCGGTTTCTTGAACCTCTTCGGGTACATATTCTCCCTTGCATATCTGGACCATCGACGTGCTTTCTCGAGACTGATTCACCCTTCTCAGCGACTTCTTCCCGGTAGTACTCACGTTCCTGCGTCAACTACCCTTCATTGGCACCCTCTTGTCGCTGCCCTACGTCAGCCGCGTATGTATTCAAAGCGGTGCGGCAATCAAAGAACCACCTGATATGTCTGCTGCAGGTCGTAGATCGTCTTGCTGGTTCCAGAGCGTCGGCGGTGTAACCCTTTGCCCAGCGTTCGGGAGGCCGGTCATATTGTTCTCCCCTCACTCTCATCAGCGTTTCTCGCGACGGCGGCCATTCGGAATGAATAAGGGTAATATACAAATGACACCCGACCCGGGAGGTATCGTAGAGCTCGACACATTAATGTTACGAGAATGGACCAATTATGCTGACTTCAGGCATTCGTCGATTGCAATTTGTTTCTCCGCGCTATCGCACTTGGAGACTTCGGCGGGTGAGTGTGTATCGACTTGCGGGCTGCGGTTGCGCATCGTAAACCCGTCTTTCGTTGCTTGATCGATGACGAGGCCACTGGACAAAACGAAAAGACCTCAACGACAGCTAATAATAGCTTGCGCAGGGCACTTACGCGGCATATATAGTCATCGCAATGTAACCAGACATCGGGACAAGATACGAACGTCGAGTGTTAGCTTTGTCAGCTAATGCGCCTTGGGCAGATGGGTACCACGCGCCACCTCCGACACCCTGCTAGGCTCAGGGATATGACTCGAGGAGACCCTGTTAGAACGCTCACCATGACAATGAGCCCCGAACCTCGTTTGGTGTGAATGCCCAAATTCTTAGTACCAAGGGTGAAGATGCAAGGGTAGCAGATTGATTCGAAGAAAAACAAGAGGAATAGGGATGCGACACCACCGTACCCAGGCAACTGCGACACTAATATGCAGAAGAGTGTGCAAAAACCGCCATAACAGGCAAGTAGGAACGCGGGGTCGATGAAGTTCAGCAACAGCACACCGACGAACCTGGCCATACAATCAGGTTTCCTAAAAACAGATGTGGTACTGCGAGGTCGAACTCACCTGCCCACAGTGAACGTGATCTGGCAGAATGAAAACAGGTCACTGGCCCTTGGTGCGCTGATACCAACTCCTTGGTCCTCGAAGTAGTTCACAGCAAATGCTGCAACGCCGACCTGTGCTCCTCTGGTACCGTTAACTGAAAATTAGAGGACCAATCAGAAGATGCATCAGTCTTACACATAGGCCGTCTGCGCAACCCATCCAAATAGGCAGCGATACTGCTTCCAGAACGATTCGTACTGTCCGGAAATGTTCTCTGTGGGAGTAGCACTCGTTATTTCTGGCAGCTCAGCGAAGCTAACCACGTATTGAGTGTGCGAAGAGCAGAAGAAAGTTTAAAGCTCACAAGAACAGAATGTTGAGGGCAACGCCGAGCCCAGCGACGGCGAGGTAAACCCTGTATTTGCGATCAAGTACTTGTCTAGAGATACAAATGGTAGTACGAACCATTGCACTGTGCCGAGGGAGGTCGCGTTTGCGCCAGTGAAAAACCAGCGGGCGGCAATCAAGGGTCCTGAAAACGATGCAATACCCTGGAACCCTTGACTGAAGTTCAGCCGAGCAGCAGCATATTTAGGGGATCCCAAAACCGAGATGTACGAGTTAGCTGCAACTTCTAGGGTGGCAAGACCACAACCTGATTCCCGTATTGCATGGTCAAAGATAGAGCACGTCTAACGAATGAACATACCAATAACAAATGTACTGCCGACAAACCCTCCGTACTTCTCGAATTTGGCAGATGGCCAGAAGAACACAGCACCCAATGAATACAGTCCGAGGCCAATATGGACACCTTTCTGTTTGCCGGGTCAGTAAGCAAACTAGGCGCGCACTTGTTAAAAATAACACCTTATAACCTATCCGGCTCATCTGCTCCACTATCAGTGACCTGAATTCTAGAAGAGCAGAACCCACTCACGAAAGCACCGGCAAAAGGTGCCCACACAAAATAAGCTCCCTGTGACGGATATGAAAACATTAGCCAGTCAGCTCGAAAAAAACATACGCACGAAATAGGCAAGTTGAAGCATGGTACTTTGTAGCTTCGAAATGCCAAACACCGTTTGGAAGTGAGCATTCAGGACATCAAGAAGCTAGACAGCATTGAACTGGAGCAGAAACGCGCAACGGGATTCTTACACCATAGGCGAAGCCCCCTGACCAGCAAGTGAGCCGTGTTCCATGGCAATCGATGGCATAGTACCCACAAGTAAAGAAGAGCGATGTCACAAGGGCAAAGGCGTAGATTCTCTGTCTGCGAGAGAGCTCCGCTCCTGCGGACGACTTCTTTTAGCATATGGGACGAGCCGAATACAGAAATGGTACAAGCACGCACCAGTCGTCCCAGCAGGTGGTGCCATGACGGAAGTAAGGAGAGTGGAATCAAAATCCTGAGAACCCACCACTCGCTTCTTGGATTATATATGGGGCCGAAAGACGGCGAGACCGTAATAAGGACCGATATCCGCTGGAAATAGTATTGTCCCCATGATGTTTCCTATCGGCTTGGGTCCATCTGTTGACTATACGATCAAAGTCCTCGCTATTCCGCTGGGGGAAAGGCACAGAGAAACTCGGGCCCTCGACACCGTGAGCGGAAAGTTGGAAACCCGAACCGACGTTCGCATTTTCCAAGTTCATTTTCTCATAGGCACTGATTTCGCTGTCGGGGGAAAGAATGCAATAAGTTGGGCTCCAATACGTACCCCGCACATTTGATCCGAGTCTCCGGTCAACGCATGGTTGCGAGTGTGGAGTTACCGTAAATGGTAGTCTCACCATGTGGAGTCCATCGATGGAGGAGCTCAGCACACGCAACCAGCAATTCGCCTCGTTTCTGGCCGTAAGTCGCGCATTATTGCAGTGGCTCCTTGATATCTTATCGTGTAGCAACGATACCCTGAGGTGAAAGAGCGTTATCCGGGCGAAGGCCGTCGCAGATGGAAACTTCGAGTGGCACAGCAGTTCTGGCGGCAATGCCCACACTTTGCACCGATGGTATGTTTATCGGTGGCATCGACTGTCGAGGCTTTCATTGTTGAATGTTTCGCAGGTCCCGCCACCAGACGTGTCGACTGGTATAGCTCACGTCGACGACAGTGACCCTTTGGATTGCATGTCTACCGAACGACCTGAACTTGGTCTTATCGTACGAACGGACTTCTCTGACGAGGATGCCTGGACATCATTCTGCAGTCGTCTTGAAGAAGGAGAAAGAGAGTCCGTAGAGAGTATTACTGAGGATCAAGTCGCAAACGATGATCTGGTACCTGCAGAACAGACTCCAGACCACACGGACGAAAGCGACGACGACGACGACGAGAGCCTTCCTAAGATTTTCTATTACATCAACCCGTCCAGTCCAGAACAACGTGCCTCACTATTGAACATATCAAACCTTACTGCGTTACGCCTTCTGAACGATGTCTACGTCAAGCCGGCGCCGAGCCCTCCACAAGGAACGAAGCGCATCAAAGTTCCAAATAGGCTCGTGGATTTCAATGGTTGGCAGGAGATCTACGTTGGAAAACAAATTTGGGTCTACGACTGCAAGTCAAATTTTGACCAGTGTGTCCGCCTTGTCAGCCAGAGCAGTGACATGTACGGAACAGCCACGTAAGTCCTGGTCATATACACTGAAGATACTACAACCGACCGTCGCCAAAAGTGGAGACAGCTGGCGGGCGAGAGTCTCTCACATTTGCGAACTACAAGTTCACATTTACTCTGGTACGATAAAAATCGACTTTGGGGGATTGGATCGGTGGGACGCCCATGAACGCCAACGCAATATGACAGAGGCAGAGCATTCTCAAAACATATAATACACGATACTCATCATCGTTGCTTATGCAGCAGGCGAATGCAATGCTTTTTATATGCCAGCTACGGGGAAATAGTGCATAGCTAATCATCCTGAGTGCGTCTGCGGTACGAAGAAATTCAAGAAGTGACAGCCCAAACACGGATAAGGTTGTCCGTGAAACCTCCGAATAACGTTTGGCCATCCGCCGACCATGCAAGTGACACACATTCGGGTTCCCGTGAATTGGGTCCAACGTCGACAAATTCAGGCTTGAGTTCGTCAACGATCGATCTGTAGCAACAAGGCGTTGATATAAGCCAAGGTTGAAAGTACAAGCACCTACTTGCTCTCAAGGTCGAAAATTTTGATGCAGCTTGCAGTCGCAGCGCACAACCAGTAGCGGTTCGGCGAGAAGACGAGGGCATTGACAACGTTACCAGCCTCGAGGGAGTATAGATGCTTGCCCTCGTTAAGATCCCAGAGCATGGTGATACCATCCTTGCCGCCTGATGCTGCCAAGGAACCGTCAGGGGAGACGGAGACGGTATTGATGTAGCCAGTGTGGCCGTAGTGGTTGGTCTTCAACTTGAACTTCGAGAGTTCCCAGACCTACACGAAATATGAACTACATTCTCTCTCACATGAAAATGCAGCTCTCGATACCTTCACGATTTTGTCCCAGCCACAAGAGACGATAACAGGGTTGGTGATGTTGGGACTGAAACGCACACACGAAACCCTGTAGTCGGACATGGTCAAAAGGTCCGAAAACTACACTTTTAGTTATTACTTGCCATTCGGTGTGTCCGTCATCCTTGATGTCATACTTGCACTCTCCAAGGGTATTCCAGAGCTTGATGGTCTTGTCCCTCGAGCCTGACACGATCTGCCTGTTATCAGCACTGAAACTGACGGACAAGACGTCGGAAGTGTGGCCGACGAATCGGCGAGTCGTCTCGCCAGTGTTCAAATCCCAGAGACGAAGGGTGTGGTCCCAAGATGAAGAGAGTGCGAATTGTCCATCCGACGAGATAACAATGTCGGAGACGAAGTGGTTGTGGCCATGTAAGATGCGTTTTGGGTATCCGAACGAATCCTCATCGCGGGTCAGCTGCCAGACGATGATTGTTTTATCTGCGCGTCAGCCGGGAGGTGAGCAGTCAGATATGGCTAGGAGATGTTAACACATACCACGGGAAGCAGTCAAAATCATGTCCTGGTTTTCCGAAGACGTTGCAATGGCAGTGACCCATCCTTTGTGGCCGGCCAGCGAACCCAGAAAACGCAGTGATTCAGCCATCGTTCGTTGTGTCGCCAGACGTCAGGAGACGTGCAAATCTCCCATGGCGTGACGTTGAAGATGCGTGACAGCCACCGTGACGTTACTGCATAGTTCCTCGGCCAAAGCCGGGTTTAACGACCTTTGCTCACCATTTGTTTCTGTCTTCTCCCATTTCCAAAGTGAGTCTTTTCTCTTTTTTTTTTTTTCCCCCTCCCCTTCCAAGTGATGCTATACTTTCAATATTTGCTACTTCAGAGGGTTCGCCCTGTGAGACAATTTATCCACCAAGATCTCTGATTCCCCTCACAAACGTTTGTTGTGGACGAGTATGCTGACCCTCTGTCCAGCGATGTGCCGATGATGTCTTCTCCCCTATTACGTGGCGTGTAGCTTATCCTGTTTAAATGCTGGGGTGCGGAGTTGTATAAAATAATCCTGTGTTCTATCGCATCTCCCTTCATACGTACTCGAAGATGGCTACAGGCAAGATTCCTGTTATCAGTGAGATGCTCGGAACTACCTGGGTTGTCAGTGTCTGACCTAGGGCCGTCGTAGTCGACACGGATCCTGGGGTGGATGATGTGTTGGCAATGTCCGTATGCATCACTGACGTGCTGTGCCATCGTCTGAGCGGTCTCCTTTACCAGCTTGCTAGCGCTAGCTTCCCCGGAGCTTGAGATCCTGGCATACGTGGTCTCCTTCGGTACGTACTGCCCGTGTGTCGCAACGAGGGCAGAGTTCAACCGCAAGTGACAGGAAATACGGATGTTCACGCCGCATAGTTGAGTCCCAGAAGCCGCTGCCTTGTTCTCGATGTTCAGAGGGCCTATCGGGCAACAGTGAGAACATATATAGATTATATCAAGCCGTTGGCCGTCAAATCACTTCCCATCCCGAAGACAAGGATCGATTTCCCAACTTTTCCCCGGAGGTACCCCCCGTCCTTGCCTTAGGCCCTCATGGCCCGCTGGAGGGAGGACGACACCATGCACAGTACTTCCATGGCAAGTGAGTCAATTTCACGGGATAACCAAAACTTTCTATCATCTTGCTCTCGCATGACTTAGGGATGGTCTGGGCGATGTCTCGCAAAATCATCCGGAGTTGAACGTACACTCGGAGGACAGAAGTAGTATCTTCCGTGCGAATTTCACAACCACGACGAAGTCTGCTGTAGAGGTTGTCCTGGAATTGCTGCAATCCAGACCTAAACGCAGTATAACCTACATCGCCCTCGGGCCTCTCACGGGACTTGCACTACTTCTACGCGGACATGGGGAAGTCGTGCGTAAGAATATTGGTCGAGTAGTTATCATGGGTGGTGCGCTGGATGTTCCGGGAAATGCGACTGCTGTGGCAGAATGTAGGTTGACATCCCGCTTCCATCCTATTGTCCATTGATTACAATAATTCCTCCAGTCAACATCTTCGCAGATGCGCATGCTGCTAACGAAGTTCTTGGCTTTGACACTTCTGAGCGTGGCCTCCCTTCAGGCAGGGTGGTCTTACTTCCGCTGGATATCACAACCATTCACGAGATTCCATTCCCTTTCTACATCAAGCATGTAGATCCGACATTTGAATCAACTCGCAAACCATCCATTCCGTCTACCAAATCACCTCTTGTACACTTTTCGAGCTCATTCTTTGAACGAACCAGGGAGGTCATGATAGAATTTGGCAAGGATGCGATGGAGCTACACGACATTGTTGCCATTTGGTGTGCTATAGAGAACCCCTCAGATCCAACAGACAATGAGGATGACCTGCCAGTGATGTCCCCTGGTTGGGCAGTCGTGAAACGCAACTTTTCTATTGAGAGGTGTGTCCCTCAGTGCGCACTTAATGATGGGGCTTTCATAATTTTAGAACCGGAGAACTTACAGTAGGAATGATGGTTATTGATCGAAGGGACGACCCGACGGCGTATGCTCCCGGTTCAAATCGCGCCCAAGTGCAATCTTTGTTAGAGCGGTATCATCAGCCGCATGGTCTATTGGAGTCGATTGCTATGCCGGCGCAAGTGGAAACGGAGGAATTTGTCCGCACAGACTCGGGGACAATCTCACGGACTGGGATACCGTGTGTGGTCGAGACACCGGGTCCGGATGCTCTTCTACACCTGTTAACAAAAAGGGTATGGAGAGTCGATGTCTGAGTGCGCGGTGACTGTTGATGCGGTCACATGTTGTCCTTTGCCGACTATACCGTTCCCGCATACCACGGCCAACCGGCGGAGTAGCACAACAGTTGTGGCAGCGTACTCGACAGTCGGGGCTTTATTGCTCAGTCCTCGGCGTAGCCTTTAGCTACAATACGGTAGTAAGCCGAACTGGTATACATGACGGTCGTAACACTAATTGCTAACTAAACAAGACATCGATAGAGTAACGAACATCGCGGAAGGAAGCATGTTTAAAGGAGCTACAAGTGCCCGCAAACGATCGTACGCTTCGTTAGCTCAGTAACGCCTGGTGCGTCTGTAGCTGCCAAATACACCACACGCAGCGGTGCAAAACCCGACAAGTAGAGAGACGAGTGCACCAAGACCCAACCACGTAGCGTTACCCCAACTCGCACTGACACCACTGTCCTGCAACCTCTGCTTCTCGACACCAAAGAGGGAAGTGCTGATGACCCACGCGATAAGGGTGCACAGCAAGGCTAGAGCTGCGGTCAAACTCATGAAGACGGTACCGGCACGGTGATAGGCGGCCCCACATAGACCGAAGAGGACAGATATCCCGGAGAGACCCGCTGCAATGGGGTATAGGATGAGGGCATATGTGAGATTGTGCAGAGTGCTGCTGTTCGAGTCTGGTAGCGACGTAGGGAGGTAGTAGCCAACGTGTGCTTTGGAACCGGTATAACCAAACACTCCGAAGGATATACCGTTCGCATTCAGGAACGAGATAGTGTTCCACGTTGGTGCTGAAACAGACACCTGTAGAGATGAAATGAATCACATCCACGATCAGCCTGATAGATCATAAAGCGATCGAACATACAAAAATCAGTAAGACCATTGCAGCGAAGCAGAAGAAAAGACCAGGTAGGGCACCAGATGCAGCCATTGTGAAGGAATTGGAGGTCAACAGGTGTCTTGGAGGGTGGATGTATACGACTTGGAGTCTGCGCAGTCAGGCCCACCCCGCCCCCTGCTTGAAATATGGAACGAAAGCCATGACGTCAGAAATTGCCTCCGACATTCCCGAGTTCCGACACGCGGGGGTGGGGGTCACCTGAAGCGACGAAGCTGTGATTTGAGTTCGTGCTCAGTTACTATGTTTCTCTTCATGTCGTCGATGGACACGACACGACACCGTGACGATGATTATACTTGCAGGACGTCTCTTTGACATCACGGTTTGATCTCCGAACGGTGCCGTCGACGTTAGGACCGTCTCTCCAAGCCTTCAATGGGCTGATGGTAATCCGCACAATCGAAGGCACTTTGTTGTATCTTGACTCTTCACGATCATACCTCGAATGCCAAAAGAATGATATCAGCCGACTGTCCACCCTGCTTAGCGTGCGCAAAATTACCGCCCTTCCTACACCTCCGATTTTCAGTCTACTTCAGAGTCCTCCACATCATAGGTATGTACGTCTGTTGACCTCAGCTGATTGCGATTTCATGTTGAAAGTGCTGGAGTCAAGCACTTGAACTTATAAAATAGAATAAAACTCCGAGCATTCGCCATGGTACCCCGTGCGTGGAAATAGCCAACCCCACTACTCAAGCAGTCGTTGGCCTGCCTCGGCAGGGAAGCAGCCGTACAATATGCCTATGAACGCAGGTCAGTGGTGGTTTGCATGCCCGGCTATTATTCCCTGTGGAATATATCACATTAGCCAAACTGAAGTCATCCATTCAACAAATGTAATTTCACTTCGGTCGTTGAACGGGCGCAGTCCCGTCACCAGTAATGTGAACCACCACACATTGGGAATGGTGAGGGAGCCCTTTTCCCTTCGACCTCGCTGATGACACTAATTTAGGTCTATAGTTTACCGTCCACCGCAAATATTTCCGTCACCTTTGTCTTTGGAAACAATTGTAGTGGAACGATTGAGCCCAGCTGAAAAAAATGCGAACTGTCCTGCGCTCGACGCTTTGTCCACTGACAGATCTCACCACTCGTTGGGATACAACTACTTGAAGCAAAAGCGTCCGTTAATGTCATGGCCGATCCCAAACATCTGGGAACAATGCATATTCACAGAGTGTACATTTGGAGGTTTAAAGTGGCATCCTACATGCGGTGCATATAAATATTCTCCAGAAACTTCACTCGGAGCGCATCCACTGATTCTTCACTTCCTACGCTCTTTACACCAACATCCACTCGCTATGGATCAATTCCGCAAAATATTTAAGTTGTAAGTCTGGCACCAGAACCTGTACCAAGTGACGTAGTGTCATATCACGTCGTAGATCTGGGCAAGACAGCCATGAAAGGTCACTCAAGCACTGCAAGTCCATGCCACTGCGGAAATCCAAGTCCCCAAAGGAGCGGGACGGAGAGTGCTGGACGTCCGTCCGTCGTACCAAAGAGCCACTCAAATCCAGTCGTCTAGATGGTAGGGAACAGATGCATGGAGTGCTGGTCACTCAACGTCAACGTTCCTACGGCGATGGTTTACATGGATCATTTGTCGATCTCCTTGATAAGTTTCCCGACCCCCCGGGTCCACCTCCACGGCCGCCCCGCAACCCCCTAAGAGCGACGTCTCTCAACAACACGTCCTATATAACTGATCGTTCGTCTAACCGTGCACTTGCCAGTCGAGGGTTCATAGCTCATCTTTTTACCCTCGATAGCCGCTCCTTCTCACCCGACTCCAGCTAAAAAACCATCGTCAGTAAGCCAATCCCCTCGCAGCCAACGTCGCAAGTTTGCAATTCATCATGCCACCCCAATCTCCAACCCGGATTGGGAAAGAGACCTAGTCGTCCCAGAAAATGTGATGCTCGGTAGCGTTATACCACGCCGCATGGCAAGGGATCGTGTACATACGGAAGCACAGGTTCATGGGAATGACCTCAATCATCCAGCTTCCTATTCCACTTCCGGCAAAGGTAGAGGGTCACGTTCGCGAGATGCTCCTTTCGCGGGACGAATGGACTTTGGATTCGAGCGTGAACGTGCTCGTAAATGGATCGCTGAATCCCCTGTAGCGCCCCCTATTTACGAAGACATGCCTTACAATCTTCGTCCTGTGCGCTTCGACATGCGGAATTCTAAATGCGTTGAGGTCGGACTTGACTACCACGCGCAACTGGCCGCTGGGACTGGGCGCCCCCTGGACGCGCGGTACGACGGTCACTATCACCGTTTATTGGATGCGAGCTTTCCAAAGGGGCTTGTTCCGGAAGTGGGGCGTAATTGGTCAGAGGACATTCTCCCTGGCCCCGTTTGTCCATGCACAGCTGGTCGCTGGTAACCAAACTGATAGTACGTTGTCACATAGAGCGACAGCAAGTATGTACTACTAGTATATTTACCAAATACGTTTCACCATTGTAAATCGCGTCAGGTCTTCTAATGCCACACGTTTCTTATTTGCACCTGACCCCTCGCTCATTTCACCAACTCGTGCAGCGTCGTCCCTCCAGTCGTCTACCATCTTCTTGAGCTGCTTATTATACTCGCGCTCTTCCTTGCCTTCTCCGATAGGGTCGCGTCCAAAATCGTTCACTACGTCAGCAGCAACACGGGCGTCCATACCCGCCCTTCGCCGGGTTGCGTAGCATATCAGGTTCACTCCTAAAAGCACTTTCAGCGCGAGGAAGCTACACAAACAGAGAAGCCTGGTCAGAATTTGTAAACCATCCTATTCCAAGCGCACTCACCACAGCCAAAACGCCACAACTATCACCACGCACTTGACCAGATAGGTAACTTCCACAGCTAGTATTTGGTCCAAGCCCAGGGTTCGTTCAGAATGGATCCGATGAGAGAATACAAGGCCCAAAGATTGAAATCCTATTAGAATTGCAAGGACCGCTAGAGGAATTGAAGCAAAACCAAGACGGCGTGCAACCAAGGGCGACTGATCCACGTAGCAGTGCTAATGTCTTCCATTGAATAAAATGAGGGCGTGACAAAAGTCAAGAGCAAACCTTGCGTGCTGTCAGTCTCCCTACTGCACTTCCGCTTGCTAGGTCACGACACAGAACGTCCGTGTATCGTTCGTACACTGAGGGTCGAATGTGGTTGAATTTCGTGATGAATGCGTGCTTCAGCCAATCGACTAGCATCTCCGACGCTATAACTGTCAACACGGGCTGAACACGACTCGTTATTGATGGGCTTGGTGAACAAGAAGACACATACGTAGAATATCGTCCATATCACGTTATTACCCCGGAACCAACCAAAGCTTTTGGGCATGACAAAGCCTCCTGCAAAATCGAATTCTGATCCACTGAGTTCGATCAGATTCCGAAATGCGACCACGAGCAGCATCAGAGATAATGTGAAGCGTTCCACTATATCCGCACAAGTGATCTGGAAAAGATTGTCCTTTTCGAACTTCTTGAAGACGCAGCCCTTAATTTCGACGAATTGGTTTGACAAGAGGAGAGTGAGAAGGGCGTGGTCATAGGAGTTCACGGCGACGTTCAGTGAAAGGAGCTGATACAACATGACGAGTGTATGGCAAGCTGATGAACGGTCAGTGCATGTGATCCGACCGCTACCACCGCACTCACCTACGTATGAAGTAGCAAGCGCAAAGTAAACAAATGGGCGAAGGATGTGGGGTGTTACGGGTGCCTTCCGAGAGATTACTTCCAGAGTAGAGCGTGAAAACATACAGTCCAGGATATCCTGACCAATCGATGCACAAAGCCTGTCTGCGATCTAAGAGGTTTCCGCCTCGAAAATCAGTAATGAGGTTGAACGAACGAGCTATGAGATGCGAACTTCAAGGGAATTGAATATAACATATAACTTTATAGTATCTTGACCGCGAATGGAGTGATATATCTTGCTAGCATCAGTGAGGGGCAACAGTATGGTGACTGAGACCACGATCAACAAGGAGCGCAAAATGTCGGCTTTCTGGGAAGGAGGAAGATGGGATTTCGAGAGAGAGAGGGTGTTGGAAAGCAAGCGAAATACTGCCAAGAGGAAGCGAATGGGGAGAATGGTGAACGTGTACAGGAAGGAGTCCAAGCACAGAATAAATCCGAACCCAACGATCTGGGCAAGACCATCAGCAAAGCATTGCTACGAAGCCCACAAGTGACGCACTTTCTCTATCGCAAATGGAATGCTCAGGAAATTACTGACCCTCTCCCATTTAAGTTCTTGATGCGAGTCAAAGTCAGTTGCAAGAAGCTCCTCGCGAAGGTAGTCCCACAACGAGAACAGAGGCTCGTTCATCCGTGGTCCCGGTAACCCCTGAAACGCGTTTCTGTCCCACGGGGGAGGGGATGACGGTGGCGAAGGCAGAATGGGTGTAGGTGGTAGAGATGTGTATGTGAGAGGCCGCGCATCTAATCCCCGTAGTTCTGCATGTTTCCTGTGCATATCATGGTCACTGGGCTCAACGGGGCTACGGTCATGAGGGCGCACGTCGCACATGTCGACGTCGGATGTACCCCCTGTAGTGTGCTGTCCAGGTCCAGAGGACGATCTCCTTCGTCGGCCGCGGCCCACTTGCGAGGCATGCCAAGTAGAGTCGACCGACGCTGACGAGAAACGGCGACGAGGTCGTCTGGGTGAGCCAGGCATGGTGACGGACTGATCCAGAGTGGCTCGTGGGCGCGAGTGTTTCTCAATCATCCCATGACAACCGAACCACTGGGCCTTGCGGAAAGCTACTCTTATGCACTCATGTACCTCGCCGACGAAGGCAGCGCAGACCAAAGCACGGCTGCGTACGTGCCTGCAGCTGTGTCTCGACCCGCATCCTCGCGTACGCATCCAGTAGCTTTCGGCGCACGGTGACCAACCACTTACTTTCCCCCTCCCCCCGGTATACAGTCCTGTGTCTTCCACCGGAGATTATATACGGGATCGCAAACTTCTTAGTCCACCCGAACTCGCAGGAATCCTGACACTCAGCAGATGCTTAAAACCGATCGTGGAACGAGTCCTTTACAGGGAGCTGGAGCCTACCAAAGCAAGCATCATACCGTGTCTCAAAACGATCGTAGCATATCCCAGTCTTGCTTCAATCACACGGCGACTAACTATCTGTGACCTGTCTCGCGGCTATGACATCCTTAGCGATTATCTTTCGCTGCTGAGTCGCGCTCTCCACAGTATGCCTGCACTAACGGACTTGACCCTCCTTCTCGCTGGACCCCACACGGAATACTTTCTCGGTTGTCCGTTTAAACTGCGATCTTTGAGTACAACGCTCACCTGGGACGATGTATTCATTCGGTGGATGGAGGAACAGCCCGAACTTAGTAACGTCATGTTTGGAGGAGCCTTCGTTAACAGTACCATCCTTCCGCCCAGCGCCCTTCCTAAGATTTCACAAGTATCCGCGACGCCGCTCATACTGTCGTCCGTCGTTCCCGGTCGTCCAGTCAAAGGCGTAGAAATCTGTCTTTTGCAGCCGGAATACATGAAAGACGATATCATGTGGATTATAACGAGGATTCTATCATTTTCGACCGTGCCTATATCTTCGATACGGATAATTGCTCGCATCGAAAGCATGGCGGAGACTCTCAGGGCACTCAATACCATTCCCGAAAACGTACCCAAGTTAGATTCGTTCGCACTTCATGCTGGACATGACCCATTCACTCATGTGTGTAACTCTCTCGATTTCTTGATTTCTACACAATTCATCCGTGTCAGGAATTTTTGCAAAACTTGGATCCTTTTATGTCCGGCTTCGAGTACCTGCGCTCCATTACGTTCTTGTCTCGAAGTGTCGAAGGGGCACTCTCAGATCATGTCGCACTGGGTAAATTGGCAACGGAATGGCACAAATCATGCCCTACGCTGGAGTGCATTTCCTTCCCTGGTTTATCTTTGGTGCGGAGTTTGCGCTACGGTTGGGTGACGTTAGAAGACTTGGAGCGCATGCTTTGCGACCGGAATGCTATTCTTTTAGGACTCGAGAAATGAAATACGATTTGCCGGGCACTACCTGCACTGGCGTGGGTTCTCGCGGTACCTAATCCTCCCCTACACGGTTCCAGGAGTTCGATTCGCCTTCTCTGCTACACGGGAGTGTAAGAAGCGCAGAAATGACGTCTGACAGGAGAAACCTAGGGTTAGTGAGCAGAGAATTGATCACTGGTGTGGCTTCGATATTCTATCCGTTGTGTCGCTGTTGCACTGCGCCAGGCGTAAATTTGCTTGCGGCTACAGGGACGGATGTATGTATCGTCGCGGCAGCATAGCCAACGACCGTAGCAGTGGTTTGGAAATGTCATCCAATGTGAAGTTGATGTGACAAAGCGAAGCAATGACCGTAATATAATAGAGAAAAGAGCTTCATACACGCATGCTTGCTGGCCAGTTATCACAAATCCTTCACGCCGCTGTCGACGGCGGTTGTACGACGACTGGAGCCCGACTAGATTTAAACTCGTATTTTGCCACGCGTTGATCGCTTAGTTTCATTTTTACTTGTGAAGTTGGCTTCCTCGTAACTGCGCACCATGTCTTTCTCGTTCACGCTCGGGCGCGGACTAGCATCCTCGGGAAAATGTTACCACAGAAAGGCGAGGAAAATACCTGAAGGGTTCTTTCCGTCTGCTGGGAGAACCGCAACAGCCCTTACGATTCGACGTTATTCAGTCAAGAGTCAGCCCAAAACCGAGGTCGATTCCATTGTCATTCGCTCTAACATCCGTTCGCCGCAAAGGAGACGCAAGGCGACTTACACTTCTGACGACAAGTTCCACCTACCACCTCAAGAGGACTGGGTGGCAGCTTTTCCAACAGCCGGGGCAACCTTCAGTAGCCGAGTGTTTCTGCGCAACCTTCAGTCAGCAGCGCTCGTCGCTGATGCCTTTGTCCCAGCTGGATCCAAGGACAAGGTCATAATCGAGGCATTCCCGGGTGCGACGTTACTCCTCTATAATCCACTGTGGTCTCAGACTCCTTCAGGCCCTGGCGTATTGACACGTGCATTAATGGCTCTGCCCAAGGAACGCATACGGAAAATCATCGTCCTGGAGCATTTGGAACCATACCTCGATTTTCTCAGGGTAGGCTACTTCCCCTCTGTCTTATGCAGACGCTGCAGGATCGTTTCAGCCACTTCAAGCAGCGGACTCCCGAGTGCATGTACTTCCATTAGATGGCTACTCCTGGAACAGCTACCAAAAGCTAGAGGCGGATGGCTACCTTGACGACATTGACACAGTTCCATGGGATCAGTGTATGTCATTCCCCGATGTTGTGACGAGTAACAATCTCATTTCAATACTGCTAGCTCATCCCCATTTACATTTTATGGCACATCTTCCGACATCAGTATATGGGGAGCAACTCATTGCTCAGTTCCTCAGACTTATCCCGGATGGTGGTTGGCTCTTCCAGTACGGCCGTGTTCCAATGAGTTATGTCATGCATGACTGGCTATGGGAAGTGAGTCGTGCTCAGGCTTCGTAAGCTGGCACTGTTCACAACCCATCCCAGCGTGTGTCAGCAAGCACGGAATCATTAAACCGTTGCAAACTTTCCGTCATTGCTCAAGCCGTGTCATCATTCACTCAGCAACTCTCGCCAGAAGCTCTAATCCCGTGTGACCGACATTTCTGGCCCTCAAGCGTAGTTCCCGGCCATAAAGCCGTCCCCATGACCGCTATAACTATGGACCCCTTGGAGAGACAGGCAAGGATCTATCTTTTCAGTGTTCACATGCTTACGCAGGATTATGGCGATGTCAGATTATTGAGAAAGGAATGCTTGATAAATGGGACTATTGCTTGCGCAAGCTATTTGTCCTAAAGTCCAAAAAACTGGAGCGCGCAATCGGGTGTGTGATGACCTCGAACTTTTCTACAGAGTGCCCCTCATGTTTTATCTCTCGCTGAACACCCAGGCACTTGGCACCCGGTTCCACTGCCTTGCTTAGCTACCTCACGGATCCCACTCTCCCTGCTGATCACTCTGCCCGTGCAGTTGCCTCGAAGTTGATACGTAAAATGGAAGTCATGGATTGGGCAGCTGTTGTGCGCGCGTTTGATGCATGGCCATTTGCGCCAGAGGTAAGTCTTTGGTACTCCGGGCACTCAGTGCACCCCTTATCACTGTGCAGTGGCTTCGCCTTTCATGCTGCAATCAAGTCACTGACACCACCCTTCATAACTCAGGACCTTCTCATCACGGAATCGTTTTCACGGGAAGGATGAATGCCAATTAACTTTACGTCGATACCGCATTTCAATGGTAATCTCAAAAGTAGTTTCGTATATACGTAGACATAACTTGAGCTGGAAAGGATGGGTATGCATCGCAGGTACAGTACGGACGTTGGGTCTCTGAACTCCATGCGCGGAGAAGATCTCATCCCTGGTCGGTAAGCGCCCACATGAAGTAAGCCCCTGCGGGAACGTAGTGATTAGACTTCGGACAGAACGATCGTACTGAAACAGACCCAAGCTTCGGTAGGGTGCCCACTCTGTGGCTAAGGCTTCCATTTCCTGTGGAGTGAGGAGTGCCCCTCTGTAGAAGCGATGTGTTAGTTATGTAAGAGTAACAATTGACATAGCCAGAATGGAAAGACAAAATTCAGAGGACTGCGTACTTGACTTTCTTTCCACTCAACCTACTCTTCATGCTGGTAGGCGTGAGCCCATTGGGAAGCGGCTTAGTCCACGGTTTCATGTGCCCATCTGGAGAATTTCCCTGGCCGCAAGCTCTATCGTGAAGACTACTACTTGATAGCGTAGAAGCTTGCGCTAGACACTGAATCAGGGGAGAAGGGGAAGTGGGCGGAGGGAGTGCAGTGTTCTGAGATTGGTGAGATGTAGGAGGTGGAAATGCGGAAGAGTTAACGGAGGGGTCCTCCGCAGTGGGAATGCTTATGGAGGGTGGAAGGCTATTCTCTGTCCCAGCGACCTCGTTCACGTCAGAGCCCAGATCTAGGTTGGTTTTGGGATCCGACCGAGACACAGATGTACACGCCATTTTCCCGTCGTCATTCGCACTTGGTAGCGGGACCTCCGCCGCTCCAACTTCTGTATTGATCGTTTTCGTTTGCTCAGCCGCGGTATGTTCTGACTGCTCTGTAGCGCTGGTATCCTGCTGCCCCACTTTGTCCGATCTGATCTTGAAACCGGTCCCTCCAAACCACCGCAACATGCCCCTCTGGACCCCTAGATCTCCAACTGGTAGAATATTTGGTCGCCGAAGGGTAAAGATAGCAAACATGTCAACTGTCCACTACACCCGTCATCGTGCAGATTGCGTCAGAGAAAGGCGGCGACGGGAGAGAAAATCCCAAGCCAATGGGAGAAGACACTAGACACCTCGGTCTCACCTTTCCGATGCCCCTGACTTCCGTCAACATCTGGACCAACTCTTCGTCATCTGCGTTGAGAAGCTTGGTCATAGAGAGGCGCCCGTCCGCAAAACGCGTGGCAAGGTCTTTAACTACAATGAGTGTCAGTTAAACGACCATTTCAATGCGAAGAGTAGCATCAAAAAGAGGGTATCCAGGAATAGGGAAAAATCGTCGTACCATATTCCGCCTTTCGCGTGCTCAGTCCAGCTGATTTGAGCGTTATGATATCGGTGTTGGCCACCTGGTGAGGTGTTGGGAAAAACGACTGCGGAGACCTCACATTCCTATTGGGGTGCAAGAAGTCAAACACATGGCCATGGACAGGCTACGTAGGCGATGTACGCACGAGGCCGCCGGCTTCTCTGGTAGCGAAGGATCATAAAGGCGAAGGAATTTATGAGTGATTGACCTAGCAGCAAGCCAGGATACTTGTTGTGCCCTAATGGGTCGGCAATCAGCTAAAGTCTCCGTTGTGCATCCCCATAGAGCGTAACCCTCACAAGATTGATTGCACCAGTGAACTACAAGCCGAGCATGTCAACCACTGAGACAACCCAGGGCGCTGCCAGTCATGGGGTACGCACCGGAACGGATGGACTTGATCGAGATGTTCGAACGGTTTGCATTTCAGCCGTCCAAACAGCTCCGCAAAACGAGGGTCGACGCTGATAAGATGTGCTTTGGCATCCTCAAACGAAAAGGTCAGGACCGCATCGATCATTGGTTGATCACTACATCCATCCAATGGCAACGGCGCAGCCGAGACGACGGTATGGTCGGTGTGGCTTTGCTTTTTCAACCTCTTCGTGCTGGGCGTAGCATCATCGTCGCCATTGAGTGGGGCGATTTTCCGTTTGGACGATGGGCGCTTAGACAGCCTCTCGCTCGTCGTGCTCGACAAGGTGTTTGAACGGGTAACTGATCGAGTCTGTGGCATTGTGTCGAGGAGACACAAGCCCACCCGGCCCATGTCACACGCAGTGATGTTACATAATCTTCGACGACTAACAGTACAGCCCTACTCTTTGCACGGTCATTTCGAAAGTCTACTGTCACTGGATGGTTACTGTCTGGTCTAATTCTGTATCCTTTTCATGAGACCATCGGAAACAGGATTGGGGTGGAATGACACTACCAAAGGATAGAATGTCACTGTCGGGGACGAATGAACGTTGCAGTTCTTGATACAGCTGTCCCGGCAAGTTTGCTGTGAAGCCCTACAGGTGGCACGCTAAGCAAGACGGCCACATTTCGAAGTCAGGGACAAGGCAAGTACCAGCAAACCCTCGTAATCGTGGACGATCTCCCCGCCTTGCCCGACCACCTCCTCCTTGTATTTGTTGTATGACGCAGTGTCTTTCAACATCATCGTTACGACTTCCGGAGAGATCAGCCACAAGATACCCAGCCCATGACTATAGGCACGTACTCGGCATAGTCGAGGAAACACTTCAAGCACGAGCACACGGCGGTACGAAGGAGCGAGTATGTTATCGGGGCCTTGTTTATAATCTGCCCACGGTCCAATTTAGGTCGTGTATCGGGGATGCCATGGCCCCGGCCACTTCGAAGATACTACCCGTGTACCTACAGTATCCAGGCGGCGGTCGGTAGACAAGAGTAATGCGAGACTACATATACTCCATGACAGGATTACAAGTGAACATGCAGTCAAATCTGATGATTGGGAGACAGTCAAGTCACTATCACAACCTCGCCTCTACCATCTTTCAGTACCACCAGCTCACACTCGACTTTCTCGCCCGTGTCCAGACAAATGACCTCGGTTGGATCAATCGCAGACAGCTTGATCTGCCTACATTCGAAGAATGAACGTCCAAGGACGACGTCAAAATGTGGCTCCTCGGAAAGGTAGACAGGGACAGAAACAGCCTTGGACTGCAGTCGTGGCGGACCTTCAGCTGTCGGCCCCAGTCTTGAAGCAGTGGAGGGCCCAGCGGAGCCTGCACCGTGTGAGGGGGAGGGATCAGCGACTGTCAGTGTGATGGGCCACTTCCCCAGACTGACAAGACCGCCGTATCCATAGTACCCCGGAGCGGCATCCGCAGGTATGAATCCGTGCTTCAGAGCGAACTTTCGTGACATGTACACATGTCGATATCCCTTCCTCAGTAACATTCGGACTTCACAAGTCATCAGTAGACGATCTCAAGGAGCAGCAACAGCCCGGCTTACCGTTGGTGACTGGACCGATACTTCCAACTACGGTCCGCACGCCGTTTTCATTGTGAAACTTTTCAAAATCCTTTCGGTGCCTTGCGGGGCCAGTGTTCACGGTCTTGTAGTTGGCGTGCTGTTCATTATTCCGCTTGGCACTATGATCCGAGCGTGTAAATGGCGACGCAGTCCTGGCATTTTGAAAGACATAGAACGATAAATTTCGATATTCCGATGGCTCTGGCAACTGGGCAGACGGATCGTGAACGTGTAAGGTGGCCTGAGTGACTGTATTGCCTTCATCAAGAGCTGATATGGCGCCCTGGACGCCGAACGAAGATGGTGTAATCGTCGACTGTAGAGCGAGTGAACAATATGCACTCGAGAAACGTACAGCAGACCGTAGGCTAGTACCATCGTCTAGGTTCCACACTGCGTCTTTCCAGACGTATTTGATCCACCCCGGGCCAACACGCTTGTTGCGAAACTCAGCGCGACACTTCCGAGTGAGCTTGTCACAAAGCTGTTGTAAAGACTCGCCAGTCACTGGAACTGGTATCAATGCACGCCGCCGTACACAAGGTCGATGCGTCGACTAGCTCACATGAGTGAATGACAGAGAAGGACGACCTAGGTGTGTGTACGTCGACCAGCGAACATGAGTCCTTTGATAACATCGAGCCTCGCGCTGTTGGAAGTTAAACGTTAAACTATCAGGCTATCCTCAGGCATGCGTGGTAGACTACCGGCAAATGCTTCGGTTTGTCATCTTACGAATGGTCTACTAAATAGGGTGCAAACTAAACAAAGGCCGCTCCTCGGCTCCGAGAGCATCTCAAAGTACGAATTTATACCCTACGTTCCTCGGCAACGATATGGGTCACCAGCAGCTCAACAGTGGCTTCGCCTGAACGTATTCGAGGCGCTAGATTGCCAGTCAGACAACCCATCAAGCCAGCATAGTAGTAGCACAGACCTCAACAATGACAGTCCGTTTCGGTTGCTCAGAATCATCGAAGTTCATCCAATCCAAGCTACGATCTTGTTGATGTCTCGAAGAACCTGCGTGACTCTTCCACCGTGTGTGGACGGAAAATGGTGGCTCCACATGTGACGTAGATCTCGACATAATGGCCAAGTCTTCTTCTGTGACAGAGTTAGACAAGGTGTGGTCCTCTGGCACTGAGGCCAGTCTTTCTGGACTTCCAGGCGGTGTAAATTGTTGCGCCACCGACATATCCTGCGGTGCCCGATTCGAAACTTCCGTGCGTATTGACAGTGTCGGTCGATGGGAAACAGAGAATTCACCAACGTCTACTTCCTCTTCCTCTTCCATAAGGGGTTCCCCAGCACCGAGCTTCTGTAGACCAGCCTCAACCACATCCAAACGTTCAAGATGCTCGAGAACCGTGACACCAGTAGTGCCTGGGTGCACTTTTTGGAACTTGGCTGAGAACGGTACGGGTCTGTTAGCCTCTGACGAGCGCCTCCGTACCCGCGGGGAAAATTCACTGGAGTGGCTACGGCTACGCACGCGCTGCGGCAAAGGCACCGTGTTTACGGAGGGGCGAGGTGAACTCAACGGACCCAAACTAGGAGGACGAAGTGCTTCTTCTGGCATTTCCACCTCGTCGTCCCAGACAAGTGCTCTAGTCCTACGGGTCAGCTCGAGAGGCCCTTGAGGTGGATAAGAGATTTTGACGCAAAAGGAGAAATTATGGTGCACCTTCATCCTGAAAATGGCGGGTAGCCCCTTGCACTTAATCATTTAGCAGTAAAGAACTAGACCTGATTCTTACTGGATGTTTCAAAGATTCCACGATGTTATAAGCCTGGCCCTTGATGACCGCTAGTTGCCTCTATCAAATGCATTGAGCATAACATTCCGAACTTTCGATAGAAATGTACCCTGAACATCTTCGGATGAAAGTCTGGATCCACTGCGAACAATCTTCGTAATTGAAAGGTTGTCTCCTCCCACCAAGCTTTACTCGTAAGAAGGGGCAAAAAGTGCGACCGCGTCTTCTCGCTAAACGGCCGCCCTATAAGACTTACGGGGAGATAAAGCCAACCATACGTATAGGATCTCCACCCCTGCGGATGTTCGTGAGGGAAAGACAAAGAATTGTCTATAGCAGCGACATGGATGTGTGAATAGCGAGTGTAGTCAGTGGGTATCGACGGGGCATGGGGCAATGGGGCTGCTCCCGTGGCAACTGGCGCCTGGGGCGACGACTGAAAGCCGGAAGAACGTAGCTCACTCATCAATGGCATCCGTGGATTCGTAGACGCTTGCGGAGCAATTGCAACAGGAGATTTATCATGATCGCCTTCACAGTATTTGATCATCCAGTTGTCAGCTCCACGGTCGGTATTGAGCATGAGGTAGTCTGGCGTAAGCGGTTGGTTCATTATGCGGGGTGTGGATGACACGGCGCACCTAAAATTACGAGTCTTGTTGGGAAAGATCAGCGTATGACACCGGCGACTGCCCGACGGGTAACTTACTTCTCGAGTTCATCTCTAAGATCTTGTTGCAGAGCTCGTGACCAATGGAAAGTGCGGTACGTGTCGTCATCCTCGCCGGCATCAAATAACATATGTTCTTCTTCCGAATCTACATCATCATTCTCATCGTCACCTGTCTTACCGCAAATGATTTTGAGAGCCGACAAGCATTTCTTCGTTGGAATCCCCTTTCGGTGTGACGAATCGTCAAATGTGTCTGCTATCGAACGGCCGGGCCACGGGTGCTTTCGCAGGAAATCTGATGCATCTGGAGGATCCGATGTAAGAAAAGTCACGCCGTCACCTGGCATGTTTTCCTTACCAGTGTAGCCATGTAGGAAGAGCTGCATGCTACCAATCTTTTCAGGTAGCGGCTTGCCCTTCTTTGCTGCGCTTCTGTCCAACCAATCATAAAAAAAGGCCTGAAAGAGTACATTCACTCTCTGCAACTAATAAAGTTTTACGCAAACTGACCGGACTGGAAAGTGAAACAAGTTGGGTACGAGGGACGATGTTCAAGGCCAGGCGCTCGTCGAGAAGGGATGCAGCCGCTTCAGAGATATAACTGAATGACATGAGGCACTGGAAAATCCTGTTGACACAGATGTCATACCTCAAGTTTGGTATGAGGCAGGAGCGACCGAAGGGGATGAGCCACCTGAATTGACGGTGTAACCATTTGGTTGTCTAGACACATGATGACCCTCAAACACCTCTGGAAATAACCTAGGTCGCTCACTTTTGGATTTAGCCGACCATATGGTTCTTCATCTTTTGGTTTGAAGACACTGTCCAGTGGTCAGTCAAGCTTTGGGAAATTCCACTCTCTACATACGCGGTTGTCTGAACTTTCCCGTCCAGTTTAGCTCGAACAAAATAAGAACCAGAAGATCCCTTTGCAATCATCTTTGGATGAATGCCTGCGGAGATGGCATTGCGCACGGACTGGGTGAGGCTGTGGTATATGAACACCAATAATCATAGTCACCTCGACACACACTGCGGCTTACTTACCTGTCAAACGCAACCTGACTCATTGGGGGGTTGTGGTCTAATGTCTTTGTCTGTGGAAATAACTATGCGCTGGCGCGGAGGGGGCTAACATCACAAGCTTACCATTACAGGGGTGACCTCGGAAAATGCAGGCAGGTATGGGTCAAATACACTCTGCCAAATTTCCTTGCGTGAATAATCCCCTGATGATTTTTTCTGCCGCTTTATTTTTTGGGAGATGAACTCTGTCCACCTAGGGAGCGACAAGCCCAGTTGGTGACGCCCGGAAGCTGAATTATGACAACACTACCTCTTAAAAGCGTTGTCGAGCTTGCTCAGGTCTATATGTCCGGGTTTCTGCGAGAGTCGTGTTGCCTTTCCGCGCCTGGATTTGCCAGCGCGATTATGTCTGCTATCATCCTGTTCTTCCTCCGGCAGCTGAGGCAATACCTCGTAGCCCGTAGGCATATCGTAGAAAGATGAGGTTACGTGTGATAGAACTGAATATTGAACAACGAATGTCCGAACGGTCTCGCTGCGATGTCGAATATGGGTAACAAGGAATGCAGTCAGACTACAACTTCAAGTGAATGGGTTGAGCCTGAGCTTGTTCCACGTTTCGGCTTACTAATCCAAGTTGCAGTTACGTATCTTCAGAAAAGCTCAGTCGAGGTGCCTACCGATCGTAATAACCCTCAGTCGGGAGTCCTCAATGGCAGGGTAGGTATATCCAGAGGGCACGATCTGATCAATGTCAATCACAGAATGTGATCGTATTGGCAAACTACTCTATTGTAAGAGTAGGTCGGGTACAACTTGGTTATATTTTGTATCCCTCTCAAGACCATGACTTGTCCGCATCTATCGATATTGTGCTGCTGCTCACATTCTCCTCTGCTACCTCCACTTCACCAGGAGAACTATCGAACAACCGTCCGCTTGGAAGTACTCGTGCGGTTTGCACAAACACGCAGAGCCACAGTAAGAGCGTTGCAATGGCATAGGCGGAACCACACACGCGGAAGAAATTAGAGGAGAACGTCGAACCAAGCATGATCGTAATATTAGCGTATACACCCTGCAAAACACAACGAATAAGTCGAGAATTTTACCGGTCAGTGTTTTGAGTCTAACGCACGTTCGGAAAAATCAAGCCCCAGAAGGACAGTTCAAATGAAAATCGACCATCACTTCGTATAGCATGCATCACCGCGAGCAGCGCGAATACGAGCCACATAGTTTCAATGGCCCACAGCGTGAGAGCAATCATGACACACACAGCTTCAACTATGATCGGTGTAGTTGCGGACTGAAACAACCCTTGAGTGTCCCCAAAGCTTACCGGGAGAATGGAACGTAGACCCGATCCAATCAGGAGGATGGCATATGCAGACTGCCCAAAGGGTCCCAACGGGAAAAGGGACGACAAAACGAGAGATCCTCGAGGGTATCCATATATCATGCAACGCAAAAGGTAGATCGTGAGCATCATCATCACCACGGGTAGTGCAACAGCGACCATGCACACGCAAAAGGTTAATGTGACGAGAGCACCACCTGGGGAGTACGCAGCGATGACCGGGGCAATGACGCCTCCCGCGGAGGATACGACAATCAGTGTAACGACGGGAAGCAACCACCTGAGTGTCATAGACTCCACCGTGTGCTTTTGAAAGCCTTTCCTGCATCAGTTTAGTTAGCTCGAGTGAATGCTTGCTTAGTTCACTGCACTAACATCATATGCAATGTGCCACAAAAACACGAAAGCGATATCACGACGTCGACCCACCAAAGTGTCCACACGGTGTAAACAAGAGGACGGCCGAGATCAAAGGTCTCTCGAAAGGCCGATATAGCAACGGATAGAAGTGTCGCTGCTCCCATAGGAAACGTCCCAAGATATAGGCTTTGAACTGGATGGTGGATCATTCGATGCCAGATTTTAGGGTATAGCGTGTACCTCGCCACGCTAATTGCTGTGAAGAGTACGAAAAGTGCCGAGCCGAGGAAGAAGAATGCAAGTGATAGATAGGTCGCAAAAGGAGGCTGAGTATTGTATGGGAAGCTATGGCATATAACGGCGATGGAACCTGTGCCTAAAAGTGAAGCAACGTGAATACATGTGGTCATTCTCAAGCAGGTCCACACGCAGTGCCCCTCCGATTCATTCAGTACGAGGCTTTGCTAGGATATGCAGGTAGTGGACTCCTACGCACCCATCGTAACAGTAAACCATGCAGGGGTGAAATGCCTATTCGCATTATCATAAGCCACTGGTTTTTTTTGCAATGCTCATGAAACATGCCTAGCTACATGCTTCAGCGATTTGTTAGGCGAGACGTTGAAGTTAGGATGATTATCTGCCATGGTCAGGACACGAGAGAAGATGAGAAAAAAGGACCTGGAAGTGTGAGCTAGCAGACAGCCGGAAAAGCACGCAATTTCGGCCAGCCTTTATTAGGCGGACGGAGGCAACCGGTGACCATCGCGGGTAATGACAAACGTGCCGAAAACCCATGACTCCATTTCACATATCGGAATTCATGGATTTGTTCGGGAGAGGCAAGCCAAGGAAAGTTTATACGCAGTGAGTCTGCAAGAAAGAGAATATCAGAAGATGGTGCCAAACTTGCGCCAACTCGTGAGAGGGATACTATCCCTTACAACGTACTCGGCACCCCAGGTGTTGGTACGCCTCTAATATCCGTATTTTCCACTCTACAACTCTGATTGCACCGAAGTTGGTTTAATTTACTCTAAAATAAGACCACCCACGAATGACTAATCTCAGACGCTGTCCCCTGCCGAATGACTTGTCGGACATGTGAATAGGCAGCCTGATTTCAGCCAGTGGGTGGTAGGTTGTAAGGGTTAGTATACGGCCGACTGGGGGCGAATGCACATGGCCAGGAGAGAGGACGGTGACGTACGAGTTAGCCTCACGTAGATGTACCGTCGATGCCTAATTAGGCCTAATACTTCGCATCAGCGTCACAGAAGTGCACCAGCATAACACTTGGCCCGAGACCCCTTACACAGTCTGAGGCAGTCCTCGTCATCGTCATTCTCCCGCAGCAGCTCCTGTCTTTACAGTGACGGTCGGTGACCGGCGACCTTCATTGGCTCGTTCTGAAATGTTCTTTTATCGCAATCCGCCACTGCCCGGCCACCGCTCCTTCGTCCTGTCAACGTTACTGTCTTTGCTCTCGCTTGTTTTAGCCTCGGACTGGATACAATATCCACCCAGCGGAAATGCCACCATGACTCATTATACCTTACCCGAGGGGTTTATCGCAGCATGCGGATGCGCGATCAACAGCACTTTGTACCCAACCGCTGCCATGAGTCAGATGGCCTACGGGAGTAGTGCATCGTATGGCCCTGCTTGTGGGCGATGCTTCAACCTGACATTGATAGACGCGTTCACAGCTAGTCCCCCATTTTACCCAAACGCCACCAGTTCCGTAGTCGTGAAAATCACTGATTTGTGTCCATATTCAAAACAGGGTTGGTGTAATGCCACCACTTCTGGGCCAAATGCGTAAGTACAACCGTCATACTTCATGACGCAGTAGGACGAGTTCTGTTGCAGTGGTGGTGATTTCCTCAACTTCGACTTGTCGTGGCCGTCTGCATCGATACCAAACACATTTTTTCCATCTGACCCTTCGTACTATGGTGCGTCGTTCTCATGGCTCGGCGCGCGATTGCCTTGTTGACATATACCCAGGTTACTCAGTGAGATACTATTCGAAACCCGGTAAGATGACATTGCTCAAGAGTTCTCCAACAGGACTTTGGCGTGTGGCGCGTAGGCTATCAGAATGTCTCATGTGAATATTGGGATGGCTGGAACGATTCAGCTGCCTTGGGGAGTGTAGCCAATCTAGGCTACGACTCATGTTGTCCTGATAACCCAACGGTGCGGTTTTAGGAAACCGTTGTAAATCCGAGAAGCTGACCCCGTATACGTAGAGCAATCCCAATGACACCTGTCCATCTTATTCTGACCAAGCGGGAATATCGTTCGTTCCCTCTCATCATCCGGAGAACGTTTCGTTACTGATCACTCCATGGTCATTTTTAGGCCATATTCCCATGCTGGGTCTGCTGTTACCATTGTCCGTGTGCTTCTGTCACCGATGTTACCCATACTACTTTCCGCATGCATGTTGTGATTTCTTCGAATGGTACTTTACACTCCATGACACATGTACCGATGTCGCCGGGCCAGCATACATCAGGGCATGGTAACGAGTGCTGCAGACATGCTATATCATGTCCAAGTGAACATGGGTCTTCCAAGGTGAAATCTCGTTCACATGGCTTCTTGTCAGATAGATGTTGCATATGGTTCCCTCCTGTGTATCCGTGAGTGGGGTTTGCACGTTCGGTGCGCCGAATTGCGTTGATCCACCAGTTGTACTGATTCGCTCTTCTTGCTCCGTTTCCGCTCACTGGTTGTCTGTGCGACCACGACATCCAGCTGCTTTAGTGGTCCTCGGATGTTTCGTACTTTCGCGTTGTCGTTCTGAGTGACCTTCGATAATTTCTTCTGTGCGATCCTGACGAGTCCCAGGTCATTCTCTCAATTCCCGCTGCTTTCGCCAACGGAGGGCTTCCCTTGCCCATACTACATGTACCTGCGCATTTGTTCCACTGATGTTCTTTCTCCAACCTTAGCATCATTAGTTCCTTCTGATATTTCACCGTGTTTTTTTTTTGCTCGTCGTAGCGATTCTCACCTTCACGAATACACCTGATCCACCGTTTCGTTCGTCCGTTCACCGGAACTACTCCACTTCTAGCCATAACGCGAGTTGTGAACCCGCCAGGCCATCCCACCATCGTCGTCGCCGCTTCCGATCGTGATATACATAGTCCCTGTAATGCTTCTATTTCGTCCACCTCATCCGATACTCCTGCTAGTCTCACTATGCAGTTTCTTGGACAATTCCATTGCTGCCGGGGCCGTGATGCGTTTGGCCTCGGTCTTCCTAGCGGGGCTGTCTTTGCCGTTGTAGGCTGGATTGGTGTATACCAATGTGCTGATGCATTAGGAAGGACTGAGAAAAGTCATTATTATTACCCTCGTCGAGCTGTACGCTGTCAATAGTGTTGGCGTTTGTTCTAGCGGTGCGTCACGTAGTGCGGAAGTACCTGACGAGCTTCAACTTTTCGGATTGATACGGTGTGTCCTCTGTTCTCGAAGTCGTGAAATTAGACGCACCCTCGTCACCACGTTGGAGTAAACGTGCCCCTCGTCGGGTCCTGGTTGCCGTCTTACCATACATCCGCGCATCACTCATGACTGCCCCACTAACCTCCCTTTGCACCGTCACTAGGCTCCTCCCCTGCTCCCCTACTACACCACCTGTGTCGTTGCATTCCGGATCTACTCCAGAGATGTTCTGGTTTCCGCGGAACACAACGTGACCCTATATCACGCGCGAAATGGGGAGGCGGACGAGGAACTGGTCCCCTGCGTCGTCGGTGACCCAGTACCGCCACAATCTCCGCTGCAGGCTGGTCTGGGCATGACACGGTATTGTCGGGAACAGGCGGAGCAGGTATGCGGCGTTCCGACTGGCAAGCGTGACACACATAGCCAATGATGTGGTGGTGTGAAGCCGAATCTGCTGACGATAAGTTAGCAGAATTCCGTACCGGGTACAATCCACTCACTTCTAACCCGGACGGTAGCGGAAACGCCTGGCACAAGTACCAAGCTGCAGTTTTTGCACAAACGGCGCTTGACGGAGGGGTCTCTAAAGGGGGTAGGATGAGATAGATATGTGTGGATAAGGGACCCAAAAAACGGACATCTTTGTGTTAGTTTTCTGTCCAACGACCTTCATCGTATCGATATAGCTCCTTGACAATTCGGAGGTAGTAACGACCCTCTTGCGCTGATGACAGCCAGCGGGGTGGCATGTCACCGGCGTGTGTGGAGAGGGGGAATGCGATATGGTCCCGAGCAGGGCACTGGCTTGATATAAAAAGTTGAGACGTTGGATGATATCCCTGTTGCCGACGTGGTTGAGATTTGGGATATCGGCCTGCTTGCCCTTGTTCTTGACCATGGCTTGTACTCGGTTCGTGGCGTAAACGACTGTAGCTTACATGACACCGCGAGTAGCCTGTCATCACTGCAAAAACGCATCCTCACCACAACCGACCTTAGCTCAGTTGGAAGAGCGCGAGACTGTAATGGATAACCTTGACATCTTGAGGTCGCCTGTTCGAGCCAGGCAGGTCGGATTGTTTTTTGTCTGTCTCGCATTCCGCTGAAGATCAGCCAGATCGTGTGCAGTCAGGAGTGTCGTCTACGGTGACCACAGAACTACATCTAGGAACACAGTTTCACAGCTACATAACAACATACAATGAGGAGTATCCTCTTGATTCGCAGTTGCGTTCATGCTGAGAGCCATTCCAAAAATTCCGGGGTAAAGTATGAAAGTATGATGCCAGCACCTGATGTATGATTATTTAGTAAGGAACATCGTCGCGCGGAGGGAGTGGGTCATACCAGCCCTAACCATACTCTCCGCTGCTTCGAAGGCCATAGTTTTCAGTTCATAGACGCCAGCCTTCGCGCCCGCATGGATCATGGCAAATTCGCCGCTGACCTGGTAACATGCAATGGGGTGATTTGGTACGAGCTCTGCAGCATCCCCAATGACGTCGAGGTACGGAAGTGCAGGTTTGACCATGATGATGTCAGCTCCCTCTGTTGCGTCACGCAGCTGTAGGCATTTCTTTGAGCACTGTTCTCCATACAGACCGAGTTTACCGTACTATAGCGCGCCTCGCCAAACCTTTTGCTGCGGGAGGAAGCTGGTAGCATTTGCGGTCACCAAAGGCAGGAGCGCTCCCTGCCGCATCCCTAAACGCTCTGTTGGCGACCTTGAAACACGGGAACGACCCCAGGTGCCTCACCTAAATGGCCCATAAAGAGAGCTGGCGAATTTGGCTGAGTAGCTCATGAGAGTACATCTGTTCCCAAGCCCAGCCTCGATCAGCTTGCGTTTGATGGCCTTGATGCGCCCATCCATCATATCACTCGGGGCAACGCAGTGCGCGCCAGCGAGGGCATAGTTCAGTGCAACCTCTGCAAGACGCTCCACAGAGGGTTCTGTATTGATAGTCCCATCCTGGTGAAGGAATCCACAGTGACCATGTGAGGTGTACTCGCACAAGCAAACGTCGCACGCAATGTAGAGGGAGGGATATAGCGTCCTAAGCCTTTTGATGGCTTGTATGACTGGTCCAGAGGGGTCGTCTGCAGGAGTCCCTTTGCTGTCCTAGCGATAGCGAGTCAGTCGCACATACGCCAATATGACCGTACATACCTTCTCGCAATTGAGCGGAACTCCAAACAATATGACGCTTGAGAGACCCTTCTGCACTAGAGGACCGAGGAATTCCTCGAGACGGTTCACCCCCCACCGCCGTTGGCCGGGTAGTGAAGGTATCTCGACGCTGGCGTTAGGATCGTCCGTAATAAAGATGGGGTACATGAACATGGATTTAGTGAGTTGACGACGACTCTGCCACGACCGGGAGAGTGGATGGTGGTAGCCGCCCTGGAGAATAGAACTGTGGACAGTGCGTCAGAGAACTCGGCGGACTATCTGGACACGTTACTGCTCACGATATTTCCATGGTTTGAGTACAGTGTTTGAAGGGAGAAAGCAAGGAACTTTATAGTTCGGATCTGTTAGGGCGCTACAAAAGTTTTCGGATGCACATCGCAACGTTGTTCCTTTTTCCATCCAGTTTGTTGGTCAACGACATATGTGATGCTTCGGTGGGCAATTGCGATGGACTTCGCCTACTCGCAAGGGACTCTACAGAAAACTGGGGCATTCCATTCCGGAGTTGCCCTGTAGTCGGTGTCTGTTTTTACTGCCTTGATCCTTGGATCGAGAGCTAATATAAATATCTCAGGTGTGTACATCTTCCTCTCACTCTTCCTCCATGTATCGTCGTGGCGGATGGGGTGGTCACACTCTGGGGTGTCTGCCTCACTTCAACTGTTTTAATACGAGCCATAACGCCGTTGTAATGCGACGGTTTTGCATCCCACTAGCTGAGAAGTCTTCACCTCTCCGTGCTAGGATTCCTGTGAATTCAATCCAGAGCCATCCATCGTCGCATACGGTGTCATCTACACCTGCTGTGGATCGGACTGACCACGAGCACACAGTTTTCAGGCACGGATGTGCGATGTACAACGTTAGAATGGTATTTCACGCACGGGCATGCGCGCCAAGGGTGTTTAGGTCCTTTGGTTGCGGTCGTCACGTATCATATCCGCACGAAACAAACACACCAGCAGGACTGCGATGGCCATACCTGTATTTTCGTCGGAGGATCATCCTACGGGGCATCAACCCGCCGGAGTCCATTTCCAAACGAACAACCCTCATGGTTGCATAGCTCACTTGCCACAACCATCCCTTGATGTCGCATACCCTTTCCTATAAGGAGCAAAGGACGGTCAGCGGACGGGGATCTGGAGCTGTTCAAATGGAACAATGTGCGTCAATTTCAGAGGATCGTAAACCTTGCAAAGACAGCTACAGAACCCGAAGGCGTATGTCGTGGCTACGTCAGACCCCCTGACATTGTGTCGGAGGAACACCGAGTGTCTTGAAGACGAGGAGGAGGCAGCCGTTGCACGGACAAGAGCGACTTTCCCCATTGTTGACTCGAGTGCGTACTAGTCTCATTCTACTTCCTTGTGCATTAGGGTTTTGCTGGAGGCAAATTCGGCGACCGTCGTTCGCGTTGTCACGTTCTGGGTGTACGCATTCGACTATGGTGGAAGTAATCGATGCTGATCGGGTCCACAAGTCCAAATCACCGGACGGTCATCGTGCTTCCTTCCGCGACTGTTGGGCCGTGACACCTACGGCACAGGGGCTTGTGCCTTGGTACATTA